>CM056049.1:181769363-182498207 GCA_029574335.1 Rana kukunoris
AAAATGAAAAAAAACAGTACTTAGCCCAGGGTCTGCACGGGCTCAAAAGACTTCTGATTAAACTGACCTCTGCAGACATGCTCGAATGTATCCAGATCAAAACAGGGTGTTATAATCCTTCACTAGGCCAGGGCTTGCCAAGCTATCATAAAGAGTTGTAAATTAGTCTAGGAATGCAAAGCAAATTTATATCCTGGTCTGGTTTTCTTTTTAGCTACTAGAACCAAAATGTATTTCATATTTCATAACTGATACTGTAATGAAGATATCAGTTAAACAATATATGACCCACCGCTGACGAAGTCCAATCGGACGTAACGTGCATACGGGGGAGGAGCTTTGAGACGTCACCCGCGTCCTTTTCATTGCTGTTTGCAGCTGTACACCACGGCTACATGCCATGCTTTTTTATGGTTTCAATTTCATTCGCTATATCAGACGATAGTCCTCTAGTGGATTTCCCTGTGCCTATTGTTGTCCAGTCCAAGGATTTTTGCTGTATAGTGAACTTTTTTTTACCCTTGGAATAAAAAACAAAACAGTCTACACTGAGATCGTGTTTTCTGTTGGTTTTTTATAAACTGATCGGATTACTTGCCACTCTGCTTGATACTCCGTGTCTCCTCTCCTATGGTGAGACCAAGCTGTTTTGACCAGTTGTTAATGCAAATGATCCATCCATCTGGTAAGGAAGCATTTCTCTTGTTGGTGGAGGTTACGTCACTTTTGTTTGAAGAGTTTTCGCTATATCACTGGGTGTCATCTTCAGTTACTTTTATATGGACTTTATTGCGCTGCACTTACATATATTTTTTTCATGTAATGAAGAGATCTTCATAAAAACATTGCTAAACAAATTATAAGAGAATAACTCAAAATCAAGTAGGTACTGAACATCACTACTGCATGTTATGATGTGCAGTAGGTAAATGGGTAACATTAAATATATATATATACGCTGCACTTTCCAAGAGCATACTTTAAACCAGTGTAAAAAGAAACATATAAAAACCTCCAATTAGTGAAGAAAAAAATGTCTATCCTAACAGTGACAATAGTGCAATAAATAACATACATATAAATATAAAAAATATGTGTAGGGAAGGGGACAGGACGACACGTTTGCACAGGTGATCTGTCAGAGAGGAACAACATACCATACCGATACCAGTTCCGGTATTTACCATTGTTTTACCTGATATAGAGTGGTGCACTAGCACACCTAATCTACAGTATGTGAGTACCCCAATTAGGGTTTTTTTTTTTTGCTTTCTGTTTATTAAAACCGTTAAAAACTCTATTACATTATCGAGTCTTTATTTTATACACTTACCGAGGTACCATACTGACAAATCCAGGATTCTGGTATAACTAGAAGAGTCCAAAGGTGGTTCATTTGCGTGTTTTGACTGCGCTTTATTGCAAAGTCACACACTTTGAGGTGAGCAAAACTGCAACACACTGGAGTTCACCTGAAGTCACAGTCTCTTTTTGCACCACAGCTCCGATATAGTGCATAGGAAGAAAATGTTCATGATTTCATAGAAGCCCGGCTATCTATAGTTGGAAATCTGTGCCTGCATTGGAATTTTCTTTGTATTGAACTAGTATTGTACTAGTTGATTTGCAACAGGCAGAGATAGCTGCTAGACTCAAGTGAAATCGTTAACCCATCCTTTAAAGAGATTTATCAAAGAAGCATGGCAGAAATGTCTAAAAATATGTCTGATTTGTGAAACAGGTCTGGGTAATCCATAACTGTTGTCTGTAAAACATAATTGACATGATTGTAGCCGTATTAATGCAACAGAGACATTCTGCTAAAAAATGTGTGTGAATCAGTACTGCTTGGACCTTGAAGAAAGCTTGTCCTGAAAAATTGTATGTTAGTGTAAATAAGAAAAGTATGACGGACAGTACTCAATTCTCTCTGTCCGTAAAATATGAAATGGTGTAAAGCAACTAAGCAATGCACTTGCAAAATTGGAAAAGCTGATGTCACAAACTTTTTTCACAGCTGTGGTGCATAGAAATCAAGAGAATCGCCGCTTTGACATTTTATAATAATATATTGCATTGTACCATTGCAATACACCCCTCCCTACCACCGCCACACAATATACACTAGCCTGAATGCTAAAATGGATAATTTTCAGCATACAGCTTCTGTAAATGTCTATAAAAACATGATATCATATTGTGGAATATGTTGATTGTCAGACTGTAAAACATGGTCATTTAAATCTATTCTTAGCGTTAGAAAAATTGATGTTGAAAGAGTATCCACAGCTTTCTAGCTCTATTTTGACTTCCATACTGCTAAGGATACTGGAAGAGTAATTTATGAAAGAAAACTCTCAAACAGTATCAGATCAGACTTACGCTAAAATGGATGGGACTGTGCACAGGAACCAAAGACTCGACAAACTAAGTTCTTTTCATTATTAACCCCATTTATTGTAGTGTTATTGTCTGTTTTCCAATATTCTGTATCTGTATTGCCGTGCAGTTTTTTCTTTCTTCCATGAAAGTTATTTTTAAACATAGTTAGACTGAATTTCTCAGTACTCTAAATAAGGAGTTAAAAAATATTAGAATTTTTCCAAGAAGATACCACATTTGGCATCTTTTTGGTGTGGCAGCAAATGTCTATTAAAGTTTAGAAGTGCCACATCTGTGAACTGTGCATAGTTCCATTAAATGTATGTGTGGTGGTGGTGTGTGTGTGTAAAGAGTTGAAGAGTGAGTTTGGATAAAGGACAATCCGCAACTACATACATGCTCTTAAATCAGTCCGAATTTATTGTATCTCTATAAAAAAATACAGCAGAGGTAGAAGCGTTTCAGCCGCAAAGGCCTTGTTTAACACGTCTACCTCTGAAGTATTTTTTATGGAGCATGTATGGAGTTGCGGTTTGTGCTTTATCCATTTATCACTTTGGCAGCTGAGCAACTGCACATACTGTCCCCGACCGCTCCGGAGGAGTTTCATTAATCTGGGGTAGTAGCACCTTTCTTTGTTGTTTTTGAAGAGTGAGTTTACCAACCTCAGTGATCTGACATGATCAGATTTGCCGCAGACAAATCGTCAGACTTTTGTCCGAAGGGCGTTGGCCAGGAACTTGCCTTGCATACAAGCGGCACACAAACGTCGGCCAACTAACACAAACGTAGTTACATACTATGTGTTTTTTCAGCTCTTTGGGCACCTTCTGCTATTGTTGTGTTTGTTGAGCATTGCTTCCGAGCATGCGTGTTTGTCCTTTGGAGTTTTGTCCGACGGACTTGGGTACACACGATCGGAAAATCTGACAACAGACCGCTGTCCATGGAAAAATTAAAGCCTACCATCCAACATTTGTCTGCGAAAAAATCCGCCAACAATTGTCCGATGGAGCGTACAAACGGTCAGATTTTTCGCCAACAGGCTGTTAACACACAATTACCATTGGAAAATTTGATCTTGTGTATGAGGCTTAAGGCCCTGTACACACGATCAGACCGGTCTAATGAAACTGGTCTGCAGACCAGTTTCATCGCACCAGTTCGACGGTGTGTACGGCCCATCAGACTGTTGTCCGTCGGACCAAAGTTTTAAAACATGCTTTAAAACCTGTCTGATGGACACCTGTCCATCGGACAGATTAGATGGTTAGTACACAAAAGCATCGGACCAAAAACCCGCGCATGCTCAGAATCAAGTTGACGCATGCTTGGAAGCATTGAACTTCATTTTTTCAGCACGTCGTTGTGTTCTACGTCACCGCGTTCTAGTCTGATCGGATTTTGGTCCGATGGTGTGTACGCACATCAGACCATCCGACAAGTTCAAAGTTGTCTGATTAAAACGGTCCGTCAGACCAGTCTCATCAGACCGGTCTGATCGCGTGTACAAGGCCTTAGTCTGCTGGCGCTTAGATTGTTTTGTCCCACGAGTTGGAAAATGTATGCACAGGGTGAGCCCAAAAATGCAGTTTTCACTTTTCTGTGGAGGTAGTGGGCTTTAAGACTGCTGCTATCTCTCCTAACTCATGCTGTCTCAAATTAGGGGTGCTCTGGGATGATTATGAAACAGATAGACAGCAATAAAAAAAATTGTCAGAAGCTCTAATGCTGCGTACACACGACCGGTTTTCATGACGTGAAAACACGATCGTGTGTGGGCTCCAGAGCATTTTTCTCGACATGAAAAATGTCCATTGAAAAAATTAGAAACATGCTCTAAATGTTCGCGTAATTTTTTCACGTTGTCGCTTTTCACGTCGTGAAAAATTATTGTGTTTGGCTTTAACAACGGGAAAAAAACATGCATGCTCAGAAGCAAGTTATGAGACGGGAGCACTCCCAATGTAATGAAGATAGCACATTCGTCACACTGTAACAGACTGGAAAGCACGAAGACTGAAAAGCGCGAATCGTCTCTCACCAAGACTGAAAAGCGCGAACCGTCTCTCACCAAACTTTTACTAACAGGAAATCAGCAAAAGCAGCCCAAAGGGTGGCGCCATCCGAATGGAACTTCCCCTTTATAGTGTCGTTGTACGTGTTGTACGTCACTGTGCTTTGCTCCAGCATTTTTTTTCAAGATCGTGTGTAGGCAAGGCAGGCTTGACAAGAATCACGTAGAGAAAAATTTCGTTTTTTTAGGACAAGAAAAACGGCCATGTGTACGCGGCATTACCCTTTTGCTCTTTTTACTAAAAATGTGATTTGGATTTTTCCTGTGTTCCCATTGGACATATTTTATTTCACACCCTGTCCTGACAAGAAGTTCAAGGACAATTACTTCACTGGGGCATAGATAATACAAATTGAAAAGATTCCCTTGCTCACCCATAAAAAGTTTTGGCTTTAGTTGGGCTTTAAGTTTTTATGTTTCCCTTTGCAAAATGTTTGTATAGCACTCCTTATGAAGCCAGCAAGTCTTTTTCCCTGTTCTTGCCTTGCCTTTGAATTCTTGCCTTAAAAGTTAATATCAAAGAACGTGATTCTCCTTTTGAAACTTATTTCTGATTTACCTTGCACGTATTTCAAAACACACAGCTGAATGCAAAGTCCATGATATTTGTATATATTATACACCATAGCCCTCTTTAGAAATTTAAAATGAATGTAACATCACAAGAATGTGGCCTTGCAGGAGTTGCCAACACCCCAAATCGATTAGAAAATTGAGAAGTTCCCCAAAGGAGGGGCTTTTTAGGCAACAGTAGTAAACGTAAATATAATGGTACAAGAAAAAAGAATTGTATATATTTGATAATTATTTAATCGTATAAAATAAATCATATAATATAACACTTGACAAAATATGAAGTTACTAAATCGAGACTGATCCACATAAAAAAAACTCTACAAGGCCCTACGCGTTTCGGGGATTTCCCTTCTTCGGGGCCGGAGTCTGTGTGGAAACAAATTATATTACATCAGGTTTACATAACCGTATCATCAAAATAGTTTTTACAGTTACATCAAACTTTAAAACAGCGAGAGTAGGAAGTGCAAGAAAAACAAAAAACATACCAGTCAAGAGATGGCAACTCGGTAAAAACACAGGGCAAAAAGTCCATGGTGAAGAATGTTCCTGAGAAAGGTGGTATACAGGAATTGGGGGACAGGCACCTCACATCCAGAAGGAAGCAAACCCTTGGCCAAAACTACCAGACTAGAAAGATTATATAGTCCCTAAAATAAAGGACAAATTGCACAAAAAAATGTATATGCAAAATAGAAAAGGAGTATATCAATATTTGTTAAAGTAAAAAAATGTGTATAAATATATACCTATCCAGGGAAAGTAGTACTCAAGAATAGCCAGAGGGGGTCAGCATGGAGCACAGCACAGAAAAACTGGAAAAAATCAACAAGTAGCATTGAGGTTAGGTAGTATCGAAGAAAGAGAGAAAACCAAAACATTTCTTTGAAAAAGGGACTGGCAGTAAAGGTATAAGCCATCAGTATACCTTTTAATGAATCTGTTGCCTGATACCATCGCCATCAACCAGGTCAGACATTCCTGGGAGACGGCGGTGTTTAAATAGGAGGAGGGGGCGTAATCAAAAAGGGAGAGACGTGTGTGCCACAGACGGCGCTCATACAGCACGATCGCGTCACTATCGCGTCATCGCGCACCGCCCCTAAGCCCTGGTATGTTACCTTGGAAGGGGCCTGGAGGGGGCGGATGGGGTATGATATTCCAGCCACACTCGCGTGAGGACGCAGACGCAACCACGGCGCCAATATGCGACGCGAGTGGGCCAGAAGACACAAACAATGTCGATGGCGATGGTATCAGGCAACAGATTCATTAAAAGGTATACTGATGGCTTATACCTTTACTGCCAGTCCCTTTTTCAAAGAAATGTTTTGGTTTTCTCTCTTTCTTCGATACTACCTAACCTCAATGCTACTTGTTGATTTTTTCCAGTTTTTCTGTGCTGTGCTCCATGCTGACCCCCTCTGGCTATCCTTGAGTACTACTTTCCCTGGATAGGTATATATTTATACACATTTTTTTTACTTTAACAAATATTGATATACTCCTTTTCTATTTTGCATATACATTTTTTTGTGCAATTTGTCTTTATTTTAGGGACTATATAATCTTTCTAGTCTGGCAGTTTTGGCCAAGGGTTTGCTTCCTTCTGGGTGTGAGGTGCCTGTCCCCCAATTCATGTATACCACCTTTCTCAGGAACATTCTTCACCATGGACTTTTTGCCCTGTGTTTTTACCGAGTTGCCATCTCTTGACTGGTATGTTTTTTGTTTTTCTTGCACTTCCTACTCTCGCTGTTTTAAAGTTTGATGTAACTGTAAAAACTATTTTGATGATATGGTTATGTAAACCTGATGTAATATAATTTGTTTCCACACAGACTCCAGCCCCGAAGAAGGGAAACCCCCGAAACGCGCGTAGGGCCTTGTAGAGTTTTTTTATGTGGATCAGTCTCGATTTAGTAACTTCATATTTTGTCAAGTGTTATATTATATGATTTATTTTATACGATTAATTATCAAATATATACAATTCTTTTTTTCTTGTACCATTATATTTACGTTTACTACTGTTGCCTAAAAAGCCCCTCCTTTGGGGGAACTTCTCAATTTTCTCTTCAGAAATTTCACCAGCCAGAAAAGTATATTCACTAGTCTCCGTGTATAATTTGCTTCTGGCTGAAATCTGAATGTGCAGTTGCTTTTTCCTAGCAAATCCAACAACAGTCATTAATATTATGGTTTTTCTCATGTGCACAAGAAGAGTAGGGATTTTGCACATTTCTGTATTACCAATATCTTTGCAAAGTCTTTTCTACCGGCAAACTGTATACAGTACCTTAATTTAAAATATTGTTCTGTCCCAATTATTGTTTCTGTTGCTGCTTCTGTTGCAACTGCATCAGGATTTGATTGGTCTGTTGTACATTAGTAAAGCACCTTGTCCCCAAGTTGAAGAGGACATGAGCCTCTTCTCCACAACCCTTGATGGTTTTTGGAGTCTGTGGGCAGGGAGCTTCAGCCCCCCACACTTCCACCTGAATGAGTATGTGAGATAGTACCCTCTACTCATTTACAAAAAAAAAGGCAAAACATAAGAATAAAGGCACCCAAACATTTGATGTGTCCTTTATTTTAAGTCAATTAAAATACAGTTAAATAAAAATCCCACAAAAATGTTCTTGTTGTAAATCCATTTTCAATTACATTAACGGTTGCTTTATACTCTCTGAAAAAAAAAAAAAAAAACGATGACTTGTCGCACTCAACTAATCCCCTATGTTAACACTAGTCAAATTACAGCTCATTGAGCTGTCATTAGCTATATAAAGGAAGGGGCAGGGACAATATGGAGTTATTTTTGTTTTACCTGGAGGTCCTTGTAGAGGGCACACTGCTTCCTACTCTACTATTGCCTGGTGGATCAGACAACTAATTTTCAGGGCCTACGCTCCTAAGGAAAAAGTTTCTGTCTTCCACATCAAAGCCAATTCCATCAGGACTATTAATGTCTTGGGCCTTGTAGTTAGGACTATCAGAATGTACTTGGCAGCCACTGCCTCTTTTCACAAGATGGAGTTCTTTTTGTTTTACCTGGAGGTCCTTGTAGAGGGCATCCTGCTTCCTACTCCACTATTGCCTTGTGGATCAGAAAACTCATTACCGAGGCCTATGCCCCTAAGGAAAAGGTTTCTGTCTTCCCCATCAAAGCCAATTCCATCAGGACTAATAATGTTTTGGGCTTTTCAGCATTAGGTATCTCTATGCCAGATTTGGAAGGACACCATATGGTCCTCTTTCCATCCATTTTCTAAGGTTTACCAGGTGGAGGTTCAGGCATCAGATGATATAAGCTTCAGCTGCAAGGGGCTTCAGGATGCATTCTGAGTGTTTTGTCCAGGTTCTTAAAACCCTTAGGTTTTCTTTTGGACCTTTTGACAGTTATTCTTGCTAGGTTGTTTGCCACCCCTCAGTAATCTTGCTTGGGTACATCCCACAGTCTATACATATAAATCTGGTGTACTGTACTGAACTATTCAAACAATAGGAATTTTGAATTACCTGATAATTGCCTATCTTGGAGTATAGGAAACAGGCCCCTCCCCACTTTATTATGCCTTATTGCTTGCTAAAAAAAAAAACCTGGAGCCTAATTGAATGAGAGGGGTTATATGAGTACACTCTAGAAAAAGTGTTTGCCAGTGTTCAATCACCTGCAGGTAGCAGCATATAATCTTTGGTCTGTAAATACCATTCCTGAACTGTACTCTAGGATAAGGAATTTACAGCTATATTCAAGTAACAATATAAAAGTTGGCTCCTGTTTCCCCTGTTGATGCTGTTTGCTGGCTAAACATGTTGGGCTGAGTTTAGCTTGTGATGTCAGCACGCTCACTGTAGGGCCAATGGTGAGGTATCAGTAAGAAGCAGGTGAACATCCTACATTGATAGACCTGCAATATCCTCTGTGATAACCCTGCCCCTTCCACCAACAGCTCTTCTCTGTCCTCACACACAACTGAGAGTACTGGGAAGACTGACAGGCTTTAGTAGTTGCTTTACTGGATGTCTCCTGGTGCTCTGAGCTGAGCTGAGGAATTGGAGTCTCTCTCTCTCCATCTTACCATGATCTAGGAGGCTGCCCTGTATACTCTGTTCTGTGAGGCTGAGCTGCATACTCTGTCCTGTGAGGCTGGGCTGTATAGTCTGCCCTGTTAGACTGAGCTGTATACTCTGTCCTGTGAGGCTGAGCTGTATACTATGTCATGTGAGGCTGCTCTGTATACTCTGTCCTGTGATTCTGGGGCTGTATACTCTGTCCTGTGATTCTGGAACTGTATACTCTGTCCTGTGATGCTGAGCTGATTACTCCTGACACTATGGGTAAAATACAGGGGACAGAGTGGGTGGATTCTATAAGGAGTGGGGCTTATTAGAAGTGGGATGGGTCAAAAAGGAAGGGCGGGGTCTGGCTCCCCCCATTCCTAAAACTTCACCAGCCGCCACTGGTCTATGAATACCAGTACTGTGTCCTGTTTTGTTCTCCAGTATAAGGAATGTACAGCTACATTAAAGCCAAGCAATAATGTAATTTAAAAAAAATGATTACACATGCAAATTATTGGAAGCTAGCATGGAGTGTCACTGACACTATTCAAAATAATCATACTATTCCCTAACACCACATACAGCTTAAAGGCATCTCTCAAGCATGTAATTAAAGCATTGGTGTTTTCTCAATATTGCCCTTAAAGTAACATAAAAAAAGAGGACCCTCTCCCCATTGAATCCCCAAAGGCAATGTCTAGCTCCCCATGTCATTTCATTCCTTGCCTATAGCTAGATTTGATTTTTTAGAATCAGCCCCCATTGACATCAGTTGGATTCAGATTAAAGTTTGCAATTTCTGAGATTTACAATGAGCTTGATGAACATCCCTCAGATTCAACCCAAGAACATTTTCTCCTCATTAGTAGTGTTGAGCGGAATACGCCATATTCGATTTCGCGATATTGCGCGAATATATAGAAGAATATTCGCGAATATTCGCTAATATCGAATATTCGTGATATTTTTATCCAAAAAAAAATTTGCAAAATTTCGCTAGTGCGAAATTTCGCTAATGCGAAAATGATTGCGAAATTCTCATAAACGGAGATCATTTCCTGTATTACTAAACTAATATGCACTAAACACTAACTCTACACTAACTCTACTTAAAAGAAAGGATAATAAGGGGGCAAAAGAAGGGCGGAGAAGATAATCGCGCAATATTCCTAATGCGCGATTATCTTCTCCGCCCTTCTTTTGCATCAGAGCCAATCAGAATAACTCGAATATTCGGCAAAAGGAATATCGCTCAATATTCCTTTTGCCGAATATTCGAGTTATTCTGATTGGCTCTGATGCAAAAGAAGGGCGCATCAGAGCCAATCAGAATAACTCGAATATTCGGCAAAAGGAATATTGCGCGATTATCTTCTCCGCCCTTCTTTTGCATCAGAGCCAATCAGAATAACTTGAATATTCGGCAAAAGGAATATCGCGCAATATTCCTTTTGCCGAATATTCGAGTTATTCTGATTGGCTCTGATGCAAAAGAAGGGCGGAGAAGATAATCGTGCAATATTCCGTTTGCCGAATATTCGAGTTATTCTGATTGGCTCTGATGCAAAAGAAGGGCGCATCAGAGCCAATCAGAATAACTTGAATATTCGGCAAAAGGAATATTGCACGATTATCTTCTCCGCCCTTCTTTTGCATTAGAGCCAATCAGAATAACTTGAATATTCGGCAAAAGGAATATCGCGCGATATTCCTTTTGCCGAATATTCGAGTTATTCTGATTGGCTCTGATGCAAAAGAAGGGCGGAGAAGATAATCGCGCAATATTCCGTTTGCCGAATATTCAAGTTATTCTGATTGGCTCTGATGCAAAAGAAGGGCGCATCAGAGCCAATCAGAATAACTCGAATATTCGGCAAAAGGAATATTGCACGATTATCTTCTCCGCCCTTCTTTTGCATCAGAGCCAATCAGAATAACTCGAATATTCGGCAAAAGGAATATCGCGCAATATTCCTTTTGCCGAATATTCGAGTTATTCTGATTGGCTCTGATGCAAAAGAAGGGCCGAGTAGCTGATGCGATTCTTTTATGTTGCCGAAAATTCGCAATGCGAATTTTCGGCAACATAAAAGAATCACATCAGCTACTCGGCCCAGGGTCTCTCTCTAATCATACCAGCAATGCTTTTAGACGTCGATGGAGATCACTAGGATGTGATCTGTTTTAAAAATAAATTTGAAAAAATACGAATATTCGCCATAGCGAATATTCGCTGCAATATTCGAGTTATTCGCGAATACTCGAATATGCAATATTCGTAGCGAATATTCGCAATGCGAATATTCGTGAGCAACACTACTCATTAGTGCCAATGGATACAATATTTGAATAACTCAAACTTATCAACACTACTGTGCAGTGGCGCTACAAAATAATTGTGTAATTTTTTAATTTCTTCTCTGTCTCAGTGACTAATTGAACCCCAGTACCAGGATTTGCTTTTGCTCAAAGAGTTTTTTTTTTTTTAATTGCAGTGGGATTTTGCTGGATAGATAAAGTTGGTACTTTTTGGAGGTCTTGTTCAGTGGTGAAACTTTCTATCCTCTCTATATAAACCAGAAGTTGAGAAGAAAGTAAATGCTTACATTAATTGTTTTAAACCAGGCATATGATGGTTGTGTAAAGAAAGCTATAAAACATGTATTGTTAAGTCTTCCTTGACAGGCTTTGTGAGCAAGGATTTAGAATATTTAAATCCCAAATGTATGGTATGATTGTTCTTCTATATTATAAAGAAATCAAGCTGTTTCATTTCTACCCTTTTGATGGCAAATCGTGTTGCTAAACATACTTTTGAAGCATCATAATTCACTTGAAAGCAGACAAAGCAAACTTACCATGAAGTATTCCACTCTTCCTAATCACAGAAGTGAGAGCCTAATCTTTCTACACAAGTGGAATATCTACAGCTCTATTTTGTATCAATCTTCAGATGCTTTTTTTTTTTCATTCTTGCTAACTAAAGCAAAAATTACCATTATCTACATTAGATAAGATTGAAGTTCCCTTTTCCCCACATGAGAGAGTTTATCAATTTAATAAACTACATTTTCTGACCTTCACGATCACAGTGTTAATCTTGAACCAAACAGACTAAACTTGGCTAACGGCACATTTCACACTCCTAAATCTAGGTGACATTTGCAAGGCTGTTGTTATATAATACAACACAGATATGGAGGAGGAGATGTGTGTTTTCAATACTACATCTTGTAAAAGTATCAAAGCCCTTCCTGTATTATAAGTCATATGTTTATTAATTGTAGAGATACCCCCTCAAGGGCCGCTGGTTAATTTGGGATTGGCGAATTAAGTTACCTCTAAGTATTGTCTAGGGGTGAAGTTAGTGAGCAGAGCAGTAAGTGAATGTCCAAGCAGTAGATGAGGTTTTCCAAATGCTTTATTTCTTAGGTCCAACACGACCAACATCAACAGGAGGTAGATAGGACAGGTTGGTTGAAATGAAGAAAACCTTTGCAGTATCAGGCTTGGATGAACAGGAAAGCAAGCCTGCTTTCAGTAACTGTATATTACGTCGTCACTCTAGCCAGACTGGGTGAAGTGCTCCCCGGACAGACCACTGCCACAAGTCTGGCAGCCGGAGTTCCACTTTAAGGTTGATGGAAAGAACGGGTCCTTGCAATGGACCTGGCTCTGATTTGGTTTGAGATGCCAGATGAGGCCTCTGCCACATGCTCTATGCTCATAATGTGAACAGCAGAGTGAATCTCTCCAGTCAATTACATTTGAGTGACCGGTTGACAGCAGAAATATACCTGTCAATGTTTCGGTCACTAGATCCCCGATGGTTCGATCACGTCTCTCAGATAACCTGCCTCCGGGTTTTCCGGAACCAATTCCCCCACTGTACAGCCAGCAGCTTAGGATCTTCCTTGTAAAAATGTGAATACCTCTATAAGAGTGGGATTTTCAGGGCAACAATAATAAGGGGTGACAACTAGGTCATAGAAAAATACAAATTTATTACAAAGATAATTACATAAACTAAATAATGTACTTTAAACAATATCAAAAAATTATATTTAAAACCATGCTTGTAGAGAAATGCTGTACATCATCCCAAGCCCCAGGACAAAGCTAAGGGCAGGGACGGTTATTCCAACGCGTTTCAAAATTATCTTCATCAGGGAAAGTTGTACAGTTATTTTCTCTATAACAACAAAACACACAATTAGGTATAGAAGCAAGTAAGCTAAACGAGAGCAAATTACATAAGCTAAACTTAATTGTGTGTTTTGTTGTTATAGAGAAAATAACTGTACAACTTTCCCTGATGAAGATAATTTTGAAACGCGTTGGAATAACCGTCCCTGCCCTTAGCTTTGTCCTGGGGCTTGGGATGATGTACAGCATTTCTCTACAAGCATGGTTTTAAATATAATTTTTTGATATTGTTTAAAGTACATTATTTAGTTTATGTAATTATCTTTGTAATACATTTGTATTTTTCTATGACCTAGTTGTCACCCCTTATTATTGTTGCCCTGAAAATCCCACTCTTATAGAGGTATTCACATTTTTATGAATCAAGGGATGATGGCAACATCATACCGCCACACATGAGCCAACTGTTTTCATACAAATCGGGTGGACAATACACCCATATACCTCGTTTAGGCTCATGCGTCGCGGCATTGATCCTATGTTTTCTCAGATATAATATTTATTAGATCTTGGATTATAATTGTCTTGACCTCTACTAGGTTTCCTTGGAGGATGGACCCAGGACTAATGTAACTATTTCCACCTAGAAATTGTGTTTTTCTCTTCCCCCTTTGGGGGACTAGGAGTTTTAGTTTGTTATTGTTTTTCTCGGTTAAGGTCTTTTTTTGTCCGGTGGTTTAGGTGTGCCCCTCTGTTTTACCCTAACGTCATGGGGGATCTTAAGGGTGGCCAATGGGAGGAACTCATGTCCCAAATTGAAAAAAACTATCAAAGCAAGGAGCAACTCACATCTGACCTGGCATCCCTGTTTTTTAACCTCACTAAGGTATTAGAGAAAAAAGCAGCTCTACATTGGCACATACAGTCCATGGAGAGATACATCAGTGAGCACATAAATCCTATTGGATTACGTATCCAGATCTTTCCGATTTTGGATACAATAAGCAAGGAACTTAAAATCAATTGGGAAGCCAGGCTAGATGAATGTTCCAAGAGTCTGATGCAGCTGTTGCAAAACGAATACAGACAACAACTCACAGTTCTTGATGAGGAAATTGAAACCCTGTATACCAAACTCACTCCATTAAAAACTCAGGAAGAATATACACCGTTAGAGCAAAAGTTAAAAAATCATTTGGAAGGTTTCAGTAAGTCAATCCTAATCAAAAAAGAAAAAAAGTACTGGAGGGATAAGAATGCTTTTCGTGAAGGGAGGGCATATAAGTGGAACAATAATAAAAAATTTAAAAATAACTTTAAGAAAAATCCGAAGGCCAACAGAGATGTTAAAAATAGGGATTACTCTTCCGATACACCTTCTAACTCTTCCTCCTCTATGTCCTCCAATACAGGGCGTGCTCCATCAAAGAGAAAAGGGACGTCTGCCATACAAAACGTCGAAGGGGAGGTAAAACAAGTTAAGAAAAAGGCTTTGACTGCTTCACAGATGACCCTGCCACAAAATAGAAATAACATACCCCTTGGTGAAGGTACTATTGGGGATTCTGGGGATACCCTACCCAGTAGGAATAGGCTATTCACAAAAAAGGATACTGGGACTATTCCCAAAGTCCCACGGACAATACTCGATAATTTTTTGGACAAGAGGGGGAACCCGCTGGCACCCCCAACTTTGATGGAAATTCCCCCAATTTCCCTGAAGGGACAGGAGGGGGCCTCAATATTATAAATCTTTCGTCACACTATCTGACCTCCATTGAACATGAAGTATTGTCTTTCGGGCTCTCCTTTTGTCCGAGTAGTGGCATGGACACCTTCGATGCAGTCAAAGATGTCTACCTCTTTGCTCGTAGGCTTTTTTATAAGAGCCTATACGCCAAACATGTAGACCTTACCAAAGATTTAGCACCCAATCTTAAAGCAGCAGATTTTAGAGCTCTCAGGGATCTCAATCTCCTGCTGCAGGAAAACTCCACCCTTGATGGAGCTTGGGACAACGAGATTTGGGAGGAGGTAGAAGAAGAGTACCAGGAACAGAAAGATCATAAAGTAAAATTCAAACGGAAATCAAATAAGTTCCCATTATTGAATCAAAATCCAGCCATCTCCCTCTTCGTCAGGCAGACTTCTAAAGAGCTAGAAGTAATGAAAAAGGAAAATGTTCACTCTAATCTAAGCCCAGCACAACAACATGCACTCAAAACTTTGAGGAATCTCCCAGGGGTGACAATAAAGGCCTCCGACAAAGGGGATAATGTTGTCCTTATGGACAACACCAACTATGAGAGGATGTGCCTAAAAATCTTAAATAACAAACAATGTTATCGGAAGATTTCCCCGGCTCAGGCCGATGGCTTTAATAAAGATTTTTACTCCCTTGTGGATGATTTCTTCTATAGAGGAGTGATCATTAAAGACCTCTGGGAATTCATTCGTATCCAACACCCTAGGCAACCCACTATGTATGCCCTGCCTAAAGTTCACAAGGGCCTTTCAGACCCTCCAGGGAGACCAATTATCTCCGGCAATGGCTCTATCTCAGAAGGGGTGAGTCAAGTCATAGATCAATATTTAAGACCACACGTTCTTGATCTACCCTCATATACAAAAGATACAATACATCTGTTACAGATGCTTGAGGATCTGACCATTCCCGGAGATGCTTGGTTGGTTACTATAGATGTTGAAACCCTATACAACAGCATTCCCCACGATTTGGGATTGAAGGCTGTTGGGCAGGTTTTGAAACAACGGCCAACTACTGACTGGAAGTTTAATACATTTATTCTAACTATGTTGGAATTTATTTTGCATCATAATACCTTTCTCTTCCAGGGCTCCCACTACCTCCAGGTACAGGGTGTGGCAATGGGAACGTGCTGCGCACCTTCCTATGCCAACCTGTACCTGGGGGAGTGGGAGCGGGATTTCCTCCTGGGAGAGAATGCATCTATGTGCGCTGCCAACATTCTTATGTGGCAGCGCTACATTGATGATATTTTTATTATTTGGGACGGACCAGAAGATGGTCTAGCTGAGTTATTGAAACTCATGAACCACAATGATTTCAATCTCTTCTTTACAATGTCCCATAGTCAGTCAGAAATCAGCTTCTTGGACATTACCATCAAAAAAGATTTAGAAGGTATAATCAATTCCACTCTTTTTCGAAAAGAGACAGCAGGCAACACAATACTACACGCTACCAGTTTTCATCCGGAACCTCTAAAAAAATCAATCCCCTATAGTCAATTCCTTAGGATTAGGAGAAACTGTTCTTTGGACAATGACTTTCACGATCAATGTGATGCCTTGGCTCTTCGTTTGTTCGCTAGAGGCTATACAAAAACTTGCCTTAAGAAAGCGTTCAATAGAGTTAAAGATATAAATAGGAGGAGCTTGATTTTTAAAACCAAGCCCCGCCCTATTAATTCCGAAGAGCAGAATTCGAGAATTATTCTGTGTTTCTCAAACGAACACACACGGATAAGAAAAGTTATCTCCAAATTTTGTCCCATACTCACAGAAGATCCTATTCTTCGGAATCTCATCTCAGATAAACCACAACTTACCTTTAAAAGAGCTAATTCACTCGGGACCATGTTGGTTCAAGGTGAATATAAGGGAAATACCAAGAAGGATCCATGTAAGACCTTTGGAACATTCCCGTGTGGGCAATGTTCTCAGTGCAAGGTCATAGGAAGAAGAACTACATTGGCATTGCCCAATGGAGAGACCTTTGCTCTTAAACACTATGCCAACTGTAAAACACGGGGGGTGGTATATCTGATGCAGTGTCAATGCAACGCATTCTATGTGGGAAAGACCAAACAGCCCCTTCAGAAGAGAGTTGAAAAACACATGCATTCAATGGGGATAGGCAATTTATATTTGCCCCTTGGGAGACATGTGGCCAAGGAACATGGGTATCATATGCCCAAAGTTAACTTTACAGTCCTGGATAGACTACATATCCCTCTCCGCGGGGGGGATTGGAATAAGGTTCTCCTCCAGCGCGAAATGCGCTGGATTCGACGCCTTAAAGCTACAACTCCACCGGGACTTAACGAAATGGAGAGTTTTAGGCCCTTTCTTGAGGGCTTTAGTTCTGGCAAAACTGACTAGCATTAGTGTGGTGTTTGAGGCCCCTATATATATCATATCTTTTCTATTGTTATCCATATCTCTTTTGGACAATGAGGTAACTATTCTTCCTCCTCATCTCCCTCTCCTCCTCCCTTCTTTTCCCCACCCCCTTTCCCCTGGGGATGTTGTCCCTATCCTTCCCCGGATGGATCTGTACGTCTGTGGGGTGCCCCTTTGATACCCGGACTCTAATTGGTTATATCACTTCCGGGACTTGAGAAAACTGGGATTTGCTATTTACAAATGTGTATTTTTTCTTGCAATGTTGCTAATTTAAATATATTTTTCAATCTACACTCCGAGTTCTCTTGGTGTAATGTAGATTAAAAATTTGGTTATACATGGTGCTATGTGGATGCATCCCATTTGATACTGAGGCTTTCCCCATTTTTTAATATCTTTGGATATGTTATGCCCCTTTCCGTTCGTGGCTGAGTATTGGCGGGTTCCCTTTTGTGTCTTGGATATATCTCCCTCTTAGGGGACCTCTCTCCATCCACTGCCGGGGGAGAATAGCACCTTTTGTGCTTTATCAGTCCTCCGGGCGATTTTTGTCCCGGGGGCTTTCTCCCCGGCAGTGGTGACGTTTATTCTCCTTTTTTTGCGAATGATGGGGACCCCAATCTCCCATCTTTCCCCCCTTTTTTTCAGGTGAACCTATCATCGTTCCCATGTCCTGGATACACAGGGATACATATACCATCGTTGGTTCTCAAACTCTCCCCATTTAAACGTTGTATGATATTGAGATCTTTCCCTCATTGAAAACATGGCACTATACATATGATTCATACAAGTGTCTAAGTTGATCTCCTCTTTTTGCTTTTTCCTTCCTTGTTTTTGTTTTTCTCCCTTTTTTTATCCTGTTTTCTGTCTTTTGTTTTTTGTTTTGCTTTAAGTTGCAAGATAAATAAACGTCTGGTGTAGTTTGACCTTCTGTGCAGACACCAATGCCTGCCGGATACACCGAGGATGACGCACTGACAGACAGGGTCTTCCGGTCTTGTGGAATTCCGGAAATGTCCGTTTGGAATGAGACATACATGGGCAGCGTCACGCTGACATGATGTCAGCTGGACGCGATGATGCCTGCTTTGTTAACGTGGTACTTGATTGGTGCAGGGACGGAAAGGCGTTCTCTGCATCAATTACCATTAAGTAATTCCACTTACACATAGGAATTTGACGTCTTTCTTTGTGGATAATGAGGTAGGGGTGGAGCGTGGGAGCCTATCACCTGTGCCCAGGTAAGTATTTAAGGACGTCAGGGGGGTTTTGATTCAGCACACCTTTTCCTATCATTTGAAGGAACTGGAAGGACACATAGAGTCTTTCCCATCCAGCTTTCATTAGCTTTCTCTCTGGATTTTTCCTGCTGAAATTGCTTTCTGGCCAAACCCGGAGTGATTGGAGTATCTTTTTCTCCCTATAATTGATGAGTCTCTTCTCCTGTTTTTTATAGCCCCCCTCTTGTCTTTTCATACACGGGGTGGTTTCTATATAGACTTTTTTGTCTTTATATATATATACTTTAATTTACTTAGCGTCTCCTAAACAACAATCGCTTATATGTTTTTGTTTGACCATTATAGCTGGGAATATCTTGGTTCTAATGCTGATCAGGAAGTTGAAATTATTCATATTATTTTTCCACCCCCCATGGTGTGGGGGTCCCTGGAGATGGGAGACAGCTTTTTCTTGGACGCATAGGGCACCATCCGACTCTGCCGCTACGGTGGTTTTTGGGATATTCATATCTGCACTGGGATAAATGCAGGAGTGTTGTGTAGAAAGGGTGAGTCCTATTCTTTTCTTTTAAGATAATTTTTCTCCTTTCTCCCCCAGACCCCCTGCTCATTTTTTGGCCTCTTGTTTCTCATGCATGCATCCACAGTGTACTGATCTGTATCCATATGTACAATTATGTTACTTTTTTATTTTTATTTTTGCTTTCGTTTAGCTTATGTAATTTGCTCTCGTTTAGCTTACTTGCTTCTATACTTAATTGTGTGTTTTGTTGTTATAGAGAAAATAACTGTACAACTTTCCCTGATGAAGATAATTTTGAAACGCGTTGGAATAACCGTCCCTGCCCTTAGCTTTGTCCTGGGGCTTGGGATGATGTACAGCATTTCTCTACAAGCATGGTTTTAAATATAATTGTTTGATATTGTTTAAAGTACATTATTTAGTTTATGTAATTATCTTTGTAATAAATTTGTATTTTTCTATGACCTAGTTGTCACCCCTTATTATTGTTGCCCTGAAAATCCCACTCTTATAGAGGTATTCACATTTTTATGAATCAAGGGATGATGGCAACATCATACCGCCACACATGAGACAACTGTTTTCAGGATCTTCCTTGTAGGGGTGAGGGGACCTAGCAAGTCACTGGGGCCCCCGGCAGCATCCGCCAGGAACTTCTCGTAACTTGCGACCCTGGCCTGGTAGGCCATATCACCGGAGTCTGTTGGAATGCGCACACCCTAAAGGTGGGTGCCGCACCTGGAACCAGGAACCCGCGAAGAACCCTGAAAAAATGGCACCTGCCCAGATATACCCCTCCCTAGCATGCCCCGTGAGGGAAAACTCCTCCATTTGGCTGCTGGGGAAAAGTGGCTCTGCTAGAACCCCTCTGACGCCATCTGTCGTCCGGGGGTGGGATCGACACACCCGGAGCGCAGACTGACCCATAGGACAGTTCTAAAGTGACAGCAGCCCAAATTTAACAAAATTAAGGGTGAGAGCAACAAAACTCTCCCACTCCCCCACTAACTTTAGCGTAGTGCCCATACTGAAAGAAAGGGGGCGCTACATAATGTTCTAAAAATACAATTCAGCATTATTGGGATTCTTTATTAGAAAAGGCATGTATGATGTTTTAGGACTAAAGGGGTTGGGTTCAAATCAAACCTCATGTGTTAACAGACAAAGTTTTTAGTGGATTACTTACCTACTCATGCTCTGCATTCTGTGCTGTTGCACACCTCTACATGAGATTTCTCTTTACTCGACAGAGAAGCAAAAGAGCCAAAACCAGGTGCAAGAATAAGCATTTCAGCACACAGCTGGCAGATGGTCACAGTATAGATCCACAAAATCCTGGTATAGTGCAATGAAATCTGGGATCTTTAGGAGGTATGGTCAACTTAGTGAATAATATATGGAGTCTCACAGTGGCAGCTGCTCCATACGAGGCGCAGGGGCCGCCCCCCACATCCATGTGTCCGGCCCCTTGATCTACATGCAGGGACACCGGACTATAGAGTCGCCGCTGCCTGTGTCTCCTGCGGGGGGGGGCAGTGTTGGCTGTGCCACCTCCAAAAATAGTGAGTTCCAGCTGCCACTGAGCCTCAAGTGTGGCCCCTGACATTTTTAGAGGACCAAACAATAGTCTGGTTTCCATAAATTTGTGCCGCATTTATGTACGGTAAAACATACAGTATGTCCTACCCTATGTTAACAGATAGGAATCTGTGCATCATTGTGTGTGCGTTGCAGTGCCTTTAATTTTGAATGAAACCTCAACTCACTGTTATGCCGCGTACACACGGTCGTTTTTTGCGATGAAAAAAAACGACGTTTTTTAAAACGTCATTTAAATTGACCGTGTGTGGGCAAAACGTCGTTTTTTGTCTTCAAAAAAACGACCAAAAAAAAATTCCAACATGCTTGAATTTTTTGTGTCGTTTTTCAAAACGTCGTTTTTTGTTTCACAAAAAGTCACCGTGTGTACCAAAAACGTTGTTTAAAACGACGTTTTTCAACCCGCGCATGCCCAGAAGAGAGTTATGAAGCGAGCTTCAATGGAAAAGAGTGGTGAACGTAACCTCGCTTTTTGTGAAAAAAACGATGGTGTGCATGCAAAATTGTCTTTGAAAAGTGACGTTTCAAAAACGTCGTTTTTTACTTCACAGAAAACTTCGTTTTTTTCATCACAAAAAACGACCGTGTGTACGCGGCATTACAGCAGTGGGAAACACACCTTCACTGCCATGTACATGTTTTTGTGCTTAACAGGGTGCTGCATTAAAAATTAACATTTTTGTTGTGTTAAAGTGTAGCAATTTTTTTTAACATTCTGAATGACAATGCATTTGCTTTTGAAGTAACATTAAAGGGGTTGTTTTTTCACCTTAATGAATCTTATGCATTAAGGTGAAAAACTTCTGTCACTGGGCATCCCCCCAGCCCCCTATTTTACTCCCACGCCGAAGACAAGCACACCCTCTCTGGCTGGGGACACGGCTCTTGATTAGATAGATTTATAGCAGCGAAGACCATTGGGTCTGGCTGCTGTCAATCAAATCCAATGGCGCAGGTGCCGGGGAGTGGGGCCGAGTCTGGCTGTCTGTGCCTATGGACGCAAAAGTTGGACTCGTGGGCGTGCCCGCACGGTTACCCCAAGGGAGAACGCTTCTCCTAGATGGTTTCCCCATGCGGGGAGGTTCCACAAGTGCCACTGAGGGACCCCAGAAGAGGAGAATCAGGGCCACTCTGTGCAAAACGAACTGCACAGTGGAGTTAAGGATGACATGTTTGTTATTTAAAACAAAAACACAAGGGTTTAGTAACTCTTTAGTCTCTGAGGTATGCCTTGTGTCAATGCAATCTTGACTACTAGAGAAGATTTTTTTGTGAATATGGTGATATATAGGGCTCGACCATTAGTGTTGATTTGTGTCCACAGGGATGAATGTACCCTGAGATAGATATTTTGATAGGACAGAAGACACATAGTCCACAACTTCAGTAAGACAGTACTTACTAGTATACTTTCATTTTTTTTTTTGCTAGTTTTTATTTGTGGCCAAAATATGGGAGGAGAGACAGATGTACCCTTATATCTTTATACTGGTTGGTGTTCGTGAGTAGACCTTGAGTACTTTATAAAACAAAAGAACAGGCGCCAATAAGTAAAACTGCTAAACTTTAATGATAGAATAACACAAAAGCACTCACATGGTAATTTGAAGTTCACAGGCATAAAGTGAGGTGAGGGTCTGCATGGATCGTCAAACCAGCCGAGGATAAATAGCGTCCCAGGAAGATCATCCAGCTGATGTCTGCTGTGCTGGGAAGGTAACACCAGCAACGCTGAATCCGAAAGCGTGCCGGTGTTTGTAAGTCTAAATTACAGTAGGTTCTTGTTTGCGCCAGCATTGTGTATCTTTGTATATTACTTGAGTACTTTATATATCCTCTAAATAGCCTCGAGCATTTATATTGTATCTAGGCAAATATAATAACCTTCATATTGTCTATATGTGTAAATCAAAAGAAGTTTTACCAACTAAACCTGGTAGATGCAAATATTACCACATAGAGATAGAACTTTGCAGCATTAGATAATTTGTAATAATGATCAACTGCTGGCAGAAATCAACCAGCAATAGAATTCTATAGCAGTGATCTACTGATGCAGGGAGAGGTCGGACAGGGCTGCTTCAGCTCTGTCTGAGACTATATTCTACAGGAAGTGCTGTAACATAATTTTATAGTTTACATTGCTGCTGCCAATGCTCCTATGGAGCACTTTGTAGTTGAAGCAGAAGGCCAGAAGCTAATTGATTTAGCTTCTAGGCTTGGTGCTGGACTGCAGCTCTCAGTGACAGCCGGTGGTTCCAATGCTGAAGGCAGCTGGAGCAGCTATCACTTAGCATGCAACCAGCTGTGCTCCAGAACTGATTAGAAGTCTAGAACAGGGGCATCCAAACTATGGCCCTCCAGTTGTTTAGGAACTGCAATTCCCATCATGCCTAGTAACGTCTGTGAATGTCAGAGTTTTCCACTGCCTCATGGGATGTGTAGTTCTACAACATCTGGAGGGTCGCAGTTTGGAGATCCCTGGTCTAGAACACAGCAGGCCTAACACCTTGTGCTAGCAGCCTGCTTGATGGGCACCAAGGGTCTTAGCAATGTTGTTGTATTATTATAGTTGAATTGTATTTCAAGATTTTACTTTAAAGTATGCTAGGCTAGATTTTATACAGCCTGTGTTTTTATGAATGCATATCTCTTGAAAAACACTTAAGGAAAATACAGCATGATCTTGTATAGAAAAGCTATAAAAAAAGGTTTTCTGATTCCACTTTTCTGTAACTCCCTCCTATGATATGGTTTTCTAAGATCAGAGGTGTAATTAAAGCTTCAGGGCTTGGGGCCCTCCCCTCAGTGGCGGAACACTAGGGCTCAGTCGCAGGTGCAACCTTTTTAACCCTGGTAGTTCCACCACTGGTTGCAGTAGTTATTTTTATTTAATTTCTTACCATTTTATTATTTGTCTAAATCATATATTTTTTTTAAATAATAATAATAATAAAAAAAAAAAAATTGGAGCCCTGTTGGCAGGGCTTCGGGGAGATATCAGGGGTCTAAACAGACCTCTTGTGTTTCACCTTTGCGTGAGGGAAAAGAGATTGAATACATAGGCCCAGATTCACATACAATTAGATTCGCATAGAGTATCCGTAAATACGCCGTATTTCACCTGGCTCTACGTGGAATCCCGGTAGATTTTGTCCAGTAAACTACGGCGGCGTAGTGTATTTCTCCCGGCGCAAGCCATCTACGCGAGTAGGGGGCGTGAAGCATTTAAAATAGGCGCGTTCCCGCGGCGATCGAACTGCGCATGCTCCGTTCAGAAATGTCCCGCCGTGCATTGCGCAAAATCACGTTGTTACGTCATTCGTTGTTTGAGTAGCGTCGTTTACGAACATTCCTATTCCCGAACGAGTTACGTTAAAAAAAAAAAAAAATTTTAATTTGACGCGGGAACGACGGCCATACTTAACATGGGCTATGCACCGTTAGACCAGCAAATAGCTGGTCTAACAGTACGTAGCAAAAAAATTACGTAAGCGATTGCGAAGACCACTCGTATCTTCGTGGATGGTTGTAAAAAGTCATTTGCATATCCCGACGCTGAAAACGACGCGGACTCCTCCCAGCGGCCGCAAAAATATCGCAGCGTAAATCCGAAGGCTTACGAAGCCGTAAGCCTCTCGGTTCGAAGCCCGAAGCCGCCGTATCATGGTTTGAGGATTCAAACTAGTGATACGGCGCGCAAAATTTGAAAATACTCCTGTCTAACACCAGTTAGACAGGCGTAATCGCTCTGTGAATCTGGGCCATAGTCCCAGCCTAGAGAGCCCCTTCTGTAGGTCTTGATGGGGCCTGCAGTGTTTCCTCACTAGGAACAAAAACTGCCATTTACTGAGTCACTGTGGCAGAGGTGTGTGTGTGGGGGGGGGGGCAGCTATTGCTTTTATTTCATTTGTTTTGGCCACTTACGCTATTTAGGGTATGCTGTCCCTTTTTTTTTTATTTGTTCCTCGTTTGTCTTACCGTTTGTCTTTACTTTTTTCTTTCCCTCTCAGGTCCCTTGCGGTGGCTGTGCGTTTGTTCCATCCTTGGGGAAGGAGCACATTGTTTTGGCTTCTCCATCCACCCTATAGAGCTAGCACGGCTGCCCTGTGCTTCTTTTCTTACTTACTTACTTATAATGAAATCATCAGGCCGTGCCAGGTTGAGCATGCTTGGAGGCTCTATCCGCCATCTTAGGTGTGGGCAAAAACTTGGTATAAAGTGAGCGTATGAGTCTGGGGGAGGTCCTTTGCCTGCCCCAGGTCTATTAATACGCTTAGTCTGCTTAGAATGGCAGGCAGACAACTAGCCTCCATTTGTTAGGCAGACTTCTCTCCTGTGGACTATTGCCTACAGAAAAACGTAATTTGTGTGCCCTCTGTTGTTTCTCCACAGGTACTACTGTGCTCTCTAAATGCTATCCTTCTCTTCCTACCTTTCCCTTTTTCAGTTGGCCACCCCACTTAACCTCCATCCATGAGTCAGTCACCATTTACACAAGACCCTCCACCCCGTAAGGTAGGGGACCACCATATTGGGTAAGTTTACAGGTTGTTGTGGTTTGCTTTGATTTGTTTCAACCCCGCACACTCACACTCTTGAAGATCTAGAGCCAGAGAAGAAAGAGACTCCTCAGGAGAGCGCAGCCACAGGCACCGCTCCTATTCAATCCTATCCTTCCAATACTTCTCCTATCCTATAGCAATACCAACGCCCTATTAAAAAGACCTGCTGGGCCTGTGGAGCAGCCCCAATGCCCAACAAGCTAGTGTGCAGGGGCTGCCTGGAAGAGTTCCCTGTGGACAGAGAGCAGGAGACTGCACAAGTGTTAACCTTATTGAAGAAATTGGTAGGAGACTCCATCTCTGAGGTCACGTCCATTATTCCAGCCAGCCAGCCCCTAAGTGGTCCCATCCAGGAAGTACTGATAGAGGATCAACCAGGAACCTCAGCAGGTAGCGCTCCTCATTTCAGTGCTGTCTCGTCAGAGTCTGCACAACAGGTGGAAGACAGCAGTTCCTCCTCTTCGGAGAGTGATTCGGAAATTCTCGGATTTAGCTTCTTCATGGTGGATCTATATATCCAGGCAATCAAGCAGGCCAGGAGACAGATGTAGACTCCTTTGACTTCCCTCCATCAGGGGAAACAGCAGTCGTCAGGCTGGCCAAGAACTTTACCCTCCCAGTGGGGGATTCAACCTCCTTTAAAGATGCAATGGACAGGAGGATAGATCTAGATTTGAAGAGAATTTAAGTTTCTGGGGCTGCCTGTCCTCCAGCTGTAGCCCTCGTTGGCCAGCACCTTAAAGATTTGGATTCAAAATGTTGAGTCAGCCATAAAAGAGGGGGTTCCAAAAGCTGATATTGTACAGTCTCTAGTAGAACTCGAGGTGTCATCCAATTTTCATCAGTGAAGCGGCTTTAGACATGATCAAGTGTTCAGCCAGGGGCTGCTGGCTGCTGATGCATCATCAAAACAGAATTGGTGCAAGATCCCTTTTGATGGCAAGACCTTATTCAGCAGTAAAATGGAAATGGCCATCTCAAGAATATCAGGGGGCACGTCAGGCATACTTCACAGGACAGGAAGCGAGCGAGATATTTTCCTAACCGATCTCATTCCTCCTGGTTCGGAGAGCAGAGATCCAACAGACAGACCAGAGGGTCAGATGGCAGATGGAAGGGTAGCCAATCTACCTTCCTCAGGGCACACAGACAGGAAGCCATGAAAGTCCTGCAAGAGCCTACCAAACCCATTTGACGATAACTTCCATCCACCTGTCAGTATCCCAGTGTCTCAGGCTGTTGGACACCATGTCCTTGTGTATTCCCATTCTCCCTTGGGCACGTTGGCACATGCGGCAATTCCAGCAAAGGTTCCTTGCATAGTGGAGGAAACAGTTCCTAACACAACTGATAACAGTATCTTTCAGCATGGGGAGGAGCCTACAGTGGTGTCTAAAGAAAAAGACCCGAAGAACTCTCGCCCCTTAGATCCATTAGACTGGACTATTGTTACAACAGATGCCAGCGAGGTCAGCTGGGGGGCACACTGCAAAGGACAGTTCAGGGCAGGTGGGGATTTAAAATTACATTTTTTCCTTTAGAAATTTTATTTTGCTGCCGTACAGTTATAAAGATTGGGAATATGTGCTACTTTACAGGTAGACTGAGGGGACCCCCATGCGCGTTATTTAAATTAATATTTCATTTTTATTCCTCAGAAGAGATCACCTCAGAAGAAGTCACATGACGAAACGCTTCAGGTGGCGTGGTCTCACACATCAATACGTCACTTCCGGTTGTCGGGATTAAAGCGGTGGAACGCACGCCAAATCCCAGATGACCATAGACACTGTGTCTGAAGGCCTTTTTTCAGTTTTTATAATTTTTTATTGCATGCAAGTATGCGATTGGATTGCTTTTTTAAACTGAATATTTTTATAATAAATAATTGGATTACACTATGCAAGTCCGTTTCCATCTGGTTTTATGAGGATATCAGCAGCTGAGATGCAGATACCAGGAAGCCCTATCACTGAACCTGAGAGGTGGACAAGGACCCCTGGAGACTGAGTGGAGCAGGAATAGCCCGGCTGGGAGAGGAGCGATTCTCCCACTCTTGGTGCCTCTCACCCCTGTAGGGATATCGAGTGGGGAACCAAAAGGGGGGAGCACACAGAAGTCACCTTAGACACCTTTCACACTTGTACGACTTCAAAGTCGCGCGATTTTACCGCAATTTCGCGGCCGCGATTTTACAGCGATTTTGCAGCGATACCCGGTCACGATTTTAATGAATGCTTGTGTAAGTGGCATCAAAATCGGACCAAAGTAGTGCAAGGACTACTTTGAAATAGGCACAACTTAAAATCGTGCCAGTATGAATGGTGTTCATTGAAAATAATGGAGAATGACTTGTCATACGATTTTGCAGTCCAAAATCGTGGGACAAGTCGTATAAGTGTGAAAGGGGAATTGTCTATCAGCTATTGAGGATATCCACAAAAGTTACGAGATTGGAGTATACAATGGAACTGAACTTTTGTGTCACTCCTTATACCATCTGTTATACCGAACATTGGGACTGGTTGTTTATCTTATGAGTTATTTGATGAGATATTTTTTGACCTTTTTACACAAATATTTGCTATAGCATGTAGGAATTAGTTTTGCTCAGAGGACTATCAGCTAGGATACACAGTTTGTGTTTTTTTTTTTTTTTTTACATGACAGGCTGTCCCTGATTGCATTAACTGTTTAGGGTTTTTTATTACTTTTTTCACACTTTTTTTTCCTGTTTTGATGGGTTCTTTTGATAAGTCTATTTTATGTTGGTGTATTGCACAATAGCTCACTAATATAAATATAACCACTAAGGATATTGCATATTGGAACACACTTGTATTACTAAAGCAGGGTACACCCTCAACAGGAGGTGTATTGTGGCTATGTATCTCACCTTAGATACATTATTTATCTTATCATCATTATCTTTATTATTTGCTGGGAGGCACCCACTCGGAGGTCTGAGCACTAATTACAGTATATAAGTTTTGAAGACACTCATTCACTACATCAACACTGGGATTTTAACTGGTCTTAAAAGACCATTCACAGTCACACAATTGTAGATGATTATGTTTTATACCCATATGCATGTTATTGAAGTTATAGCACGTGCATTTTAATTAATGGCCGGCAGCACCACTCACCCCACTATCACAGATTTCACTTTAAGCACTATTAAAACCACTGCCCCTAAAAAAAACAGCATTAAAAAAAAAATTGCATTGCTATATGTCCCCTGGGACAGAAAATATTAAATAAATTATATAACTAGTCTGTAGCTGTGGAAGTGCTCTATATTTATAAGGCTGCTAGTCTTTCTAAATAAAAGTGGTAAAATGTATAGATTGCAGCGCCATAATGATTCGAATGACAAGTAGTGAAGAAATGCGGCAGTACCAGAGTCCCTATACACTTGTTATGGCAATAACTTGCATATAAGCCTTTAAAATAAACACTTTTGATTTTTCACATTCGTGTCTCATAGACTTTAATGGTGTTTGCATGTTCGCACTCATTTTTTGTCTTTGCGCATGTTCTGGTGTGAACCAAACAGGGGGTTGTTCGCCTCATCCCTATCTTGGAGTTATATAATTTGTTCTTCCCAGATGACTTCAGAAGAACATTACCACAGCAAAAAAGCATAGCATAAACGAATGCTGCACACTATTCAGTATGCTTCATTGATTTTAAGGCTGTGATAGAAAAGATGCATTTCATAATCTTTCTAAATGAAAGTGTTAAAACATATACCGTACATTGAAATGCTGCATTGATTCTAATAAAGTGTAAAAGGGTGCCATGTGGGGTTTTATGGGCTTAAGCCTCATTCAAAGGTCCTGCTTTTCTAAACGCAAGCAGGCCAGAGTGAAGACTCATGCACACTAACATTAATATACATGTTTCATGTACTTAGTCCTATGCCGCGTACACACGACCATTTTTAATGGTCTAGAAAAAACAACTTTTTTTTCCAACCCGATTATTGTTAAGCCGGCCTTGCCTACACACGATCGTGAAAAAAAATGCTCTAGCAAAGCGTGGTGACTTACAACACGTAAGTCCCATTCAGATGGCGCCACCCTTGGGGCTGCTTTTGCTGAGTTTGTGTTAGTAAAAGTTTGGTGAGAGACGGTTCACGCTTTTCAGTCTGTTACAGCGTGACGAATGTGCTATCTCCATTACGAATGCCAGAACGAGTGCTCCCGTCTCATAACTTGCTTCTGAGCATGCAGGGTTTATTCACGTTGTGAAACCCCACACACGGCCATTTTTTACGACATTAAAAACGACAACGTTAAAAACTTTTAGAGCATGTTCTAAATTTTTAATTGCCATTTTTTAAGTCGTAAAAAATGATCTGGATCCCACATACGATCGTTTTTAAAGACATAATTAATTTTTTACATCCCGAAAAACGGCATCACACTTGTAGATGCTGATGCTTTTTGCATTTGCATTTACCTGTGCGTGCATGTCCGACATACCTCTTGAAAGCAAAACTTCTGCACTTGGGAAATACATTGTACAAGCAAGCACAGAAAAATGCTGATGCAAAGAAGTATTGCTGTTTACAAGTGCACGGCTACGTATACCCATTCACTTGAATGGCATGTTGTATGGGGCACGTGTGACTCCCCATGTGCTGAAAAATGTATGCTACAAAAAATACCTATTACTGTGCATGACCTCTGAATGAAGCCTAAGCTTATAAAACCCCACATGACACCCTTTTGCACTTTATTAGAATCAATGTGGCACTACAATATATGTGTTTTAACACTTTCGTTTAGAAAGATTATAGAATGAATCTTTTCCATCAAAGCCTTAAAATCAATGAAGTATACTAAACCGTGTGCAGCATTCGATTATGCTATGCTTTTTTGCTGTGGCAATGTTCTTGTCTGGCTGCAAGTGTCAGAAGAGATTTTGGACTAAATCTGAGGACAAGAAATAGGTGTGAAGGGTGATTATCCACAGGAGGACATGGCTGCTGGCACTGCTTTCTCTAATGACCTGATAATGTAGACCTTTGAGATTGCGGTGTTCTGTCAGAGGCCTTAGGTTATCTCTGGTAATATGTTTCTAAAAATCAGCACCTAGCACAGATTGGTTTAAAAACAGGTAAATTATTACCAAGCACCATAAACACATTACATGACAGTAGTTCAGGACAGACACATTGACCACTGTCTCACTGTAAAAAAAAAAAAAAAGAGATTTTATAACTAGTCTGTAGCTGTGGAAGTGCTCTATATTCATAAGGCTGCTAGTCTTTCTAAAGAAAAGGGGTAAAATGTATAGATTGCAGTGCCACAATGATTCTAATGACAAGTAGGGGAGAAATGCGTCAGTCTAGACCAATACATCCGCAGGACTATTGCATCAACTGTGTTCACGCTGAGCTTTCAATAAATATTATTAAAGGCGTGTTCCAATGAAGAAAAAAGCATCCAAGAGGTGCTGGGACTTTGATGTGAGTTCATACTAGGTAGTAAGAGGACAAAACAAAGGATACAATTAATTTATTAGTTTGTACTAAAAAACAGAAACGACCTTACACCCCCCCATCAGGGCTTAAGTTAAAATACCTTGAATAAGTACCTTAAATAAACTAAAAATGTTGCTTTCCTCTGTGATTCTATGTAACAAATTGCTGAAACAGAAGACCACACTAACCATCAACATAAGGGGGCACAGACACTGACCATTAATGTAAAGGGGCATTTGCACTGACCCCCCAAGTACGCAGGGCACAGACACTTGAGCACTGACTCTGGGTATTTTTCCTCCTACTGAACACCTATACCAGGTATTTTTCCTCCAACTTGCCACCAAACACTAGGCTTTTTTTTTCTCCCCCTAAACATCAACGTTGATAATTTTTTACTTCAATTGACTGTAAACACTGACCATTATTTCCTCCTGCTGACCAAAAATATAAGGGGTACTATGACATATGCTGCTGACCACTGCACCTATACAGAGGGGGTTATTTACTAAAGGCAAATCCACTTTGCACTACAAGTGCACTTGGAAGTGCAGTCGCTGTAGATCTGAGGGGGGACATGCAAGGAAAATGAAAAAAAAAGGATTTTTAATAAACAGCTTACCTGTAAAATCCTTTTCTTGAAGTACATCACGGGACACAGAGCGCATAGCCATTACACTTGGGTTATATGGGTACCTTCAGGTGTGGACACTGGTGTAATCAATTTCACAGGAAGTTTCCTCCCTATATAACCCCCTCCCACTGGGAGTGCTTCAGTTTTGTAGCAAGCAATTCTCCCGAGGTTACACAATGTTCCCCAAAAGAGGGGTGGGAGCTCTGTGTCCCGTGATGTACTTCAAGAAAAGGATTTTACAGGTAAGCTGTTTATTAAAAATCCTTTTTTCTTTATCGTACATCACGGGACACAGAGCGCATAGCCATTACACTTGGGATGTCCTAAAGCAATGCTCTATGAAGGGAGGGAGACCGTAAGGCCAAGAATAGCCAAATAAAAACATTGTCAGGAGAAAACATGGCTCCACCAACAGAAAAACAAGGGGGCGTGAACCGGGCCAGAGGATTCTATACTGCTGCCCGTAGGACCGCCTGCCCAAAAGCTGCGTCCGTACCCTTTGCAACGTCCAACTTATAAAATTTAGTAAACGTATGTACGGAAGACCAGGTTGCCGCCTTACAAACCTGTGCCATAGAAATCTGATGGTGTGCCGCCCAAGAGGCACTCATGGCCCTCGTAGAATGGGCTTTAACTGATAAGGGAGGTGGAACGCGCTTCAGACCATAGGCCTGAAAAATCAGCTGCTTAATCCACCTAGCCAAGGAAGACTTGGCAGCCGGCTGACCCTTCTTGGGGCCATCCGGAAGAACAAAAAGCACATCTGTTTTCCGAATCTTCTCTATAGCCTTGAGATAGACCCTCATGGCTCGAACCACGTCCAAAGTATGAAGCCGTCTTTCCTCTCTGGACTGGGGAGTAGGAAAGAAGGATGGTAGGACTAGGTCCTGATTCAAGTGAAAACTGGATATGACCTTAGGAAGGAAAGAAGGTTGAGGCCGCAGAACCACTCTGTCCTTATGCAGAATAAGGTATGGCTCCCTGCATGACAAGGCTGCCAGCTCGGAAACCCTTCTGGCCGAAGCCATAGCCACCAAGAAAACCAACTTTCGGGTTAGTAGCACAAGAGGGATTTCTGTCAGAGGTTCAAACGGCTGCCTTTGTAAAGCTGACAAGACCAGATTTAAATTCCAGGGGCAGAGGGGAGCTCTAATGGGGGGATTCACATGCAAGACCCCCTGCAAGAAGGTTTTCATAAGCGAATGGGTGGCCAAGGGTCTTTGAAACCATATTGATAAAGCCGACACCTGCCCCTTTAGAGTACTAAGAGCCAACCCTTTGTCAACGCCAACCTGGAGGAATCGCAAGATCCTGTCAATAAAAAACTTTCGAGGATGCCATTTTTGAGACTCGCACCACTCCACATAGGTTCTCCAGACTCTGTAATAAATATTTCTGGAGACCGGTTTCCTAGCCTGAATCAACGTAGATATGACCTGATCTGAGAGGCCTCTGCCCTTAAGAATTAGGGATTCAGCTGCCAAGCCGTCAAATTTAGCTGCTGTGAAGCAGGATGGCAGATTGGGCCCTGAGACAGCAGATCTGGGCGCAGGGGGAGCGGCCCCGGCGCCCCGACTGACATCTTCACGATGAGTGCGTACCAAGCCCTCCTGGGCCAGGCTGGGGCCACCAGGATCACAGGCCTGCGCTCCACCCGGATCCTCCGTAGAAGGCGGGGAATCATCTGCAGTGGAGGGAACGCATACAGAAGAGAAAACTGGTGCCAAGGGCAAACCAACGCATCGGTCCCGTAGGCCGAGGGATCCCTGGCTCGGGATATGAATTTGTCCAATTTTTTGCTGGATCTCGTTGCCATAATGTCCACATCTGGGACTCCGAATCTTTGGCAAATCTCTTGGAATACCTGGGGGTGAAGAGACCATTCCCCCGGGAGCAACTGTTGACGACTCAAAAAATCTGCTTGAGAATTGTCTATCCCTGGGATGAACACCGCCGAGATGCAGGGTACATGGGCTTCGGCCCATGAGAAAATCAGGTTTACTTCTCTTTGGGCTGCTGAGCTCTTCGTGCCCCCCTGGTGGTTTATGTATGCCACCGCAGTGGCGTTGTCGGACTGTATCCTTACTGGCAGACCCTGAAGGGGGAGAGTCCAGGCGATCAGGGCCAGTCGAGCAGCTCTGATCTCCAAGATATTGATGGGAAGCAGTTTTTCTGCCCCCGACCACAGCCCTTGCTGGGTCTGTTCTTCTAGAACTGCCCCCCAACCTAACAGGCTGGCATCCGTAGATACTATCTTCCACGTGATGGGGCAAAAGGATTTCCCTTTTGACAAATTTTGAGAGACCAGCCACCAAAACAGGCTGCGCCGGACCTTCGGGGAGAGCACTAACGGACGATCTAACGCCTGAATGGATTTGTTCCAAGCAGAGAAAATGGCTGCCTGAAGATATCTGGTATGGATCTGGGCGTAGGGCACAGCCTCGAAGGCGGCCACCATCTTCCCCAGCAGTCGCATACATAGGCGAATAGTCGGCCTCTTCTTGCCTAAGATCACTTGAACTGCTTGAGTTATTGATCTGATCTTTACTTGAGGTAAACTTATCCTCTGGCAGTCTGTATCTAGCCGAAGGCCTAGATATTCCAACTGCTTTGTGGGTTTCAATACCGATTTTTCTAGGTTTACAATCCACCCGAATTCCTCTAGATGCTGAACTGTGCGACCTACTGCCTGATTGAGGTTGGAAGCTGAGCTGTCGATAACCAGAAGATCGTCCAAGTATGCCAAGACTAAAATGCCTTCTGTCCTTAGGACGGCTAGCACCGGGGCTAAAACCTTTGTGAATACCCGCGGAGCTGTTGCCAACCCGAAAGGGAGGACTACGAACTGGTAATGGCGGTGATCTATCATACACCGAATAAACCTGTGATGTGCCGGGTAGATCGGCACGTGCAGATACGCATCTTTTATGTCTATAGATGCTAGAAAGTCGTCTTGATGTAGGCTGGCTGCCACCGAACGTATGGACTCCATACGAAAGGTCTGAATGTTTAGAAAGCGATTTAGGCATTTGAGGTCCAAGATAGGCCTGACGTCGCCATTGGGCTTTGGTATTATGAAAAGGTTGGAGTAGAATCCCAGACTCCATTCCTGGGTTGGTACTTCTACAATTACTCCTTGGAGCCAGAGACGATCCAATGCTTTTACAAGAGAGGCCCTCTTTAATGGGTCGCTTGGAAGACTTGACCCCTGAAGATGAGGAGGGGGGACTTCCCGAAACTCTAGCTTGTAGTCCGTGGTTACCACGGATCTTACCCAAGAGTCGGAAATTCTGGCCTTCCACACTTCGGAGAAAAACCGAAGCCTTCCCCCCACCCAAGAGAGTGGGGGCGCCCCTTCATGAATCTGACTTGAGGACTGGTTTAACCGGCTTGCGAGGCCATGGCCTCTTGCCTGTCGTGGCTTGTCCTTGTGGGCGGCTATTAAATGCTGAACGCCCGGGAGGCCGTAGATACTGACGGGAAGTTGAAGGGGCCGAGCCTGTGAAGGCCTGTCGCTTAAATGCGGGCCCACGCGATCTTTTCTTGATAGGCAAGAAAGAACTTTTACCACTTGATATGGTCTGGATATATTTATCTAGGTCTTCACCGAATAGTCTCCCACCATGAAAGGGAAATCCTGCTAAAAGCTTTTTGCAGGGTGCCTCTGCTGACCAGTTTTTTAGCCACAAAAGGCGACGCATATGAACCAACAGCAGAGATAAACGGGAGGCCTGTTGAACGGAGTCCTTAATAGCCTCTACTGCAAAGCAGAGAGCTCTTGGGAGGTCAGCCAATTCACGAGCTTGCTGAGCCGGTATGTCCCTTAATATCGGTTTAGTCTGATCCTTTAAAGCCTGACAAACGCCAATGGCTGCCACTGCTGGCTGAACCACGGCACCTACTGTGGTAAAAGAAGCCTTCAGTAGGGTCTCCAATTTTTTGTCGACTGGATCTTTAAACACCTGGACATTTTCCACCGGACAGGTCAGGAATTTATTTACGCAGGAAATGGCTGCGTCCACGGTAGGGAGTGCCCATTTCTTTGCAAATTCTTCTTCCATAGGATAGAGAATGGTGACCCTTTTAGGAGGGATAAAAATCCTATCAGGTCGAGCCCAATCCTGAAAAATCACGCTCTCCAGAAGGGGGTGAACCGGGAAAGACGCACCACTCAATGGTGCCTTCAAGGAACCTAAATAGGATACCGCGGGGGCTAATTGTTCTGACACTGGAAGTTTAAAAGCAGTGCGAACCATATCCGTCAGAGACTGGATCCACAGACTCTCTGCTTGAGAAGCCGAAAAAAATGTCATCTATAGTGGAATCTTCAATGTCTGACCCGTCAGGACTCAGGTTCGCTTGATCCCCCTGTGGGTCCAATTCCTCCGAAGAGAGGACCTCTGCATCCGAACACACCGTTCTAGGTGACGGGGATCTAGCCCGTTTGCCACCCGGCAAAGAGCGGGCAATTAAAGCAGTTAACCTTTTCTCTAGCCCACCCAGGGTGGATTCTAGCATTTCTTCCGTAACATAAACGGGAATGGGTTGATTGGGGGCCGCCTCTGCCCCTAGCACCCTCAATGGCTCCTGCATGATGCTGTTCGGTGGTCTATCTGGTAAAGGTTGGGACCACTGGAGCCTGGCCCAAATCCTCTGACCCCGTTGGAGACCCCTTTACTTTTTTGGCACCTTTTGCAGCCTTAGCTGGTCCTGATCCCTTGGGAGCCATTGCACAACCTTGAGACACCCCTACAGCCAACACCCAACTGTTTTAGCTAGAAGTGAAACATTAATAAGGACAGGCTATGGTAAAAAAAAATGTTTTTTTTAATTTTCATACGCCTGAGAAGGCGGCAATACCGAGGAGAGTCCTGTGAGTATTGCCACACCAATGCCCGTTAGCTGGAGTCCAAGGTTGCACCGACTCAGATACTGCCAGATCTAAGGCTGAGTCCCTTTAAGAAAAAAATCTTTTTTTTTTTTTTCTTTTTTTTTTTGGTCAGTGTGGACTAAGTCCAGACCTGAAGATCCACAAACCACCACTGGGTGTCACTGTTAGCCAGAAATGGCTCAGCTGCGCGCTCTGTGTCCTCACTCTCCACTGCTCTCAGGAGGGAATGACCAGCCAGGAAATGCTTTTTTTGCTTTATCTGAGACCTGACGCTGCTGGCCCGCCCCCCCACGCTGAAACCAACATGGAGGAAGCAGAGAGCAGAGGAGAAGCCTGGACCAGCGCTAGTAACACAGACACCCGGTAAGCCACTAATCTTTGTAGTGCACACATAGTGGAAGCTGTCCCCCTAGGTTTCCTAGGAAACAGGAGTTTTGTCAGGACTTCCTCTCTATACACGTGGGGCTGCAGTATCATGCTAACAGGCAAATCTGGGGGGAGTAGCAAAATACATATCTTTAAAAGCATATATATATCTACATGTTATCTGGGTAAACATTAGTACATCCCACCCTGCCTTAAAAGACATAGTGGAGATAGTGGCTGATGCACAAGCATACCATTAGCCAACCCAGAACCCCCAGGGGGATACCTACTGTCGAACCAAGTCCCGCAGGTTCCCTCTTACCTGCTCCACGCCGCAGGGTATTGCAAAATGCAAGAGGCCCAGCCTTCCCCCATCTCCGTGGGTATTGTCTTGGACCTTCAGGGACCGGGGTCCTGTGTTAAGGAACCCACACCCCTGGACCTATATAGCATCCTGGCATCAGTAGCGTTTAGTTCTTGGAAGAGACTAAGGCACTGGAGCCCAGAATCCAGCCCTCCAAGGAGAGGCATTATAGGCAAAACCCCACTCCAGCAGGGCCCGGGTACCGTACACCTTGGCTTTGAAGCACTTCGGATGGATCCGGCTAGCTATCCTGGGTCCCGAGACCTCCGAGGGACAGCTAGACGTGACCAACACCTAAGACACTGGCGAAAAAACTGAAGCACTCCCAGTGGGAGGGGGTTATATAGGGAGGAAACTTCCTGTGAAATTGATTACACCAGTGTCCACACCTGAAGGTACCCATATAACCCAAGTGTAATGGCTATGCGCTCTGTGTCCCGTGATGTACGATAAAGAAACAGCATTTTAGCTTGCACGTGATTGGATGATAAAATCATCAGAGCTTCCCGTAATTTCAGAGCATTCCCTCAGATCTACAGCAACTACACATTTAAGTGTACTTTCAGTGCACTTTCAAGTGCACTTGCAGTGCACTTGTAGTGCAGAGTGGATTTGCCTTTAGTAAATCAACCCCATGGTTTGTGTAATTTTAAGTATGCCCATGCTGTGAGTGAGAATATCCTAATAAATTGACAATTTTGTGTAAAAATTCTTCCTGTTTTCCAAAAACTTGTGGTAGAAAATGAAATCTTCAAAAGACTCACAATGCTTCTTAAAAATACCTTGTGATATTTACTCACAAAAAGGGTTCATTTTTTTTACTGTCCGGGCACTCCAGGGCTTCCAAAATGAGATAGGTAGTCAGAAAATTAGGTGTGTTAATCATTTTCTTTGCACGACAGAAGACACTCCTTGGATTTGGGCCCCATTATGCGGCAAGCCTACAAAAAAAAAGAGCAATATATTAATTGACAGCTGTGTGTAAAAAAAAAATACAAATTTAACTCTCTTTTTACATTTTCCAAAAACTTGTGGCAAAAAAATATAATTTTCTACGAATTAAATACATTGGAGTGTCTACTTTATAAAGTCATTTTCGGGTGATTCTCCTGTCCTAGCACTCCAGGTACCTAGTGATAGCGTTAGTAACTAAGATGCATCATTTATGCCCATTGAAAGCATGAAGATGCTCCTTAAATTTTGGGCCCCTCCATGCATCTAGGCATAGTTAAAAAGTTTTACATAAGTGGTATTCCCATACTTGGAAAGAGTAAAAGAATGTGCTTTGGGGTGTACTAGTAAGTATGCCAATGCTTTGCGTGAATTATATATATATTACAGTGCAGTAGAATTAATTTGTATAACTTATAAAATATAATATAAAAGCATTTTTTTAGTCTCTTGACTATATGTGCATAAAGTGCTCTCCCGTTTTGCGCCACTGTGTTCAGCATGTGACAATTGAAACAATCGTCCAAAAATGTGTTCAGTGAACTGTGTTCACCTCCACCTCTATTGAAGAGCCCGCTCACCTCCTGCATTAGACCCCACTACAGGTTGTCCCCAACTTACGAACGCCCGACTTCAGCAAAATTCCTACTTACGAACGGGACGTTCTGCGCATGCGCGGCCATTTTTAATGGCGGGCACATTCGATGGAACATAGGAAAACAACGTATCTCCTGCTCTGCGCATGCGTGGGCATTCAACGGAACAACGGAAAACATTGGAAATTTACGTAATTGCCGTTCTGCGCATGCGGTTTTCTGACAAACATTTTCAGCTTAAGAACAAACCTAAAGTCCCTAACGTGTTCATAAGTCGGGGACCCCCTGTACAGAGTCTAACACGCCTTACCCACTCTCGCTCTGGATATCTCCGTATCTCTCCTCCCTTCTCCCGGATCCAGATCTGAGTGGTCAGAGCTTACTTTTTTTTTACAAAACAGGGCTACAATGTAATCCTAATATTAATTCTTGACCATTAGCTTAATATAACTTGATACTAAATAAACTGTCTGGACACCCTTGTGAGCTTTTGTTCAGATCAGACACAATCTATTCTAATAAGAGCTTTTTATCCTGCACCAAGACCTAGGCACTGGGGTGAAATAAAGTGTGGTAGTTCTAGTCCCCAGACTGTCCAATGTGACTACATAGGATAAACTGGTAGTAGACTGTGCAAATTCTTCATAAAGCAGCAATGAATTTCATGTATGAATACCAGAAACAGAACATATACTATAGTTACACCTTAAAGGACTTTATTGTTACACCAGGATAATCCAATGTAGTCTTGAAATGTTTTCTGCATAGGCTGACCATGATATGTCCTATTGGTGTGAGCTACACTGGGCTCAGAGCTCCATCTTCTGTATTGAGGAGACAGCAACTGCTGTACAAAGCATTCAGCTCTGTAGATAAAGTTACACTGTATTCAGTTTCATAAAACCTGTTTGCATTACAAGGAAAGGGATGTTACATTAATTCTTTTGTTCATTATAGGAGCTTTTCAGCTCAGCTATTGTAATTCTTGAGATGTGAAAGCATCACAAATACATTTTTTTCATGATAGCTAAAAGAGAGAAAAATGTCCTTGTAGACAGTGCCCTCTTGTGGCTAGTGGTGAAAGCTGCAAGCAGAGTAATAGTTATGGTTTCCACTATAGAAATAGGAATAATAATAGGAATATCTTTGTTTGCTTTGGATATTCTAACCCACAAATACACTGTTCTTATACAATAAGGATTTTTTAGATATAGTGAGGGAGATTCATCAATACTGGATCAGTGGAACTACACTGCATCTGAGAACTGAAATCCAAATACAGTACTTAAAGGGGTTGTAAAGGTAAAAAAACATTTTTTTCCTAAATAGTTTCCTTTACCTTAGTGCAGTCCTCCTTCACTTACCTCATCCTTCCATTTTGCTTTTAAATGTCCTTATTTCTTCTGAGAAATCCCCACTTCCTGTTCTTCTGTCTGTAACTCCACAAAGTAATGCAAGGATTTCTCCCTGGTGTGGAGTGTCGTGCTCGCCCCCTCCCTTGGACTACAGGAGAGTCAGGACGCCCACTAACACACAGCTCCTTTCTCTATCAGCAACGCAGAGAGGGTCCTGACTCTCCTGTAGTCCAAGGGAGGGGTGAGCACGACACTCCACACCAGGGAGAAAGCCTCCCATTACTGTGTGTAGTTACAGACAGAAGAACAGGAAGTGAGGATTTCTCAGAAGAAAGGACATTTAAAAGCAAAATCGAAGGATGAGGTAAGTGAAGGAGGACTGCACTAAGGTAATGGGAGCTATTTAGAAAAAAATTGTACCTTTACAACCCTTTTAACCCCTTCCATACAGGGCATTTTCACCCCTTCCTGCCCAGACCAATTTTTAGTCTTCAGCGCTGTTGCACTTTGAATGACAATTTCGCAGTCATGCAACACTGTACCCAAATTAAATCCTTATGTTTTTTTTCCCCACACAAATAGAGCTTTCTTTTGGTGGTATTTGATCATCTCGGCGGTTTTTATTTTTTGCGCTATAAACAAAAGAAGAGCGACAATTTAAAAAAATTAATAATTATTTTGTACTGTATTTAATAAATATCACATTTAAAAAAAAAAAAAATGTCCTCAGTTTAGACCGATACGTATTTTTCTACGTATTTTTGGTAAAAAAAAAACAGCAATAATCGTATATTGATTGGTTTGCGCAAAAGTTATAGCGTCTACAAAATAGGTGATAGATTTATGGCATTTTTATTTTCTTTTTTTACTAGTAATGGCGGCAATCTGTGTGTTTTTTTTGTGACCGTGATGTTGCGGCGGACATATTGGACACTTTTTGCACGTTTTTGGGACCATTCACATTTACACAGCGATTAGTGCTATAAAACTGCACTGTTACTGTGTAAATGTGGCAGGGAAGGGGTTAACACTAGGGGGCGCTGAAGGGGTTAAAATGTTCCCTAAAGTGTGTTCTAACTGTAGGGGGAGGGGGACTCACAAGGGGAGGAGACCGATGTGTGTTCCTCTGTACTGGGAACACACATCAGTCTCCTCACCACTGACAGGAGGTAAATCTGTGTGTTTACACACACAGATCCACACTCCTGCCGTGATCAGCGGTAATCGCGGGTGCCTGGCGGCAATTGCAGCCGTCAGGCACGCGCGCTCTAGAACGTCCGGGAACAAAGGACGTCATACTCTCATCGGCGAGGGGTTGCTGCAAACGTCAATCCCCTATGGCCCGGTATGGAAGGGGTTAATTAATTTTTATTATTAAAAGCAATCTCATCCATCCATGTCCCTATCCCTTATTTTGAATCCCCACCCCCCACCCCCCAGAATTTCTAGCTTCAACCATCTTAAATAGGGGGAGATGATTCATGCCGCATTTGGATGTGGAATCCAAATGCCCTTAGCTCAGTCATGCAGGCCGGAGGGTGTGCTTAGAACATCCCTCTTCCACTACTGAAGGATTCTGGAATGTATGATTGTATGATATAATTTGCTTAAGAAACTAGGAAGTAATTGAAGAAGTGTAAAAAAAAGTTTTAAACAAGTAAATATGACAGAGAAACTATTGTTCTTCAGGACACTAGCCAGTATCCCCTTTCTGCTGCACCCAGTATCTGACTTTCCTGGCACAGAAGGGGTAGCCCACAAAAGAACAGGCCCTTAGATCTTTGGTCTGTAATCACAGGAGTCGTAAACAGATCCTCTCAGGCATGGCTCCCCTCAGTTAGCTCCTCAGAACACATGGGTCTGCTCTTCAGCCTCCAGGCCTCCCTCCAGCCTGAGGCCAAATGGCATCAGGTGCTGAGGAGGGCAAGATGCTCCCTCGTCACTGGACTCTCTTCTCCAGGCAAAGATAAGGTGACCAGATTTTTTAAATGAAATCCGGGGACATATTTATTTATTTTTTACTAGTAAAGGCGGCAATCGGCTACTCTCTGCCTGTCGTCGCCCGCCTCACAGCCTGTCAAGTCTTACTCTCCGGCCCTGGCTACTACTGGGTGGTGAGGGGAGGAAGATCACTACACCAGGGAAGGCAAGGAGATAAGCAGACAGGCGGCTGGCTGGGACTTGAGCCAAGGCAGCAGAGCGGAGCTGGATGGGCATGCACCCGAAACGGAAGAAATATTCCCTCCGCTTCGACCAGCGCATGATCATCAGAAAGGGGCACAGATAATGGAAAAAAATACACCCCCCTAAGCTAGTAGGAGCGGCGGAGTGGGGTGTTTTTTTTTAATTCTGCTCTGACTGTCTTTGAAATTGCCCCAGCCCCTGTTCAAATCCAATCCGGGGACAAAACCAGGGACAGATTTGGTCTGGGGACAGTGTCCTCAATCTGGGGACTGTCCCCTGAAACTGGGGATGTCTGGTCACCCTATCTCAAGGGCCTTGTTCTTTTAGATCATTATGGTGTTGAAGAAAGTCACTCTGCATGTCCTTCATGTGAAAAAACTTTCTTTGAGACTCTGCAGCTTTCCTAAAGACTCAGTATAGTGCAACGCAACCTGTAGTGATTAATCGGTGAATCACATTAAATATATTTAAATCCTATGACACATAAATAAATCTTTAATTATAAAAGTCCACAACATATACTCTTATGATAAAGTTAAAAATATTCAATCACCTCAGTGTTCAAAATATATCAATCTTGCTTGGAAATAAAAGTGCCTCCACCACCAGTGAACAAGGGCCTCTCACCTGAAAGATAAGATCCCTGTATTACCAGTAAGGTCATAAAGCGCTTGCCCCCTTCAAGTGTAAAATCTCTTGGCAATCACACTTTTTCCTCTCTCATTACCATCACATATAGACACATCCCATCATCAGATAAATGGAATATACACGTAAAGGCAAAAAAAAAAAAAACAACAAGCTCTAGTGTCCTTTGTTTTAAAATGTATAATTTAATCCTGCTATATTCAGAAATGCACCTTACAAAATAAAGCACTGCAACCAATGCTATATAAGGAAAGAAAAATGGACAGCCGCACTCCAATGGATGAAAAGACTTAAAAATAGTGCCTGTTTATTCCAGTCAAAAAACTAAAACAGCAAAAACAGCAAACAGTGGGGTAACAAAAGCTGACGCGTTTCACATCGACAACCGATGCTTAGTCAAAGCTATGACTAAGCATCGGTTGTCGATGTGAAACGCGTCAGCTTTTGTTACCCCACTGTTTGCTGTTTTTGCTGTTTTAGTTTTTTGACTGGAATAAACAGGCACTATTTTTAAGTCTTTTCATCCATTGGAGTGCGGCTGTCCATTTTTCTTTCCTTATATTGCACCACGCATTGCCTGCACCCATTTGGGTTTTTCAAACTTTACTCACCACTGAAGAGTGTCATCTGGAGCGGCGGTTTTCCCTTTATCTTGCAACCAATGCTAGTATGGAGTGCATGAGATAAACAGCTGACATCCGTCGGGAATCCAAGATGGTCATGGGATGATGTCACACCCCCATCACACCCTCTAGAAGGGCGGAGCTGAGGATGTGACGTCATCCCGTGGTCATCCTGGATTCCAGCAGGACAGCGGCTCTGTAACTTATGTTATCAATGCTAGCACTGGTTGCATTGCCTTATTTTGTAAGTGCATTTCTATATATAGCAGGATTCAATTATACATTTTAAAATGGAGAACACTAGGGGCCAGATTCAGGTAGATGGGAGCATCTTTGCTCTGGAGTAACGTTTCTCATTTACGTTACTCTGGCGAAATTTTAGGAGCAAGTGCTGTTATTCATGAAGCACTTGCTCCTAAAGTTGCGGCAGCGTATCGTAAATGAGCCGGCGGAATTCAAATTGGGCGGGTACGGGGCGTGTATTATTTAAACTAAGCGCGATCCCGCGGCGAACGTACTGCGCATGCGTCGACTGTCAATGCATCCCTGTGCGCATGCTCCAACTTCTGTCAGTGAACGTCAATGACGTCAAATCCCCATTCATGGACGTTTTACGCAAGCGACGCAATTTTTTTTTTTTCGACGCGATGACGATGGCTATACTTAACATAGGATATTCCAACAGGGGGCTGCTTTATCTTTACGCCGCGTATCGCTTACGGAAACGTCGGAAAGTCACTGCGCCCGAATACGATCGTGAATTGCCGATTTCTGCTGATTAACATATTTTTTCAGCGTAAATCAGCGGGAACGCCCCCGGCGCCATTTTTAAATTAAAGTTGCGATGCGAGGGCGAAATTCAATTACGCCGATCCCATCGGAACTCCAACCCGGCGTTTCTTGTTTTTTGGTTACAGAAAACAGAAACGCCGGCTTAAAGTGACAGTTAGGCTGGAGTATCACTGATACTCCAGCCTAACTCTACCTGAATCTGGCCCATTGTCTTGTTTTTTTCTGCCTTTACATGTATATTCCATGTATCTGATGATAGGATGTGCCTATATGTGATGGTAATAAGAGAGAAAAAAGTGTGAATGCCTGAAGATATACCGTAACCCTTCAAGGGGGCAAACGCTTTATCACCTTACAGGTAATGCAGGGTTCATATTTCTGAGGTGAGCGGCCATTGTTCATTGGTGGTGGAGACACAAGTGTCACTTTTATTTCTAAACAAAATTGCACTTTATGTTTTGATAACTGTGGTGATTGAATATTTTGGACTTTATTATAAGATTTCAATTGTGGACTTTAATATAATTAGAGATTTCTTTATTTATCATAGGACTCTAGTACATTTAATGTGCATCACTGATTAATTACTACAGGTTGTGCTGTACTGAGTTTTTAGTTTGATTAAAAAAAAAATGTGGTGAAATCACTTTGTGAGTGTAACTGGCAACCAATTGTTGTATTTTATATTTTTTGTTTATTTTGGCTCTATTTTGGTTGTGCTGATTGATTTATGTTGCACGATTTACTGCAGCTTTCCTTTTGGCATGATTTACCTGGACCATCATCTCCTTTAAATCCCTAGCATGATATTGGAGAATATAGCATTACCATCTAACTAGATCACTCAGTGCCTCTTTCTGGGATGCTGCTCAAAATAGCCTGGTCATCCATAATTTGCTATCAATTTACAGGTAGGCCCATCTTTATTTTACAAACAGTTTAACATTTCCTGTATGGCAACTGCGAGTTTTAATGCCGCGTACACACCATCACTTTTTGTGATGAAAAAAAATGACATTTTTAAAAATGTAATTTAAAATGATGGTGTGTGGCCAAAATGTCATTTTATGTCTTCTGAAAAATGACCAAAAAAAAAATTCGAACATGCTCGAATTTTTTATGTCATTTTTTAAAATGTCATTTTTTGTGTCATAAAAAATGATCGTGTGTGGGCAAAACTACGTAAAAAATGACGTTTTAAACCCGCACATGCCCAGAAGCAAGTTAGGAGACGGGAGGTAAAACTACCATTCATAATAGAGTAAGCACATTCATCACGCTGTAACAGACAAAAAAGCTGGAATCGTCTTTTACTAACAAGTAACCAGCTAAAAGCAGCCTCAAGGCAAATAGAACTTCCCCTTTAGAGTGCCATCACTTTGTTCATCATTTTCCAAAAATGATGGTGTGTACGCAACGTCATTTTTAAAAATGAAGTTTGAAAAATGACATTTTTTTTCATGAAGAAAAATTACATTTTTTTTCATCACAAAAAGTGATCGTGTGTACGCGGCATAAGAGATTTTCATCATCAAGTTGACCCTAGAAGGCATATAAGTCGCCCATTCCCTAATACAGCCCTGCAAGCTTAGTCCTTCAGTGGATTGATGGCTAAATCTGGAAAATGTGCAGATGTGCCCTGATACAAGCGAGCGTTGCACTTTAGAGTACCCAATCTGTAATTGGAAAGGTCATACCAATACATTTTGGAATAAAGGTAAAGGCCAAGCTTATCATCGCCATCATCCACAGCCAATTGTGCCAAAATGTAATGTGGAATCCGGCACCTGAACTCACAGTTCCTAAGGCTCCAACCCACTCCCAGCTGAGGGGTGAAGCCTAGCTGTCTCTAACAAATGGGTTCCTGTCTCTGTTTACTCAATTCGCAATAATTTAGAGCTTTATTGTAACACAGATTATACTACTTTCTAACACATCCAAAATGGCCAACAATATCTCATAAGAACTTGCCTGGCTCTTCCAAGATGGCACATGGAGCCCATACCAATGCACACATTGGTCCTAAGATGTGCTCTCCTTAGGGTCAGAAGTAAACAGCAATCAGATGACCACTTTGTTTACACTAAAAGCAAAAGGAAAAGGGACTTAGCAGTCATAGGATTGTTGCATTACTTGCCAAACAGCTAAGCTGGCACAGTGATTCCTCCACTTATACATAGCAGAGACAGGGTCATATATATATATACAGGGCCGCCATCAGGAATTTTACACAGCTTCAGGCATGGGCCCCCTGGAGCAGAGAACCGGGGGGGGGGGGGGTGCTGCCGCCTGAAATTGAGAAGTGGGGTGGCCCTTTACAAAGAAAAAAATATATATATAAAAAAGGGGGGTAGCCATCCGGGGCCCTGGGGACCTCTGGGCCCTTTAATAAAAAGAAAAAAGAAAGAAAAAAATAAATAAATATATATATTTTTTTTAAAGGGTGGTTGCCATCTGGGGACCTCTGGGCCCTTTAATCATGTTTTTTATAAAAAGAAATTACAAAAAAGGGGGCTTTCCATCCGGGACCTCTGGGCTCTTTAATAAAAAGAAATAAAAAGAAATAATATAAAAAAAATTTAAAACATTTTTATAAAAAAAAGGAGGGTTGTCTTCCCGGGGCCCTGGGGACCTCTGGGCCCTTTAATAAAAATAATATTATATATATATATATATATATATATATACACATACAGGGCCACCATCAGGGGGGTACAGGCAGTACACCTGTAAGGGGCCCGGGGTCCCCAGGGCCCCAGATGGCAACCCCCTCTTTTTTTTATTTATTTTTTTATAAAAAAATATATTTATATATATTACATATAATATATATATATATATATATATATATATATATATATATATATATAAATAAAATTATCACAAAACTCTGTAACTGCTAGCACAAAAAGCTGAGATTAACTCACTGCTAGGTGGTTACCCACTGGTATCTGAACATGATTTTAGTAACCCTCTGTCTATTAAACATAAGTTCACATTTTTTACATCAATAAACTTGACTGCAAGGGCCTTTCCCAAATGGCTTTTGACTGCATCAATCTGCTTCTCTCTCCATGAGTCTATAGGAATATAAAATCAGCATGAAGCAGGTCCAATGCAGATCAGAAGAAGGTCAACTGCAGATCAAATGTACCAGCCAATGCTTTCTGAATGATCTCAGAAGCGTCTTGAACTTGAACTGAAAGCTTGCTGCATTTTTCCATTGACACAAGCCTAAAGCCCATCGGCTCTCAAAATCATTTTATGCATGATATTGCTATTTTGCACTCTAAAAGAAATAATTTCATGGCATAATCTTCTGTACACCCTTAAACCACTTTGCTATCACTAATATGAAAAAAAACACATTCTCTGTCTCTCAGTTCAACAGGAACTCCCAGTACAGATGAAAATAAATTAAAGAAATGAGATGCTGTCACTAGGCTAAATTTGCCTGTGTCCTCGATTAATCTGATAGTTTATGATTGCAACAAAGTTGCTGTTTCTGTCACCTCAAATCCTTTGGCTTAAAATACGTCAAGCACCATCTGTTATGTCAACTAAAACTGCAGGACATCCATATGCAGAAACAGTCAGCTATTTGCATTTTCATTATGACAAGCCTCCAGTGCACACTACAATTCTGCAGAAATTCTGGCGCTCTGAAAATATGCTAGATGTATGCATAAATTGTTTGTTCGGTGTTCCACTAGGGTAACAGGAATATATAAGTTACATAAAAATAAACTGCATTACCTTTTAGAACACACCATTTAATAGAATGCCTCAGGCAAACAATGCACAAGTGGATGAGCTGGAAAACCTATACAATTGAAGGAGAAAAATGTTTTTCACACAAAGTGAGATAAAAAATATCCTTTTGCTCAAACTGTATAATAAATGAAGCATATACTAAAGGAAATATGCTCTGTGTTTGTATATCGTTTTACATTATTTATTATATTTAGGAGTAGATATTTAACACATTGTTTTAGTTAGTAAATATGAAATATTGTATATGTATACAGTATTTAGTAGTGCCTGTATGATGACAAGTTTTTCCCTCTGACCAAAGTTGTGACTATTCCAAGAGACTCACCATTGCTCAACCCTGGATGTCCTCAGTTTGTTGTGCAGATGGATTGCACTCGCAGTTGGCTCTTGATGGCCGTATTACAGTGTTTAAGTTTCATAAAGCAGCACACATCATTGAAATGTTGAACACTCTTTATTGGTCACAATTAAAAGTCACATGTACATCCCAATGCTAAGTACTATTCCAAGAGCAATTGGTGGTTAGTCTGGCCTTTCGCCTCATAGGAAGTCAAAGCTCCAGTGAGTTCTCTGTGCTAGTCTTGTCCACTCAACATTCCAGAACTCAAGATCCTTTTGCCAGAATGGAATACTTCAAGAGCAAATAGAAGGATGTGCAGGGGAATTTACCTGAAGGACACACAGCATGGACCTTTTCGATCCCTTCATCCCCTACAGAAGTCTTGCTGATAATAGCCCCCCCCCCCCCCATGCTAGTGTGGTGGAAGCCAGGGTGGCTGATTGTGTGTACACTTGGTAAAGCCCATTTTTTGGGACCCATGGGTGCCTTCTATGGTAAAACTGTTACTTTTGGTGCTTCAGACATCACCCTGACCAGAATAGCACATTTCGCTCAGGAGGTGGATGTCCTCTCTGATTACAAAAATATTATATGACTGCATGGGGAATAAATCTAGGTCCTACCTCAGAGAGATTTACAGGCTTTTATTCTCCTCTGTGTCTCATACGAAAAAGACCGGTGTTGAATATAAAGAAACCGAGTCTCAGTGGGAGATGGGCATTTTCACTTCCTGTGTCTTCTTTCAGGGCTCGCCACCTCACCAATGATCTTTTTGGAAGTCCTAATCTCTGTTTAGCCCCTCTGAGGAAAGGGAGGTGCTTTAAATCCATGGTATTCTACTGTTGGCTCAGAGTCCAGATGACCTACTAGTTCAAAAAGGGGTGTTTGTTTGGCCAGCCTGAGAAGTTTTGGATGGATAGGAGGTGTCAAGATAGTTGAAGCAGACCTCACTGCGATAGCAAGCATGCCAATTTGCCTACAGGCCTTGGGTTTTCCCTAGCCATGGAAACTAGTCAGGACCATGTACTTCAGTGTTTCCACAAGACCTATCTCAGAATGGACTGGAAATGGAAAGGGAAGGATTGGAGAACTTGGGCCATCCACTAGAAGTGGTTCCATCCTGGCAAGGTTCCAAAAAGATTGCCAACAAACACTATTTACTTTAAAGTCTGGAACAGCTTCACAGTCTTTGCAGCTAAGCAGAATTTTGATCCACACAACCTAAAGGTTGCCCCATTGCTTTGCGATCATCTTCACATGGATCTGGATTTGGGGTTTAGCCTAGTTCTGTAAGGGCTCAAATTTCAGCCATTTCAGCTTACACCAGGTAAAATGGGCATGTGAGCTGCCAGGGGAATGCTTCAAGAGGTCGGTCTTGAGACTTTGCCCTAAGAAGGACCTTCTCCAGTGGGTTTTTATTCTGTTCCTGGACTTCCTTGCCAGGACTTTGTTGGCATAATCAGAAAGCAGTCCTCAGTGGGACATCACTTGAGAGGCTGTGTCTCTTGATAACTTCAGGCAATAACTTCAAGGGGCAAAGTATTGGCTCTGCAAGCACTTGGAGCTAGAGAGTCCTACATCTTATTCTTTCCAGACAAGATGGTGCCTATGCCCTTCATGCACCTTTGATTCTAAGGTGGCTTTTGTTTAAACTTACAAATGGTAGTTCCATCCTTTCCAGTAAAGACAGTATCTAATCTACACTGGATGTACCAAATGTCTAAAACGCATACCTTTAAGCAGCTTCCTAGTTAAAATCCTCCATCAGGCAAATTTGGAGGAGGAACCTACAGCAAACCCTGTCATCTTGGAGAGTCAAGGTAAACAGAAAATGTACAGTGTGGCCAGGCAAGAGCCTCCAGAAGAGGCTCATTCAGCTAGGTCAATTTGTATGTCTAAGTTTAGGCAGTGCATGCAAAATGCCTATAAAGAAATAAGAGAGAGGATAGAAATGGGACTTTAGATGAAACATGTCATTGGTAAGTAGTGATAGTATGTATGGCTGGTTTGACTAAATTTTTTATTGAATTGATGTCATTAACCCATAAGGGTAGTCCATGATTTGATAAAGCATAAATAAATAAAATATAATACAAATATAATCATACAAGAGTTATATAATTTTTATAACAAGTAGTAATACATTTAATGCAAACAAACCAAAGGGCATGATTGGTATAGCGGATACAAACAGATAAATAAATCAATACATTTACTAATCAAAGATACATAAATCCAATGGTACAAATACAGACAGAAAAAATACATTGTTGTTGAAATTCATAATTAAAACAAGCTAATATAAAGAAATTAACTCATGTACAGTGGCATGTGGTTGCCATCATCCCTTAGTCAATTATAAACTGAAAAAACCCTCAATAGGGGTGGGATTTTTTAGGCAACAAATATAAAGCAAAAAAAAATCATAAAAAAGTATACATTTATTACAATGCGTAAATATAATAGAAACAATAATGATGAAATGAAGATCATTATAAAAACAATACAAAAGATACTGTCCTGTACGGTATGCCTATATTTTGCGAACTGTAGGCATGCAAGACAGATAATCCGACGCGTTTCAAATGTGTGACATTCTTCCTCAGGGCAACAGGAGGTATATGTATCAATGTCTCAGGATGTACATCTCAAAAGCTCCCAGGTGGTAATATTCAATCTCGGTACCAAGCATACAAAAAGGGCACTCACCATCCCTCCAACCCATAGGGGGGCAGAATGAAAAGATTCAATTCAAAAAGATGGCACTTAGACTATACCTTTTTTTCCTCCACCAAATAGGACTGATACTCTGCAGGACCTGGTAATCTCAAACCATGTGGAGCCTATTACTCTAGGTAGCAGTGACCATAACATTATTTAATTTAATCGCTTGCTGACCGCCGCACGCAGATGTACGTCGAGAGAATGGCATGGGCAGGCAGATTGGCGTACAGGTACATCCCTTTAAATTTGCAGCTCAGCAGATGCGCATGCGCCACCATGGGCGCGCGTGCCTGCACCCGCCGCATGCCTCGTGAGCGTGTTCGCGGGAACTCGATGTTCATGGGCGGCCCACGATTGCGGTCGGCAAAGGCAGAACAGGGGGATGCCTTTGAGAATAAGGCATTCCCCTATTCTGCCTAGTGACACTGTCACTGATGGCTGTTCCCCGTTATTGGGAATGGTCATCAGTGACATGTCACGTGTAGCCACGCCCCCTAACAGTAAGAATCACTACCTAGAGAACACTTAACCCCTACAGCACCACCTAGTGGTTAACCCCTTCACTGCCAGTGTCATTTTCACAGTAATCAGTGCATTTTTATAGCACTGATCGCTGTAAAAATGACAATGGTCCTAAAAATGTGTCAAAAGTGTCAGATGTGTCCGCCATAATGTCGCAGTCATGATAAGAATCGCTGATCGCTGCCATAACTAGTAAAACAAATTATTAATAAAAATGCCATAAAACAGTCCCCTATTTTGTAGAAGCTATAACTTTTGTGCAAACCGATTATTGCAATTTTTTTTACCAAAAAATACATAGAAGAATACGTATCGGTCTAAACTGAGGAAAAAAATATGTTTTTTTATATACAGTATATATTTGTGGGGGATAATTTTTATAGCAAAAAGTAAAAAATATTGATTTTTTTTTCAAAATTGTCGCTTTATTTTTGTTTATAGCGCAAAAAATAAAAACCACACAGGTGATCAAATACCACCAAATACCACCAAAAGTAAGATCAAAAGTACTATTTCAGTGTTTGCAGATGTCACCAAGCTAGGCAGTGAAATTATTACCTTACCGTATGTCTCAATTTAATAAGCCGACTCAATGCATTGTTTAATTGGGCAACTATGTGGCAAATTAGGTTTAATGTTGATAAATGTAAATGTAGCACCCTCCTAGGTAGGTTGCTAGGATGTATATAGTTAGCATAGTGCGGTCTCCTGCTTAACATGAAACTAAGGTAGAATGTAGTAGTTTTTCTGCTTAACATAGGGTGACCAGACATCCCCAGATTCAGGGGACAGTCCCCCGATTGAGGACACTGTCCCCGGACCAAGTCTGTCCCTGGTTTTGTCCCCAGATTGGATTTAATAGGGGGCAGGGGCAATTTCAAAGACAGTCAGTGCAGAATTAAAATACAAAAATTAGAATTACACCCCCCCGCTCCGCCGTGCCTACTAGCATAGGGGGGTTGTATTTTTCCCATTATCTGTGCCCCTTTCTGATGATCATGTGCTGGTCGGAGTGGAGGGAATATTTCTTCAATTTCGGGCGCATGCCAATTTAGCTTCGCTCACATGTTCTTCTGCCTTGGCACAAATCTTGGCCAGCCACCTGCTTATCTCCTTGCCTTCCCTGGTGGAGTGATCTTCCTCCGCTCCCCATCCAGTAGTAGCCGGGCCCCGAAGAGTAAGACTTGAGAGGCTGTGAGGTGGGCGGCAACGGGCAGAGAGTCGCTGATTGTTGCCATTACTAGTAAACAAAAAATATGTCCCCGGATTTCATTTTAAAAATCTGGTCACCTTACCTTGAGAGACATGACACTTTGCTATTGGCTAATAAGAAGGGGCTGCATGACACAAACTGGAAGCCAAGTTCAAATCAAGATCATATGGTTAGGAGCAAACAACCATTCCTGGATACACTTTTTTTTTTTCTGTAGACTCCTTCCATCAATGTCAGTAGGTCCTGCGTTGGAAAAGTTACCCCAGGAGAGCTTTCTATCTCAAGAGGAAACCTTGTCTCCCATGAGTGAACTCTGGTTAGTCAACCGCCCTCCACTTAAGATGATCAACCAATGAACACTGACGATTGCTTCTCTAGCAGTCTACCCGTGGACTTATGCCTATTAAGCATTCCTATTATGTACGATAAATACAGTATGTTCTGTTTATATAATGCAAGACTGTATTTTTTTAACCTGTTGGTATTCTGTCAAGGATTGCATTTATTAAGCTCTGGGGAATTGTAGGCAGGTGGGACTGCGTGGCCCCAATTTTACCTTACCGTGAAGGAATTATTTTTGTCAGGTTAGCTGTTTGGCAGGTCACACAGCAATCCTACAATTGCTAAGCCACATTCGCTTTGTCTTCAGCGGGAGTGGTTACAAGGCTGTCATTTTACTACTGGCTCCAGAAGGAACCTAGCATAGGACCAGTGTGTCCTATGCCAGGGGCTTAGAATGCCATCTTGGACGATCCTGTATCTACTTTTGCTATTCTCAGGATATTTCAGTGGGTAATTTGGATGCAGATGTGCTATAAAAAAATTCCAGATTGGAAAGTGTATAAACAGGACCAGGAACCTGTTTGCTAGGCTTCACCTCTCAGTTGGGAGCGAGTTGGTGTCCTGGGAACTCTATGAGCTAAGGTTCCAGATTCTTAATGACAATTATGGTCTACAGCTGCCCTCCAGAGGAGCTATCCAGTTACCAGCCAGGTTTGTTGTGATGGGAGCTAGTCATTTTAGAAGCTTAAAGGGGTTGTAAAGGTAAAACATTTTTGAAGAAGGAATGCACTGAGGTAAAGGAAGCTATTTAGGATTTTTCTTTTTAACCTTTACAACCCCTTTAACCACTTCCTGGTCGGTCAATAGTAAATTGACGTCCAGGAAGTGGTTGTGAAATCCAGGATAAAATGCCGGCGTGCGCGCCGGGGGGCACACAGAGCGGCTATCGGTGATGTCAGTCTGACACCCTGCATCTCCGATCTCGGTAAAGAGCCTCCGGCAGAGGCTATTTACCATGTGATCAATCACAGCTGATCACGATGTAAACAGGAAGAGCCGTTGATTGGCTCTTCCTCACTTGCGTCTGATAGACGCGAGTAGAGGAGAGCTGATCGGCATCTCTCCTGACGGTGGGGGTTCGCCGCACATGAGTGCCCATTAGTGCCGCCTATGAGTGCCCATCAGTGCCGCCTATGAGTGCCAAGTGCCGCCTATGAGTGCCCATCAGTGCCGCATACCAGCGCCGCCTATCAGTGCCTATTAGTGCCGCCTCATCGGTGCTCATCAGTGCAGCCTCATTGGCGCCAATCAGTGCCCATCAGTGCTGCCATATCAGTGCCCGTAATTGAAGAAGAAAACTTACTTATTTACAAAAAAATTAACAGAAAAACATTCTTTTTTTTTTAAACTTTCGTTTTTTTTAGTTGTTGCGCAAAACAAAAAAAAATCGCAGAGGTGATCAAATACCAGCAAAAGAAAGCTCTATTTGTGGGAACAAAATTATAAAAAAAATTGTTTGGGTACAGTGTAGCATGACCGTGCAATTGTCATTCAAAGTGCGACAGCGCTGAAAGCTGAAAATTGGCTTGGGCAGGAAGGTGCGTAAGTGCCTGGTATGGAAGTGGTTAAGAAAAGTATGCTTTGCAAAATCTTCTGTCTGAAAGAACTGAATATGTGTTCTGTATTTGTGTTCCCTGATAAATGTGCTTCACTATTTTGGAAGTAGGTTTGAAGAAGATTAGAGTGTTACTATATTCAGCAGTTGTGTTGTCTTGTTCTCTGTAAACATGAACCATGAGACCCGGTTCACAGTGGGGCGGCACGACTTTGGGGGCGACTTGGCAAGGCGACCTGAAGACAACTTCAGAGGCACTTGCAAAATTACTTCTGTATAGAAGTCAATGCAAGTCGCCCCGAGTCGCCCCCCAAGTCGTACAAGAACCTTTTTCTAAGTCAGAGCGATTTGCGTCGCTCTTATTAGAACGGTTCTATTGAATAGAACGAGTCGCCCCAGTGTGAACCGGCTCTAAAGCAACCACGCACATACTCAGGGGGATGGACTGGTGTCTTTATTCAACCTCACCAACTAATATACTGTACATTTTACCTGTGTCTTAATCTTTCTATAATATAAACGTTTCTGTTTCAGCAATGCTCTTTTTCATTGTCATGTTGTATGATCACAGACAAAAGTCTTATGCCGCGTACACACGATCATTTTTCGGGTTGTAAAAAACAAAGTTTTTTAAAAATGTTATTTAAAATGATCATGTGTGGGCTTCAGAGCATTTTTCGGGTTCTGAAAAACGGGCAATTTTTTTTTCGAACATGCTCTTTTTTTTCACAACGTTTTAAACAATGTCGTTTTTCGGGTTGTAAAAAATTATCGTATGTGGTCTTTAACGATGTGAAAAACCTGCGCATGCTCAGAAGCAAGTTATGAGACGGGAGCGCTCGTTCTGGTAAAACTACCGTTCGTAATGGAGTAAGCAGACAGAAAAGCACGGATTGTCTTTTACTAACACGAAATGAGCTAAAGCAGCCCAAAGGGTGGCGTCATTCGAATGGAAGTTCCCCTTTATAGTGCCGTCGTACGTGTTCTACGTCACCGCACTTTGCTAGAGCATTTTTTTTTAATGATCGTTTGTAGGCAAGGCCGTTTTAATGATGAAGTTGAAAAAAACATTGGGACAGATTCAGGTACACGTACATTTGCGCAGCGTATCTGAGATACGCTACGCAGCCGTATTTTACCAGGCTCTACACCGAATCCTGGTAGATTTTTGCCCGTACGATACGGCGGCATAGTCTATTTCTCGCCGCGTAATCGAAATACGCGATTAGGGGGCGTGAAGCATTTAAATTAGGCGCGTCCCCGCGGCGATCGAACTGTGCATGCTCCGTTCAGAAATTTCCCGCCGTGCATTGCGCGAAATAACGTCGATACGTCATTCGTTGTTTGAGTAGCGTTGTTTACGGACATTCCTATTCCCGGACGTTTTACGTCAAAAATAAAAAAAGACGTCGGCAAACGTTGATATTCGATGCGGGAACGACGGCCATACTTAACATGGGCTGTCTAATATTAGAAAAAAAAAGCTGGTATAGTTTTACGCAGCAAAAAGATGACTAAAGATGCCGTAAGAGATTGCGATAGACGTTCGTAATTTCGTGGATAGTCGGCAAAAGCTCATTTGCATACCCCGACGCGGAAAACGTCGGAAACTCCACCCAGCGGCCGCAATTTTATTGCAGCGTAGATCCGAAGGCGTACGAACACGTAAGCCAGTCGGATTGAAGCGCAAAGCCGTCTTTTCATGGTTTAATGATTCAAACTAGTGAAAAAACGTGCGTAATTAGAAAGTACTCCAGTCTAACACCAGTTAGACAGGAGTTACGGCTCTCTGAATCTGGCCCATTGTTTTTTCTAGAGCCTGAAAAACAACATTTTTTACAACCCGAAAAATGATCGTGTGTACGCGGCATAATATCCTGCTGTAGAGTTTATATATACAGATACTCCTCGTTTAACGACTTACCTGTTTAACGACCGCTCAGACTTAGGAGCAGCTTTCCTGACCCACAGTTTTACAGTCATGTACTGTACTGTACAAGGTTCTCCTAAATGCCCCTTCCAGCATTCTTTATACTGTACTGTTTTATGTCTTTATACTGTATTGTTTTATGTCTTTATTGCAGGGCCGGTACAAGGCAGGGGCCAAAGGGACGAGTGCCCTGGGCGCGGCCATTTAGTATAGGAGGGGGGCGCAGTTTGTACACACGGGCAGACTAGTACACTTGTGTGTGTCATAGTAGTCAGCGCGGGCAGCGGCAGTGGCGCTGTATGAATTGTGTGCCGAGTGCGCTCCTGCGCCTGGCTCCCTTTCCTGTTTCTTTACTCCCCCTCTATGGAGGAGTCAGTTGGTCCATTCCAGCAGCGTGAGCTGCGTGACATCACGGCCGGAGGAGAGGTGAGTGAGGGAGGATCCAGGGGCACTGCGCAGGGAGCTGAGCTGTGTCGGCTCTGCTGAGCTGAAAGGACTAGTCACGACTCGAAGCCTGCCTGCCTACAGTGCCTAGGAACATAGCATACAGTGTGCTACTGCAAAGAAGACTACTGAAGTCTGCACTTCTGTAAAGAGGACATGTTAGAGAAAATAATTAAATGCCTCTATTTGGGAGGGGGGCTGACTGAGCACTTTGTTAATAAAAATGGCAGTTAAAAAAAATGTTTTTGTGTTGCCTTCTCTGACTAGCAAAAAAAACACATCAATTGCAGCCTCACTATGCCACCAAACGCAGCCACTGTACCAACACACGCAGCCACTGTGCCACACAGATTCAACCTCCATAATCGGAGTATCAGTGGGAGGCTGCAAGTGCAGATGTGGAAGAAGCTGAAAAATTTGTGGTTGAATTTGATAAAATCATCGAAAAAGGTGGCTACTGTACAGAGCAGATATTTAACGTGGATAAAATTAAACTTCTTTGGAAAAAAAGGCCTGAAAGGTCCAACATACACAAAGAAGATAAAACAATGCCTGGTTTTAAGGCTTTTAAAGAGAGGGTCACGTTGTTGGGAGGAAATGTTGCTGTGTTCAAGTTAAAGCCTCTCATCATTTATCACTCACAGAACCCATGTGCATTGAAGCACATTAGTAAGCACGCATTGCCTTTTTATTATCATGCAAATAACAAAGCATGGATGACGCAAGCTTTATTTGATGACTGTTTCATACATTCAGTCAAGCATTACTGTCAGCAAAAGGGTGTTTCCTTTAAAACTATCCTTCTGCTTGATAATGCCCCAGGCCAAACCAGGCATGTTGTTGACCTACATCCAGCAGTAAAGGTAGTTGCTAGGTGTGAAAAAGACTAGGGGCTTCAGCCCGCAGTCCAAGGCCAGCAACGGCGGTGGCGAGGGGGGGGGGTTTGACTGCTTGGGGGGGGGGGTTAGGCTCACTTGCTGGTTGCTGCCCATCCATGCCGACCACTAAACTGACCTACCAGACCCATACACTGACCCCCCCTGACACCTACACTGATCCCCCTGACACATACACTGACCTTCCTGACACGTACACTGATCCCCCTGAAACATACACTGACCCCCTGAAACATACATTGTCCCCCCCTGACACCTACACTGATCCCCCTGACCCATACACTGATCCCCCTGACACATACATTGATCCCCCCTGACACCTATATTGATCCCTCCTGGCACCTAGATTGATCACCCTGACACCTAAACTGATCCCTCTGACACCTACACTGATCATTGCCCCCCTCTGACACATACATCGGCCCCCTGATACAAACATTGACCCCTTGACACATACATTGACCACCTGACACCTACACTGTTCTCCCGACACATACATTGACCTCCCTGACACACACACTGATCCCCTGACACCTACACTGATCCCCCTAAAACCTACACTGACCCCCCTGTGACATGTGACCTCTTGACACACCTGCAGCTTAGCCTTAACTGTGTAGTGTAGCCCATCTCATTTTTTTTTTTTCTTTTTTTTTTTTAAAGTGTATTTTTGTGCGTGAACTCGAGAGAGAGGAGCCGGACTGCAGGAGTTGGGAGTAGGCAGACCCTCCCCCCGGAGGCAATCGCCATCCTTCTCCATGCCCCTGGTGGCAATGGCGGGTGTGAAGGGGGGCCTCCCACTCACCCCACCCTACCTGCTCCTCTTGGGAGCCCAACTGGGGCCCAACGGGACCCCAATGGGGCAGAGGGACTCCCCCTATGAGGGAGTGAGGGGGCCTAGCCCACCCAGCCAGCCCCGTAGGTCCTTCGCCTCTCTTTTTTTTTAAGAGACCGCATGGCCAAAGTGCATGTGTTTTAAACCAATTTCGTGTGCGTGCAAGTGTGGTGTTTTTTTTGTGGGGGGGGGTGGGCGTACTAAGCACAGGCGTACCTTGCATAGCACACCCACCGGGAGCCAGGCTGAGACCACCAAACTCAATTCACATGTAGCCGAGACCGGGATCCGAACCCTTGGCTGCAGAGGTGAATGGCTTGTCAGCGCAGTGCCAATCACGTTGAGCCACCACAGCTCCCTTAGCCCATCTCATTTTGACCACTCCACAGCAGGCTGCACGCACCAGGGAGAGAGAGCCAGGATGGGAGAGCCCTTCTGCTGCCTGCCCATTTACACAGAGCGAGCAGGGATCTCCCAGTGCCCAGCATGGCCGTAGTGTCATTCCTGCCACCTCTTGGACCCGATAATAGATGTCACATGTCCCGCGTTCTCGGCATTGGACCAGTGGAATGTCCATCATAGAAGCAGGGTCTCGGAGGCTGGACTATTTGTACGTCACACGGCTGCACTGCGTAAGCGGGAGATTGCCTGTGGAAACGATTTAAGGCTAATGTTATAAGGATTTTCGAGACCGGGGGTTTTCATGGGCACACTTGTTGCTCCAGCCCCCCCCCTACGCCAATGCCTACAGCCCATGAAAATAGAGAGCAATAGCAACATTCAAGGCTTACCATTTGCACACCACCTTTTGCAAAGCTGTAGCAGCAACTGAAAATGATGAAGTTACCCTTACAACATTTTACACTGCATGAAAAACTACTACTACTACTAAAATTTAAATTTTGCGCGCCGTATCACTAGTTTGAATCCTCAAACCATGATACGGCGGTTTCGGGCTTCGATCCGAGAGGCTTACGTCCTCGTAAGCCTTCGAATCTACGTTGCGATATTTTTGCGGCCGCTGGGTGGAGTCTGCGTCGTTTTCACCGTCGGGGTATGCAAATTAGTTTTTACGGCGATCCACGAAGGTACGAGTGTCCCTCGCAATCGCCTACGTAATTTTTTGGCTACGTAATGTTAGAGGAGCTTTTTGCTGGTCTAACAGTGCGTAACCCATGTAAAGTATGGCCGTCGTTCCCGCGTCGAATTGAAATTATTATTTTTTTTTTAACGTAACTCATTCGGGAATAGGAATGTACGTAAACGACGCTACTACGACGTAACAACGTGATTTCGCGCAATGCACGGCGGGAAATTTGGGAACGGAGCATGCGCAGTTCGATCGCCGCGGGAACGCGCCTATTTTAAATGCTTCACGCCCCCTACTCCCGCAGATGGATTGCGACGGGAGAAATACACTACGCCGCCGTCGTTTACTGGACAAAATCTACCTGAATTCCACGTAGAGCCAGGTAAAAAACGGCGGCGTAGTGAATTTCTGATACTCTACGATAATCTAATTCTCTCTGAATCTGGGCCTTTGGATTTACCCTCACTTCCATTCCATGGCACTGGTGCTTAGTACAATTAGAGAGGGGGAATCTCTCTAACAGGGACATAGACAGAAAAAAATGGAGAAAGGCTACCTTCACCACTCCTTTTGAATTTAAAAATAAAATGTTGCCTTTAGCTATATTGTAAGGCCTTGTACACACGAGGGGATATTTCCGCTGAACATGGTCCGACGGACCATTTCAGCCGAAAAATCCCCTCGTCTGTAGGGGCAAACGGACGCTTTTTGGCGGATTCATCCGGCGGAAAAATTTCAAAGCATGCTTTGAAATAATTCCGCCGGATAGCTGGCCGTCAGATATGTCCGCTGGTTAGTACGGCAAACCAGCGGACATATCTTGCCGCACATGCGTCGTATCCTGTGAATGGATCCGACGCATGCGCGCGGAAGTGTTTACTTCCTGGTGCGGTGACGTGGCGGTCACGTGGCGGCGTCAACGTCACCGCCGCGTCACCGCGCTGTCCGCCGGCGGGGAATTTGATCCGATGGTGTGTACAGCCATCGGATCAAAACATCCCGGCGCAAATATACGCTGTAACGGTCCGGGGACGGTCCGGGGACAGCGGATTTACCGTCGTGTGTAATTTCCCGTCGTGTGTACAAGGCCTAATAGTTTTGGAGTCAACAACTCTAAACAAATTGCAGTGCTTAAAATAAAAAAAGGTGATAAATATATATATGTGATAGTCCAAATGACAAAATTCCAATGAAAAATAAAGATGAGGAGCCTCCACCAAACTTCAGGGTGCACAAAGAAAAAGCACACCAACACCCCTGTGCTATCAATCTGCTTACCAGAATGTTATGAAAACAAGCAATGTAATCATACGATGCAAGAGGTTACTAGTGGATACAGCACTTCAAAACTTGGTAGGCAGGTTTGGTTTTTTTAAGATCACCAGTACCAGAAGGACATCAGGACTCACATAGATGAATAGATATATTGTGCAGTCATCATGCAACTCTGTGGCTCTCAGTGTGCTTGTGTCGGCCAGCCTGACAGGTTTCATCCTATGTGGATATCATTTGACGCCTCTGATGATATCCAAATAGAATGAAACATGTCAGGCTGGCCGATGCAAACAAGTGTGTTTTTACTTTACTGGCTTCACTATTGTTGCTTCTTTCTTCATATTGGGTAATGTCCTGTTGATAACGCAGATAACTGTTCACCCTGCTTAACCCTAAACAATTATCAAGAAAAGTGAAGGTATAGCTACTAAGGTGCAGTATAAATAGAAAAGACTAAAGACACTGGACTATCTTGATAGCCAGGAAACTAGCACTATTATATGGTTAGATTAGGAAATATAACCTTCAGGCTCCCACAGTACAGGATTTTTCTGAACTTGCGATTGTTCCCTGTTAGTCTGTTGCATTTTCAACTTAAAAAAATGTATAAGTGATCCAATAGGTAGACGACTACTATTGGAGCTCTAAAGAGGTTTAAGAAACTGTCAAGTAGTTCAGCTTTCCAGCCTCTACCAAAAACTGAAAAAAAAAAAAAAAACTTTTTAGTGAAAATTGCTGCAGGTATGATGTTCAGGCACCTTGAGGTTTCTGCACCTGCACAAGGTCAAATCTCAGGCCATTCTGACAGGCAAAGCATTAATACCTATGCTTAAAGCTTAAAGGGTCACTAAAGGAAAAAAACATTTTTTGCTGAAATGACTGTTTACAGGGTATAGAGACATAAACGTTAACTGATTCGTTTTCAAAATGATAAAAAATTGATAAAAATCAATCATATAATGTGCCTGCAGGTTAGTTTCACTTTTGAACTGGCTTCATGTTTCTGTGAAGTAGAAATAGACACACAGAACAAAAACAAACAAATCCAGGGCAGTGTTTTGTTTTTAAAATGAATCTGATTGGTTCTGGGAAGTTTTAGACACACAGTAATGACAGCTTAGACCACCATGAGAAAGCTCCCAGCACTGTGGTTATAAGGAAACAGACAAGCAGGAAGTGTGGAGATCAGAGCAGGATTACAGCAACTTCAAAGCAAAAACAAACAATAAGGACATGAAACCAGTACTGCAGTAAGGTAAAGGAAGCTATTTAGCTAAAAAAAAAAATCCTTTAGTGATCCTTTAACTAGCCCTCTTCCTACCTATTGTAGAAAACAGGATTTTTCTGAACTTGCGGTTGTTCCCTGTTAGTCTGTCGCATTTTCAACTTAAAAAAATGTATAAGTGATCCAATAGGTAGATGACTACTATTGGAGCTCTAAAGAGGTTTAAGAAAGATTTCTATTGGCCAGTGGGGCTGCCCATTACAATGATGCACTAATAGAAATTTGTGTGGACAGAGATGTGTCTGTCAGAACATTCAAAAAGGTTTAAGTGCCTTTAAAGTGACATTAAACAATGTGTTTATTCTCCAAAAGACATTCATACACATCCACTACTTAAAGGCCCTGTAATTCTACTTTTCCTGAAGCTTAACAGATGCCCGGTGTGTGTGTTGATATCTCATTCCTGAAATTTCTCCAAAACAAAGTGAAGCTAAAGCTGAATAAAAACCTCTCAAAAGCTTCAGGTGCTTCAAGCAAGCTTTGTCATAGACTTCTATGGAGGTTTTGAAGACGATATGAAGCACCACTAAAGCGACATGGGGTATACTTTTGAAGCAAAGCAAACTCAAGGTGTGTTTTTGATGTTTCCGAGATGCTTTGGTGGTGCTTCGATGATTCTTTAGATGCCTCGGTGGTGATATAATTAAGCTTGGTAGATGACTGTGTGTGTGTGTGTGTAAGTCTCAATTTCTCCAAAACAAAGCTAAATAAAAGCCTCTCAAAATCTTTAGGTGCTTCAAGCTAGCTTTGTCATAGACTTCTATGGAGGCTTTGAAGGCATTTTTAAGCATCACTAAAATGCGTGGGGTATAATTTTTTAAGCAAAGCAAGGTGTAAGCCGGACTGTAAGCTAACCAGTTTATTTAGTGACAGGTGCTTTGACTGACATCCAAAGAGCATTAAACAAGCATGTCCAAAGCCATGATTTGAAGGAAGTGTAAATGGATACTTACTTAAATAGAATTTCCTTAAACCAGAGTTAAGTGTCACTTTAAAGCGGGGGTTCACCCTAAAACTATTTTCTAGCATTACAATGAGCTCAGTCTTTACATTGAAACTATGCCTAATTTTTTTTTCTTTTGCTGTACATACCCCCGCTATTTTCACCTGCGGCTTCCGGGTTGTGAATCCCCCGGGACTGGGCATTCCTAACAAGCTGGTGATTGACGTGAAGACAAAAAACTTGCTCCCCCCGTCGCATAAGGAGAGTCACGATTGCCGAAAGAAGCCGAACAGCGGTGCGCAGGCGCAGTATAGCGCCGACTCGCCGTTCGGCTTCTTTCGGCAATCGTGACGCTCCATATGCGACGGGGGGAGCTAGTTTTTTGTCATCACGTCAATCACCAGCTTGTTAGGAAGACCCAGTCCCGCGGGATTCGCAACCCGGAAGCCACAGGTGAAAATAGCTGTACGGAGGTATGTAGAGCAAAAGAAAAAAAATAGGCATAGTGTCAATGTAAAGACTGAGCTCATTGTAATGCTAGAAAATAGTTTTAGGGTGAACCCCGCTTTAAGTTTGTTTTAGCATCTGAGGTGCACAACGACTTAACAAAGTGTTAAAAACAAAAGCAAGACCACTTTAACTTTATTGTTTTCTTTATTAGACACATCACATAAGGAGATCAATGTGTGCTAGTAGCATGCAGAGGAAGACATTTTTAATCTAGATTGTGGGTAACATCAGCTTTAAGTCTGACAATGTTTCTTTTATAGTTACATCATGCTTTTTTAAATGCAAACATTAGCATACAAGTCTGTGCGCCATTTCAGTCCATATCTGCATGCGTTATTTACAAAGGAAAACAAATTCTGCTCGCCTCATGTGTCTGAAAATGGCGCATTTAAAGAATAAAAAAGGATAAACACACAAAATGAAGATGACTAAATCGTTCTAAGCACGGCTTGTCTGGGAAAGAAGTCTTGTAACCAGGAAACTGTTAGTTTGTTTAAAACACTGATTGTCTGGAGAAAAACAAGGTTGTTAAAATATTAACCTTTTCACTACCAGCATTACTGTGACAAGCTGTAACAGTGATGTCTCTGATTACAGTATTATTAATGCAGTTTTTTGTGACCTTTGATGATCTACTTATTTATATGAATGGATAACTTTATTTTTACAGTATATTGTTTGACAGAAAAAAGTTTCATTACAATTCCATTATTAAGATGTCCTGTTGATGTCACAGATAGGGATTCTGAAGACTTCCAAAACACAAATAATGAAACATAAATTAAGGGAGAAAACGGATAGCACAAAAGTCTTGTTACGTTATAGGCTGTCAACAGAAGCCTCAAACTCACTTTTATCACACATTGAGAGACTGATCACATTAGAATGCATCAAAACTGGACAGCATGTGCCCTTGGTATGTAAAGTGCAGTAAAGGCATTTTCTGAAGATGATGCTTCAATGTTTAAATGAAAACGGTATGCAAACTGAAGCATCTTATTTATTTTAAAATTAGCAGCACTTAAATAAAATGTATCCTAAAATTAGTGTTGTTTCCACATTTCATAATTTACCGAAACTGCATGATGCAGCACTGATATTACTGAATGCAGATCATTATAGTCTACAGCAGTGATAAACTTTATTGCAGACATAGGGCCAGATTCACAGAGCCCTTACTCCTGTCTAACTCGCATTAGACTGGAGTACTTTCAAATTACGCACGTTTTTTCACTACTCTGAAACCTCAAACCATGAAAATACGGCTGCAGGCTTCAATCCGACTGGCTTACGTGTTCTTACGCCTTCGGATCTACGCTGTAAAAAATTTGCGGCCGCTGGGTGGAGTTCCCGTCGTTTTCCGCGTCGGGGTATGCAAATGAGCTTTTGCCGACGAGCCACGAAGTTACGAACGTCAATCGCAATCTCTTACGGCATCTTTAGTCATCTTTTTGCTGCGTAAAATTATACCAGCTTTTTGCTGGTCTAATATTAGACAGCCCATGTTAAGTATGGCCGTCATTCCTGCGTCAATTTCAACGTTTTCCGACGTCTTTTTTTATTTTTTACGCAAGTCGTCCGGGAATAGGAATGTCTGTAAACGACGCTACTCAAACAAAAAATGACGTAACGCCGTTATTTTGCGCAATGCACGGCGGGAAATTTCTGAACGGAGCATGCGCAGTTCGATCGCCGCGGGGACGCGCCTAATTTAAATGCTTCACGCCCCCTAATCGCGTATTTCGATTACGCGGTGAGAAATACACTACGCCGCCGTACCTTAAGTGACAAAATCTACCAGAATTCGGCATATAGCCTGGTAAAATACGGCGGCGTAGTGTTTCTCTGATACTCTGCGCCAATGTAATTGTATCTGAATCTGGCCCATAGTGTTTAGCCAAAAATTCCATTTCAGTACTCTATAGATGTATGGTAAGGTGGGAGTCTTCGCTGCAGTCAGGTAAAGGTCAAACATGTCTCCTTATCAGCATTCATGAAAAGTAAAGACCATTGTACACAGCCTAGTACACACTTTATAATCATTAGGTTATAAAATGGAAACTATTATACTGATGATCATTTTTTTGTAGCTTTTTTTTACAAGTTTACAAACTAATGTTCTAATTAAGAGTTGAGTTGTCTAATGAAAAAGCCTAGCAGCATATTTTTACTTTCAGGCAGACTATATGATTTATTACCTGGTAAGGTCCCCATCTGATTCAGTCAGGTGGGACTTAAAGGCTATTTTCACCTTTTACAGAAAAATAATAATTGCACATATATTAGCAGGAAAAAAAAGTGCATTTATGTTTATTTTATTTTTTAGCATAGCACCTATGATCAGTGGACCAAGGGTGCATTGTCAGGTTCCTGTAGACAATTCCTTCAACTCTATGTTCACACCAAGGTATGGACTTTAAGTTGGAGAGCTGGACTACAAATGTGGTGATTACTTCACGTATGCTCCATTTTGAGTTCCATCTGTTGCTTGAAAGTGGTAATTTTGAAATATTAATTTGAAATATTTTATATTTACCTGAAGAGATGCTTCTATAGACACTTATCCAGTTTCATGCTGAACTAGTTCAAGAAGTACCTATGGCAATCCTAGATAAACAGTTTCTCTCAATACAACTGAGCTAATAAAATGTAGCTATTTTATGAAAGTTAATGGGCCTAAGTCTTTAAATAGCCAAACAAATTAGCTCTGAAAGCAAAAAAAAAAAAAAAAAAAACATTTTCTAAATATTCCAAAATAAGTGCTGCCTATTTATAAAAACAGGGAAAAAAGTGGACTGTTTGCCTAAAGTGATCAATCAGGTTTCATCTTGATACATGAAAAATTATATATTCGTATTTAAGTCAGCATTTGTTCTACTGCTGTAAGTCTCAACATACTAAACTTTTTGCAACGGCATGGGGTTACTTCATTCATTATTTGATACTTTGATTACAATAACCAATTTAGTCTTTAAACACTGAGTGAATATGGCAACTCAGATATTTTGTATATAAAGGTTTTCTCTAGATCTATATATGTAAATCTAAATGTGACAAACACAGTATTGCACACTTCATAATATTCTCACACAGCTTGAGCAAGTTAAGCAAATAAAGATACCCAAAAAATTCTGCTTGTGCACCCTTATGGCAAACATATTACATTACAGAGATCTACTTCTGTTGATAAAAAAAGTTAGAAAAGTCCCCGAGTAAAACAGGTGTTACTTTCAGATGGACTGTATATTAAAGTCTAAACAGTACAAAGAGGACCAGATTAGATTAGAGTATGAGAATGCAAACAATTATATTCATAAATGCTCTCGTACCCAGTAAAATAGGCTAAAATAACTTCCTCTGGAATAAAATGATCTGCTCGTATATAGACACATTTCTACAGAAGAAGATGGAAGCATGCACAAGTTGGAAATAATGAAACATTAAAGTTTTTCTAAGCATTGTGCTTCTGTAATTACTTACAAGCAGAAAGGCCCAGGACTAATTAGGAAAGCAGATAGCTAGATTTTAGGTACAAAGTCAAGAAAATTCTTAAGTGCTAAAGCTTCATGCATATATCATAGCTCCCAACTGTTCCTGACGTAGAACAAAGTCCCAGTTTTCCAGTGCCTAACCTTTCATCCGATTTCTAAATTGCTGCATTGGTAAATTTCAAGAGTCAGAATAAAGGAATAGTAGGGGTTAAAAATTTTAATTTGTGGGTTTAACTAATTATCTTTTTTTGTATAATTCTCCTTTAAGGGGGCGTGGTCAGGGTGTCCTGTGCATACATTTTTTTGATAATAGGTGTTCCTTGTTCCTATCGCAAAAAGTTGGGAGGTATGTATATAGCTGCTTCAAAGAAAAACAGGAAGTGAGATTGCTATTTCATAATAGTGTTCATGTTTCAACAACTAATTATAAGTCATCCAAACCTAATATTTCAGTAGATGCTCACAGATCAAATCACTGCTTCTTATACCTGTTAAGAACACTAAAGACCGTGTTTAAGTTCTCTGCACCTGCCATGTCCATAACCATGGCACAGTAGGCCCACTGTGGGGTATTTTTAAACAGCGTTAAATGTGACATTCATCAAATATTCACTGTAGGCAAATATTCAATATGGTGAATGTGTTTTAAAATTCAGTAATAATTCAGCTGCAGTGACAGTTTGGTAACTGTCACATTCACAGCTTTATTAATGTTGTTGATTTTTTTTTTATAATAAATGTACAGGGCAGTGAATGGGAATAATAAGACTCTATGCAGAGGTGATAAAAATGGGACCTTCAGGAATACTGTTGCTGGCGTTCTTGACAGATACAGTAAGTCAGTGGGAGATTCAGTTCATACATATCTAAAATATCAGTATTGGGGGACTGACATTTTAATGGAAAACAAACCTGAAATTCATAAGTTTTTATGTCTCATCACTACTATAACATGCTGGCTTGAACCAGTAGACATTGGCTTGGCACTTTTAGACACTGCTCCAGATGAGGTTGTGATGACATTTAGGTTGGCATGATAATGTTACCTTATTTGGCATACTGTTGCTCTGAAAATATATTGAAGAACACCAGTGGTTTGGACAACAAGGGTTTAAGATTTGGTACTATTCAGAATTTAGAGTCTATAAACTCTTCCTCCTACTACCAATAGCCACAGTTAGCCACTGTCAAAATGTGAACAAAACAAAATTATTATTTTGATTTGACATCAGTATAGTAACCTGCTGATAGACAGGACTTACTGTTCACGTCTTTTCAAATATTTACAAGTAAGGAAAAGGAAACGTGGAGTTATAGTTGTAATTTCTGAGAATTTCATAGTAACAGATATGCCATTCTCAGATAAATCATGGTCTTATCAGTTTTGGTAACTTAACTTCCATAAAATGTGAAAATAATACTGATAAAACTATATGCATTGAAAACAGCAAGCTGTCTAAATTAAAAGAAGTCCGGCAATAAATACAGTATCTAGCATAACTGTTGGTTACAGTGGAGGCGGTATGACACCTGCATTAATCAATCACAGGGTAAAAAATAGTATTGCTCTGCTATCCTAAATGTATCTCAACATGTACACCAGTAATGAGGAGTTTACTACGTATTTCTGCTATCTTTTTGCTTTAAATATACATATTATTTAAATATAAATGTAATATTTTATCGCTGCATTACCAAACACCCTATAATTGTAAAATGCCACATATATAAGTCAAACAACATTGCAGGTTATATTACACCAATCACTAATACATTAAATAATCTTTTAAGTTACAAATTATTTAAAGGGGCAGTCTATCAAGCTGATATTTCAGTTTTGACGCTGGTAGGTTATATAGTCCTCTAACCAGAATCTACCAAAATTGAAAATCTTAGTTTTGGGTAGACTAACCCTTCAACTTTATTTTGGAATGATTAGAACTGTTCACTCTATAGAATACTATCCATTATAAATTGTAAAAATATTGGTCCAAAAATACTGCTGCTACAGGTCAATAATTTTAAGATTTACTCTCTAGACTAAAATGACTACAGTCTAATATATATTTTAGCAGATTTAAATGTAATAATTGTATCATTTTACATGTGCTATTAGTGTGTCCCTTTAGAAATGATCCAGAAATTGTTTTATCTTAACACAGACTGTTCCCAGAACCAAAAAGAGGTTCATATAAAAATACAAATGGTATATCTGATAAAAACAGGTTTCAAACATAATAAATCAAATCTTGAGTTGGGCACTCACATTCAAATGAAGACTATGTTAAAATTATGGAAATATTTTTAGCATGCAATTAAATAGAACTGCATGTCTTACCAAAGTTTGTATGTTAAAGATGTTCTAGCACCTCTAAAATATCCTATTCCTCACCTTAGAGCCCTTTCACACTGGAGCGCAAGTTTTAGCAGCCCCTTACCGCTGCTATAGTGGTGCTTTTCAGCTGAGGAAAGGATTAAAATCACCCGCAAAGCGCCGCTGCTGCAGTGCTTTGCATTTGCTTCGGCAGTGCTGCATATTGATTTCAATGGCAGTGGCTGTTTAGGAGCCGTGTACACACCACTCCTGCACCACCCCAAAGAATCTGCTTGCAGGACTTTTTTTTCGGTCCTGCAAGCGCACCGCCCCAGTGTGAGAGTACTCAGGCTTTCACACTGGGGAGGCTTGAGAGGCGCCTTTCAGGCGCTATTTTTAGTACTAAAATGCCTGAAAAGTGCCTTTAGTGTGAAAGGGGTCTTAGTCTGCAAATGGGGATCACTGCTCTCTGTATGAGAATGACATTCTCTCCTTAGAGATCCTACATCCCCCTCTCACTAGCAATAATCAAGGAGTCTGAGCTTTGCTGATTGGAGCTATATAGCTCTGACACAGAAGATAGAGGTCCTCAAGTGCAGGCTACATGGGAGTTACTGGATATTATAGGGTCCCCTTGAATTAAAAAAAGCAACCTAAGTGCCTGCCTACAAAGCAGGTCACATGATCACCCCTAGATAGACATTTTATGAAAGATTTATATCCTTGGTCATGTGACCAGTAAGAGAAGGAACCTGGAAAAACATTTTTGACTTAAAGTATAATGGCTGATATACCTTTTATTTATCCATCCCAGCCAAAATTATAACATTATAGGTTTGCTTTAAATTCAAGAATCTTGAATGAGGTACATTACATTAGCAACTTAAAGGTGGCTTATCACTGTTCTAAAAATAGGCAAAATATTCAAATATTATGGTATTTCTATAAAAAAAAAACTATAGAAGTGCAAAATCTGGTGATGTTCTGCATAAAGACCAATCAGCTTCTAGGTTTTGTTGTTAAAGCTTAATTGAACAAGCTGAAATTGGAAGCTGATTGGCACAGTTGCACCGGATCTTGCACTCTCTAGTTTTAGTAATTCAACTCCAAGGTATTATGTCTTTTATTATTTTTTTCTCAGCCACCGATCCATTGTCCACTAAAGGTCCACAAACCCAAAGCTTGTGGTCAGCAGTCACGTAAATGAAGACAAACCCAAATTAACAATAAAATAACTTTATGGGGGATTTTTTTTTTCTTATTATTTTCAAGTTATGTTCTAAGAACACTTGGGTTCTTTTGTTAATAAAGATATTGCCACTAAGAAAAAAAAGTTTAAATGACATACTATGACATTTCTGTTATGCCAGGAAAGTCATTAAAGTGTTTCTGACACGGTAAAAGGTTGGGGACCACTAGTTTAAATACTTGTGGAGAACAAATGATAACACATTTAATGTACTATTATTAAATGTAATGTGATTGTTTTAAAATGGAATGGCGGTAGAAAATATGGGAACATAACAAACCAAAGGTAAGGCAGGGATAACCCTTTGTGTTCTACAAGGACTGTCACTGGTCTGATTCACATATCCACTTTTTCAAAGTAGGAAACCCCTTTACCTGGATTTAAATATTTAGTCTAAAAAACACATCAGCAACATGGAAAAACACATCATTGAATTTTGAGTTTTCTGGTGTTGAAATATGTGATTATTAAGGTGTACATCATGTTTGTACGTTTATAGCATACTTTTTTATTTAATCCTCTAGAAGTCAGTAGGGTGTGTAAACCTTAGAAAATACAGACATTTTTGTTTTGTGCTCTGAAATAGTTATTTTGTAGAATGTAATATATGGTGGAAACTCAAGCCTGTCAGATAAACAGTACGTTTTTCTATACTGCAAGACTAGAAGTGTATTTACCATAAATCAATGTGCAAATCCTTTGTGCCTTAGTTAAGATCAAAAAAAAAAGTTTAGTCTACATATATATTATAGCAGATTGCCGGTTAGCGGTTATAATATAGGTGGATTTTGTTTTAACTATGGTGGACATTTTTAAAACATGCTCCACAGGTAACTGGGCAGAAAGTGTGGTGCTGCCCATAACAACCACTTGCATGGCATTGTAAACGATCATCGTCCAAGCAGTGCTTAGAAAGGGAATGCAAATATCTGATAAGCTGCGCTTTTTCACAGTTAGCTGTAGAGCAAAGGGGCTCATATCTAAAAACAGAAGCAAAGAAATAGTGCTGTTGCCCATAGCCACATTCTAGATGCAGAACTGCATTTTACCTTTCAGGCCGATAGCTTCCTATGAGCAACTTATCCAAACTCCTTTGCTGTAGTTTTCTAATGCCGCGTACACACGGTCGTTTTTTGCGATGAAAAAAAACGACGTTTTTTAAAACGTCATTTAAATTGATCGTGTGTGGGCAAAACGTCGTTTTTTGTCTTCAAAAAAACGACCCAAAAAAAATTCCAACATGCTTGAATTTTTTGTGTCGTTTTGCAAAACGTCATTTTTTGGTTCACAAAAAGTCACCGTGTGTAGCAAAAACGTCGTTTAAAACGACGTTTTTCAACCCGCGCATGCCCAGAAGCTAGTTATGAAGCGAGCTTCAATGGAAAAGAGTGGTGAACGTAACCTCGCTTTTTGTGAAAAAAACGATGGTGTGTATGCAACATCGTCTTTGAAAGTGACGTTTCAAAAACGTCGTTTTTTACTTCACAGAAAACGTCGTTTTTTTTTCATCACAAAAAATGATCGTGTGTATGCGGCATTAGTGAGTGCCAATTAACATGATTGTTAAGCATTAAAAAGAAGGCTAAGAAACAAACACATGTATCATTAAAATTCATCTATCAGCATTTGTTCTGAAGGCAAACAAAAAAAAGCAGTATTTATATCTAATAAAGAATATACTAGGAGCAACTATATTTTCTCTATCTCTAAAAGCCAAAAGTGTGAATGCTTTGGAAGACAAGACATAAAAAGTTTACAGTGAGTTGGTACAGAGCGTGAACATTTGGGGAACACGGCAGCTGTCATTTAATCACTTGATACATGGTTTTCATTCTGTAGAACATGCCAGCGCTCAATCTTCTTATCTTTATTCTTCAGGCATTCATACCAGTGTTTCAAGCGCTCTCCTTTGGCATTGATGCCCAGCTGACAGCCACCTACAGGGAGAATCCAGACATAATAACTTGATATAAAACTGTCAGATAATAGAAATGTGTTAAAGTTTACCACAAAGCAAAATCAAACACTGTAAAGAAGAGTTTATACAGGATTTATATTAAAACTAAGGACTAGCTGATAGCAAATCAATGCTACTGCTAGATGCTGTGCCACACAGTACAAAAAGGCCATATTTTGGACATCAGTGGGTTAAAACTTCTGACATTTTACTGATGTCTGTATCCACAGTAAGATGTTTCCTCAAGTATTGTCTATTTTATAGCTGTCTGACATAACAGCAAATGGAAGGAAACCCTCACAGTGGGGGGAAAGACAGCAATAAAAATGAATCTAGTATAGCGAGGAAGGCTGAGCTTGGTCCCACTCTTTCTATACTTCAAGTCATGATATGTATTCTTTACTATCACAGCTGGCCATTTTTTGTCTGTTATGCAATGAAAAAGATAAACAGATTTTCAGCATGTATTTTTGACCGGTTCCATTTATCCAAAGTATACAATTAATAGTATTAATGGCAATGAACCTGAGCTCATATTTTGATGACAAACTTGTTATGTGCAATTTTTATGTGGAAATTATGCTTTGATTAACAAAATTATAAGGTTATCAGTTATCTTTTCTGTCTGATTGTACACGCTGATGCAGTGCAATCAAGTTGCATTCATGCATTTCCAAGGCAATAATTAACCTGTCATATAAGTCATGATGAATGAGAATAGATGAAAGGTAGATTGTGTTTTGTGTATAACTGACAAGGTTTGGAAACAATCATGATTCTAAATGTTGTTTGAAACAGAAGGAGCCCTACATTTGAGAGGCCTTTCAAGCCAAATAGAGTACCATATTTTCCGGCGTATAAGATGACCTTTTGGATGCAAAAAAATGCTTCAAATGTCGGGGGTCGTCTTATATGCCGGTACCTGTCTCAGTCAGGCTGCGGGCATCCATGATTCAAAAGCCGCGCCTCCTCCTCAGACTGTTCCGTGATAGGCGGAACACTCATTTTCCCAGCAGGGCCTCTGTTCAGTGTTCCGCCTATCACAGATGCCTTCTCATCCTCGGACGAGAGGACATCTGTGATAGGCGGAACACTGAACAGAGGCTATGCTGGGAAATTAGTGTTCCGCCTATCACGGAACAGTCTGAGGAGGAAGCGCGGCTTTTGACTCATGGATGCCCGCAGCCTGAAACCCAAAATCTGAAAACAAAATAAGGTAGGGAGATCGTCTTGGCGGGAACAGTGAGGTCGGCAATGACACAGTGGAGGCATGTAATGGCACATAGGAGGCATGTAATGGCACAGTGGAGGCATGTAATGGCACAGTGGAGGCATGTAATGTCACAGTAGAGGCATGTAATGTCACAGTGGAGGCATGTAATGTCACAGTGGAGGCATGTAATGTCACAGTGGAGGCATGTAATGGCACAGTGGAGGCATGTGATGGCACAGTGGAGGCATGTAATGGCACAGTCGAGGCATGTAATGGCACAGTCGAGGCATGTAATGGCACAGTCGAGGCATGTAACGTAATGGCACAGTGGAGGCATGGCATGTAATGTAATGTAATGTAATGTAATGGCACAGTGGAGGCATGTAATGTAATGGCACAGTGGAGGCATGTAATGTAACGGCACTGTGGAGGCATGTTTCTGCCAGCGGTTGTTCCTGTCAGCGGTTGTTCTGGCTACTCCTCAGCTTCCAGACAGACTAGTAGGAAGGGGATCGTCTTATACGGCGAGTATATTCCAAAACCAACATTTTTCCTGGGAAAATAGGGTGTCGTCTTATACGCCCGCAAATACGGTATACTGTATTTCTCCAGTGCATCTGAACACTCCATAAGACAAATAATATATTTGTTTACCATATCTCTATTTCAAAATACAACATACAGTGCCTCCTGCTGGTAAAATGTGACATAATAGTCACACAAATTGAATATGGTCATTGCTCATTTCACACTACTACCAAAGAAAGGTAGAGACTTGAATTAAAATTCACAGAGGTCCAGTCAGGAACATTGTCTTCAAATGTAATGTTTGCGCTATAACACATCACAGCCCCCCTTTACATTACAGTCCCCCTGTACATCAGTGTCCTCATCCTTCCCTTGACATCATAGCCCCCCTTTACATCATAGCCCCCTCTTTACATCAGTGTCCTCAGTCCCTCCTTCACATCACAACCCCTCTTAACATCTGAGCCCCCCCCCCCCTTTACACTAGTGTCCACAGTCCCTCGGGCCAGTTAACACATAAATCACACAGAAAAGTGGTGCAATTTTCAGCCTAATCATTTGAATGGGTTGGAATCATGTTGGATTGCACAATAAGTAGTGCATGTACTACTTTTAAAAAACACACGGCACCAAATTACATGGTACTGGGATACACTATGATTCAGTGCAGGCAAACACACCGCATTTGTGATCTGCTTTTGTAGTGTCATTAGGAATGCAGTGCAGAATGTGAGCATGGACGTGGGTTTCCTGCACTGTGTTCTGGTTGTGAACGATCCCTTGGACAATAGACCCCCTTTATATGACAGTTCCTCCCCCCTTCACATCACAGCACCCTTTTACATTGCAGTCACTCTTGCAACCACACCCCCATCACAATCCCCCTTGCAGTTATAGCCCCACCTGGCCATTATTGTCATCCTCACAGCATGTCCAAGGTGTGGGAGTTGGATGGAAAAAACATCATAGAAAAACAAGCAACATCCCCACAGTGATGGTTCTTATGCACGTTCTCCTAAAAAATGCACAGTAGATCCACCTTCTCCATCTCTCACTTCCTCACGCAAAACCAGTCTCGGGCTATCCTCTCAACCTGGCACCAGGTAACACACGGGGTGACCACAACTATCCTTCAGGCAAGCCCCAGTCGGGCAATTCCCCTCTGCCCCTTCTAATTCAAATAATCCTAATCACACTTACCTGTCACTAAACACAATTTTTTTTATTTTTGACCCTCTTCCTCACATTAATCTTTCTAAACATAATATATATGCTGTATATATGAAATGTCAATACTGCATTGGTTCTTGTAAAATGATTATATCATTTATTTTTGCCATATTCTATTTGAATGACCAGTCTGGTCATTCAGACTGACATCCACAATTTAAGGCATTTGTTATTTACATAATTCCTCCCGAGAGCCAGCCCACGACTTGCATTTGGGTCCGAGGACCCTTAAGAGGTGTAGTGTGACAGGGTGCTGTACTGTCTTCAGGAAATATATACTGCACCTTGCAGGCCCCTCCTACTAACAATGATCTGTCTGCATTGCACAGAAAGACAAAGGCTCAAGATTTTATTTCAATTAGCATGTTTATGAGGGTATGAGGGAGGAACCAGGGGAGGTAAAAGTATAACGCTGATTAAACTTCAGTTTAAAATAGTAAAGTATTGTTTAATTTGCAAATTCACTAATTGGACAATGTGAAGACAATGTGCTTAGCAGACTTGTTGTTCAGAGCTGGGGTCCTATGATCAATCTACAAGGAGTCTGTATGTTCATGTTTGCACAGGTTTCTGCAAGTAATCCAATCTTTTTGCAAAACCCAAAAGCAAACTGATGGCTTGATTGGCATCTAGACAAAATTGTCCCTAGTGTGTACATCATTTCTATGATATGAACATTAAACAGTAAACTCCTTTGTGGGCTGCGACTGATCTAGATCATGTTTTATTTATACTCTAAAGAAATTGAGAATTTGTTAGAGCTGTATACTCTATGTGATTGATCCTGAGAAGATCATTTTTTACAATACTCATGCATTACATGCATTACATAGCAGTCAGACACTCTTCAGTTAAAGGGTTAATAAAGGAAACACATTGTTTCTTTAAAATAACAAACAAGTCATACTTACCTCCACTGTACAGTTCGTTTTGCACAGAAGTGGCCCCGATCCACGTCTTCTGGGGTCCCTCGGCGGCTGTCTCTGGTCCTCCCTGCAGGAACTCACCACATTCATGCGAGAGAGTCCTTGTGGGCGCGCTCCGGTGAAACAGCGAGCTGCCATAGCCGCTCTCTGTATCACTCGGCCCCGCCCCTCCGCGTGCCGCATCACTGGATGTGATTGACAGCAGCGCCAGCCAATGGCTGCGCTGCTCTCAATCCATCAGTTCTAGCCAATCAGCAGGCAGGCTGAGCGGCGAAGAGGATCTCGGGACTTTCGAGGGGTCAAGTAAGTAAAACGGGGGCTCGGGGGGGGCCGGAATTATCAGATGTTTTTTCACCTTAATGCATAGATTGCATTAAGGTGACTTTTTCTTTTTTTTTTTTTTACAACTCCTTTAATGGCACCAATATTTTGCTTTTAGGTGCAATCTAAATGTAGACTCTGCATCAGCTACATCTAGTTCTGTGATGCCAAATGTAAAGAAATTAGTATAATAATTACAACTCCTCAGAACGGACATTACAATTCCCTCCTCAGGGGGAATATTTGACTTGCCTGGTGTGTTAGTTTCATGGTAAAAACTGGTCATAATTCTCAATTTTTAGAGAACTATTATCTCAGCCAACTTAAAAAAGATGGGTAAGGGTAATTCCAGATGAGCGAATAAAGAATAAATGATGAAGAATTAACAAAAATCTTGTAGAATGGACTATTTACTCCTCTATTTGACTTGTCTGGTGTCTAAATATAGTGGTAAAAAGTGGTCCCAGTTCACGCACCAAAGACAGGAAGCCATTCCCATACAGTTTGAACAATACCATCTATAGACTTTTCAACTGTACAGTACACAAAGAAAATGAAAGAAGTGATATTGGCATGTTTAAGAAATATAGAATGCTTACGACATGTCTCAGCAGCCCCTGAAATGTTATTGCCCCAGTTCTCTATTCTAGATTTAATCACAAACATCAAGAGGAGGCAAGAAAAGAAAGAACATTTTAAAAAGTGATCACCTCGGGATTCCTGGAATACGCACCGCTAGGTATGCTGTTTCTAAAGGGTTATTCCCAGGGTGACATCCTGGTTTTTTTTCACAGAGTTTGTAAGTATTTGTATTTTATAATTTGCAGCATCATTTATATGGCATATGTATGGGTCTTAGATTGCGTTTGCTAACGCTATTGGAGATGTTCAAACGTTTTTTCTTCTTTTTGCACATTTAAAAAAAAATCTTCAATAAATACCATTAAAAGTAAAAAGTGATCACAATTTGCTGCACCTGGCAGCCCCTGTTGCCCTAAGGTTCATGACAAAAAAAGCTCCATCAGATATATCAATGGACTAGTGGCAATAGACTGTAACATACAGTATATGATGAACAGAACTTACCTATATAGTCATTAGATTTTCCAATATCATAGTCCCATACTGATAAATCCAGTTGTTTTTTTGCAAGATCGCTGTGCTTTACATCAAAGAAGAATTCCTGAAGCAAATTGATACACACAATATGAAGCTGTATTCAGTTACTAATCTGTGGTTTCATATTACAGTTTTATAAAAGTTTATAAAAGGGCTAAAATGAAGACGGAAAAATATATTGAATTTTCTGAAACCAACCGACTGCAGGAAACTGTTTTCCAATTACTTATAAAAAAATATCAGTCCCTTCTTTAGAAAAGCAGTAACAACACCATCCACTAGATGGCTGCAGTTGTCCTCCTTTGTGAGCCAGTTTAGTAGTACCTAACATTCTTACCAATGGTCCAACTTAATGCTTATAATTAACTATAACCTAGTGCAAACAATATAGATTCTATAGAGCAATTGCCCCAGATAATTCCACACAGTGTAATCTAAGACACAGTCTGGAAGTTTAATTCCCCCTCTCAGACAAATTTAGATTTTGTCAGAATAATGTCAACATTGTAGTTTTTTTATGATCTCCTTAAGGGCCCTTTCACACGAGCAGACGAACGGTCCGCTTTTCTTAAGTCCGTTTACGGACTCACAATGCTTCCTTATGGGATCGCGGACATTAGCGAATGAGCATCCGGTAACATCCGTAAACATCCGCCTCCGTCAAGATCCGTTTTTTCGGACGGAAGAAAATCCTATTTTTCTTCCGTCTGGCGGATCGGATCGGATGAATATGGACACACGGTCCGTATTCATCCGATTCCCCATAGGGGAGAGAGGAGGAAAGACAGGGCGGTCCCTGCACATTGTGCGGGGAGCGCCCTGTCAGCCGACAGCCCAGCGGGGATTTTACGGATCCGCTCCGTGTGAAAGAGCCCTAAATGGGCTATTTGTACTGAACCTCAGAATTTTCTTGTCAAATGATATACATAGAATACGCTCCATATAGCTTTTATCTAGGGCATAAACTAAGACAGTTTCCCAAAAACTAAAAAAATTGTTGGTTAAGATAAAGTACTGTATAATGACTAAATAATAAAGCCTATATAAAAAAACAAAAGTTTTTTTTTTTTTTTTTAAGATTGGAGTTTTACCCTTTCCTACTCGATCAGGTTATTTCTTGCTGCCTGTGTCCTGCTTTGGAAATGAGAGAAATGAGATGAACTCTCTCCCAAGTGAATAGAACTCCCATCTTAGAAAGTTTTCAGAGGAATAGGTGTCCGCATTGGTGAAGTTTCCCTCACGTCTTGCTTTAGTGACAACTTAAATTTTTTTGGCTATTCCTTCACTTTCTGACAATAAATACTGGAATAAATAAAGAGGGAGAGTCTGCCCTCTTTAGATAGCAATAACAACTTGAAAAAAAATTATTGAAAGTCAATAAAAAACGAAATTAAACAAACCAGAAAAAAATATTTGGTGCATGTGTAACATTTTTACCTCATTGAATTCTGGGTTAAGAGTCTTTTTTTTGATCTGAGTCTTCTGCTTCGCTTTCTTACCTCCCTCTGGTTTTAGAAATCTATAAATGTAGAAATTAAAATGATTTGTACATGTAAACTAGCATAGTTACTGCATTTGTTAACATTCATGTGCCATTTGCAAACCAAAATCCCCGCCAGCAGACAGCACGCTAACATGTCGGTGACATGGCGGTGACGTTGATGCCGCCACGTCACCGCACCAGGAAGTAAAACACTTCCGCGCATGCGTCGAAACCATTCGGCGCGTGTGCGAGAAGACATGTCTGCTGGACATGTCGGGTGGACGGGTTCCCAGCAGACAGATTTCAAAGCATGCTTTGAAATCTGTCGGGTGGCCAAATCCATCTGTTTGCCCGTACACACGATCGAATCTGTCTGCTGAAACGGTCTAGCAGAACGTTTCCAGCAGACAGATTTGATCGTGTGTACGAGGCCTAAGATAAGCTTAAAATAGAACTAAAAGCAATTTAGTTTAGTTTTGGATAGAGTGGAGAAGGATTAGAACACCTATCAGGTTTAAGGAACAACACACAAAAGTAAACAGCAAATTCTGCAATTTATAACATTTCTCTAAACCAGATTTATAAATCCAACAAATGCACTTTAACTATTTCCCGCCCTTAAGTCATCCCCGCACAGATATGTAAACCTGTACATGTAAAGGCTTTTAAATTATCACTTATATAATTTTTTAAATACAGTAGTTTGTTGCCATCTACAGGCATTAGCAATTTTAAAGCATGACATGTTAGGTATCTATTTATTTGGTGTAACATGAACTTTTATATTTTTACAAGAAAATTGGGTATTACATTGTGTTTGTGTGCACAAAAATTCAACAAATTTGCGTTTGAAAAAAAACACAAATATTATGTGACATAAAATTGCAACTACCAATATTTTTTTTTCTTCCAGGCCTTTATGTTTGTGGGCTCTACGTAATTATCTAGACTATATTTTACATGAGAGAAGTGACTAAATTGGGTTGAGCAGCCAGTGGTTAAAGCAAAACTCTGGGAATAACAAAAAAAAAAAACTTACAGTATGGGTGTTGCAGAAGAGGCTGTATCACTTTCCTGACATCAGACTCCTGAGATCTGTGTGACCACTCTGCCACAACCTTCTCCAGAAGTTGCTCCTAGATGCGGTTGCACCCTCCCCCTTACTGCATACATAGATCCAACTGCAAGGGTTTTTTTTTCTGTTGTGCTCTGTGTTAGGCCTTGTACACACTATTAGTCAATCCGATGAGAACGGTCTGAAGGACAGTTGTCTTAGGCCGTGTACACACGAGGAGACATGTCCGCTGAAACTGGTCCGCAGACCAGTTTCCGCGGACATGTTCGATCGTGTGTACGGCCTAGCAGACAGGTTTCCAGCGGACAAAAGTTTCTAAGCATGCTTAGAAACTTGTCCGCTGGAAACCTGTCCGTTGGACATGTCCGATGCTTAGTACACCCAACCCTCGGACCGAAATCCAGCGCATGCGTCGAATTGATTCGATGCATGCGTGGAAGCATAGAACTTCCTTGTTTGAGCACGTCAGTGTCATCTACGTCACCGCGTTCTCTGTCCGCGGGGATTTTGGTCTGATGGTGTGTACACACATCAGACCAAAATATCCCTGGAGACATGTCCGATGAAAACGGTCCACGGACCGATTTCATCGGACATGTCTCCGCGTGTGTACGCGGACTTAGGTTAACCGATGAAGCTGACTGATGGTCTGATGTGCCTACACACCATCAGTTAAAAAAACGATCGTATCAGAACGCGGTGACGTAAAACACAACGACTTGCTGAAAAAAATGAAGTTCAATGCTTCCAAGCATCCGTCGACTTGATTCTGAGCATACGCGGGTTTTTAACCGATGGCCGTGCCTACTAACGATTGGTTTTGACCTATCGGTTACGAGTCCATAGGTTAATTTTAAAGCAAATTGGCTTTTTTTAACCTAAGGTTAAATAACCTATGGGGCCTACACACGATGGGCTTTGACTGATGAAAACGGTCCATAAGACCCGTGTCCTCTGGCTAACCTATCGTGTGTATGAGGCCTTATGCCCCGTACACACGATCACTTTTTGTGATGAAAAAAAATGAAATTTTTCAAAATGTCATTTAAAATGATGGTGTGTGGCCAAAATGTCATTTTATGTCTTCTGAAAAATGACCAAAAAAAAATGCTTTGTTTTTTATGTCATTTTTCGAAATGTCATTTTTGTGTCATAAAAAATGATCGTGTGTGGGCAAAACTACGTAAAAAATGACGTTTTAAACCCGCACATGCCCAGAAGCAAGTTAGGAGACGGGAGGTAAAACTACCATTCATAATGGAGTAAGCACATTCATCACGCTGTAACAGACAAAAAAGCAGGAATCGTCTTTTACTAACAAGTAACCAGCTAAAAGCAGCCTCAAGGCAAATAGAACTTCCCCTTTAGAGTGCCGTCACTTTGTTCATCATTTTCCAAAAATGATGGTGTGTACGCAACGTCATTTTTGAAAATGAAGTTTGAAAAATGTCGTTTTTTTTCATGACAAAAAATTACATTTTTTTTCATCACAAAAAGTGATCGTGTGTACAGGGCATAAGGCTTCAAAACGACACCAGATGCTTTGTCATGGATTTTGCCACATTTCCCAATGCTAGCAAAATGCATAGCCAAGAGAACATTGATTCAGGACCTCTGCTTACTAATCCACTGTTCTGGAAAGAAAGAGCCCTACATGTTGCGCTTTGGTTGTGCTGACTTCTATCTAAACAATACAAAATGCATGTCACCTAAAATACATGCCAATTCTCTGAGAAACCATTTAGAGGCAGGGTTGTTTAACTACTAGAAATTGATTCTTTAGCAATACCCACGCATTAAAATGTTCTGTTTTTGTCTACTATTCCTTCAAATAATATAACACAGTATTCTGGTGAAATTAATATGTTGGCGTATATTTTTTTGTCTGTAAACGATTTATTCTCTTTACAATTTTTTTTTTTAAAGTAAACTTTTACTAAAGCAATATAGGAGCTGTCATTATTGACCTCCTATAGAAAATGCTAGCCTCCCAGTAATACAGACACACTGGCTATTATATTTTCTGAGTCAAGGGCCCTGGACCAGTATGGAGATCAGGAAAGTCATAGCAAAGTCAGAAGATCTTTTCTACATGTGTGTCCTTGGTTGGTGACTGAATGCCTCGAAAAGGGTTGGCACGACAGCCAGGCAACTAACAAATGCAAGTCATAATGTTATTGCCAATTTACACTGAGCTGTGCATATTGGCTGCCCAGATAAATCAACTGCCACCGACAAAGCGCAATGCAGTTATTCCAGGACAGCGAATCAAGACAGCCAAAGATACTGAACCCGGAAAAAAACTAAGCAAAGACTAAGTAAAACTAAGCAAAGAGTGTGTGGAAGTCTCATTGCTGGAAGGCAAGTGAGTAGATTTCTATTTGATGCCATCTTGTGATGTGGAGCATTTATTTCAGAGGTGAGCTGAAAAGATTTACTCCCAATCCAACTCATTAATACCTGGGTTATTTGCCATCTACTTTTGGTCGCTGTTGCTCAATTTATTTTCACAATTTATTATAACTTTTTATGAAAAAAAAAATGGTTTTCTGGTCAATGTGTACTCCTACGAGGATCCTCCTTTTTGTAACTTCAAAGTTGCTGGAACAGATGGAGTTGCTTTTTGCTTCTTGTTGTAAAAGAAAATATATTTATATCGATCCCTTTACTTTATGGCTGAGCTTCTGCAAACAGCTTAACATATACTGTACATGTGTGAAGTGTTTACATGTCAGATTATTTCTAATTCTATTAATATTAATATTTCATTATTGCATTCCAGACTCTGCCAGCCAGCACAGACAGTTCCTAAACCTTTGTGAAGACCACACAGTACTGTTTACCCACTTAAGGACCGCCTAACGACGATATATGTCGGCAGAATGGCATGGCTGGGCACAATCACGTACCTATACGTGATTGTTAAATGCCCAGCCGTGGGTCGCGGGCCCAGTCCGAAGCTCCGTGACTGCGGCTGCGGGACCCGATCGCCGCTGGAGTCCCGCGATCAGTCCCTGGAGCTGAAGAACAGGGAGAGGTGTGTGTAAACACAGCTTCCCCGTTCTTCACAGTGGCGCTGTCATTGATCGTCTGTTCCCTGATATAGGGAAAGACAATCAATGACATCACACATCAAGCCCCGCCCCCTACAGTTAAACACATATGAGGTCACACTTAACCCCTTCAGCGCCCCCTAGTGGTTAACTCCCAAACTGCAATTGTCATTTTCACAGTAAACAATGCATTTTTATAGCATTTTTTGCTGTGAAAATGACAATGGTCCCAAAAATTATTAATAAAAATGCAATAAAACTATCCCCTATTTTGTAAATGCTATAAATTTTGCGCAAACCAATCGATAAACGCTTATTGCGATTTTTTTTTTTATTGCCAAAAATAGGTAGAAGAATACATATCAGCCTAAACTGAGAAAAAAAATTTTTTTTTATATATTTTTGGGGGATATTTATTATAGCAAAAAGTAAAAAATATTGAATTTTTTTCAAAATTGTTGCTCTGTTTTTGTTTATAGCAGAAAAAATAAAAACCGCAGAGGTGATCAAATACCACTAAAAGAAAGCTCTATTTGTGGGAAAAAAAGAATGGCAATTTTGTTTGGAAGCCACATCGCACGACCACGCAATTGTCAGTTAAAACGACGCAGTGCCGAATCGCAAAAAGGGGCCTGGTCCTTTACCTGCATATTGGTCCGGGTCTTAAGTAGTTAATATACAGACATATCCATGTACTTGTGCTACTTTTATATAAAAATACATACCCCAGTACTTACAGTTTAACAAATGGATCAGAGTAACCATTAGCATCCATTGCTGCCAGGTGAACACATCGGATAATGCCAACAATAAGCCCTCCTTGCTGAGTATTGTACATCAAAGAGACCAGAACCTTTCCTCTGTCTTCTACATCTCCACCACGATCTGTCTGCAAAGAGGCAAAAGCTTTTTTTTGGACAATTGTAGTTTTTAATGTTTACACGTTTAAGTCCCAATATATTTTTCATTAATTGTACAAATTCTGTATTTTAAAAATATATAAATCATAGGAAATCTGGACATTTTAATAAGAAAACCCAGCAATGGCTGCTCACTTTTTGACTAAACCAGTCTAACTGAAAACCAAAAATGATCTAGTGTAGGACAGTGGTCACCAAACTTCAGCCCAGGGGCCAGATATGGCCCTTTGCTTGCCTTTATCCAGCCCATGGGACGCTATTCCTCCCATTGACACCAAAGACGTGGTTCTATTCCTCCCACTGACACAAATGATGGGGCACCATTTCTGTTACTGACTAAAGATGTGGTACTATTCCTGCCACTGACACCAATGATGAGGCATTATTCCTCCACCGTCACCAAAGATGGGACATTTTTGTCCTCACGAATGCCATCGATGGGGCACTATTCTTTTCATAACATGTCCCACTCCCACAGGCTGCCCCCTGTATGGTCTAAATAGTAGTAAACGTGCACTTTGTTTAGAAATTTGTAGACCCCAGATCTATGAAAGAGGGAAAGGGGCTTTGTCTCTCTGGAAATAAACAGCAGGCTATTCAGAAATAGTGCACCACACTGGAAAACACTCAGTTGCACCACTTGCTAGCTACAAGAGGTTATTCATGATATACCAAAAAAAAATACAAAACACTATACATTGTCTAAGCTAAAAATACAGGTAATGCAAGTTAGAGCAGTGGAAGTATGTCCCAGCCAAGAGGTAGGTGGAGGTGCAAAAGAATTACTCATTACTCACATATAAAAATTATACAACATAAAGCCCCCTCTCCTACACACACACACACACACATTGGGGATGATTTACTAAAACTGGAGCGTGCACAAAATCTGGTGCAGCTCTGCATAGAAAGCTTCCAGATTTCTTTGTCAAAGCCTAGTTGAACACGCTGAACTTGTTAATGATGATGATAACATAGTGCATGATTTTTGGAAAATAGAAGAAAGAAAAATTGATTTTTGGGGAAAAAAAAGAGAAAGATAGAGCGAGAAAGAGGGAAATGTCCAGCAAACATGGATTACAAATGCAAAAACACTTAAACCACGAGAACTGATGTAAAATTTGGGGCCATGCATTTAATTACCCATAAAATTATTTGTCTGAGCATCTATCAACCAAGGATCCCATATTCCAAACCACCTCTTATCCATTTTTGTTATTCCTGTGCCAAACCCTGCACTTATAAAGTGGGAATTTCGCACAGCAATAACATAGCAAGACATTAACAGATGTGGAAGTGGGGATCAAGCTATGACTCCCAGCTGGTAGGAATTTCCGCAACAGAGCAGGACATGATTTAACTCATGGGATTCCTCTAAAACTAAAATTAATTCTGAATTCCAGCCCTGCAAGTCATTTATAAAGGTACAGTTTTATACTTACATTATATCTCCAAATCGAAATCCTCATCTAAATCTGTTTTCCTGAACTGAACACAATTCCATCAAAAATTTGAAATCCAAACGTATATTAAATCTGTGGCAATGTAACAGTTTTGCTACTTGTTGCTATGCAACCAGTGTAGTTATTTGTTGCTGTGTGATGAGTTTAGTTATGGGTTACTATGTGACAAGTTTACTACTTACTATGAGACAAATCAAGTTGTTCATTAAAATTTTACAAGTTCAGTTTGCCTTGATTTCTGATCTATTTTAACTGAAATCAACATCAACAATTGTCTATGCTAACCAGCTTTGATTGCCTGTGCACCCTGCAATCACAGACATAGTGACAAGATGGCACTTGAAATTACTACACGTGGTGCAATCAAAAGGTACCAGCAAGGAGACGAGACACAGCACACTGAGTGCGAACTGATTACTCACATTGGATATTTGCTCTCTGTTACACAGAAAGACAATCCTCAAATTATATCTAATTTTTGTCTGGTTCTGTTTTTATCATACTCTGATCTGCAACCCCCTAAATATAATACAAACGGTTTACTGAAGACTATAGGTATTATGTGTAAACCAACAAAACAGAAAATCCTATACTTACTTACTGATGGTAACTTTTCTTTTGCTGATGCATAAACATGACAGCATACACGCATGAGATAGGCTCCACCCCTCACCTAATTAGGACTGGTTATACTATATATAAATGAGTCATCTCCCCCAGGGCAACATTATCATCCCTATACTGCTGGAGAAGCAGAAACCAGTGCTATTCTGTTTGATTATGATAGCAATAAGGTAGTTTACCGATTGATGCTTCGATATCTGAAAGCCTTCTAGTAGGCGTGATAGCCTTAAGAAATACTGCTTTTGTGTCACTGAACCTATTGAGGAAGTCTTGTTCAGAAGCATGGAGGAGTGAGACAACCTTCCCACCACAAGTTGCACTGCTCTAACGGGAAAGAACGATCTATATCGGCCTTTGAGAATTAGTTTCCCCCAGATGTATGGCGGTCACTGGATCTCAGAAAGTGAGGACCTGACCAAAACTTGACTACCGCTAAATCCCTTATTTTGGCTTACTTGCAGACATCTTAATATTTACAACAGGAGCAGAGGATTTCATCCTTAAATTCTGTGAGATTTTCCATGTTCTAATATACTTAGAGTCCCGTATTCCACAGGCTTTCGAATAGTGAAGGTGAGACCCTTAGATGAGCCTTCCTAACTTGGTATATCATCTGTTAGGTCTATTGTTGCTCAGTTTGGATACACTTGGCTTCGCTGTGTAAGGTCTGAGATCTCAAAAAGAATAGGAGGTTCTTGGGTTAAAGACTGTACTTTGAGGACACCACGGCCTGTAAGGCCACCGGCCATTATTGACCTCTTTAAAGCTGTATGAATACGGATCCTGATGAAGAGCTTTGAGATCACTAAATCTGGCGGCTATATAAGTTAACCTGACAACCTGGCTGGATGTTAGTAGATCCTATGCTTCCACTTCTGAAAAGCTCCTCTTGCAGGCATAACTTACATTCATAGCCATAGGGCCAGATTCAGGTAGAGTTACTCTGGAGTATCAGTGATACTCCAGCCTAACTCTCACTTTGAGCCGGCGTTTCTGTTTTCAGTAAGCAGAAAACAAGAAACGCCGGGTTGGAGTTCCTATACGAGCGGTGTAATTGTATTTCGCCGTCGTATCAGGAACTGCAATTTTAAAAATGGCGCGCGGGGCGTTCCTGCTGATTAACGCCGAGAATATGTTAATCAGCGAGAATCGGCAATTCACGATCGTATTCGGGCCCGACGCAGTGACTTTCCAACGTTTCCGTAAGAGATACGCGGCGTAAATAAAAACCAGCCCCCTAGTGGAGTAGCCTATGTTAAGTATGGCCGTCGTCATCACGTCAAATTTAAAAATTTTCGAGTCGTTTGCGTAAAACGTCCGTGAATGGGGATTGACGTCATTGACGTTCACTGACAGAATTTGGAGCATGCGCACTGACAGTCGACGCATGCGCAGTACGTTCGCCGCGGGATCGCGCCTATTTTAAATACTACACGCCCCCTACCTGCCCAATTTGAATTCCGCCGGCTCATTTTCGCTACACCGCCGCAACTTTAGGAGCAAGTGCTTTGTGAATACAGTACTTGCTCCTAAAGTTTCGGCGGAGTAACGTAAATGAGAAAAGTTACTCCAAAATAAAGATTCGCCCATCTACCTGAATCTGGCCCATAGAGTTTACTGCCAAGTTGATATTTTTTGAACTGCTTGTTGGTCTAAGGAATGTATTCCTTCTTGTCATGACGATAGGAGATTACCTATTGCCGTCTGGAGCACAACTAAGGCCTCCTAGGCTGTGTTGCCTAAATGACTTCACCACTTGGGAGATCACTGCACACCTAATGTTAGACACTTTGTCCTGAATTGGAATAGGTCATTGACCTTGAGGTAGGAGGTCACTGATGTGAATACCAAGAAAGTGGTATAGACTTTGATGATTGGTATGCCGGGAAGCTGATGAAAGCTGACAAGACTAATTATCCTTAGCCACCATCAACAGGACTTGTCTTGTATGTGGAGTAATCTTCCCTGGACTAGGAAGAAAATCTTCCATTACCTTAGAAGGCCATATTATGATGTTCTCAAACGTCCAATGCTTCCAACCAACTGCATGGATTACTGCAGACTACTTTTTGACCATTTGCGATCGTAGGATACAAACAGATGGGATAGAGCTATGACATGCCTCCACATAAGAACCTAATACTGTCACCCTCTTTGAGGGCAACTCTACAGTATTCTCCTGAGTGTCTAAAATGTCATCATTATAATGAGATTAATTGTCCTTCCTCATTTGATGATCTGTCCCAATTTTGATCTGAGTCTGAATTTGCCAGGACCTGGAGGATGTTGAGCCACCCGTAGTTGTTGTCCAGCTAAGGAACCTGCAGCCCTTGCTTCCGCAAGGTGGCCACTACTGGGAACAATGTTCTGAAAATGTCTTGAGTATGTGAAAAGGGTCAAAGGTCGTTGAATGAACCTGAAGTGAAACTCTCATTAAGCATAGTGTGTGTACACATCAGCTAGAGAAAACTATAGCTGCTTTACCTGATGGTTTGAGTGATTGTTCTCACTGACTACATATTACGTTTTTTGGCTCTTGATCCTTTGTTCCATATCTTCCCTAAATCTGCTTTTCGACTAAGAACAATGAAGGTTTCAGTTGGAAAAATATTTGGTAACATTTGTTTAAAGCTTTGATTGCTCTAAAGCACCATAGCAGGAATTAGAGGAGTTGGAGGTGTGAAAAATAAATTCCAATGTACATATTCACCAGCACCCAGGAATCTTCAGTTGTTGTCCAAAAAGTTTCTATTGCAGCTAGGTGACATCACAAAGACAAGTGCTGCACAGGCCCCACTGATCCTGCGCCTCCTCTGCTCAAATTTGCAAGAATTTCTGCAATATAACAACAACTACGGGGAAAATTTGAGTGAAAATGAATTTTGCTGTGCGTCAGTGGGTTAACCACTTAAGACCCGGACCAATACGCTGGCAAATGACCCAAGCGATTCGGCACTAACAGACAATTGCGCGGTCGTGACGTGGCTCCCAACACGTCCTTTTTTTCCCACAAATAGAATTTGATCACCTCTGTTTTTATTTTTTGCGCTAGGCGACAATTTAAAAAAAAATGCAATATTTTTTACTTTTTGCTATAATAAATATCTGCCGATATCTTCTATAAAAAAAAATGCAATAAGTTGGTTGGTTTTCGCAAAATTTATAGCGTTTACAAAATAAGGGATAGTTTTATTGCATTTTTATTAATTATTTTTTTTTTTACTACTAATAGCGGCTCAGCGATCGTGACTGCGACAATATACATTTTTTTACACATTTTTGGGACTTGTCATTTTCACAGCAAAAAATGCATTTAAATTGCATCTGTGGAAATGACAGTTGCACCACAGGTGGCGCTGTAGGGAATGTGTACCTAATGTGTGTGTTTACTACTGTACTGTAGGTGTGACGTCAGATCGCTCCCCCTATTACAGTGACTTGCACAGAGAAGCACGGGGAAGCCGTCACACGGCTCTCTTCTTCCGCTCCAACGAACTGCAAATAGCTTCTTGCGGGCGCTACTGGGTACTAAAACCAACGTATATATACGAACTGCCAACGTAAATCTGCAGGCCACACTTGACTATAGTAGAGGAACTCCATCTATATGGTAGTATAGGGATCCTTCTTCATCGTCCAAATCCATAAGTGAACTGCTGTAGTCCCATGCCCCATGCCTCTGTGAAGGATAGTGCATCATCCTCTGGCAGACTGGCACTTCTGGTTATTTTGATGAAGATTCCTTGACTAACTGCCTCTGCAATAAAAGTAGGGCTTAACAGAGAGGATCTTGCATCCTCTGCTAGCATGGCGACGCATCTGACCAATCTGAAAGCTCCTTGGTTCCGCTGCTTTTGAGGTAGAGGTACCTGTGACAGACTTAGATCTTCCTATGTCTAGGGTCACCTTATGTCCAATAGGGCCATAAGGTGACTAAGAAATTATATCATAATTCTCTGAGATGGGACATTACTGATGAATCATGTATGGCAAGGATATCTTGAAATACTAAAAGTTGATTGGTTTATTCTAAACCACAACCGGTCAATAAGAGGGCTCATTCCTCTGTGTAAAGGGCTGTTGATGTGCTAAGTGGGACAGGCTTTTGAAAGACCTTATTGTGTGAATTCAATTAGAATGTCATTGTCTAATGTGAATGCTAATGTCCACCACCGACCAGCTCTCTGTCTTGAAGCTGACTCAACTGTCCAGACGATCCCATTGTTCTGTGAGTGGCTTAATTTGTCCTGACTAGGTCACTATGACAATGACCCTTCAATGCTTGGCTCCGACTAGTGAAATAAGTGGAGTCGGGCTTGTGAGAGACATTTTATTGTCCAGTGTGTAGAGGTGTTAATTGTTGTTCTGATTGCTTCATTGTAGTAATTACCCCCTGGGGGCTTCTGTCTCAACACACATATTCAGGCTATTCAAGCTTTGGGACCAATCTCTGCTGAGACATTTTGAAGTCCTCATTTGCATGGAAGAGGACCTGGGTGAAACCACAAATGTACTTTACAATTGACCAATAGAAAAGCGGTTGTTGGGGGCGGGATGTTCCAAATTCTGTATAAAAGTGTGCTGTGTACTTTCAATAAAGTGTGTCCTGTTCACATTCAGCATTAAGCCTTGGCTCATGTATGGAATTATTCGGAGATTCCAGGGATATTCCTACTCATGGAATATTGGGTGATTTCTTTTATGGGAGAAGAAGGGAAGGCTTGACGGGGATATGTTCTACCACCGTCACAGTACCCTTTAAACAAACTCAGCTGTTTGATTAGCTTAGTACCTGAGCGTTAGCAACTAGAGATCCACCCAGTCAGTTTGGACTTGAATCAACACATTGCCCTTTGTTTACTGCCACCTGCAACTTGGCATGGCATCTTGGCGGGTGTGTCAGCTAATCACACTCAGCCCAGGATTGTCCTTATTGTGATTTCCTTTAGTCCTATACCTGGAAATACTGGCTGGGACATAGCCTTATTACAATATCAGTGGCCATCCACACATCTATTTGCAGATATTGAAGCAGCAAATGGACCTATATGCTAGTGTGAGCAAGGGTTAAACCCTCAAACAGGAGCAATTACCGATAGCAGTGTAATAAACAAATTACTTAAAGTGGTTGTACACTCTGTACAACCACTTTCACCTACAGGTAAGCCTAGATTGAGGCTTACCTGTAGGTGCTGGAAATATCTCCTCAACCTATACGGTTCAGGAGATTTTTACAATGTCCCTCGAACTCTGTAGTTTTCTGCACAAACACCAATATATTCAGCACATACACATTTTAGAAAGGGCACGTTGTGCCGTTTCTAGCGGAGGTCATGCCATGACTGGCGGCTCCCGCGTGCATGTGTCACAGTCACAGAGCCGGAGTCCGCTGGCCCGGAAGGAAGTGGGCTGAAGATGGACGCATCCAGCCAGCAGGGACATCGGCGACATCGCAGGCTTCAGGTTCAGGTAAGTGACACAGAATGATCTACTATGCAATGCATAATAGCCAATTATACTTTACCTTTGCAGGGAAATAAAGAGGAAGTAAAACCCATCAGAGTTTACTTCCTCTTTAAGGTACTGTAAACTTAAAGAAACACTGAAGGCAAATTATTATTTTTTTAAATAAACTGTTATACTTACCTCCACTGTGCAGCTCGTTTTGCACAGAGTGTCCCTGAATCCTGTCTTCTGGAATCTCTCAGTGGCTGTCTCGGCTCCTCCTCCCAAAAGCTTTCCACCTTCATGCGAGCCCCGCCCCCCCGGGGGCCAATGGCTGCGCTGCTATCAATCCGTCCAGCCTAGCCAATCAACGGCCAGGCTGGGAAACGAAGAGGATCACGAGGACGCGCGCGGGACTTTCGAGGGGTGAGGTAAGTAAAACGGGGGTTCGGGGGGGGGGGGGCGGTACCATCGGATGTTTTTTCACCTTAATGCATAGGATGCATTAGGGTGAAAAAACATTTATCTTTACAACCCCTTTAAGCAGAACACTGCATTTTCACTCTGGTAATTAGACATAACAGGTTAATGCATAGCAATCTTTAAACACATTGCATCCAAAAGCAGATCTTAAATGCATAGCAGCAACACAATGCATAGCAGTGTCATCAATACTGAAGCATTAGTGTCCTTTCACACTGGTGCGTTTTTGCCACATTTTCGCGGTAAAAATAGCGCTATTAAAACGCTCCCCATGCCCCTCTCCATTGAAATGAATTAAAAACGCGGTAAAAACGCTCCGTTTTTACCGCGTTTTTACAGCGGTTTTTAATTCATTTCAATGGAGGGGGAATGGGGAGCATTTTATGAGCGTTTTAATAGCGCTAATTTTACCACGAAAAGTTGAGCATTTAATGAATGAATGAAAAACTTATATAGCGCAGCACATGCAAAGTAAATCGCCTCTGGGCGCTTGTTGTTCCTGTCTCCTTTGAGATCAAAATAGATGAGTCTTAATCTTTCTCCTGAAGATTAAGTAGTTCTCCTCCAGCCGAATGCTGGCTGGTAAGGCGTTCCATAGTCTGGGACCTTGGACAGCGAATCTCCTGTCTCCTTTGGACTTGTATCTGGCTTTCGGTATCTGAAGCCGATTTTGATTGGTGGATCGTAGAATACGATTGGGATTGTGAACTTTTAAATTTTTCGCATAGATAATGGGGAGCATTCCCATGGATACATCTATGCGTTAGCATTTAAGGAACAAAAACAGAATGCCGCTTTGTGGGAGGTGACTAATTTATATATAGTATAACCAGTCCTGATTGGGTGAGGGGAGGAGCCTATCCCATATGTGTATTCTGTCAAGAAAACAATTATTAACCTTTTCTATAAACATGATTATCTTTCTGATGATAGATATATCTGTACTCTAGTTTTCCCAAAGAACATTTGTCATAGCAATTATAAGCTGTGCATATTTTTAGCGCAGATCTACCTGTACTTCATTGTCAGCACTTTTAAGATATGTTCTCATAAACAGCAAGTCAGAAGCAGAACTTCTGACATGTGTGTCGAATTATGAGCCCTAGAGAATCACAGCTATCCTAGCAGTGGGACTAATAATGTCAGCTACACATCAACTTCTATATGTACATGGTATATCACCAAGTACTATTCTGTGGACTAAGACTTAATGATCAGCTTTCAGTACTGTCAGAAATGCAGCACAAAGATGTCTAAGTAAATCTAGGAGGATTTCAACAGTAGAGCAGAGGTCATTGCGAAGCACAGTTTTAGAGCTGTGGTTTTAAGATACCTGCAGGCAGGGCTATGAAAGGGCAAAACAATATTGTCATCCAAACTTTCTGATGATATGTTGCTGTGGCCTAATAATGACATCGATATGCTGCAGCTTAATGTCATATTTTGTGGAATTTATTTGAAAAAATAAAATTGTTGCTGGAAACGCAAGCTGCAACAATATTATTGGAAAACGTTAACAAGTTAGCACATTAGCATGCTATAGAAAATCTCTTTGAAGGTCTTCATTGACTGTATTTGTGTTATTGGATGCATAGGGATCTGCTCTCTCTACTGTTAGCTGCTAATATCACAAGGGTTATATATACTTATTAGCACTGGCTCTGGGAGGATGGCTTAAAAGAGAAGTATGGGTTTCCTTTTTTTGGCTTACATCTATTCTATGTGAGCTACAAAACAAATATAAAAAGTGTAGCGCATAAAATAATAGATCAAACCTATCCTCTCCACGGTTCAGTATGATTTATTCCTTACATATATTTTAGTTTTATGATCTCAGCTTATAATAAAAGTTTTATAGATTGCTTAGTAAACAGGGAATTTTAGCCCTAAAATGTTGTCGCTACCTCTACTGATTCCCATCCCTCCTGATTATACACGTTTACACTCCCATGTTAGACTTACCAGGTATATAGTTGGGACATTGGGGGGGGGGGAGGAGAAGGGGAAATCTAGTCAAGAAATGTAATCTATTGTTTACTACTATAATTGTCAACACAATGTTTCCTGATGCATTTATTGTATTACGCTTATTACTCTGTATGCTCTTTATTTTATTATAATAAACTTAAATTTAAATGAAAAAAAAAAATAATAGATCACCCAATGAAAGGATGAATAAACAAACAAATGGTGAAAAAATTATGATGACAATATTTCAACCAAAAAAGTGATGTACAGTATATGTATAGACACTGGATGGACAGTTTTCTACTGGAAAGTAAGGTAGTCACGAATGGTCGAGACAGACCTTTTCGTATCAATAACTGCTTCTCAGATACCACGCTGTGAGGTTTAGACAGGCCACCTCTGGATGGCATATTGGACCTTGTAGAAGTAAGTCCTGCCGATGCGGTAGCCGCCAAGGTGACTTGACTGCCATTCGAAGAATGATGGTAAACCAAGCCCTTTTTGGCCAGAATGGAGTAATTAGAATTACTTCCACTTTCTCCTTCTGAATCTTCCTCAGTACCAATGGAATTAGTTGAAATGGAGGGAAGGCGTAGGCCAGCTGGAACTTCCAAGGCTGTATTAACGCATCGGTTCCCTGGAAACTGTCGTTTCTGTGAATGGAGAAAAAGACCGGAAGTTGTGTATTCTCTTTGGACGCAAATAGGTCTATTTGTGGTTGGCCCCAGGCTCGGGTGATCAACATGAAGACTTCCAGATTTAGGGTCCATTCTGCTTCCTGAATCTGTTTTCTGCTAAGAAAATCGGCCACTATATTTAAAGCGCCTTTGAGGTGGACCGCTGATAAGGACAGCAAATGATTTTCTGCCCAGTTTAGGATGTCCAAGGTGAGAAGCTGAAGTGACTTGCTTCTTGTGTCTCCTTGCCTGTTTAGGCTATGGTAGTGGCATTGTCCGAGAAAACTTGAACATAGGCATCTTGAAAGTCTGCGGAGAAGGCATCAAAAGCTAAGGCCACTGCCCTTAGTTCTCTCCAATTGGAGGACTTTTCTGCTTCCGACCGGGACCAAACACCCTGAGCATAGTTCTGACCCAGGTGTGCCCCCCATCCCCATAGGCTGGCATCTGTCGTTACCACTCTTTCTATTAGAAATGACCAAAACAGACCTGTTGAAAGGTTCATCTGATTTCTCCACCACCACAGAGACCGTTTTACCCTGGTGGGGATTTTTACTTTTGCCTCCAGAGATTCATCTTGCGATCCCACGTTCTTAGAAGGAAACTTTGAAGCGGTCTGAAGTGAAGTCTTGCCCACTGCACCACTGGCATAGATGAGGTAAGGGTTCCCAGAGCTGACATTACCTGTCTGACGGATAGCTCTTGGTTTTTCTGTAAGGAGGCTACGACCCTTTGTATCTTTAGTTTTTTGTCTTCTGGGAGAAAAATTCTTTGCTCCACTGAGTTTATCTGGTACCCCAGAAATTGTGTCTCTTGGGTTGGGTTGAAATTAGATTTTTCCATATTTATGACCCAGCCCAACGCCTCTAAATGACTGCGAGCTCCTTCGAGATCCTCCAACAAATTCTCCCTGGAGGGGGCAAAGAAGAGCAGGTCATCCAGGTATGGAATTACTGCTACCCCCTGTAGGCGAAGAGGAGCGAGGGCCTGTGCCATGACCTTTGTAAATATTCTCGGAGCCGAGGAAAGACCGAAGGGGAGAGATTTGAATTAGAGGTGGACGACCTCTTTTCCCATGTTTACCGCCAATCTTAGGAATTTTTGGGATTGAGGTGGCTATGGGGATATGCAGATAGGCATCTCGCAGGTTGATTGTTGCCATAAAGCAATCCTTTGTCAACAGGTTTTTGACCGTGAAGATTGAGTCCATACAGAACTTTTTGTATAGGACCGATCTGTTCAAAGGCTTCAGGTTGAGAATCAGTCTGAAACTTCCGGACGGCTTTTTTACCATGAATACATGGGAATAAAACCCTTAATAAAGCTCCCCCTCTGGTACTAGAGTTACAACCCCCTGATTCATCAGATCCTTCAAAAGGTTCTTCATAGCTAGGGACTTGACTATATCCTTTGGTAGATTTGTCAATAGGTACCTCTCTGGAGGAGGGTCAGAGAACTATATTCTGTAACTTAGGGACAGCATAGAGAGAATATACTGATTCTTTGTTATGCTTGCCCAGAAAGGGAGAAAAAGTTGAAGTCTTCCCCCTACCTGCAAACAGATGTCATTGCGTTTTGCTGGTTGTCGCAGGAGGATGGAAAAGGACATTACCTTTGCCCTTTCCCTTCTGCCCTGACCAACTTGTTTTCCTCTCTTGAGGCTTACTTTGTTGTTGAGCCCTTGCAGGACGAAAAAACCTGACTGATTTTTCTTCTTGGTCGGGAAAGATTTTTTCTTGTCTGCGGTCCTATCGAGCACTGTATCTAAATCGGGCTCAAACAAAAAATCCCCCTGAAAGGGTACTCAACACAGCTTGTTTTTGGAAGCCGTGTCCCCAGGCCAGGTCCTTAACCACAAAGCCCTCCTAACTGAATTAGTAAGGGCTGCAGACCTTGCTGTCATTCTGATAGATTCTGCAGATGCATCTGAGACATAGGCTACAGCAGCTGACAGGGTAGAAAAGGAGTCAAGTATTTCTTGTTTTGGAGGATCAGCAATTATATGAGCCTTAAGCTGGTTCAGCCAGTACTCCATGTTCCTGGAGTCGCCATTGCTGGCTTAAGGTTGCCTATGATGGATTGCCAAGCCCTTTTTAATTGCTGATCCATCTTCTTGTCCATGGGGTCTTTCAAAATCCCCATGTTCTCAAATGCTAGATCAGAAGATCTTGGGCTCACTGAGTCCGGCAAACATCCTGTTGTGTAAAGATAGTTCTTTACGTTCCTCCTCTAAACCCAAAGTTGCATGCACAGCTTTAAGGAGGCCATCAACTTGTTCCAAGGACAATTTATATTTTGAAGACATATTCTCCAGTTCATCTTCCTCCTCCTCCGATTCTTGGGAGTGAGGGGGGAGGGCCTTCCTGGTTCAGAGGACTCTCTTCTGCCTCCACTACAGGAACTAACAGTGAGTCTTGTGAGGATTGTGAGGTAGAGGCCTGAGTCACAGATGGTTTCGTGAGTGAGGATCTAAAGGACTGAATTGTAGCATCTAACTCTTTTTTAACAGATGCGATTATATCACTGCAAGCGGCAGATGCTTCCTCTTTCACTAATAAGTCAATACATGATTGACACAAAGTTTTTCTCCAGCCTTCAGAAAGTTTAGCCTTGCATGAAGGGCATTTCTTTTTGTTTCCAGGTTCAGAGCCCTTGGCCTGATAAGGAAAAGAAAAAGAGAAAAAAAAGGGAGAAAAAAAAACCAAATCATCCATATGAGTCAGCCTGAAAAACCCATCAAGGTGCTCACCACAGGTGCACAGTGAGAGATCCTTTTACACTCATGTGCCCAAACAGGCCCCTGCCACCAGGGGGTAAAAACACTCACACCACCCAAAAGGGAGAAGAGAGCTAGAGAGAGACCCCATAGTAAATAAGGGTAGAACCTCAGTCTACCCCTTACCTGGGTCTTGCTGGTGCCAGTGCCTGTTCCACTCGCTGTGGATCCTGCGCCCATGTTGAGGCAGCAGCGTGATGCTGGTGACCAAACTGCCGGTTCCAGACTCCACTAGTGCCGCTGCACCGGACCAGAACCAGCTAACAAGGCACCAGACCCGTTCCTTCCCTCCTCCCTCAGCGCTTCCGGGCGGAAATGACGTCCATGCCCCACGCCTGATTGTAGGAAGCCGCCCCTTCTGGTTACCTCACTTCCGAGGGAAGCAGCCTGACTGACCTTCCCAAGATGGTGGTGGTGTCTGCTTGGACCGAAAAACAAAAAGGTGTCCGCGCCTCTACCTTGCCAAAGAGCAGCATCCCGGGGCAGTACTGGCTCACTGAGCACCGATGAGGGAGAAGTAGCCCATGCACACGGCACTCAATAACCCGTAAATGGGAGGAACAGACTCTCTGAGGTAAGAACAAAAAACAGGTGGAGTAGGGAGATAAAAAAAAAAACTTCTCCAGGAACCCGGAGAGCTTTTAACCCCCACGTGTGTTCCCGCCGGAGGAAACACAAAAACTGATAAGTGGAAGGAGCCTCTCTTTTAAGAAGTTTGGTGGAGGTGTGTTTCCTGTCAAGTGGGTGGAGCCACACTCTCAAGGTGCTGTCCTGAAAGACGATAAGGGAAATTGGTGATAATAGTCCCAATGCCTCGGAATGAAGGGGAGTAAAGAAATCCACCACTGATCATTGAAAGGAAGGCTTACCAGAGATACTGTACTCTAATGGACATATGCCCAGAGGGTCAGTAAAGCAGGGTATAAACCACTCTCAGGCCTGGATCATTGGCTGCAATTCTCACGGAGACATCTCGCACGTCAATCAGAGAGGAACCCAGGGATCGAATCAGGAAAAAGGTCGCTTCAAGGGGTACCGAATGTGCGGGCAAAATTGAAACCAATATGTAGAGATGTAGGAGAAGAAGTGAAAGGCACATAATAAAAAAAAAAGCGTAATACTAAAAGGTACCAATGTTTAATGTAGATAAAAACACTAAACGTATAAAAGGTGATCAGCGCTTTCAAATGTACAAAGTCATTCCTATTGTGATTTGGAAATTCTTATACATCCAAATTTTTGAATTTCAAAAAAATATGTCAGAATTTTGATTCAGAGGAAACAAACTGCACATGTCTATGGTATATGCATAGTTACATTGCTCCAATTTATAAAACATCCATACCTGGAATTCTTCTTTAACCACTTTAGTACCGCTGCCACTTTGTACATTTGAAAGCGATGATCACCTTTTATAATGTAAGTGTTTTTACCTACATTAAACATTGGTACCTTTCAGTATTACGCTGTGCCTTTCTCTTCTTCTCCTACATCTCTACATATTGGTTTACAATTTTTTCCTGATTCTATACCTGGGTTCCTCTCTGATTGACATGCGAGATGTCTCCGTGAGAATTGCAGCTGATGATCCAGGCCCGAGAGTGGTTTTATACCCTGCTTTACTGACCCTCTGGGCATATGTCCATTAGGATACAGTATCTCTGGTAAGCCTTCCTTTCAATGATCGGTGGTGGATTTCTTTACTGCACTTCATTCCGAGGCATTGGGACTATTATCACCAATTTTCATCACATTGGACCCTTTTATCACATACAGTAGATTTATTTAGATTTTATATACACACCATCCAGTGTCTATACATATACATCACTTTTTTGGTTGATATATTGTCATCATGCCGAGATATTGGCACCAGCTATCACGCAGCTTATGAATCAATCATTCAAGGAGGGCATGATGCCCTCCTTGTTGAAACAAGGCACCATAAAACCGATCCTGAAAAAACCCACCCTGGACCCGAAAGACCCAAACAATAGGAGACCCATAACGGGTCTAAATGTTTTCTCCAAAATAATGGAGAAAGAAGTTGTTCAACTGTTACAACAGCATTTAGAAACCCAAAAATTACTTGATACGTTTTAATCAGGCTTCCGGCCAGGGCACGGAACTGAAACTGCTCTGGTAAAAATATGGGATGACATCCTAGAGGCCGCAGATGAAGGAGAATCTTCTCTCCTGATCCTGCTGGACCTAAGTGCGGCCTTTGACACGGTAGACCACGGACTACTACTAGCTAGGCTAGCTGAAGTGGCCAAAGTCACAGAAGCGGATCTACCTTGGTTCTCTTCCTTCTTAGAAAACAGATCACAGAAATGCGTACGGTATCATGCCGAGTCCCTCAAGGATCTCCCTTGTCACCGGTACTGTTCAATATCTATCTCCGTCCCCTCTTTGAGATCATCAGCAACCAGAAGTTACTTTACCATTCCTACGCAGACGACACTCAACTGTATCTCCGCGTCAGCAACGGAGAGGATCATTCGTTGGGATTAGAGAGATCCCTCACTCTGATAGATAACTGGATGACATCCAGTTATGTAAAACTCAATGGTTCAAAAACAGAGCTTCTCCTGTTTCACGCAAACAGGAAAAGTCTCCCCACCTCAACTTGGACCCCACCACCCATCCTGGGAAAAATTATCACCCCGAGCACCAAAGTCAAAAGTCTCGGAGTCATTTTTGACTCCCACATGACAATGGATGCACAAATAGGGGCGGTAGTCAGCGGATCCCACCATCTGCTGCGCCAGTTATGCCAACTCACCCCTTTTATTCCTAAAGAGGATATTGCAGTCGTAGTGGGAACAATCGTCAATTCCAGACTCGACTATACAAATGCCCTCTATCTAGGACTTCCCAAATACCAAATCACGCGTCTACAAGTCGTTCAAAATACGGCTGCTCGATTAGTGACTGGTAAAAAACCATGGGAATCAATCTCCCTTTCGCTAAGATCTCTTCACTGGCTAGCAGTGAAGGACAGAATCACTTTTAAGGCACTCTGCCTTACACACAAGTGTATTCAAGGAAACGCCCCCCAATATCTATGCGAAAAAATAAAAGCCCATAACCCCAATCGCACTCTGCGGTCCACAAATCAAAACCTACTGCACATCCCAAAGGCAAGGTACAAGTCCAAAGGAGATCGGAGATTTGCTGTCCAAGGACCGCGACTGTGGAATGCACTACCAACCACCATCCGACTGGAGTCGGACCACTTGGCCTTTAGGAGAATGATTAAAACTCATCTATTCTGAAGGCAGAGCATTCCGTTATCCAAGGAATGGAAATAGCGCCCAGAGACGATTCAGTTCGCAAGTGTTGCGCTCTATAAGTTTTTTTCACTCACTCACTCACTCACTCATAATTTTTTCACCATTTCTTTGATGCACTGTTTATTCATCCTTTCATTGGGTGATCTATTAATTTTATGCGCTACACTTTTTATGTTTGTTTTGTATTCCACCATTGTCCATCGGTAGTGTGAGCTGCTTACTATTGATAGCGCAGAATTTTCTGTTTTCTATTCTATGTGAGCTGCTGATATCTGTAAACCTTTCCATCCCTCTCAGAAGTGCCCCAATTCAGTTAAAATCTAGATAAATACCTGTGGGAGGTTCTACAGACTTTCATACAGCATCATCCAGACAATGGTGTGAGTCTGGATACACCCCCCCTCTCCCTGTCATTTTGCTTGACTGATGTCCTCTCTCTTCCCTCTGCTTGTTTCTGAGACTTCACAGAGCATAGCTGCTCCCCCCTCCCTTCTCACTTCTCTCTCCTATCCTCCCTATCTATCAGCACAGTCACGTCTCTTAGGGGAGTGGGGACAGAGGCAGGAGGTGTGTTGGTGGGTTGGTGAAAATTTACAGACCCCCTGAAACTTTTTAATCTGAAAATGGACTGTTTTTGCCAGCTGAAGGAAAGTTCATATGCACATGCTGTAAAAACTAGAAGAGGTAGGAAAAAAAGACTAGCTGATATGTGACTAATGTGATATGTACTAGTTTATTTAACCCATCCCATACTTCTCCTTTAAAAACCCCGGACGTAGAAGTGGAAAGAGTGAGAGAGAGATTGAAACCGATACCACACATCCACATACAGGAGCTGCAATATTGCATTTAATCCAGACCAGAAGCAGAGACTATTAAGTAATCATTCCTGTGTTCCGGCTGTTTAACTTGATCTTGATCTGAATCCGAGTGACAGACATGGCCAGATAGCTAGGTCTGTGCAACTGTACATATGTAGTTGTCACCTTCCAGTATTGGTATAGTACTTTATTGCTTGTATTTATTTATTTACATGTAGTACCTAATTTTTGTAATTTGCAGTTCCTGTTATTTATTTAACCCTGTCCCTGGTCTGGGATTATATAGCTAAATTTAGATAACCAGCATAGGCTAGAGCCAGGGTAGGCATCCGACAGCCACTTCTGGTAGTTAGAGGTCTGGCTGGATGTTAGATTAGAAACTACTAGGGAGGGACTAAAGCTCAGAGTAGATAGGCTGACTGAGTTCCAGTGCCACACCACGGCTTATGTGTGTGACATGCTACAGTGCATCAGGAAAGTAGCGCTTCACTTTTTCCACATTTTGTTATGTTATAGCCTTATTCCAAAATGGATTAAATTCATTATGTTCCTTAAAATTCTATAAACAACACCCCATAATGACAACATGAATGAAGTTTGTTTGAAATCTTTGCAAATGTATTAAAAATAAAAACAAAAAAATTACATGTACATGAGTATTCACAGCCTTTACCATGACACTGAAAATTGAGGTCTGTAAACCTCCGAGACAGCATTGTAACGAGACACAGATCTGGGGAAGGGTACAGAATAATTTCTGCAGCATTAAAGATCCCAATGAGCACAGTGGCCTCCATCATCTGTAAATGGAAACATTTTGGAACCACCAGGACTCTTCCTAGAGCAGGCCGCCTGGCCAAACTGAGTGATCAGGGAAGATGGGCCTTAGTCAGCAAAGGAGTGACTATGGGACAACTCTTTGAATGTCCTTGAGTTGCCCAGCCAGAGCACAGACTCTAACCCGACTGAACATCTCTAAAGAGATCTGAAAATGGCTGTGCATCGAAGCTCCCCATGTAACCTGATGGAGCTTGAGAGGTCCTACAAAGAAGAATGGGAGAAACTGCCCATGAATAGGTATGCCACGCTTGTAGCATCATACTCAAGAAAACTTAAGGCAATGTAATTGGTGCCAAAGGTGCTTCAACAAAGTATTGAGCAAAGGCTGTGAATACTTATACATGAATACTTATATATGTGATTTTTTTTTTACTTTTAATACATTTGCAAAGATTTTAAAAAACATCTTTCATGTTGTCATCATTGGGTATTGTTTGTAAATTTTTTAGTAAAATAATGGATTTAATCCATTTTGGAGTAAGGCTGTAACATAACAAAATGTGGAAAAAGTGAAGCACTGTGAATACTTTCTGGATGCACTGTATGTTCCTGGTTGATTAGGCAACAGTTTGACCTTCCATCACCACTGATCTTGTATTCAAGTCTCTGATGCAAAGATGAATTATAATCATCCTAAGGGGGGCCCTAGATGTATTTATATTAATAATTAAATTCTCCCAGGTATATGTGCACAGTTCCACCAGGACTCTTGTTGGCACTTTTTCTGATAATACCTTTTTGTACCACTAGATGTATGCATTATTAATATTTTCTTGTATAAAGCTCTAGCATATTGTTTCCATATTGTTGTGCATATGTATACTTATGATTAATATTACATGCTGGTTGCTGTAGTTCCTCTGCTCTCAATTCATTAGAATACTAGTTAATATATATTTTTTTTTGTTTACAAACTTTTATTGATGAAGGTAAGTGGTGATACAAATCCAAGAAATTAAGGCATATATATAGGAAAGGGTCGAGAATACTAGTTAATTTCTGAGGAAGGAAATCCCCCATTCACAGAGACCCTGTCCTGGCTAGAGGCACTGCCAACTTTATTATCAAATCCACTGTTCCATTTAGTGAAGTTTCTGGTTCTCCTATTTACCCACTGGTTTAGCACGATATAATTTTTTGGGAAGGACATTTGTCAAACCACCCCCCCACAAAAAAATGTATATATATGTAAATGACAAGAAGACAGAAAGGAAACAGATGACAGAAAACTGGTTACGACTCAGTACAGGAGGGACAACAGAATCTGAAGATTAAAGAAATATTAGACTGGCAATTAAGAATGTGATGGATGACCTCAGCTCAAGTTAACAATTGCTGACTAGTGTTGCTCACGAATATTCGCATTGCGCATTGCGAATATTCGCTACGAATATTGCATATTCGAGTATTCGCGAATAACTTGAATATCACGGCGAATATTCGCTATTTCGAATATTCGTATTTTTCAAATTTCGCAATAATTTTCGCAATAAATTTCGCAATCAATTTCGCACTAGCAATTTCGCATTTTTTTTTTTTTTTTTTTATAAAATATAGCGAATATTCGTAAATATCGAATATTCGTGATATTTTATCCCAAAAAAAAATAGCGAAATTTCGCAATCATTTTCGCTTTCGCATATGCAAAATTTCGCTATTTTTTTTTTTATAAAATATAGCGAATATTCGTAAATATCGAATATTCGTGATATTTTATAAAAAAAAAAAAAAAAATAGCGAAATTTCGCTATTTTTTATTTTTTTTTATAAAATATCACGAATATTCGAAATTAACGAATATTCGTGAATATTCTTCGAAATATTCGCAAAATATCGCGAAATCGAATATGGCGTATTCCGCTCATCACTATTGCTGACTTGAACCAGGGCTTGTTGGCAATAAACAGCCTATCCAAGGCACTGGATTTATGCCCAACTATGTCTGAGATATTAAAAACAGAACTACTGTTATAAATAAGAACAGAAAGCTAGAAATACTGGTCTAAATAACAGAGATAGGAAATACAATCACCAAAGAAACCATTTAACATTTTTCAATTGAATGCGGAACAGAAGAAAAAGTAATATCACCACAGTTGAAGACCACACCTCTTCATGACATTAATTAAAGTCAATAATAACAAACATGTGATACTTACCTTGTGCAACATCCCGTTCTAAAAGCTTTCCTTCTTCATGCGAGGGCGCTCGCATGGAGGAAAGCTTTTGCAAATAGCCGCCGACTGTATCATGATCATCCACCCTTTTTGGCTGCGCTGCTATCAATCCGTAGCCAATCATTGGACGCGCCCGGGAGATTCGATTAAGTTCGGGGGGGGCCGGTGCTGCTAGATGTTTTTTTACCTTCATGCATAGGATGCATGAAGGTAAAAAAACTTGTACCTTTAGAACCCCTTTAATTTAATAATTTAATTTAAATCGTTTAAAACCATTTCAAATATCATGATTTTTTTCTCTATGTGCAATATTGTATTTTAGAAAGTTTGATCAAACCTATAAACTTTAGATTCTGCAATTTCTAATCTTTTATTTTAGTTTAGTGTTCGCGGTTCAGGGCAAGCAATTTAAACACATTGGATTTTGCTAAAAAGCTATACAATTATTTTAAAGAATGTACTTTATATGAAATAATAACAAAATAAATCAGAAAATATCAAATTTGATGTGAAATAAAAAAAATGAGCTCTATCCTAGAGCTTTAAACCATAATAAATTAAATAACCCTGTACCTACAGAGCAGGAGCTCTCTGGTGTTTCATCTTAATGATGACCTTTGCCATTGCTCTTGCTTTCCTTACCCATTTAGGTTGTTGTAAGCTCTTTATTTCTCTTCTTCTAATGTCACATCCCTTTTGCAATCTCTAGATAGCAACTTTGAAAACGTATGCCTTGTACACACGACCAATTTTCACGATGAGAAAACTGCCATTTTTTATATTGGTCGTGAAAACCGGCCGTGTGTATGCTCCCTAGCAGTTTTCTCGACGAAAAACTGCCCGCAAAAAAAAATTAAAACCAGCTCTCTTCTTTCTTGTCGTGTTTCCCGTCACTCTTTTTCTCAACGCGAAAAACGGTCGTGTGTATGCTTTTCTGAGGGGAAAAAAAGCTTGCTTGCTCAGAATCAAGTATGCAGCCCAAAAGCAGCCCAAAGGGTGGCGCCATTTGGAAGGAACTTCCACTTTATAGTCCCGTCGTACGTCATCGTGCTTTGGTCGGACGTTTTTTTGCATGAACGTGTGTATGCAAGTCAGGCTGGAGAGGAATCACGTCCGGAAGAACGAGGCATTAGACTTACAGTATAATAGGGCTTATGAAGGTGAAAATAATTCTTACAAATAAATAAGCGCTGCCAGTAGTGAAGCCACCATCTACCTGCTGCTGGCATGATTACACCTTGAGTACACTTGCGAGCACAAGCCATAAACAGGTGCAATGCCCGTTCACCTTAAGGAGTGACCCCACTGGGTTAAATTGTGCCTTTAAAATATAAGATCTTAGACGGTCCAGGTAGGAGAATGTTGCTGTTAGAGGTAAGTATCCAGGACATCCTGACAGGAAAAGGGAGTCACCGCTCCAGGTGGGTCTGCTAAGCAATTACAAACTCTTCAGGATACCGAGGGTGCTGGCAATGCACTAGGCAAATTGTATAGATTTCAAATGCCATGACTAAGCACTGAACCAGTGTGAAAAGCGTCGGCTGTCCCTTTTCCTGATTTTTGCAGTGTCTTTGTGGTGCATTTTCTACTGTTTTTATCAGTAAAGACAAAGAGACAAGCGTTTTTTCGGAGTGCGGCTTTCCATCCTTTTGAAATCTCTACAATTTATCCAGGATATCCTCCAATGTTTAGAAAACAACTGTTCTCAGGAGTGACTGAAAGAGAAAAACTTTGCAAAAAATTGTATATAAATGAGGATTTATTAAATAAAGCAATATTTTATCATCTTGTATATTGCATTAAGATTGTATATAAGGACCATGATCTGTGACACAATGTGTCGGGAGGAGTCGGTGACGTCACTTCCAGTGTCTCAGTTAACAGGTAGTAGTGGTTAGGAGGAGAGTTCTGTATCTCCCTGATTTACCCTATATACAAACTTAATGCAATATACAAGACGATAAAATGTGAGTGGAATATTGTTACATTCAATAAATCCACATTTATATACAATTTTGCACGATTAAAGTTTTTCTTTTTTTTTTTGGTCGGAGTCACTCCTGAGAACAGTGGTTTCTTACATTTTTTTATTAAGACCTACACATTTGTTGATGTGCACAGATATAATAAGTATCAGCAAATGCCTTAAAAGGCTTTAAGGCTTTTGCCGATACCTGTTGTATCTGCTCTAATACTTTGAAAATATCCTGATCACTGAAAAACAACTCAATTGACCATATAAGTTTATTGGTTCTTACACAGTCTGCCTGGATACAAATGATATTATTGTCCTGTTCCCAATTGTCTGGAAGTGTTTTTATTCAGGAAAAATAAAAAATAAACAATTGAGGCCAGAAGGGGAAGAAAAGATGAAGTGAACTAGGGTACACAAAAGTAAATTGAGTTTTACACAGTTTTTAAAGATTTAAACCCTTGTGTATGTCATAGATTTACACTGGCTTCTGTTGCAGTGCTATTGGGATATTTGTGCAAAGGAAATGCTACTACTTGGCTGCTCAGATCCAGATAGTTAATCAGTAGCAATGCTTTTACAAGGATATTGCCCTAGGCTGTGGCTCAGTTCTGTCAATAGGGCCTGAAAGGATGTCTAAATAATTGTAAACCTGCAGAACTATACTGTATGCATTCTAGAAGCGTTTTATGAATATTTTTAGTGCCTCAGCCATCCGGGACTCTCCCTCCTGATTGGCTGAGACACAAAAGTGGCGCCATTGGCTCCTGCTGCTGTCAATTAAAATCAGTTAGGCCCGTACACACGAGCAAATAGATTTGTTCAAATCGGTCGGACAGACCGATTTGAACAAATCTGTCTGCTGGGATGTATTGGTTTGATCGTGTACACACGATCAAACCAAAATCTCCGCCGGCAGACAGCGAGCTGACGTGTCGGTGATGTAGCGGTGACGTTGACACCGCCACCTCACCACACCAGGAAGTAAAACACTTCCGCGCATGCGTCGAATCCATTCGACGCATGTGCGAGAAGATATGTCTGCTGGTTAGCGTACTAACCAGCAGACATGTCGGGCGGACGGATTCCCAGCTGACAGATTTTGAAGCATGCTTTAAAATCTGTCTATTGTAAGAAAATTGTAAGAATTATCTTCACCTATTATAGTCAAACACTATATCACTGAGGAGCAGCACACCATTTAATTTTATTTTATCTTCACATAGGTGAAGATCACTATTTATTTATTTTCTTTGGCGCGGAAATATTTCTCCTTTTTTTTTTAAATCTGTCGGGGCACCGTCTGCTCGCCCGTAAACGAGAATCTGTCTGCTGGGAGGTCGGGCAGACCGTTTCCAGCAGATAGATTTGATCTGTGTAGGCCTTAGGCGGCGTACACACGTCATATATCCGATGGGTCCGCGGACCATTTCCATCGGATATGTCCGATCGGGAGTTTGATCCGATGGCGTGTACACACCATCGGATCAAATTCCCCGCCGCCGGACGGCGCGGTGACGTAGTGGTGACGCGGCGGTGACGTTGACGCCGCCGCGTCACCGCCACGTCACCGCACCAGGAAGTAAAACACTTCCGCGCATGCACCGAATCCATTCGGCAGCGGCGCGGCGGCGGTGGGGGCCGACATGTCTGCTGGTAAGTGTACTAACCAGCAGACATGTCGGGCGGACAGATTCCCACCGGATAGATTTCAAAGCATGCTTTGAAATCTGTCGGGTGGAGAAATCTGTCCGCTAGCCCATACACACGAGCGGAGATGTCTGCTGAAACGGTCCATCGGACCGTTTTCAGCGGACATATCCCCTCGTGTGTACGCGGCCTTAGACTATGGGGAGAAATAGGGAGAAATAGGGATGGGGCCGAACATGGCTCGGTTCAGGTGCCCCAATAGCAAGCTGATTGCTGTGGGGGCACTAAACAGGAGGGAGAAACTAGGAGTGTCAGGGACCCAAGAAGAGGAGGATATGGGCTGCCCTGTGCAAAACCTGTACTGTAACATATTTTTTATTTCTTATAAAAAAAAAAACTTTAGTATAATTTTAACACTTGTCTCCTGTAAGTTTTTAAAGTAAGTTTTTAAACCAGTACATGACAGAAAGCATAAAAATTGCAATGCAAAAACACTTTCAAAAGTACTTTTACATTTAATAGGTTAACATGTATAAGTAGCATTCAGTAATAGTACTTGTAAACAGACTTACTTCATCCTCATAGAGAGCCATGCCCCTTACTGATCCAGTTGTTCCAGCACGCTTCATCTGAAGAGAAAAGTGCCAATTAATTATTAATCAACAACTGCCCTGAGAACTCATACTAGTGGCGACAAGAGTGATTTACATCTATATAAGACAGGAATATGCCAGATACAGCTGTATAGACCATATTTACAACCACCCTATGCATTTAACTTACAGTAGCAAAGTGTCATTTAAAATCCAGAATGGAACTTATTATACTAATGAAGCTTAAAGCTTAAATAACGACATGCTTACTTAAATCTTATATACATATTACGAGAGGTCAAACCAGGACTTTTGAGTTAATATAATATAAGAACAAATTTCAAGGAGTGACAACTGCATTTACTTTTCAACATACTCCCCTGCAACATTCATACATTTATCCCAGCATTTAACTCATGCTAGAAAGCTTTGGCATAGAAGTTGTCAGTACGCCTGAACCATCAGTCTGCTTCACTTCATTATCAGTGGACCACAGAAAGATTTGTCCCTTGTCTTGTTTCATGAAAGGTTATGTGTCAATTATGCAGAATCAGGCGTTTCACATGCTGAATGTTCACAGGAATGACTGCTGTGGGCTGGGAACCACCACAGCCTGGGATCATTCCAGATGGATGTACGGACATCTTTAAAACATGTCTTACTGCAGCTAAACATCTCATCACCCTACTGTGCTTCTGTGCTACAGTCTTCTGAAAATATCTGCAGGTTTTACACCTTCATTCACAAGAAACGTCATCACCACACGCTGTTCAATGCACGCACTAACACTGTTGTCTGCCATCTTGATTAATGGTCTCTGAGCTGATCCCTGACATGTTCGCCACCTATCAGTAATAGGACTCACTTGACACTTACTACTGCATGTAGTACTGCCACTCTAGCATCTCTTTTCATATCAGTCCTTGTTTGACTTGAATGAACCTTCATACATATGCATTATTGTGATTCTGGCCTAAGCATAGGGAAACATAAGGCTGTGCCTAAGCAAAAAGATAAGTTAAGCATAGTAAATGATTCCATGCACGCAGTATGTACCGGTATGACTCGCTCCAAGCACACATTGAAGTTCTTTTTCAGATTGGGTTTTAGCTTCTTCAGAGAGAACCGTGTTTCACCAATGAACTCATTGTGGCCAAACTTGTCTTCATCACAAACAGAGATTCTAATGGGTGATATAGAATATAATTTACACATCATTTAATTCCTGTTTAGCTGAATAAACATTGCATTCATATTAATAATACCTTGTATTCAGAACAGACAATTATGAATGGTGGTGTTAAGCCCTGTTCACATGATCGGACCTTTGTCCGACCAAAAGCACATTGGAATTCCGATGGAATTCCATCAGAGTAAAAGAGAACATGTTCTCTATCTAAACTCCGATGAAATTCAACGGAATTTCTGATGGAATTACTCCGACGGGCATACACACGGTCGGAATTTCCAGTGGAAAAAGTCAGTCAGACTTTTTCCATCAGAAATTCTGATCGTGTGTACGGGGCTTTAGGCTTTATTGTCTACAAATGTCATATATGGGCAGCACAGTGGTGTAGTGAGTAGCACTCTCGCCTAGCAGTAAAAAGGGTTGCTGGTTCGAATCCCAACCATGACACTACCTGCCTGGAGTTTGCTTGTTCTCCCTGTGCCTACGCGGGTTTCCTCCGGGTACTCCGGTTTCCTCCGACACTCCAAAGACATGCTGGTAGGTTAATTGGCTTCTGCCTAAATTGGCCCTAGTATATGAATGTGAGTTAGGGACCTTAGATTGTAAGTTCCTTGAGGGTAGGGACTGATGTAAATGTACATTGTATATGTAAAGCGCTGTGTAAATTGACAGCGATATATAATATATATATGAAGGCTCCACTAAGAAGGCTTGTCTGTGCTCCAGCACCAATAGGGTTATCAGACAATGTGTTTGTGACACCTCTGTTAACAGATATGGGTCCCATCTACAACATCCCTTCAGTAAACAATCTATCAATGACCAGGACACTGGAGACTGGCCAATTCAATATTATAAAACACTGAACAGATGGCACTGCAGAAAATCTATGTAGCTGCAGCCCTTAGTCCAGAAGCTAGGTAATTTGGGGGGGGGGGGGGCACAGAGGTTTTACTTAATTTATGGGTAAAAAACAGGGGAAATATATTTTGTCATAAAACTGTCAATTAGAAAAAATACTGACCAATATAATCATTATCATAAATGTTTTAATAATTTGGAAACCACAATGGCTTAACAAAGATTAATGCTAAATCTGAGAAAAGTTGCTATACATTTGCTTTTGGCAAACAAAATATCTTACCTCAAAGTCTTTCTCTGCAACTCTTCATCCGTGATGCCATGATACACAAGGGCCTCGTTCCATATTGGATTACGAGTATTTCTCAATGTTTTAGTACGCAATTTGTTTGCCTGGAAATATAGAGAAATCTAACTATGCCATTCTCAGTTTACATTATGTAGCATTTTAAACAAAGTTCAATTTCAATAGAATAATTAAAAAGAATGTGAGCTGTGAGCAAACATCAATATAATAAAGCATATTATACAATAAAACTGAGCAAATATTAATGATACACAGTGTACTACTAAAAACAGATGGCACATAGTGGAACATTTGAAGTCTGAACAATTTAGTAATAAGGACACTAAAAGGTTTTTGAAAATTGGGTGTTTAAAGAATATATTCCACCAACTGAATAATTCAGGAATGAATAAAATAAACCAAACAACTGTAGTTCAGGCCATATAGTGATAACACCACATGCTGACAAAGCAAGGCTAATTAATAAGGGATGTTAAAGGTGGTAGGCTTACATGTTTCTGACTACACATACACACTTGTGTTCCCTGACTGCCTCATTAGAAATCAGTACATACTTTGTACAGGCTTCATTAATAATAAAGTACAGCCAGTAAAAATTGCTTTAAGTCACAGCAGTAATGGCTGTGCACCAGAGCTTTCCCACGCTCAGATCTCACATCAAGATTCTAAAAATAAAGCTACAAACCAGGTTCTCCAGCATCTCAAATTAACTTTATTGCCCCTTCATCATCGAGCACTGTAGAACTATATATCATATTAAGAAATGATAAGATTTGTAATTCCAGAGAAGAAGTACATCTCTTACTTCTTAAATCTTAAAATTAGGCTATAATAAGTCTGATGCCTAGTACACACCACCATTTTCCTTGGCAAAAACCATCAAGAAAAATGCTGGCAGAGCTTTTTTGCTAAGAAAAACGGTCGTGTGTATGTTTTTCATTGAGAAAACTGTAGTTTTCTCAACTGCTCTCTTTTTTCTCGTCAGGAGTCTCAATTTTCTCGTTGTGGTTCTCGTCGGGCTGGTTTACGACGAGAAACATATTCGTGTGTATGCTTCGAAACTTGCGCATGCTCAGAATCAAGTATGAGACGGGAGTGCACCTACGGTAAAAGTAGCGTTCGTAATGGAGCACATTTGTCAGGCTGTAACAGACTGAAAAGCGCAAATCGTCTCTCACCAAACTTTTACTTAACGCAGTAACATGAGATTAGCAAAATGCAGCCCCAAGGGTGGCGCCAGTGGAATCGAATTTCCCCTTTAAACTGCCGTTGTACGTGTCGTACGTCACAGCTTTTAAGAACAACAAGATTTTGTCTTGACAGTGTGTATGCAAGGAAAGCTTGACAAGAATCTCGTCAAACTTGACAACTACCTCGTCGAAGAAAACAACTTTCTTTTACGACGAGATTCTCGGTCTTGTGTATGAGTTATGGGAAATGAACATTGAGGACAACAACAAACATACCATCTAGCCACTTCAGAAAATGTTTTACAGTTTAGGTTTCACGTAGAAAAATATTCCTGCGCTAATAGTGAAAGTAAATGATGTATTCTAAATATCGTGAAGAAAAAAGCTGCAACACAAACAGGTTTCACCACTGCTAAAAAAAAAAAAGTGCCAGCCTGTTTAACCACTTGCTTACTGGGCACATATATCCCCTTCCTGCCCAGGCAAAATTTCATCTTTCAGCACTGCGTCGCTTTAAATTAAAATTGCGCGGTCATGCGATGTGCCTTACAAACAAAATTGACGTCCTTTTTTTCCCCATAAATAGAGCTTTCTTTTGGTGGTATTTGATCACCTCTGGGTTTTTTTTTTTTTTGCGCTATAAACAAAAAAGAGCGACAATTTTGAAAAAAATCACACAATATGTTTTACTTTTTGCTATAATAAAAATCCAATTTTTTAAAAAATATATTTTTTTTTTCTCAGTTTAGGCCGATATGTATTCTACATATTTTTGGTAAAAAAAAACAATCGCAATAAGCGTATAGTAATTGGTTTGCGCAAAGGTTATAGTGGCTAGGAAATAAGGGATAGAATTCTGACAATTTTTTTTTTTACTAGTAATACGGCGATCTGCGAATTTTGTCAGGACTGCGATGTTGCGACGGACACGTCGGACACTTTTGACACATTTTTGGGACCATTCACATTTATACAGCGATCAATGCTATAAAAACGCACTAATTACTGTATAAATGTGACTGGCAGTGAAGGGGTTAACACTAGGGGGTGAGGAAGGGGTTAAATGTGAGTCCTGGGTGTGTTCTAACTGTGTGGGGGGAGGGGGGGTGACTGGGGGAGGTGACCGATGCTGTCTCCCTATGTACAAGAGAAACAGCATCTGTCTCCTCTCACTGACAGGACGTGGAGCTCTGTGTTTACACACAGAGCTTCACGTCCCTGCTCTAAAACTGCCGATCAGCGGGTACCTGGCGGACATTGCGACCGCCAGGCACGCGCATCGGCATCTCGGGAACGCACCGGGTGCGCTCGCGCCGCCATCGGCGCGCGCCCCCCAGTGGCCGGAGAACACGATGCCGTCAATCGACGGCGGCTTGGATATTCAGATCCACTTAGCCGCCGTCAATTGACGATAAGCGGGGACTGAAGTGGTTAAGTGGCTGAATTAACATGGTGATATGTTGTGATAAGCACTAACAAAATATCACTGCAATGTAAGGAAAAATACTTGAGCGGTTGGGGGAAGGCTTTTCAGGAATGCACACAAAGCATCCTTCCAAGGAAACCCATGATCCTGATAGAAAGGTCAGAGGTTATTCCTCCCACATAAGTGAGTTAAAAAAACACATAGCCCCATAGTTTTATTGGACCCCTAGACACAATTTTTATTAATGTATAATAAAGCTAATAAGAGGCAATTTCTTTTGTTTATACGTATATTTTTTATCTCCAACTACTCTCTATTGTTCATACCATGCCCCTTGAGCCCCCTTGCCTCCTTGAGCCCTCTTGTGGTGATCTAAATAAAACAACACAAGCTCGACGCAATGGCATATAGAAAACAACTATTTTCTATCTGTCCTGCTCCCACCATAATTCTTGCGCTGAGTTTGTTGTTCAGTAAAGCATCATGCCTGCATTTTTACACAGCACAATGCACTACATGTCACAACACATAGCCCATTGCAATGCATTGCAGTGCATAATGTTAAAATAAGGTTAAATAAAGTGTTATTTTGTCAAAAAAAAAAAAAAAACATTTAAAAGCAGAAACAAGTAAGCAATGCAATGCATTGTAACAATGCATCAACCCCCTTCTACACAATACACACTAGCATGCATGTGCTTTAGTATGTGGCTTGCTTTAAACTCCTGTACCTTTTATTGTTCTTATCACCAAGAATTCATGGTAAAGAGAAGGAACAAAAAATCCCCCCCATTTTTAGTTTCTACCTGACTTTATTAAATTATTAAACACCTCACTAGGGACTTATCACCGTAAAAAGAAGTTAAAGCGGAATTTCACCCTAAATATAAGATCTCCCATGTGATCCAGCATACTGGCGTCAGCGCCAGTATGCTGTTTTTTTTTTTTTTTTAATCCCACACTTACTGTATTATCCTCTAATTTAATTTTTTCCCCCGCGGTGGACGGCGCCAGTATAGCGCGTCAAATTTTCCGAAAATACCCAATATGGACTCGGGTAATCTCAGCGAAAATGCGGCGCCTGCGCACAGACCTAGGAGCTGACTGCGCAGGCGCCGCATTTCTCCGAGTCCTACGGCTATGGCGCGTCACGCCCTCCGAAATAGGACTCGGAGAAATACGGCGCCTCTTATATTTAGGGTGAAATTCCGCTTTAAAATATATATATATATTATATATATATATATATATATATATATATATATATATATACACATATATATATATATATATATATACATATATATATATATATATATTTTACTATTTACTAAATGTACACCTATGTGTCTTTTTATCCATCCCCTACCAAATGATTATAGAAAAAAAATAGCTCTCAATTTTTTGTAAACTGTATATTACCTTACTGGCACCAGGTAGAAGATGCAGCTTCACATATGGATCCGCTAAACCATTTGAGTCCATAGGTTTTAAACCCTAGAAGACAAATTCAAATTTAAAAACATGTTAAATAATTAGTTTTTGTGGCAAATTCATCTGAATAACCATTTGTTACTGCATAAGACTTCAGACAATGAACTAAGAAAACATGAATAGCAATATATTTTCTTGTAGAAAAAATGTGAATTCAAAATTCTGAGCTCAGGTTTTACAACCTGCATTGGTTTTATATAGTCCACAGATGTACAGTCCAGATGACACTATTCACGTGTCCAGATTCCATCGCTTCTCATTTGCGTTGCGCTGCCGATTTTTTAGGAGCATGCTGTCATTGAAGCACTTGCTCCTAAAGTTGCGGCAATCCACAATTCAAATTGGGCGGGTAATTGTTAAAAAAAAAAAAAAAATATCTGCCACTTCCCATTCATGCCGTTTTAAACTTTTTTTTTTTTTTTCCCGATGACGACGCCTATACTAACATAGAAGCCAGCCCCATGTAGGTATAACAGGCCGCGTCCCGTCCGGAAACGTGTAACGTCACTGCGTCGCGCCGGATTTCGATCGTGAATTGCTCCGCTCATTCTTGAGCGTTCGGCGGGAACGCCCCCGGCGCCATTTTTAAGTTGAAGTAACGATGCGATGGCGAAACTCAGTTACGCTCACCGCATCACTTCAACCCGGCGTTTCTTGTTTTCTGGTTAGCAGAAACGAACAAGTATATAGGTTTTGCTGACCATGTGGATTCCATCAGACATATTGTTGGTAATCCACAGAATGTTAAAAAAAAAAAAAATATCTGCCACTGCAAACTTATTCTGAAGATACAGGCTATGGGAAAGTATAGCAATTATGGTTACCAAGTTTACTGGCTTTACTATACTATAAAGTATAGCAATTATGAAAATAAAAACCACAGATGTCTTGCTTTCAAAGCAAGTCAGCAAATACAGCTACATTATTTGTAGCACAAAAAAATCACAAAGACTGAACAGAGACCATGCTTTGCAGGTGTGCCTTAATGCTGGCTTATGGCTTTCCCATATATCTACATGGATGATCTAAATCAGTGGTTCTTAACCTTGTTGGAGGTACTGAACCCCACCAGTTTCATATGCGCATTCACCGAACCCTTCTTAATTGGAAAAATACCCACACTAGCGGCAATTGATGGCACAGTGGCTGCGTGTGTTGCACAGTGGCTGTGTGTGATGGCACAGTGGCTGTGTTTAATGGGGCAAACTGGCAGCACACCGGTGGCAATTGATGGGCACACTGGCAGCAATTGATGGGGCAAACTGGCAGCACACTGGTGGCAATTGATGGCACAGTGGCTGCGTGTGATGGTCACAGTGGCTGCGTGTGATGAGCACAATTGCTGCGTGTGATGGGCACAGTGGCTGCGTGTGATGGGCACAGTGGCGACAATTGATCGCATAGTAAGGCTGCAATTATATATTTTTTTTTTTTGCTAGTCAGAGAAGGCTCATTTAAAATAACACAAAAACATTTTTTTTATCAGCCATTTTATATTAATAAAGTGCTGGTCACCTCTCTTCAGTCACCCCCCGCCCCCCCCCCAATCCAGCCATTTAATTATATGCTCTTAACAGGTTCTACGTACTTTTAATCAAATTCAGTATTCTTTTTTCCACTAGACAGTCAGACAGGCTCCTCGAGACTAGCCCTTGCCTCTCTAGCTCGTCACAGGCAGCGCCGTCACACAGCTCTCTGCGCAGTGCTCTGAGTCTCTCCCTTCCGGCCGTGAGTGGAGTGACATCACGCCGCTGGAAGGGACCAAGAGACTCCTTCATAAGGGGAGTAAACAGGCTGCAGCAGACAGGAAAGGGAGGCGGGGGGGTGATGGTCCCGGATGCAGGAGTGCACTCGGCAACACAATTTGTACAGTGTCTTGACCTCCGGCGAACCCGCGAGACTGACTTACCGAACCCCTGGGGTTTGATCGAACCCGGGTTAAGAACCACTGATCTAAATTAAATCTTTTTTTTATTGATATGTAAGAAATTCGTTTTAATTAGGTGTATTTGTTAATGCCAAAATGGTTAAGTGCTGGGGAACTTATGTATTTCTTATATAGTTTATGGTCCTTCTCACTAGTTGATTTTAAATTGTGTAAGTTTTTAACACTACATTAAAACCTTGGTTTGCAAGCATAATTTGTTCCAGAAACATGCTTGTAATCCAAAGCACTTGTATATCAAAGGATTTTTTTACAGGGTATAAAAGAGAAGAGATGCACCTCTAAGTATAGCAATAAGTTGTTAAATGTTGTACCTTTATTAAAGTGGTTGTAAACCCAAAAATCGATAAAAATAAAAAAAAAACCTGCAAGAAAAAGCCATAATGAGCTAGTATGACTAGCATACTAGCTCATTATGCATTACTTACCTTAGATCGAAGCCCCCGAAGCTGTCCTCGTCTCCCCCTCCAGCCGCAGATATCTCCCTGGAAGGTTACTTCCGGGTAACGCCGCACCGGCACTCTGATTGGCCGGAGCGACGATGACGTCACTCCACGCATGCGGGTGTGAGCCGTCAAAGCCGGCATTATCCATTGATAAAACCGTTATTTTCACTGCACCTGTGCATTCTTTGTGGCAAATATCTCCTAAACCGTGTAAGTTTAGGAGATATTGCAAACACCTACAGGTAAGCCTTAATCTAGGCTTACCTGTAGGTGAAACACGTCAGAGTAGGTTTCCAACCACTTTAAATGTAACCATATTGCTACACTTAGAAGCTCCTCTATTCTTTTTATACCCAGTTGTGACATGACGCTACTCTTATATCAAGACATCGCTTGTTTATCAAGGCGAACTGTATTAAAACATTTTGCTTGTCTTGCAAAATGCTCCCAAACCAAGTTACTCTCAAAGCAAGGTTTTACTGTATATATTTTGATGGGCTTGGTGCACGCATGTTCACACATGTGCACTGTGTATGTCCCTGTAGCTTTAAAGCTCAAATTGGCCAGGTCCCCTTCACCTCTTTAAAATATCTACTGTTTGTAGGTGTAAAATGTTTGTTTTAAAACATTTTGATTTATATTTACCTTTCCCGTATCTTTTGCATGGCTGGGAGTGATGTCACTGTCCTTTCAGGAAGATTCCCGAGAACAGTTGAAATTTCATGTAAAGACATTCTAGTCCATTGCAAAGTCATCTTGTTGCAAGACTTTGGCTGCTCTATATTCTCCAAAATCCAGCTCGAAAATGTTACATCACTCCCACCTAGGCATCACAGGTGGAAGACCGAGGAGAGGGAAGTAAAAACACAGACATTTTTTTTTACAAGTACAGTGCCTTTCAAAAGGATTCACCCCCTTGGCTTTTTACCTATTTTGTTACATTACAACCTTTGGTTCAATGTTTTTTTAATCTGAATTTTATCTGATGGATCAGAACACACTTGTCTAAGTTGGTGAAATAAAATTAGAAAGAAGATATACAAATGAAAACTATTTTTCTGAAATAAAAAAAACTGATAATTGGCATGTGCGTATGTATTCACCCCCTTTGTTATGAAGCCCACAAAAAGCTCTGGTGCAACCAATTACCTTCATAAGTCACATAATTAGTGAAATCCACCTGTGCAATCTAATGCGCGTACACACGATCATTTTTTGTGATGAAAAAAAACGACGTTTTCTGTGAAGTAAAAAACAACGTTTTTGAAACGTCACTTTTCAAAGACGATGTTGCATACACACCATCGTTTTTTTTCACAAAAAGCGAGGTTACGTTCCCCACTCTTTTCCATTGAAGCTCGCTTCATAACTAGCTTCTGGGCATGCGTAGGTTGAAAAACGTCGTTTTAAACAACGTTTTTGCTACACACAGTGACTTTTTGTGAAACAAAAAACGACGTTTTGAAAAACGACACAAAAAATTCAAGCATGTTGGAATTTTTTTTTTGTCGTTTTTTTTAAAGCGGAGGTTCACCCTAAATATAAGATCTCCCATGCGATCCAGCATACTGGCGTCAGCGCCAGTATGCTGGTTTTTTTTTTTTTTTAATAGCACACTTACTGTATTATTGTAGAATTCCTTTTCTGTCCCCCGCGGTGGACGGCTGTAGTATAGCGCGTCACATCTTCCTAAAATACCCGATATGGACTCGGGTAATCTCGGCGAAAATGCGGCGCCTGCGCACAGACCTAGGAGCTGACTGCGCAGGCGCCGTATTTCTCCGAGTCCTATTTCGGAGGGCGTGACGCGCCATAGCCGTAGGACTCGGAGAAATACGGCGCCTGCGCAGTCAGCTCCTAGGTCTGTGCGCAGGCGCCGCATTTTCGCCGAGATTACCCGAGTCCATATCGGGTATTTTAGGAAGATGTGACGCGCTATACTGGCGCCGTCCACCACGGGGGACAGAAAAGGAATTCTACAATAATACAGTAAGTGTGCTATTAAAAAAAAAAAAAAACAGCATACTGGCGCTGACGCCAGTATGCTGGATCGCATGGGAGATCTTATGTTTAGGGTGAAATACCGCTTTAAGACAAAAAACGACGTTTTGCCCACACACGATCAATTTAAATGAAGTTTTAAAAAACGACATTTTTTCATCGCAAAAAACGACCGTGTGTACGCGGCATTAGTGTGACATGATCTGTCATTACATATGCACACCTTTTTGAAAGGCCCCAGAGGCTGCAACACGTAAGCAAGAGGCACCACTAACCAAACACTGCCATCAAGACCAAGGAACTCTCCAAACAAGTAAGGGACAATATTGTTGAGAAGTACAAATCAGGGTTAGGTTATAAAAAAATATCCAAATCTTTGATGATTCCCTAGGAGCACCATCATATCTATCATAGCCAAATGGAAAGAACATGGCACAATAGCAAACCTGCCAAGAGACGACCGCACAGCAAAACTCATGGCCCGGACAAGGAGGGCATCAATGAGAGAAGCAGCACAGAGACCTAAAGTAACCTTGGAGGAGCTGCATAGTTCCCCAGCAGAGACTGGAGTATCTATACATAGGACGACAAAAAGCCGCACGCCCCATAAAGTTGGGCTTTATGGCAGAGTGGCCAGAAGAAAGTAATTTTTTTCAGCAAAAAAATGTTTTTGAGTTTGTGAAAAGGCATGTGGGAGACTCCCAAATTGTATTGAGGAAGGTGCTCTGATCTGATGAGACTAAAATTTAACTATTTGGCCATGAAAGGAAACGCTATGTCTGGAGCAAACCAAACACATCACCCAAAGAATATCATCCCCACAGTGATGCTGTGGGGATGTTTTTCAGCAGCCAGGACTGGGAAACTGGTCAGAGTTGAGGGAAATATGGATGGTGCTAAATACAGGGATATTATTGAGCAAAACCTGTACCACTCTGTGTGTGATTTGAGGCTAGGACGGAGGTTCGCCATCCAGCAGGACAATGACCCAAAAACACACTGATAAAGCAACACTTGAGTGGTTTAAGAGAAAACATGTAAACGTGTTGGAATGGCCTAGTCAAAGCCCAGACATCAATCCAATAGAAAATCTGTGGTCAGACTTAAAGATTGTGTTACAAAAGAAAAGAAAAGATTGCTGTTCACAAGCGCAAACCATCCAACTTGGAGGAGCTGGAGCAGTTTTGCAAGAAGGAATGGGCAAAAATCCCATTGGTTAGATGTGGCAAGCTCATAGAGACCTATCCAAAGCCACTTAGAGCTGTAATAGGCCCAAAATGTGGCTCTATAAAGTATTGACTTTAGGGGGGTGAATATTTATGCACATTGACCTTTTCTGTTATTTCACTATGTTCTTTGGAAGGGATGGTTTCCCGCGCCCCCCTGCCAGGAGAACACAATAGCTGCATGGGAGGGATTTCCCCATCAACACCCACTGTGTTAACCCATTGTTGCAGGAAAGAAAAAGTGCACAATCTATGGCCTGCTTAACTGATTAACAAATCAGAAGAAGTCCCAGCCATACATGGAGGGCATTGCATTTAATGAGTTAAACAGTCTATAGACTTGCATTGTAAAAAGGAATAGTAAAGCATAACCACTGCATGTCACTTCAAAGCAGAAGTGTCCCATCTACATACTGTATATAATTTCAAGGTATACACAGAAACATTTGTATTTTTTTTTTTAAATAATAATAACATATATTATTCATATTATTTACACCAAGTTGATTTCTTTTACATTAATATCTAACAGCAGTTATTGCCATAAAAAAACACTGGTCCGCATATGCATATAGAACAAATGCATATAAATGTTGTTAAACACAATAATGCATAAAAGTTATATTTATATATTGCCAGCACTGGTAACAAATTGGATTCAAGTATATGCTGTGTGAAGGCTGCAGTGAATTGAAATAAGTATGTTGTTGAATATACCTACACAGCCAGCCAGATATAATATGGTTACTTGTCTCTTCAAAAAAACAACTTCTTGTATAGTTTGCGTTCCCTTTTATTTTTTACATAACAAAACATTTACAAATATTCTTTACTGCAAACCATAACCTGAACCATGACTGCTGAAATAAAAATCCTTTTAAGTTTTTTGTAGTAGGGTTATGAGATGAAATCTTTTCAACACATCCGTTCTGGTGGTTTTCCACAGTAGCATGGGGTGTGTCAGGTAATAGGTCTACAAACTTTGTCCACAAAAGAATCCCTGAGAAAGTCAATATCACATATCACTTAATGAGGATAAAAAATGCATTTGTGCAAAAAATGTAATTTGTTGTCCATTTGACAACTAATGCCTTGTACACACGATCAGAATTTCCGATGAAAAAAGTCAGGCGGAATTTTTTTATTGGATATTCCGTGTGTGGGCCCCATCTGACTTTTTTCCATTGGAGTTTAGAAATAGAACATGTTTTATTTTTTTCAGATTGAAATTCCGATCGTCTGTGTGGAACTCAGACGGAAAAAAAAACATGCATGCTCAGAATGAAGTTGACGCATGCTCGGAACCATTGAACTTAATTTTTCTCGGCTCGTCGTAGTGTTTTACGTCACCGCGTTTTGGATAGTCGGAATTTGGTCTGACAGTGTGTATGCAAGACAGCTTGAACGGAATTCCGATGGAAAATTCCATCGGATTTTATCCCATCAGAAATTCCGATCGTGTGTACAGGGCATTAGAGTTTGCACTAATGACATTCTGAACCTCAGCTCTGTGTTTGTTTGTTTTTTTAAACCAATCAATATATGCTTATTGCGATTTATTTTTTACCAAAAATATGTAGAAGAATACATCGGCCTAAACCGGGCAGTGGCGTCTCCAGCTTTCAAATTTAGGGGGGGCACATAGGGGGACAGGGACAAAAGTAGGGGGGCCCAACTATAAAATGCAATTATATATATATCTCCTGCGGCCCTTTACTACGATCCCACAACGGGCCCTTTTACATGTTCTGCAGTGAGCTCCCTTCCCACTATACTCGGGCCCCCCAGGGTGGCAGAAAACAAGAGCTATGTGTCACCAGCACACCAAGAAAATATAAGGGTCCAAAGCAGTGGGAGAACTTTCAGGGTTGCAAAGGTCGTCTTGCCACTGAGCCCTGGTGTTCTGCCACTGTGGGGTTCCCCAGCTGTCCTGTCCCTGCTATTGACAGCGATGGTCTGGCATCTGTCTCCTTAGCAGCGGCGGCGGCAGTCCATTAGGACCTAGTGCTGGTGACATTGCGGATGCATGGAGGGGAAGGCTGGCACTATTAGTTATAGAGAGCTGAGCCCCCAGCTGGTCACCTAGCAGCAGTAATGCTGTATAACCTTCTCTGTTGACATGCTGATCGGGATGTGATCCAGGTAATGCTCCCAGTCAGATCTAATAAATACAGTATTTATTAGCATCAAGAGTACAACCACATATATATATATATATATATATATATATAATCAAACGTATGTTCCGCAGCCGTGTGGGCTCTATGCCTGTAAAGTGTGGGCTCTATGCCTGTAAAGTGTGGGCTTTGATCAATAAATTCTCTGATATTTAACACTAGGATTTGACTGGGAGCATCACCTGGATTGCATCCAGATCAGCATGTCAGAGAAGGCTCCACTGCTGCTAAGCAACCTGCAGGGAGCTCAACTGTCTACAACCAATAGAGATGGGCTCGGGTGTGTTTGAAATCCCACATGCCCAATCCCAGGAAGCCAACACTCCACAGTGCTAATCACAGGCAGTGAGACATTTCCTAAACTGTGCAGAGCTGCGGACCGGGAAATCTCTCACTGCCTGTGATTAGCGCTGTGCAGTGTGGGCTTCCTGGCAGGCTCTGGCATGTGGATTTTTGAACATGCCCAGCCCATCTCTAACAACAAATTGTGCTGGCCCTGCTGTACATCAGCCCCATAAAGTAACCAGCACTGGGTTCCAATGTGCTGCTGCCGCTGCCAAGGAGACAGAGACCAGCGCTGTGAATAGCCGGGACAGGACAGCAACTCTGGTTATTCCAGCACTGGTCCACACTGGGAGGATTCCCCCATCCACCTATAATGTGTAGATGGGGGAATTGGATCATTTTTTTTTTCATTCAACCTAATAGTTGAATGAAAAAAAGTGATCAATGTATGGGCTGCCTAAGAGCCAAGACCAGCCATAGACAGTTTAAATCTCAGCTGGTTCAGCAGGAACTGGCTGAGATTTGAACCATTAATGAGCAGATTCTCTTATGATTATCACTAGTGGTTGCTGTATAGCCACTAGTGAGAATCACTGTTTGTCGGGAGAATACAATTGCTGGGCAGGAGGGATATTCCCGTCAGCACTGTCTGTGTTGATGGGGGAATCATGCAAGTTTCTTTCCTGCAATCTGTGGATGTAGGAAAGAAATTTGCACTGTATATTACCTGCCTAACGGAAAGTGAAAGTGTAACAGAATGGCCTGTGACACCCAGAGACTTTTGAAGGATGAGGGGTACTCGAGTGCCAGCATCACTAATGACTCTTGGGTCTAGGGTCATCCTGTGCCCCTTTTGGGCATAGGGTGACTGAGAAATGATAAATTACATGGGATGGGACATTACTGATAATTCATGTTTTGCAGGATATCTTTAAATATTACAAGTTGGTAAAGTCTGACTCCGACAGGTCAATAGAGTGTTTTCATTCAATGTGGGGACACATGCTTTTGAGGTGTTAATTGAGGCTGCTCCTAGACATTCCATTGTGTGATGCTAATACTGTTGTGTCCATTGTGCTAATTAGGTCTGCTTCTAAGACCTGTTTATTGTGTATGCTAATGACACTGTTAAGATGTGGAATGTGATTTGTCAAGCTGTAGTAATTAACCCCTCTAAATGCGGAGCCAGACCGTCTGGGTAATGAGTAGTAATTAACTCATCGGAATGTCATTATCTAAAAAAGAATGTGTATGAAGCCCCCCATTGTGTGATGTGTGGGTGGAGTGTGTCTTTGTCCCTGTGATTAACTGTAACATGCTTGTACTGTATATAAGAAAGCTAAGTTACCATTAACCACTTAAGACCCGGACACTTACGCTGCTAAATGACCCAAGGTGTTTTTACAATTCGGCGCTGCGTCGCTTTAACAGACAATTGCGCGGTCGTGCGACGTGGCTCCCAAACAAAATTTGCGTCCTTTTCTTCCCACAAATAGAGCTTTCTTTCGGTGGTATTTGATCGCCTCTGCGATTTTTATTTTTTGCGCTATAAACTAAAATAGAGCGACAATTTTGAAAAAAATCACTATTTTTTTACTATTTGTTATAAAAAAAATCAAATAAACTAAATTTTAGTAAAACATTTAGGCCAAAATTTATTTAGCCACATGTCTTTAGTAAAAAAAAAAAATCGTAATAAAAAAAATAGCTACCTAGCGGGAACAGCGACACTAATACAGCGATCAGAAAAATGATCGCTTAGTGACGCTGGCAATAGGGAGTGAAAGGGTTAACTAGGGCGGTGATCAGGGGGTTAAAACTTTATTAGGGGGGGTGGGGGGGCTATCCTGAACCTAACAGTAACTGTTTTTACACTGCCTGTCACACTGACACTAAATGCAGTGATTAGATCACTGCATTCAGTGACACTGTGACAGGGGGGTGGGGGGGGGCGATCACAAGGGGTTAATATGCCTATGTGAGTGTGTGTCAGTGTTGTGTTGGTGCACACTTACTGTGGATGTCTTCTCTCATCAGCAGCGCTGGGAAACAGCGCTGCGATGAGAGATTACATCATTTCCTCCTTCCTGTGTAAACACAGGAGGAGGAAGTGACAGGCTGGGAGCGCACTCCCATTGGCTGGGAGCGATCGCGGGGGGGGCGGAAAACACGGACATCCGCCCGCTCGTCGGCGATCGCTCCCAGAGCCAGGGGGACCGCCGCACGCCGCGGAGGGGGTCCCGATGGGACCCCCGAACCGCACTAAGGCGAGGACGTAAATTTACGCCCTTGTGCCTGTACGAGCCATGTTGTGGACGTACATAGGCGTGCGGGGGTCCTTAACTGGTTAAAGGATTCATTCATTCATTTTGGAACCAGTACCAGAGCTTGTGTTGTCTCGGTTATTCTGGAAAATGAAATGGGTCGTGTCTGATGTCTGTCGGACTGTCGGATAAGCTGTCGTGGGGCGATGGAATGGAATATCGTAAAACGGTGGTGACAGTTACAGAAAGTAAATTGTGAATGTCTTGAAAGAACAGGAGAGGGGAGGGAGACAGATGGGGGGGAGAAGGAATGGAGATAATGCAGTTCAGTGATTACAGTGTACTGCAGTCTGCAGTGCACACACTTACCCACGGTCCAGGCTAGAATCTCAGGCATCATTCACACACATGCTGCTGATTTTAAATGTTTCCTGAACACACATCCCCTCTCTTCAGATACAGCACACCGAGATAGTGTGAGCGGGACTGAAAGGAGGAGGAGGAGCTGTATTCCTCCCTGCTCGTATGTGAGGAGAGTGGGGGGGAGGTGGCTGGACTCGCTGGGCTGTAAAAGAGTGTCATAGACTGACACTCGGCTCAGCTTGCAGTCACCACTCTTGGAATTTACAGGCTGGTTCTCCTGTCCTAAGAACGGGAGAAATCAGTCTGTTATTTCAGTAACTGAGATGAAGGCTTGGGCCCCCCCTCCCCCACAGTGCTCATGGAGTCCTTTCTGCAACTCACTCTTCTCCGTGCCAATGAGGATGCAGGGGAAGGAGCAGATCGGTTGTGGTTGTGTGAACGCTTGCAATATGCAGTGTCAGCGAGCAGAGGGAGGGGAGGAAGGCCCCGCAGAGCTGACTGGTGATGCTCTTCCTCTCAGGAGAGACTGTTACTCCAGGGGCGGCCCGAGAAAAAAAAAAAAAAAGAAAAAAAAAATATATATTTTTTTTTGTGGGGGGGGGGCACATGGTGGGGCACAGCATAATGTTGGGCGGGTCAGGGCCCCCTCTGGCCCCCCGCCCCCTAGAGACGCCTCTGAACCCGGGGTAAAAAAAAAATTGGAAAAAAATATGGAATATTTATTATAGCAAAAAGTAAAAGATATTGGCCCGGATTCACATACGCTGGCGCATATTTAAGCCGCCGTAGCGTATCTTCTTTACGCTACGCCGGCGATGCGCAGAGAGGCAAGCATGGAATTCACAAAGCCATACTCCCAACGTTGCACCAGCGTGGCGTATATTTCGTCGGCGTAAGCCGGCGCAGGTGGAAGTGGGCGTGATCCATGCTAATGAGGCGTGACCCCATGCAAATGATGGGCCGAGTGCTAGACAAGTACTTAAAACGAACGGCGCATGCGTCGTGTCGTGGCCGCAGCCCAGTGCGCATGTTCACAATCACGTCAAAACAACTGCCTAAGATACGTCGAATCACTGCCTACGGTGTGAACGTAACCTACGCCCAGCCCTATTCACGTACAAAGTAAACTACGTAAAATTTGACGGCATTTGTTCCCTGGTCCATACCTTTGTATGAGTTGCGCCTCCTATATGGGGAATAACTTTACGCTAGACGTACGACTTTCGCAAACCGCGTATATTATGTGCCGGGCGCAAGTACATTTGTAAATCGCCGTATTTGCCTCATTTGCATATTTGAATCGAAAATCAATGGGAGCGCCACATGCGTCCAGCGTAAATATGCGCCCACTATACGCCGGCATAGGAAAGTAATGTCGGACGGCTAAAGCCTATTTTTCGACGTATCTTGGTTTGTGGGTCGGCACATAGATACGACGGCGCACATTTGTACTTACGTCGGCGTATCTGGAGATACGTCGGCGTAAGTGCTTTGTAAATCCGGGCCATTGTGTTTTTTTCAAAATTGTCGCTGTTCCTTTGTTTATAGCACAAAGAATACCACCAAAAGAAAGCTCTGTTTGTGGAAAAAAAGACACAAATTTAGTTTGTGTACAGCGTTGCAGAGCAGCGCAATTGTCAGTTAAAGCAACGCAGTGTCAAATTGTAAATTTATACATTTGAGCAGACTGTAGTTCCTCTCTATATGCAGCCTCCGAAGGTGATATCACCACTGACGTTCTAGTGGTGAAACTGACATGGGACTGGAGCACAATCACAGTGAATGGCTTGCTGTGTAGCTCCTCCTCCAAAAAAATCTTGCATTCTTTTATACTAGTCCTTTTGTGATTGGAAGAAGGATGTAAAAATTTAACGATCCCCCTTGTCCAATTACAGAACACATTGGGGGTGGATTTACCAAAGGCAAATAGACTGTGCATTTTGCAATTGCAGTTATTTCAGAGCTCAGTAAATGAGGAAAAGCTTAACTTTGCAAAGAATAAACCGATCACATGCAAGGAAATGTAATTAAATGTAACCTCCTGCCCAGGTGAAATTTCAGTGACGTGGCTCCCAAACAAAATTGACGTCCTTTTTTCCCCCACAAGTAGGGCTTTCTTTTGGTGGTATTTGATCGCCTGTGCGGTTTTTATTTTTTGCGCTATAAACAAAAAAGTGCGACAATTTTGAAAGAAAATACAATATTTTTAACTTGTTGCTATAATAAATATCTCAATTTACATATTTTTGCTAAAAAAAAAAAAAATCGCAATAAGCGACTGGTTTGCGCAAAAGTTATAGCGCTTACAAAATAGGGGACAGAATTCTTATTTTTTATTAGGGGTATAAATATGCACCAATTACTATATAAATGTGACTGGCATTGAAGGAGTTAACACTAGGGGGTGAGGAAGGGGTTAAATGTATTCCCTACATAGTGTTCTAACTGTGGGGGGGAGGGGGGTGACTGATCTGTGTCCCTATGTACAAGGAACACAGATCGGTCTCCTCCTCTCCAGAGACAGGACACTGTCTCTGTGTAAAACGGCAATGAGAGATGATCTCATATGTTTACATATGAGATCATCTCTCATTCGCCACACAGATCGCATCGCAAACGGACACTCTGATTGGCAATTCGCCGCGATCTGTGATTGGCTGTGTCCAAGGGACACGGCCAACACAGAGCTTCCCCGCTGCGCGCTCTGGAGCGCGCGCTGGGAACGCCCAAGTGGGCGGCCGTCAAAAGGATATTCAGACCTGCGCTGTAGCCGTCATTCGGCTATAGTGTGGGTCTGAAGTGGTTAAAAAGAAAGCATTTTTGCTTGCACATGATTGGATGGTGGAAGTCAGCAGAGCTTTCCCTCAATTACCAAGTTCTGTAGGGACCGCACTTGAAAAGTGCACAGCCTATGTGCCTTTAGTAAATCAACCCCATTGAATTATTTGAAAGACAGATGGGCTGAATGAAGAGGATTGCACATCAAGCAACCTGCTACTAGTTTCATTGTTGTAACTGTAGCAGTAATATCACCTTCAGAGGCTGCATGTAAGCAGCCAGCAATGTGGGGCACATCATTAGAAGTACCCCAACTACAAATCACAATTCAGTTTAGTCTATTGCTGGCTATTATGCTCTGGCCATGCCATGTATGTCTTAACTAGGTCATAAAGGTAAAAAGACCACTTTATTTCAAAAGAGGCTTTTAGCATGGCGGCGGCCATATTTTACATTTTCAGTTACAAATTTGCCTTAGGCTGGCCATAGATGGTTTGAATCTTGACCAGTTCAGCAGTGATTGGCAAAGACTCAAACCATCTATGAGCAGGCTGATTGTACCCATGTTGATCCATTGATCCATTCATTTCTACAAGTGATTATTGCCAGCGGCTACAGCAGGACCGCGCAGCTCACCTGCCGTGGTTGCAGAAAAGAAAATTGCATAAACAATTTTATTTACAGTACTTTCAAAGGCTTTATTGCAGTACCCTAATAACCTATATGTATTTCTAATTACTCTTTTTTTGGGAAATCTGAATTATGCCAGTACGCAGGTGTTGCTGCTCAAATGTTTAGGTTAGATGAATTCTACCCAAGGCAAGCAATGATGGAAAACAATGTGTTGCATTGAGAGAAAAAGAAAATATATTGTCACAACAAAGCTCTGCAAACACTTGCAGTTATTCCTGTCACAGATAACAGGATTACTTGCTATTGATAGAGGGTGATCACAACACCCACATCATGCTCTGTAAATTGCACAGCCTCGTTAATTAAGACCTCTGTTCTACCAAAAAATAAAAAACTTCAACACATACTGAAAGTAAAATCTGAGGACCATAAATAGGGTATTTATAATTTAACACTTTCAGATAGGTAAGATAAAATAAGTCTTATGCCACGTACACACGGTCGGAAAATCCGACTGTGTGTATGCTCCATCGGACATTTGCTGTCGGAATTTCCGACAACAAATGTTTGAGAGCTTGTTGATGGAAATTCCGATCATGTGTACACAATTCCGACGCACAAAATTCCATGCATGCTCAGAATCAAGCAGAAGAGCCGCACTGGCTATTGAACTTAATTTTTCTGGTCTCAACGCATGTCTTGTACGTCACCGTGTTCTTGATGTTCAGAATTTCCAACAACATTTGTGTGACCGTGTGTATGCAAGACAAGTTTGAGCCAACATCCGTCGGGAAAAAAAATCCACGGTTTTGTTGTCGGAATGGCCGATCGTCTGTACGCGGCATTTGTGTATTGTTATAATTCATATCTCATCTCTTCGAGAGGAGAAAGGACTTTGGGATCAAAGGCATATTTTCATAAGAGAGCTGAAGGTAAATGGCACACCTATTGGGGTTGATTTACTAAAACTGGAGAGTGCAAAACCAATCAGCTTCCAAGTTTTTGTTTGTCAAAGCTTAAAGCGGAGTTCCAGTCCACCAAATACTTTTTTCTAATGCCGCGTACACACGGTCGTTTTTTGCGATGAAAAAAAACGAAGTTTTCTGTGAAGTAAAAAACAACGTTTTTGAAACGTCACTTTTCAAAGACAATTTTGCATACACACCATCGTTTTTTCACAAAAAGCGAGGTTACGTTCACCACTCTTTTCCATTGAAGCTCGCTTCATAACTAGCTTCTGGGCATGCGCGGGTTGAAAAACGTCGTTTTGAATGACGTTTTTGCTACACACGGTGACTTTTTGTGAAACAAAAAACGACGTTTTGAAAAACGACACAAAAAATTCAAGCATGTTGGAATTTTTTTTTGGTCGTTTTTTTGAAGACAAAAAACGACGTTTTGCCCACACACGATCAATTTAAATGACGTTTTAAAAAACTTCGTTTTTTTTCATCGCAAAAAACGACCGTGTGTACGCGGCATTAAACCCTCCATACATGTCTAAACATATACAGCAACATTTAGTACATGTCATATGTGTAGTCCTTGTAGTTTGTGTTAAAATATTTGAATACTAACCAGATCTCCGAAGCAGGCAGGTTCCATGTCAGTTGTGGGCATCTGAAGGCCTTTTCTTCTAATTTCTGGGATTCGGTGCAGTTGGCTACCCAACGTGCACCTCCTGATCTTGCACCTGTGCAGTAATGACGGTAATGCGCTGTAATGCTAGTCTGGGAATAATGCAAGATTTTGTCACTAGGCCATTTTCATGGACACCTTGGATACATGACACCGCTATCCAGGAGTCCATGCAAATCGCCCAGTGACGATATCGCCTAAGCGGCTGCAGCCGCTGCTGGAAAATAAAAGGAAAAAGGTATTTACTTTAAAAATAAAATTGCCATTGGAAAGGGCATTCTCTGTTGCCACATGTAAAAAATGGGTGGAACTCCGCTGTAATTTAAAAAGCGGAAGTTTAAAGCTGATTGGCTACCATGCACGGCTAAATCAACCTCATTGAGTCTTCAAAGGATTCCAGCTTGCTGACCAAAGAACAGTACGGATTGGCCGTCTGAGCCTTATAAACATGGGCTTGGAGGTTCTGGCCATCATCTGAAGTCCTTCCACCTTTTGGAACAGCTTATTTGCAAACATTTCCTATAGATTTGCCCAAAGTATGCAAACCTATACTTTGATTTCCAGTGAAGCCATTTCTATGGTTCTTCACAGGTCAACCAGAAACAAAGAAAGGAATGATGAAATAAAAAAAAATATTATTCTTGTTTCTGTGTTTATTTCATTTGATGACTGGGGTTTTCACCTACTTGACATTTTTCCAGAAACCCTTTCATCTTAAAATTTGCAGAGATGGTTGTATGTGTAATAAACAAATGTAAAGATATGCATTTAAAGGACAAAACAAGCATGTGGCATTCAATCTAATATGGGTTTAACTGAGTAAATGAAAAGTTCAAAAGTATATTTGTCCTGCTAGAAAATGAATTACATGCAATGCCCTGATATCAACTTCAAGGAAAGACAATATTGTTCCTAAAAAAAACAGTAGCAATACTGCATCCAGGGGCTACAAAAGGTCTGGGGCTACAGCCCATAGCAGCAAAGTAAAGAAAGTCATACGCTTGGGTGGGCATACACATGTATCTAATATACATTTGTGTGTGTGTATATATATATATATTTTTATATATATATATATATATATATATATATTGTGAGAGTGTGGTACCCCATCAGGGAAATTATGCAGGATTCTCAACCCGACCGGTTCAGGGGCTCTAGGTGATTTGCGTATTTGGGAGGACACTGGCTTTTCAGTTTCCTCATTTCTTAGAGAGTTCCACTTTGGGACCTGGAGCCCGGGGATTTCTAAGAGATCCGGGGTGGGTGAAATCCCCTGTCCTGGGTTCTGATTTTTAGAACAGCCAGCATACTAATTGGTCAGGTGTGTGCTGGGCTTTTAATTACAAACCGATTATGTTTCTGAGCTCCACTCCAGCAGACAAGAAGTATGGCCCCGGAGTCAGAAGGGTTTCAGGTGGGAGTCAGTGCAACAAGAGGCTTCTAGCTGGGTGACCAAGTTGGTCAGTGAACATTCTGTAGGACACAGACGAGGGCCTAGAGTGTAAGGCCAGAGAGGTGGTGCTGCAAGTACAAGCCAGAAAAGGGCTGAATGTTGTTTATTTCTGTAGCAGAATTGGAATGCTGAATACCCCTGTAAGGGAATCTACTGTATTTGTTAACTGTAACTTTCTTTTGAATAAAAATGGGCAAAAGCAGCCCTTAAACGAAAGAAAAGCAAGCTGAGGCCGTGCCCACAACCCATAAAGGAGTTAATAGTTTGGTGTCGGGAAAGTGGCTGAAAGAGGATCGTGTGCCATTGGAGTTGGTAGTTAGTGATGTTGCCATGGTAGACCACCACTTTGTGCGATTCCCCTCCAGACACTGCCTTGCAGAACACTGGTGAAATTAACTTTGAAATAAATGCCCTTGTGGATTTTGATGGTTTTGTTGCTGTGGGCGAAAAAAATAATGGTAGACCTGATGCTCAAGTTGATATTATTGCAGCTAACCCTGAAAATGATAATGAGATGGGGAATGTCATGACAGACACATTAGCGGTTAACAATGTAGTAGTAGGAAGTAACAGAAGGAATATTTGAATAAAGATTTGGAATCTTTAAAGATGTCACATGGCTTAAAAACCTCAGAGTGGCAAGACAGTCAGAATGTCATTCAGAGAGAGACTAAAAGAAAGCATGCAGTGTGCATAAGGAAACAGGTTAAGCTAAAGTCGGCAAGTAAGAGGGTGCCTGTATATAGAGTGCAGAGAGGGACCAGTGTCACCCTGATAAAAAAAAAGCCCCCCCCCCCCATCACTGAACAAGTGTTTAAAAATGTGGTTCCTTCCAAAAGTAAATAAAGGGAAAAGGGGTGGTCTAGTGGAAATTGAGGATGCACTTTGAAACTTTAATGGTATCAGACCCTTAAAGTTCAGAGGTCCACCTCATATTAAAAAAGGTACCAAGATTAATAAACTCCCTACTGGAAAGTTGCCTAGTGTAGCTCCAAGGAAAATAGAAAGACAGCGCACTAGTAAAAAGGCTTGTCTTTTTAGGGCGCAAGTAAGAGTAGCAGGTGGACACAGGGGAAGTGACCTCACGAGACAGGAAGTAGTGTTACCCTTTTGAAAATGAAGTCAGACAGGATTGGACCCCTGCAGGTGATAGATGGCACAGAGGAGCTAAAATGAGAAGGTTGTATTGGTGTGTTCTGTCCCTCTTCTGGATCAAAACAAGAAGGGGGAGATATGTGAGCATGTGGTACCCCACCAGGATAATGATGCAGGATTCTTAAACCGGCAGGTTGAGGGGCTCCAGTGGGCTTTATAGCTACACCAGCTAAAAATGTACACCACTCCACATAGCATCCCGGGATTCCCCCTTACAGTACATCCATGAAGATAAGTCTAAAATATGTGTTACCTGAGACATAGAGTGACTTGAATATACAGTACTTCTTGGAGCAATGGTAAGATAAAGAGACAAATTCTGGCTATAACTGCCCCCACCCACAGTTTTTTCCCAATAGGGGTGTTTGGGTGCCTCGGAGACATGCCCGGTTTCTCTAGTGGGGAGCCCAGTACAGAAAGTACTGGGACCCCATGGAGGTAAGAGGATACTTTGACAGATTTGTATTACGTGGCCTAGAGCTCCCCTGCAGTAGCTGAAGCCAGCTGTGTGTGTGTTAGATCACAGTGGACTGCGCACATGGTTGGTATTCCACTGTATTCCACTGTCTATGCCCACCATCCACATCCTATATAGACTGTACACTGCACCCACATGACATGAAGACTCCATGCAATACAAGTCACACACAGTCTATGCCAACAGCTCCCTATATACGAACATACACAGCTTAGGGGGGAGGTGCCGGGTACAGACCTCCTTTGCTGACACTCCCAGCACCCAGCAAATGGCTGTCTGATTGGCTGGACTGCATACTAATTCAATTGAGAAAAAGCTTACCCACCCTCATCCCCCCAGGTGTCCACATAAAGGGTACACAACACAAAGTTGCATCCCTCCATCCCTTACTTGTGGCACAGGACAGAGCGATGCAGCCCAGTTTAGTGACAGCAGCTATGTCCCAGGGCTTCCTTCCAGATGTTATGCCATGTACCTGGCTGGTCTCTGCTCTGCTATGTGTGAGGCTCACACAGGAATAAGGATTGCACACTGGAATATTTCACTGCGGCACTCGATGGAGGGGGAGCGGCGTGGCATCAGTGCCTAGTACAAGGCTCCCCACACAGCAGGTGGAAGATCTCACAGCTGCATGGGGTAAAACAAAGAACAGACTTCCATGGGAACTAGTTCTAGCAGGTTCAGTATATTGCTTCAAAAAGGATGCATTTTTAAAAGCCCAACATACTGTATAAATGGACATTTATATTATTAAACCAAACCAGAACGTGGGTCCAGGGAGTTATCCACCAACTTTTGGGGCTTTGGAAGTACTGTTTCTCATACTCGAGTGATCTGGATCATGCTTTATAAGGATTTGGTTAACCTTTCTCTGGTTAAAGGGGTTGTAAAGGTTTGTTTTTTATTTTCTAAATAGGTTCCTTTAAGCTAGTGCATTGTTCGTTCACTAACCTTTTCCTTAGATTTCCCTTCTAATTTTTTTTTCTTTGTTTTCTTTGTCTGAATTTCTCACTTCCTGTTCCTCCTCAGTAAGCTGTTCTGGCTGACTAACCCCCAGCCAGAAGGGCTCGGATGATGGGGACGAGCTTACTGAGGAGGAACAGGAAGTGAGAAATTCAGACAAATATTTTTTTTTTTTAGAAAGGAGATGTAACAAAAAGTTAAGTGAACCAACAATGCACTAGCTTAAGGGAACCTATTTAGAAAATAAAAAACAAACCTTTACATTCCCTTTAAATTAGGGGTTCCGATTTCTTAGGATGCAAGGTTTTATAGTTTTACCTATTTAGTTGTTAAATTTCCAGCCATTACAGCCATAAACATTAGAAGTATTTTCACACAAAATAAGCACAAAATATATTCCAGCCAGACTGGCACGTACTACTCAGTCAAGCCCTTCTCTACTAGGATGGTGGAACTTGTTTCATGCTCCACAAAACTTTACTTAAAAAAAACATAACCATATAGTGTTTCCCTCTCACTTTCTGGAGGCCATTATAGCCTGATTTGTTTCCCAAGGACTGGGAGACTCTGTGTAAAGTAGCATAATTAGGTTAATGCCAGATTTTCAAGAAACTTGTTAATGCTTTCCAAAAGCTTAATAATTTGGAGGGCAAGTTTTGTAGTTAGGGGTTCCGGCCTATAACTTTCTCCCAGGTAGTCATGAGGGAAGGGAGTTGTATGTTTTCAGTTATGCTGGTTTTTTTTGTTAGCATTCAATGACACTTACCTTAGCTTTGATAATGATGCACTGCAAACTGCTATTGGCTTGGTCATACCACAGGCTAAATTCCAAAGCTCCCAGTGTGGCTTTGCAAGAAAGAATACAAATAATTATTTTAGCAAACTAAAATCGCTCATGATTAAAATGATACACATAGACCCTAAAAAAAGTTGGTTAAGGCACCTGGCTACTCTGCTGGTAAAATTAATGGAGGACAGAGCAGAGATTTACTTTTCCTTTGTTTATTGTAGTACTATGAATAACTGTTATTCAACAATGGAATTCTTTTTGCCACTGGAAAATAAACCAAATTCTTCATGGGCTATTAACAAACAGTTTGTCATTTGCAGCAACTGTGCTCAGGAAGTGAAACAAAATCAATGAGGCATTACTTTTTTAAAGCGGCTCTACAAAAATCGTGTCTGTTCCCTCTACACACCCGGTGATGGCTTTCTTCCCTCTTTATAAGAAACATCAGTGTAGGTTTCCTACCTGCACTTTGTCTACATAAGTGGAAAGAATGCTTTCCTGTATATACATAGTAAATCGCAACAACAAGAAAGCTATTATGTAATATATATTACACAGAAAGTTCTGGAAAATTGGTCTGTAAGAGTTCACATCTGACTGCCCATACACACTATCAGTTTTCCTGACGGTTTTCTCTTCAGGTTTACCAAAACCATCTAATATGAGGTCAAACCTCAAGAGTTTAAATTTGTATGCAATCAGGCAGGCCCTTGCACTACATGGTTTTGGTAAACCTGAAGAGAAAACCATCAGGAAAACTGATAGTGTGTATGGGGCTTGACACTTCAAATTGTTTTACTGTTACTATGATGGAAGTAGATGAACACACAGCATATGCAGCAACCTGACCCATGCCTGAACAAGATATTTACATACATAACACATCGGTCCTTCCCATCTGATTATTGTGGTTATTGCCAGATTGGGCATTAATCATGTAAGCAGATTTTTAAATTCTCTGGTTAATGTGTCCAGGCCTAGACTATTTGGGGGATGAATCAGTCAGGCCGCGTACACGCAACCGGTTTCCTCGACAGAATCCATCAAGAAACTTGGTGGGGGAGCTTTTTTGCTGAGAAAACCGTTGTGTGTATGCTTTTCATCGAGAAAACTGTCAAGGAACTCGACGAGAAAAAAAAAGAGCAAGTTCTCTTTTTCCTCAACGGGAGTCTCAATTTCCTCGTCGTGTTCCTTGCCGGGCTAGTTTTCTTAGAAACCTGTGCACTTTCAGTAAAAGTATAGTTTGTAATGGAAATAGCACATTTGTCACGCTGTAACAGACTGAAAAGTGCAAATGTACCTTACCAAACTTTTACCTAACACGCAGTAACATGAGATTAGCAAAAGCTGCCCCAAGGGTTGTGCCAGTGGAATCGAACTTCCCCTGCTGTTGTATGTGTTGAAGTCACCGTGTTTGAGAATGAGGAGATTTGGTCTTGACTGTGTGTACGCAAAGGCTGCTTGGCAAGATTCACGACAAGCCTAACAAGGAACTCGTTGAGGAAAAAGATGCGTCTTTCCCGACGAGTTCCTCGGTCGTGTGTACGAGGCCTAAACCAGGATAGATTTTATTTTTTTGCCAATTGCTACGTAGACAAGCCCATGCCTACAGCACTTCTCTCTACTTCATTAGCGCAAACTTGCATGTTTGCCTAGTCTAAAGTTATTTTGGTTGAACATTTTTTGCAGGTCATATAACTTATAATTTGAAAGTTTTTTTCTGCAATGTTAGAAACAACTTATTTTCACTGGCTCAGTTGGGGACTCAGATTTAAAGGGAATGGTTTCATTTATAATGCCTATCTGTATTTATTATGGTCATTCCCTTTTGGAGCCACCAGGTGGAGCTTTAGGCTCCCTTTCCCATTTTCAAGGCCCTCTCTTTTCTGTAAAGCCTGTTATTTACAAAATTCAATGGGTTTTTTTTTTACCAAAGGAAAATATATGCATTTACTGTTGTATTGACTTTTTTTTTAGATAACCTGTTGTGCTCTGTGAATAAAACAGCATTTATGAATGTAAAAAGGAAAGTTTTTCCCTTTTCATAAAAAAAAAAAACTTTTCTTTAGTTTCTAACAGTAGAGCTGTTTAGGTCTTTATGGGTAGCCTATTCACAATTTTGTCTTATTGTTTATGAAATTGAGAGCACTACTGCCATACTTCCTTGTTGACCTCCAAAACCAGATACCTAACCTTAAAATTATTTTAAGCCATTGAAAGACATACTGTGTTTTTATACCCACACCACTGAGGGCTACAGTGCTTTAAAGGGTGTACTTAGGTAAGTTTCTACATCCCCTTTACCATATCTTACTATTTACTGTCATCTGGATTTTTCTTCCTATGAGTAAGGTGTTTCTCTTGGCACTTGGGTGGGCATCAAGTCTTTAAACTCTAGGTTTTCTACTTCTAGGACCAGGGAATGTTTGGTGCATGGGTGAGTAGAAGGCACATTGGGTGCCCCTTTTATAGCCTGAGTGCACAGACCCTTAATTCAGGCTTATTTTCAGACTATGGGCAATAAATTATTCCCATATTTTTAACAAGCTATAAAAAGAACCTTAAAACAAGCCATTTCTGATCTCTTCACCTGCTTGTTCTGTGGAGGAATTTCCTCTCAAGGACCCCTTAAGATAACAACAAAGACTCTAAAATTTTAAAAGTTTCAAACAGCTTAGAAACAGCCTGCTGTGTATTTGCATTAAAAGATAATAGTAAACAAAGCTAAGATTTCTGTGCCTCTGTTATGAAATGTGAAGCCTATTTTTTCCACAATGACTATAACCACATAGGTGAAAAAGAGGTGGTTTAAAAGTACTTTATTGCTTATTTAGAATATGCAAATACTTTAATGTCGATTGTCTGGGCACAAGTTTACTTTAAGAATTCAACATCGACATTGGGCCAGATTCAGTAAGAAGTTACCTCTAGATAAGCCGCGTAACTTCTAACCTACGCCGGCGTATCTGTTTTCTGTATTCAGAAAACAAGATACGCCGGATTAAGTTAAGATATGAGTGGCGTAATTGTATTACGCTGTCGTATCTTAACTGCAATTTTAAAATGGCCGCTAGGGGCGTTCCCGCTGATTAACGCTGAGAATATGTAAATCAGCGAGATACGCCAATTCACGAACGTACGCCCGCCCGACACAGTGACTTTACGCCGTTTCCGTAAGGGGTTTCCCGGCGTAAAGATAAAACACGAAAAAGCAGGCACACCCTAGGTTAAGTATGGACGTCTTGACCGCGTTGAATTTGAAAATGTTTACGTAGTTTGCATAACTCGTCCGTGAATTGGGGATTTACGTCAATTACGTTCACGTCGAAAACACTGTCATAATTTGGAACATGCGCACTGGGATACCTCAATGGACGACACATGCGCAGTACGTTCGGCCCGGGATCGTGCTTAATTTAAATAGCAGACGCCCCCTACCCGTCGAATTTGAATTACGACGGGCCATTTACGCTACGCCACTGCAACTTTACAGGCAAGTGCTTTGTGAATAAAGCACTTGCGTGTAAAGTTGTGGCGGCGAAACGTAAATCACATACGTTACGCCGCCACAAAGATCCGCTCTCCATCCTGAATCTGGCCCATTGTTTAATAGGAAACACCCTGTTCTAGGCTAGTTGAAATACTCTATCATGTATCATTAAATATACATAGAAGTACCCAATTATCACCTGCTTGTTACTATATAGCATTAACACTACACTAGTGAACATATACAGCATCCCCACCTGCCTTTAACATCTTTCTCTTCTCTAAATCCCCTTTACTTTTTGTGTTTCCTATATAGGTTTAAGATAAAATGCCAAACTAAAATGCCAACTATTTCCATTTTGTAAACTGTAAATCATTAGCCTGGAAGACGGCAAAATATCTGAACACCCTCCTAGTTAAGTAGCTAGGGTGATGGGCAAATGTATTTCTTTTTGGCTCCTCTGTAATCAGTCAGGTAGCTGTTGATTGTCTTGAGCAGTCCTACTGGAGGAGTTTCCAGTCCTCTGTGCACACTGCTGGCATAGCCAGGAAGGCCTACTTCTAAAGGTCCTTTTCTGGAGCTAATTAAAGGATTTCACTTAAGGACCTGGTCCAGAGGGCTCACTGAAAAGTGCCTGGTGAAAGTTGGAAATGGTCAGGCTGTCCTAGGGCATTGTAAGCATTAACCTCTCTCTCACTGAAGAGTGTCCTGTGGATACTGGTAGAAAGGCATCCCGTGATACTGTGACATTGTGAGTACTGACCTGAGCTTAGTGTCCTAGTGACTGTGTGCCATTTTATTTGGATGGATCAGCCAGTATGAGATCATTTTTAAAAAGGGATTACCATCTGTATTTTCTCCTGCTAAGAGACTGTTTGTAGAAGCTTAGCAAAGTTGAGTGTTCTCCTGCAAATATTCAGTAACTCTGAAGACTAAAAATCCCAAAAAGACATCCCTAGATGGGTTACTGAGCAAGAGTGAATGAACTGTTGCTGTGTGTCTTGCTGCCACTGCACTAATCTTAGGAAAGAACCGGTTAAAACACAGTGGCTCCTGCAGGGATAGCGCCACATTCAGGAAAAATATATAAACAATGATGATGCAGAAACTCATATCAACCAATCATACTTTAGTTAATTGAATACAGATTGTAATAGGTTAAATGTTGGCTGCAATTTGCTCTCACTAAATACATCTGTATGTACAACATGTTCTATGTACAACTAGAATTTTCACAACATCTCCAGAATTTAATATGTGGAACAATCCAGGGAGAATGACGACTATGTAATGTATTAAATGTGGTATGTGTGTGAAGCCATGTGTAAGGTCCTAATACATTGGCAATCAGTGCTCTAACAATGGATGCTATACTGTACATTAAGTTTTGTCAGGTAGAAAAACAACATGCCTTGATGAAATCATTTACTTTTCCACCCACTCACTTGCTTCATCTGAGTCATAGCTATTAGCTTCCTCCTCTTCATCTTCTTGTGGTTGGGACTGCCGTGAGGGAGCTGCTGTAATGGTCGAAGGCACAGCAGCCGAGTAGGATACAGTCTGGCGAAGAGGACGGTCCTCTCTGACACCTTGTGTCATGGGCTTCTCCTCCCTGGGTGCTGCAGCTGTGTATGCTTGTTCAGACTGGGATACAGGAGGACCACCTGTGGAGAACATTTAGTTCCTTGTGAATAATAAATAACAGATTCTATTCAAGGAATCTTACAAGGATTGTTGCTTGGAACACTAATCTCTCCATTTTTCAAACAAAATTGTAATATTATATGTTTCATTATACTAATAGAGACATTTAGGGTGGCCTTTGAAACAAACTTAATAACTGCAACGTACAAAATATATTTACCTACTGCAACAAATGGTCTGATCTGACCACAGTATAGTGACATCTGATTTGGTACTATCAATTACTATGAGCTGCATTATGAGATTGCTACAATGCCTTTTTGAGTCCCTTTGCTTTCCCATAAAAAAAACTGACCATACTAGGCATAAGAGCATGGCGTGCTCAGTTTTCACCCCCCCCCCCATATTTTTCATCTTTTTTGGGATTTAAAACAGCTTTAAATGATCTATTTAGGTTTATACGTATTGCTTTCTGATGTTATTAAAAAATTAAAAATAAAAAAAAAGATAAACAATCTGGACTTGTTAAATTGCTAATAAAAATTAAAGAGGTGGGTATTTTTTTTTTTTTTAATATGTAGTGATATCTAAAAGGAAATGCAGCCGTTTTTACATTTATCACTCTGTATTGTCGCCACACCTAGTACAGAACTACAGAAGGTACAGCACAGTTTTGTATGATGTTCCATGCAGTTTTTCACTTTATCTGGATCACTGTGTGCTGCCAAAGGAGCTTGATACATAAACAAAATACGCTGTCACTTTTCTCTGTTTATATTCTCAGGCTCCCTATGTTTGTATGAGTTTTCTTCCAAGAGCAAGCTGAAAGGTAAAATTCTGACTGAACTTGCCCTAGAGTAAATATACCTTATCTCACTTACTGGCAATGATAGGGAATCAGAACATTAGACTGTAATCTCCGCCTGAGGCAGGGGCTAAGATGAGTGTGTCTATATACCTTGTAAAGAGCTGCATATTAGGTCAGCACTATATAAATCTGCAAATAAATGTCACTAAAATCAGTTTGAAGATCCCTTCAATGACCTGTATAAGTAGGACAAAACTTGTATGTCCCACTGTGTAAAGTTAAAATCACAAACGTCAGGTCTTGCCTATCACAAAGAGCAGGGGTCCTCAAACTACGGCCCGCGGGCCGCATGCGGCCCGCCGAGCACCATTATCTGGCCCACTGCATGCAGGGCCGGTAGACTGCTGTGTCAGAAGCTCACTGAAAAGTTTGGGCGCGCTGTAATAAAAGTCACGGTGTCAGAAGCTCATTGAAAAGTTTGGGCGCGCTGTGAAAAGTCACTGTGTTAGAAGCTCATTGAAAAGTTCAGGCGCGCTGTGTGATAATAGTCCCGCCCTCCTCTTAGACCAGCTTGTGTGATAGACGCAGTGTTCCGTCTATCACATGAGCTAGTCCAGGAGGAGGGCGGGACTATTATCACACAGCGCGCCTGAACTTTTCAATGAGCTTCTGACACAGTGACTTTTCACAGCGCGCCCAAACTTTTCAATGAGCTTCTGACACAGCAGGAGCAGGAGATCCTGATACACACACAGACAGGTCAGACATCGTTTGGCACAGTAAGGCTACAATGGGCTTGTAATAATGGTGGGGGGCTTCAATGGTGGGGGGGCTTGTAATGGTGGTGGGGGGTTTTGTAATAATGGTGGGAGGGGCTTGTAATTATGGTGGGGGGCTGCAATGGTGAGGGGGGCTTGTAATGATGGTGGGGGAGCTGCAATGGTGAGGGGGTTTGTAATAATAGTGAGGGGGGCTTGTAATGATGGTGGGGGGGCTTGTAATGGTGGGGGCTGCAATAGTGTGGGGAGCTTGTAATGATGGTGGGGTGCTGCAATGGTGAGGAGGCTTGTGATAATGGTGAGGGGGGGGGTTGCAATGGTGAGGGGGGCTTGTAATGATGGTGGGGTGCTGCAATGGTGAGGGGGCTTGTGATAATGGTGAGGGGGGCTTGTAATGATGGTGGGGGCTGCAATGGTGAAAGGGGCTTGTAATAATGGTGAGGGGGGCTGCAATGAGGGCATAGTAAGGAGGCAGTGAAAGTGAGGCTGTAGTGATGGGCATGGGTTGGGGGACTTTCAGGTTTTTTTTTGGCGGGGGGGGGGGCGGCGGCAGTGAAGGACCTGGCCCTCTAACGGTCTGAGGGACAGTGAACTGGCCCCCTGTTTAAAAAGTTTGAGGACCCCTGACAAAGAGTATCTGTACCTGCAGTCTTGCGTACACTGGATAAACACAGGTCAGAGCAAGGACACATAGAACGCAATGGTTTTCTATGTGCCTCATTCTATTACAACGATGTGTACATGTGCAGTTTAGTATGTTGCATTTAAATGCAATATATACGCACTTTAACACAATGTACAACAGTGTATGCCAACACAACCTGACTGAAGTACATAAGAGCAAAAAAATATGTTTTTTTGGGAATGACATAAAAAGGAAAGAAGACTGCAAAACATTAAATGGTAAAACTTTAAAAATGCATGCCAGTGTATATAAATGCAATGCAACAACCATAAAACCACAACAGAACATGCATAAAAATACATGCAACTACATGTTGCAGCACTTGCACTTTCAGTGCATTGTATTGCATTTTTACATGCAGTATGATATGAAAGGACCCTTAAGCTTAATGCACAAAAGTAGACAAAAAATCCACTTTTAGAGGCATTTTTCTTTTTTTCCCCATCCAGCCACCACTATCGATGCAGCTCTATTTCAACATGCACTTTGAATATGCGTGTTTGTACATTAAAGAAGTATTCAGAGGCATAAAAAATAGAATATGTGTATGACAAAAAATTTTGTTTTGTTTGGATTCGAGAATTAAGTTATGTTGTTTAGTTAAATTCGGTTGATTCTTTCAATTCGTTTTTGTATTTGGAATTTGTATTCGTAATTTTAGAATTTTCTTAAAATTTACCGCTTTTTAACGATTCGAAAAATTCAAATCGATAAATTTTAAAATTGGTCAAAATGAAAATGTTATATTGTTTTCGATTCGAATGTAGCAAAGTGAACAAACAAAAGAAAAATCTTCATCAAATGTTTACAATGACTCTTTAAATCACCTTTGGCTTAACAAAAACTGCATCATTTCGAAATTCTACTCTCAGGCCGCGTACACACGCTCAAACTTATCCGATGAAAACGGTCCGACGGACCGTTTTCATCGGATATGTCTGCTGGGCTGTTTTGGTCTGATGGTTGTACACACCATTAAAACCAAAATCCCCGCAGACAGACAGCGCAGTAACGTGGCGGTGACGTTGACGCCGCCACGTCACCACTCCAGGAAGTAAAATACTTCCACGCATGCGTCGAATCCATTCGGCGCATGCGGGAGATTTTTGTCCGCTGGTTAAGCGTACTAACCAGCGGACATGTCGGACGGACGGGTTTCCAGCAGACAAGTTTTAAAGCATGCTTTAAAACTTGTCTGCTGGAAAAACCTGTCTGCTCGCCCATACACACGATCAAATTTGTCTGCTGAAATGGTCCATCGGACCGGTTTCAGCATACAAATTTTGATCGTGTGTACGCGGCCTAAGGCCGCGTACACATGATCAGACTGTTCCGATGAAACTGGTCTGTCCTGGTCGTCCGTCGGACAGATTCGATGGTTAGTACACAAAAGCATCGGACCAAAAACCTGTGCATGCTCAGAAGTCGACGCATGCTTGAAAGCATTATACTTAGTTTTTTCAGCACGTCATTGTGTTCTATGTCACCGCGTTCTGGTCCGATGGGATTTTGGTCTGATGGTGGTCCAATGAAAAAGGTCCGTCAGACCAGTCTCATCGGACCGGTCTGATCGTGTGCACGTGGCCTAACACCACACACAGTCTTTGTCTTTCGATTGTAGTTCAATGTAAAATTCAATTAGAATTTCAGAAATGTCATTACGTTATTTGGAGCATTCGGTAAAATTTGTTTATATTGTTATTTGGGTATTCGGATATATCTGAATCTCTGAATAACGAAAAATGTGTCTAAATATTAATTTGGAACAAAATAAACCACACACGTCTGATTAAAATGCACTGAACCTACAACAAATTTAGAGAGGAGCTTACTGGTATAATTTATGTACATATGCTTATAAACAAGCACATTCAATCTAGTGGCTAAAATAAATTGATATTCTAGCTAATACAATGAGTTTATGTACTTATGTACATATGATTCTAAACAGCATACGCCTGTAAACATGCATAAACGGACAAAACAACAAAGGAATATTATTTACTCTGGAGCGTAGAAAGAAATATTTTTTATATGTCGGTGTGCGTGAAGTCTTATGGTGAACCATCTTATCTACATGCGCCAGAGAATATTAAAAACACAACATTGTCACCTTGACCCTCGGGAAATCTACCACCGGGAGCTGGCCTTGGTGCTGATCTTCCACTAGCTGAAAGAAAAGGTTATTGAAACCCCTGAAATCTTCATATTTCAAAATAAATTATTAAAAAACAGTACTGCCAATACTGCATAGTTTAATAATGCCTACGGCAGATATTGGTGAGCAGATAAAAACTATTTTTTTTAGGTTGCTATTAAAAAGCAGAACACAGCATAGATATACATGTGTACATACTGTATAAGCCTTGGGAAATAGGTAAAGGAATAAACCCTACTTAATAATGCATTAGAAGGTGCTAAGGGGTGAATTCACTAATGTTTACCATATGCGATAACACGGTCACTTAACTTGTATCCATAAATCATGGAATGCGTTTAAAAAAGTCAAATTCACAACAACAACAAAAAATTATTATGCAGTATTTACTGCATAATGAAAAATGTGGCAGTAAATATCGCCAAAAAAAAACATGCGGTAAGCTCTTAAATCCAATTCACAAATGAATTAAAAAAATATGCAATATTTATTACCAGGGTTATGCTGGCAGCATCACGTGTGGTATGTGTCAGAAACAGCATGGGAGTCCCCCCCCCCCCAAAAGCTGGTTGCTAAGGAGTACCCCTGCCCCAAAGCACCTCCATGTTAAGGGCATGTAGCCTAGTATGGTTCAGGAGTGGGGGGGGGGGGGGCACTTGCTTGTCCCCTCCTTTTCCTGACCTGCCAGGCTGCATGCTCGGGAATGGGTCTGGTCTGGTATCTGTTTTTTTCTCATTATTTTTCATTGCTGGCATTCTTTACATTTAGCTGTCAGTGGGGAACAACAGTCATCTGTTGTTAAGGATGTGGCAGCCGGCTTCTGGGCCCACTCCTTAGCAACCAGCTCAATGCGATAAATTACTGCATGAAAATATGCAGTAATTACCACATTATTGAAACTTTACCGCAGTATTGGTGAATTGAACATTTGCACACTTGTTTCCGCATGTGTTTTTTTTACACATTTATTTCAGCGTTATTTAACTCTTAGTAAATTGACTCCTAAGTGGTATAGACCCTAGAAACTAATCACAATTAATGTTATACTCGCTACTGTAATGATACTGTAAATTAATAAATTGCTATGGGATTACAACACGCAGGGCTGTCACAATGAGTGGACACACCTGGGCACAGTCCAGGGGCCCCAGCTGCATAGGGGGCCCCTGTACTTTCCCCAAAGCAGCTGGTCCTGGACCACACTCCCCCAAAATCGGGTGCCCCATAATGGCACTAAGAGTAATGGATACACAGGGGGGGGGCAGGCTGGCAGTAGTGTACTGTGCAGAACGATACCTATTATTTCACAGCTAGCAGGGAGGGGCAGGGCTGGAGCGCCAGTGATGCTCCAGGAGCTGGAGTGGGAGTCGGCAGCACTGAGAGCCCACCTGCAGAAGTGCATGTGTTTCTTTGCTGTACAGAATGATTGTTCATGTAGTCAAAGCGAAGCTCCGCTTGTCTGCCTCCTACCTACTTGATGTCTATATACCTGCGCTGTCTCCATTGTACGGGCCCCAGAGCATTACTTTGCCCAGGGGCCCATGATGCTATTGAGAAGGACCTGACAACACGTAGTACATAATTAGTGCTTTCTACACTGCTTTATTAAATAAATCTTGGACTGTCAACATCCTAAGTGAAAACAGGGGTCCAATAACCTAAATTAGGTCCCAAAATCAATTGTTGGCCTCCCCAAATCGTAAGACATGATCTTTATTTAGTAGTACAAATACAACAGTTTAGGATCCCAACATGGTAGGCAACAGTTGCAGGACCGTCTTAATAGCATCATGGGCTCCTGGGCAAAGTAATACTCTGGGGCCCCTACAAACAGACATCAAGTAGTTAGGAGGCAGACTGCCTCCCCTGTGTATCTATCACTCTCAGTGCCATCATGGGGCCCCCAATTATGGGGCAGCGTGGGCTCAAGGACTAGCTGCTTTGGGGAAAGTGCAGGGGCCCCCCCATGCAGCTAGGGCCCCTGGGCAGTACCCAGGTGTGCCCTCTCATTAAGACAGCTCTGAAAAGTTGGTTGAATCCTGAAAACTTTACGTTGTTAAATAGAAAACAGACGAAGCAAAAGACAAGGAGTTTCTCTGAAGCTCATATTGATTCACTTTTGTCTTGAGTTCTCTCATTACAAATTCTGACTAGTTTACATGCTGTGATAATGTCTGATTTTTCTTAAATACTGCTGTTAAGAATGTAAATTTGACTTAAATGGGTTTGTTTTTTGTTTTCTAAATAGGTTCCCTTTAAGCTAGTGCATTGTTGGTTCACTTACCCTTTCCTTCCTTTTCCTTTCCATTCCCTTCCATTTCCCTTCTAAATTTTCTTTGTCTGAATTTCTCACTTCCTGTTTCTCCTCAGTAAGCTTACCTCATCATCTGGCTGGGGGTTAGTCAGCCAGAGCAGCTTATTGAGGAGGAACAGGAAGTGATGAATTCAGACAAAGAAAAAAAAAAAGGGAAATCAAAGGAAAAGGTAAATGAATCCAGGATGTCTTGAAGCCCCCAACTTGGACACACAAGAATTTTGCGATGAGTTATCGGATTGCTTCATTAACAAAATTGAGGCCATCCGGCAAAGCATTCAACAAAACAACTTCGCTCCTAGCTCCCCCCATAGTCAGTTACACAGCACCGGCAGCAATTCACCAAAGTTAGGTGAGTTCACGCTGGAACCCATCTCCATTCAGACAACAAAAAATATCATCAGCACTCTGCGCAACAGCACTGCGCCAAATGATATTATCCCCACCAAACTGCTGAAGGAATGCGCCGACATCCTGGCACCTCCTGTCACGCAGCTTATCAACCAATCCTTCAGGGAGGGCATAATGCCCTCCCAGCTGAAGGAGGGCTTTATTCAACCCATTTTGAAGAAAGCCACCCTGGATCCGAAGGATCCACTCAATTGGCGCCCCATAACAGGCCTAAATGTTCTCTCCAAGGTAATGGAGAAAGCAGTGGTACAGCAGCTGCAACAGCATCTAGATACCCACAACTTACTCGACCCATTTCAATCAGGATTCCGTCCCGGACACGGGACGGAAACAGCATTGCTTAAGATATGGGACGACGTTCTCGAGGCCGCAGACGAAGGAGAATCTTCTCTTCTGGTTCTGTTGGACCTAAGCGCAGCCTTTGATACAGTAGATCACAAGCTATTATTGACTCGGCTGGCTAAAATAGCCAAAGTCGCAGAAAGCGATCTATCCTGGTTCTCCTCTTTTTTGGATAACCGATCGCAAATAGTGAAGCTAGGACCCTTCACTTCTGAACAACGCACATTATCGTGCGGGGTCCCTCAAGGATCTCCCCTGTCGCCGATGTTATTCAACATCTATATGCGTCCTCTTTTCGAAATCATCAGCAGCCAAAAACTGCTATATCACTCATATGCAGATGACACGCAACTGTACTTCCGCATTTGCAATAAAAAGGATCACCACCTCAATCTAGAGACGTGCCTCTCTTTGATAGAGGACTGGATGACAAAGAGTTATCTCAAACTCAACGGAGTGAAAACAGAACTTCTTCTGTTTCACGCCAAGCGCAGGAATCAATCAGCAACAACCTGGTTCCCCCCGCCCATTCTGGGCAAAATCATCTCCCCTAGCGCCAAAGTCAAAAGTCTTGGGGTCATTTTTGACTCCGACATGACAATGAACGCACAAATAGGGACAGTAGTCAGCGGATCTCACCATCTGCTGCGCCTACTACGCAGACTCATTCCTTTCATTCCCAAGAAAGACGTAGCGGTCGTGGTGGGAGCAGTTGTAAACTCCAGATTGGACTATGCAAATGCCCTTTACCTCGGACTCCCCAAGTACCAAATCGCTCGTCTTCAAGTCGTTCAAAATACGGCCGCCAGACTTGTGACTGGGAAAAAAACCCTGGGAATCAATCTCGCCGTCACTGAGATCCCTTCACTGGTTACCAGTTAAAGACAGAATCACCTTTAAAGCTCTCTGTCTAACGCATAGATGTATCCATGGGAATGCTCCCCATTATCTATGCGAAAAGTTAAAAATTCAGAATCCCAATCGTATTCTACGATCCACCAATCAAAATCGGCTTCAGATACCGAAAGCCAGATACAAGTCCAAAGGGGACAGAAGATTCGCTGTCCAAGGTCCCAGACTATGGAACGCCTTACCAGCCAGTATTCGGCTGGAGGAGAACTACTTGGTCTTCAGGAGAAAGATTAAGACGCATCTCTTTTGATCTCAAAGGAGACAGGAACAACGAGCGCCCAGAGGCGATTTACTTTGCATGTGCTGCGCTATATAAGTTTTCATTCATTCATTCATTCATGAACCAACAATGCACTAGCTTAAAGGAACCTATTTAGAAAATAAAAAAACAAACCTTTACAACCGTATTAAATCTCCATAATTATGAGAGAAATGCTTTGCTAATTATATAATGTTACTTCTAAAAATATGACAGTCATGCATAGTTCCTCATTCTGTCATGGTCCATCTATTGTGTATGGTCAATAGTATTATACTGTACCTTGCTGGGCAGACTGTAGGTTGGAGCTTTGGTTTGCGGGAGGACCAGGTCTAGCAGCCTGAGCAGTCGGAGGACGTTTACCACCTGAAAAATCAATTAAAACAGACATACATTTTTAACTTTACAAAAAATGTAAGTTCATTTATAGCGACATAAGAAAGTTCATGATCACACAGTTTTTATAAGAGATTAGCAATATGGCTTGCTGGTTTTCTATTTCCATTCCATTGCTGATTGAATAATTATGGCACAAGTCACACAGAAAAGTAATCTTTGGGGTTACCCTCTTGTAACCCAATGCCCAATGTAAGATTGAAATGTAAAGGCGACTGATTCGCTCCTCTCCCTCCCCAAATAAATTCCTGGTTTGGAAACCAGCATAGTTTCAAGGTCTAGTGTACGCTTCTTCACTATGATAGGATAGGCAGCCTAATGGCTAAATTAAAGCTCTTGCACGGCAGGCTGAAAACACTGCAACAGGAAGTGCTGCTAGTGGCAGGATCTCCAAGTAAAAAACTTTACAGGAGGAGTACAAATTGACTTGTTTATGAACATAGTATAGAGTGAAGCATGATGGCAAACATACTGAAAACAAATACATTTACAGTACATACACAATAAAGAAACTTTGGAAAAATTTTAGTTTTTTTTTGTCAGATGTATATTCTTGTATCTCTTAGTTCGGGGGGTTGACAATTTATTGATTGAGGGTAGGTGACTGATAGACCGTCATCCTTTCTTGCTGACCCCCAACCTGGACAGGAGGACCATCGGAGGATGGCATTTACTGTTTTCCTTCTTTTCTCGCTGAAAGCTACCTCTTCCCTCTCCCTATTGCATTTTGCTACAGGAGGAAAGAGAATCAGTCACAGTAACTGCCGCCCCTCCTGTCCCTGTCCCTCATATTTCGGCTGCTCATCCCTCCCAATATGCTCTCATGCGTACCCACCCCCTGCAGAGCTGCCAGCTTCCCTCCTCTCTGCTCCTGCCAGCTGTTGCATGGGATTTTTCAAGATGGAGAGTAGGGAAGGGGTGTCCAGTAAATATGTAATTTACCAACCCTTTTCTTTTTTGAATGAACACAGTGAGTGATATGTACTGATCACAAATAATAATATCAAAAATCCTTCACGCTATAAATATCAATTAAGTGAATAAATAAATATTAAAAAAACGAAAGTTGCAGCAAAACCTAAAAGTGTTTACAGTACACAGGTGAAAAATAAGGTAAAAAGTGATCTTGCGCAAAGCAACCACAAAGTGACCAAACACATAAATCACTCACTGTGTTCATTCATAACTGTTGAGATTGAACAGAAAGCACTGAGAACTTCCCAATTAATTACTGTCCAGTGCAGCTGAGGCTGCAGAGAAAGAGGCTGGGGAATATCTGTCCTCAGTCCCTTTCTCTTGTTTCAAAAGTGAGACATTAGGGATCTGTTTAGATATTAGACCCCTGATATTTCACCAAAGCCCCCTAAAAAGCTTGTAGAAATCATAGAAATAATATTGTAAAAAATCATTTTAAAAATAAATAATAATAATAATAAACTACTGACACTGTCCACTGCCCTAATTATACCAGTCTTTGTCCTGCTGACACCTACCTCTGCCCCACTAATAAAGTCCACTGCCTCACTGACATCTCCACTGCTCTACAGACTGACACCATCCCCTTCCCTACCGAAACCATCCACTGCCCTACTGTCACTGTCCACTGCTCTTCTGACACCACCATCTGCCCTACTGTTACTGTCCACTTTTAAAGTAGTTTAAGTTTATAGTGATATTTGTTTTATTATATTTTTTTTTATGTTTTTCTTACTTTATAGTTAGGCCTTCCTAGTTAATTTCATTTTTTTTTTTTAAGGGTGCTGAAATAAAATGATCTTTGATCTCTTTGATGTTGTTCCGGTAGATTTACACCTCTCAGGCCGCGTACACACGAGGGGATATGTCCGCTGAAAACGGTCCGATGGACCGTTTCAGCAGACATCTCCGCTCGTGTGTATGGGCTAGCGGACAGATTTCTCCACCCGACAGATTTCAAAGCATGCTTTGAAATCTATCCGGTGGGGATCTGTCCGCCCGACATGTCTGCTGGTTAGTACACTTACCAGCAGACATGTCGGCCCCCACCGCCGCCGCGCCGCTGCCGAATGGATTCGGCGCATGCGCGGAAGTGTTTTACTTCCTGGTGCGGTGACGTTGCGGTGACGCGGCGGCGTCAACGTCACCGCCGCGTCACCGCCACGTCACCGCGCCTTCCGGCGGCGGGGAATTTGATCCGATGGTGTGTACACGCCATCGGATCAAACTCCCGATCGGACATATCCGATGGAAATGGTCCGCGGACCGTTTTCATCGGATATATCCGATCGTGTGTACGCCGCCTCAAAGATTGCCTACCTCTGCCTTAGTGGTTTGGAACACAATGGCCCAGATTCACAGAGAGTTGGGCGCACATTACGCTGCTGTAGCGCAAACGTTGTATGCTGCGTCGACGCAGCGCGGAGAGGCAAGCACTGCATTCAGTAAGCTATTGCTCCCAACGCTGCGTCGGTGTGGCGTAAGTTTCAAAGGCGCAGGCCAGCGTAGGTGGAAGTGGGAGTGACCCCATGCAAATTATGGTCTGAGTATGGTGCAGTGTTTTATGCCCGGCGTATCACAAACTGCACATGCGCCGTGACGTGGACGCATGAAACAGCACCCTTATGCCGTGAAAGTAATGTACGCCCAGTATGCCGGCCTGTGTTCTCTGGGGCAGACCTTTGCATGTCTGTTGCCGGGTTGCACCTCATCTATGGGGAATAACTTTACGCCGAACGTACAGTTTTCGCACACCTCGCTTAGCATGTGTCGGGTGCGCGTACGTTTGTGAATCACCGTATTTCGCTCATTTGCATGTTTGAATGCCTAATCAATGGGAGCATCGACATGCGTCCAGACGAAAAGTGCGCCTCCGCTACGCCGTCGTATGTAAGCTACGTCGGCGTAGGCTGGCCAGTTTTTAGGCGTATATTGGTTTGTGGGTCTGGCGCACAGATACGCCGGCGCACATTTGCGCTTACCGGCGCAAATTTGCACTTACATCGGCGTAAGTGCTTTGTAAATATGGGCCTAAATGCAGAAATGTATAATGCTGACAAAGAAAACCAGTATATTCTAGAAGTCTGCTATGTTAAAGGTTATGTCCACCTTTTAAAAAAAAAAAGATTAAATACACATATTGCAGAAAAAAAAAATATGCATTTATTATTTTTGCCAAATCTGCCTGCAAGGTATTGCACCTGTGATCAGTGGAACAGGCAGATTGCTCACACTTTTTGCTCAGCTACATGCTGCATAGTTTGTAAACAAATTACGCCAAGCAAAAATAATAAATCAGAAGCAGAAAGTGAAAGTAATTGTTTTTCCACTTTTACGATCTTGTTTCGGCCACGACCTCAAAGTCAGTACCATTTATATAATAATCTTTGTTGAAAGAACATAATGTGAAGGTCACCTGCAGCAATACATAATTGTGTTCTGTGTCATTGTGTCAAGGAAACCAGCAGATGCCAAAATGTTTCTTTACAATATTGCACAAACACTAGTACCGTAATTTGAATGAAAAAAGGTTTTGGCATAGTTTGTGTATACTGACTATTCCTAATAGTTGTGGCAGCATTTTAAGGGTGCTTTCACACTGGTCCATTGAAAAAAAAGCATTAAAAATTAGTTATGCAATTCCAGCGTGTTTCCAGTGTGTTTTCTGGATGCCTGAATCCCAGCATGCACAAAATACACCATAGACACAAATAAAGGTGCCTTCTTGTTGTATTTTCCATTCTTGTCAATAGGGAGCTGTACACAAAAGCGCACCAAAGATCTAGCATAGTCCCATAGGATTTAACCACTTAAGCTCTGGACGGTTTTACTTTCCAGATCAGGCCGATGTGGCATCCACCTAGGTAAATATGAAACTGTAAAAAAAAGGGATTTTTAAATACAGCTTACCTGTAAAATCCTTTTCTTGGAGTACATCACGGGACACAGAGCGGCATATTCATTACTATATGGGTTATATGGAGTACCTTCAGGTGTGGACACTGGCAATCTCAAACAGGAAGTCCCCTCCCTATATAACCCCCTCCCCTAGAGGGAGTCCCTCAGTTTTGTAGCAAGCAGTATGCCTCCCAAAATGTTTCCCCAAAAGAGGGGTGGGAGCTCTGTGTCCCGTGATGTACTCCAAGAAAAGGATTTTACAGGTAAGCTGTATTTAAAAATCCCCTTTTCTTTCTCGTACATCACGGGACACAGAGCGGCATATTCATTACTATATGGGATGTCCGAAAGCAATGCTTTAATGAGGGGAGGGAGACATCTTCCAAAGAAGGATTCAATTTAGAGGTATACTCAAATAATAATAATTCCAACTTAGTCAAGAAAATTTTTTTTTTTTTTTTTTTTTTCTTTTTTTTTTTTCTTTTTTTTACAACCAAGGGTGCCTCTGATCCCGAGGATCTTAAACTGCAGCCTGTAGTACTGCCTGTCCAAAGGCAGAATCCGCATTCCTTCTCACGTCTAGTTGATAAAACTTTGTAAATGTGTGGACTGATGACCACGTCGCCGCCTTGCATATCTGAGCCATAGAGATCTGATGGTGTGCTGCCCAGGAGGCGCCCATGGCCCTGGTAGAATGGGCCTTTACCGACAAAGGAGGAGGCAACCTCTTCAAACCGTAGGCTTGAATGATTAATTGTCTAATCCATCTCGAGATGGTGGATTTTGCAGCTGCCTGCCCCTTCTTGGGGCCATCTGGTAGAACGAATAACACATCTGTCTTCCGGATCTTTTCTGTAGCTTTAAGATAGGCCTTCATGGCCCGGACAATATCCAAGGTATGCAGCAACCCCTCCTTTCTAGATGTGGGTTTTGGAAAGAAGGATGGAAGTACCAAATCCTGGTTCAAGTGAAATTTGGATATAACCTTTGGTAGAAAGGAAGGATGGGGCCGGAGAACTGCCCTGTCCTTATGCAGAACGAGATATGGTTCCTTACACGATAAGGCTGCTAATTCTGACACTCTCCTGGCCGAAACTATGGCGACCAAGAAAACCAACTTTCTTGTCAGTAAGACTAAAGGAATCTCAGCCAACGGCTCAAAGGGTTGTTTCTGTAGAGTGGACAGGACAAGATTTAAGTCCCATGGACAAATTGGTGACTTGACAGGAGGATTAATACGCAAGACCCCCTGTAAGAAGGTCTTTACCAGCGAGTGGGTGGCCAGCGGCCTCTGAAACCACACTGACAGAGCTGAGATCTGTCCCTTGATTGTGCTTAGTGCCAGGCCTTTATCCACTCCTAGCTGGAGAAAACTTAACACCCTATCAATAGTATATTTGCGGGAATTCCATCTTTTGGATTCACACCAGCCTATGTAGTTCCTCCACACCCTGTAATAAATCACCCTGGAGACCGGCTTTCTAGCCCTAATCAGGGTAGGAATTACCTGCCTAGACAGACCTCTACCCCTGAGAATCAGGGATTCAGCCTCCAGGCCGTCAAATTTAGACGCTGTAATGTAGGGTGGAGGATCGGGCCTTGTGAGAGTAGGTCTGGTTGTAGAGGAAGAGTCCAAGGGTCTCCCACTGCCATCTTCAGGACTAGTGAGTACCAAGTCCTCCGGGGCCAAGCCGGAGCTACTAGAATGACTGGCTTGTGCTCCACTCTGATCCTGCGCAACAGGCGAGGGAGTAACTGTAGCGGAGGGAATGCATATAGAAGTTTGAATTGATGCCAAGGGCAAACCAACGCATCGGTTCCGCAGGCCATAGGATCCCTCGCTCGAGACACGAACCTGTCTAGTTTCTTGTTGAACCTGGATGCCATTATATCTACGTCCGGCATTCCCCACCTCTGGCAGATTGTCTGAAAGACCTGGGGATGCAGAGACCACTCCCCTGGCAACAGACTCTGGCGACTTAAGAAGTCTGCCTGCAGGTTGTCCACTCCGGGAATGAATATCGCCGAAATGCAGGGTACATGAACCTCTGCCCACTGAAAAATCAAGCTCACCTCCCTCTGAGCGGCCTGACTCCTGGTTCCCCCTTGGTGGTTTATGTATGCCACCGCCGTGGCATTGTCTGACTGGATTCTCACCGGGAACCCCTTTAATCTGGAGGTCCATGCCAGAAGGGCTAGGCGAGCAGCTCTGATCTCCAAGATATTGATGGGGAGCTGCCTCTCTGCTTTCACCCAAGTTCCCTGGCGAGAGAACCCCTCGAAGACCGCTCCCCAGCCTGCCAGGCTGGCGTCTGTGGTAACTACCTTCCAGACAACAGGGCTGAAGGATTTTCCTTTTAGAAGATTCTGGGGGTTCAACCACCAGGCCAGGCTTTGTCGGACCCTTGATGATAGCGTCAAAGGGGACTCTAAGGCATGTGCCCTCTTGCCCCAGGCTGCTAGAATGGCTGCCTGTAGGACGCGAGTGTGGATCTGAGCGTATGGTACTGCCTCGAACGTGGCCACTAGCTTGCCTAGTACTCGCATACACAGGCGAATAGTTTTTTTTTTCTTGTTTAGAACCAACTGAACCAACCCCTTGATAGCCTTGATCTTTACAAGGGGCAGGAACACCCTTTGCTGTTCTATGTCTAACCTCATGCCGAGGTATTCCAACTGCTTTGTAGGCTGGAACGGTTTAGGACCCAGCCGAATCCTTCGAGGTACCGAACCGTGAGGTTTACTGCCTGTTGCAGACCCGGCCGTGAGTGATCTATGATTAAAAGGTCGTCCAAGTATGCTAGGACTGTGACCCCTTGGATCCTTAAATTGACCAGAACTGGGGCTAGGATCTTCGTGAATACCCGGGGGGCCGTGGCCAGCCCGAAGGGGAGCGCCCTGAATTGGAAGTGTCGCTGCCCCACCGCGAAGCGTAAAAATCTTTGATGCGACTGAAAGATTGGTACATGAAGGTAAGCATCCTTTATGTCTATGGAGGCCAGAAAATCGTCCCTCTGAAGCGCGGCGGCTGCTGACCGGATGGATTCCATCCGGAAGGAACGAACCCTTAGGTAACCGTTTAATCTCTTTAGGTCCAAGATTGGCCTGACATCGCCGTTGGGCTTTGGTATGACAAAGAGATTGGAATAGAAACCTAGCCCTTGCTCTTGGGCTGGCACCTCTATTATTACGTCCTGGCAAAGCAGGTGATCCAAAGCTGCCAGCAATGAGGCCTTCCTTGCTGGATCCTTTGGTAGCCTTGATTCTTGAAAATGAGGCGGAGGACACCTTAGAAACTCCAGTCTGTAGCCTGTGCTTACAGATGCCCGGACCCATTTGTCGGGGATCTTGGCTTCCCAAACTTCTGAGAAAAAACGAAGCCTTCCCCCCACCCGCGAGAGTGGGGGCGCCCCTTCATAAGGCAGACTTAGGGGCTGTCTTTGTCGGCTTGCGATACCATGGCCTCTTACCCCCAGGGGCCTGTCCCTGCGATCTACTGTTAACGTTGGATCGTGCAGGCGGCCGTCGATACTGCCTGGAATTTGAGGGCCCCGAGACAGGAAAGAGCTGCCTTTTAAATGTAGGACCCCGGAATGTCTTTTTGACCGGTAAAAGGGTACTCTTGCCACTTGAAATAGTCTGAATATATTTATCCAGATCCTCTCCGAAGAGTCGTCCTCCATGGAAGGGAAACCCTGCCAGAAGCTTTTTGCATGGGGGCTCCGCCGCCCAGTTCTTCAACCATAAGAGCCTTCTCATGTGCACCAAAAATAGTGATAAACGAGAGGCCTGCTGGATGGAATCTTTTATAGCATCTACAGCAAAACACAGAGCTCTGGGAATGTCAGAAAACTCTTCTGCTTGTTGGGTAGGCATGTCCTTTAACATTTCTTTTGTCTGGTCTTTTAACGCCTGACAAACTCCAATTGCAGCCACAGCTGGCTGTACCACTGCTCCTGCCGTAGCAAAGGATGCTTTTAAAAGTGTCTCTAACCGTTTATCAACCGGATCTTTAAACATATGTATGTTTTCCACCGGGCAAGTTAGTGATTTATTCACACATGAGATGGCTGCATCCACTACTGGGAGCCTCCACCTCTTGGAGAATTTTTCCTCCATGGGGTAAATGACCGCAAATCTTTTCGGTGGCAGAAAAATCCTGTCCGGCCGTACCCAATCCCGAAAGATCAATTCCTCCAAGAGAGGATGGACCGGAAAAACTGCGTTGCTTAACGGAGCTTTCAAAGAGCCCAGAGAGGATACCGGAGGAACCTGAGGCTCTGGCAATGGTAAACTAAATGCCGAGCGGACCATGTCCGTCAAAGACTGTACCCACAGTCTTTCTGTCTGGGAGTCTGAAAATGGTTCCTCAGAGGCAGATCCCTCAATCCCTGAACCCTCTTGGTTCAGGTCTAGTTAATCCTCCTGTGATTCCAATTCCTCCGGAGAGAGAATCTCAGCATCTGAGGATACACCTTTTGGTGATGGGGATCTAACCCGTTTCTTACCAGGAATAGCTCTAGCGATCAATGCTGCTATTCTCTCTTCTAGCCCCCCTAGGGATACGGCTAGCATCTCCTCTGTGATAAACACAGGGCTGGGCTGATCTGGGCCAGCCTCCGCACCAGATCCCCCTAATGGCTCATCCAAGGCGCCCTTTATGTTAATAAGTTGCGGGGAAAGTATCGGCATATCATCAGAATCAGAGGGGGAACCCCTTTGTTTTTTGGTCTTTTTTGTACCCTTTGACCCCGAACCTTTGGAAGCCATAATACAAAATCGAGGGACTCCGCCAACAACAACAGACTGTAGTGGCCAGGAGTACAAAACCAGAGCTTAGGGGACAATAGATCACTAATGCCCAAAAACTGATGGGGCCCCGTATGTTTTTCTTTTTTTTTTTTTTTTTAAATATATATTATATATATATTTTTTTTTTTAAAACATACAGTGACCCCAAACTTAGTTTGCCAGCCTCCAACCTGCTGCAAAAAGGGGAATTTCTTGGCTTAACAAAAAAGGCATTGGAACAAAGTCCAGCATGTACTACCCCTCTTCCACCACCGGGAGTCACTGTTCTGCCGCTCTGCGTCCTCTCCTTCTGAAATCAGCCTCAGACTGAGCACTGACAATGCCTGCTGATCTATAACAGCACAAGGCGCGCCCCTGTATGACGCCGCAGGCACGCCCCCCCCCGCCCTCCTCTCTGAACGGCGCGAAAAAACGTCTATAAGACGTGCGCGCGCACGCGCGCGCGCGCGTATGCCGGAACAGGAGGAACATGGAGGAGCCGCGCTGCTGGAGACCCAGGACTGCAGTATCAGGCGGCAGATTCAAACCCCCGGCCAGGTAGGACTCTCCAAAAGGCCCCATAGGGATCCTTACTAGTCCTAGGAAGAAAGCAGCAGGTTAGCTAGCAACACATTCTTAGACAGGGGAACCTAGTGATGGGGGAAAAAAGGGGTCATCCTGTCTTTCTCAGACATAGTGAGCAAGGTTGCCAATGCAGAGCATACTTAGGCTATCCCCCCTTTTAGGTTACCCCGGAGAGCCTGCTGTCGAGCCAAGTCCCGCAGGCTCCCCCTTACCTGCTCCATGCTGCAGGATGTTTGTCCAGCAAAACGATCCAATCTTCTCCCATCTCCGTTGGTAGTGTAGTAGACCTTCAGGCCCTGGGGTCCTATGAAGGTACCCACTGTCCTGGACCTATATAGCACCCTGGCAAACAGGCACTTATGGTTTTTACAAACTCCAAGTCCTGGGCCCAGGGTCCAGCCCTCCAAAGAGGAGCATTATAGGCAAAACCCCACGGTTTGGGGCCCGGGTACTGTCCACTTTGGCACTGAGGCTCCTTGGACAGATCCGGTTAGCCCGCCCTTAATCCCAAGGATGTGGAGCAAAGCTATTCCGTGACCAACACCTAAGACACTGGCGAAAAAACTGAGGGACTCCCTCTAGGGGAGGGGGTTATATAGGGAGGGGACTTCCTGTTTGAGATTGCCAGTGTCCACACCTGAAGGTACTCCATATAACCCATATAGTAATGAATATGCCGCTCTGTGTCCCGTGATGTACGAGAAAGAAAAGCATACTTCTCTTTTAAAAGAGCACTCCTCTGAATTGTACCTACAGTGTCTGATGCTCTATGAATCATATCCCTGCTGTACACAAGTGAATAGAACCTTTCATTAATTTTCCTTAACTGTATGAATTGCCCCATAGGTATGCCACATGATGGGGATGTCCAGAATCAGCATGGAGAAGCGTATTCCCTGACAGGGGTTTCCTATAAAAACTGGAAACCACCCTGCCATTTTCTGCCTGAAAGAGAGACATCCAAGAAAGGAATGGATTCAATGCTCATCTGTCCCCTGAATCGTAGATTCAACTCATTATCATTAAAGTAATCTAAAAGATTATCAAAACTATCGATACCTCCCAAAGAGATAAATAACAAATTGTCTATATACCGACGGTACAGCTTGATATTTGGGCGAAAAGGATTCATATCTCCAAATATCCAGACCCTCTCCCACCATCCCATATAGAGTTTGGCGATAGAGGGTAAAAATCGAGCTCCCATGGCAGCTCCGTACCTTTGGAGATAGAAAACACTGTCAAAGGAGAAAACATTGTGGGTCAACAAATAATCAAGACATGCCAAAATATACTCCTTGTGTGTCAAGGAGTATCTACTGTAAAGATCTAGTTAAAAACATACTACTCTCAAACCTAAGGCCACGTACACACGATCAAATTTATCTGCTGAAACCGGTCCGACGGACCGTTTCAGCAGACAAATCCGATCGTGTGCACGGGCGAGCAGACAAGTTTGTACGGGCGAGCAGACAAGTTTGTACGGGCGAGCAGACAAACCTGTCCATCGAATCTGTCCGCTGGTTAGTACACTAACCAGCGGACAGAACTGTCCGCGCATGCATCGAATGGATTTGACGCATGCGCGGAAGCATTTTATTTCGGGGTTTGGTGACGTGGCGGCGTCAACGCCACGTCACCGCATTCCCTGGCCGAGGGGATTTTCATCCGATGGTGTGTACACAATCATTCATCTATTATGTGTCTGCAGCAGTAGCAGGGTGTGTACCTCTTCCACAGTGCAATCAGAGTAAAAGGCCGGATGATATCATCTGTGAGCAGTGGTTTTTTCACTGTCTGGCTTTGCTGTCGGTCATCTTGCATCCAACCACAGAGGACCTCTTAGCACTGAAAGCGACTGTTTGCTTATGTTATATGATGAAGTTTTTATTATTTTGCTTTAAGCATGATTAAAATCACTGCTCCCAGCCATTTTTTTTGTTCTTTTGTACACATTTCTTTAGCCCTGAAAATCACCAGAACTGGTTTTTAACATATGGCTCTCAATGGGGTTAGTTTTCAGGACCCAAACTTTAGTCATGTTCGCCAAACCAAGATATGTTAAGAAGAGCTGATCTCATGAGAAGAATCATCTGGCCAGGTAGGACATTCTGTTGCTGATTATTACTAATCGTCCTTCTTCCTACACACGATCGGAATATCGGACGAAAATGATCATCTGAGGAAGAATTGTACGATTTTCAATCGTGTGTACACTTCTTCGAGAAAAATTTCCTTGTACGATGCCAGATCATACAATTTTCGTTTAGTTTGTTTAGTTAGTATAGTTGTCCCCCGAAATACAATACAATATACATCACAGCACATGACATCACTTCCGATTTTTTTTTTTTTTTTTTTTGTCGTATGAGAATTTTCGGGACTTTAATAACCTATTCAATTTCTACTTGCGACTATTAAGCAAAAAAAGTTGTACTCGGATCGTGTGTACGGGCCATTAGTCTAAAGAGGCATGCTCAGGTAATCCAAGCACACATGCTTATGGAAAGGTTTTGCTTTTTTTCTATAAGATCATATCTTATCTAATCTGACTATAACAGAATATCAGAGGAGGGCTTTTGTACATTCACTTATATCTTACTGAATGTGGCCAGTTTCCCTGTACTCCTCCTATCATGTTCATGTTATTCACCACCTGTTCCAAGCATTACATTGAAACAGTGCGGCTACAGTACCTACAGAAGCATATGATGTAATATTTTTGGTTTAAAAATCTTTTGCTAGCATTTAATTTATTCTTATTTACTTTATTTATTTTTAAATTGATCTTGGTTTATTTATCCCTGCAGCCAAACTTCACAGGCAGGCTGGGTTAGACAGCTGAGAGAGCTTTCACTTCCCCCTCCTGCTGTATAACTGGAATAAAAAAAGAGGAATTGTATGCTTAGAGCATTCTGCAAAAGCATAGTGGGAAAACAACCAACTGTGAAAATCACTTGCTCAGGAACCTACACGAAGATAATGAATTGGCTAAAACAAAGTATATATATGATACAGGTGAGATATAATGAAGCTTGAAACATATACACACTGTATATAAAAATAATGATGGGCACTAGCAGGACTTACACATAAAGAATCATGTGATATAAATGAAAGGATTCCGCGCTACGTATTAGGTATATGGGCTGCTGCCCCCTGTTGTGCTCCCCCACAAAGGGGTAAAAAAATGAAAAATAAAATATAAGTGCAGGGTAGTGGTGCTGCCTAAGTGTAGTGGCTGTAATTCCCTATGTTCACTGTGTCCACTAGTGAATAGTATGATAACTAAAAAAGATGTGCAAGGTTGTGTAAATATAATATGTTGGGCAGAAGTCCAAATTATTATTTTGTTGCTGGTCCCAAGGTGCAGTGCATAGACATAAGGTGAGTGTAACTCTGGTCCAATCACTGCTAGACCCCCCAGCAGCACTTAGTAAATGGTGATATATTAATAAGTGATCTATTCCTGGGTGCTGTATTTTTCAGTTTTGAGTCAAAACTAATCCTAAATACCACACATATGTGCAGATAAACAAATGTGAAATAGAAAAGGTGAAGAGGTAGTCCGTCAAGCCACACCGTGGCTTGCCTTATGAGTTTACATGAAATATATTTCATTTAGACTTGTATCTATATTGGGGTATAACCTACAGTAGCTTCCCAGAAGTGCCTGTTGTACAGACGAGTCAGTGCTTGTGCTTTTAAACAATGGGACCCATACCTCTTTGTTCTACAAATATTCACTTTTAAAGGATCCATTGTTTAGATATGCAATGAGGGTGGCTAACCCGTCATGAATACTTACTTTTCCTGAAAATTTCATCTACTTACAAGGTTAAAGGAACACTAAAGGAAATGTTTTTATTTTTTTTAAATAACAAACATGTTATACTTACCTCCACTGTGCAGAACATTTTGCACAGAGTGGCCCCGAACCTGGTCTTCTGGGGTCCCTCGGCGGCTGTTTCTGGTCCTCCCCGCAAGAACTCCACACATTCATGCAAGCAAGCTCGCACAGTGTGGAGTCCTTGCGGGCACGCTCCTGTGATACAGCTGATGGCCATAGCCGCCGCCTGTATCACTGGGCCCTGCCCCCGGCGCACCGCGTCATTCGTTGTGATTAATAGCATCGCAAGCCAATGGCTCTGCTGCTTCAATCGACCAATGAATGAATCGGGAAGCCAGGTAAGATGACAGCGCGGGACTTTCGAGGGGTCAGGTAAGTAAACGGGGCGCTGGGGAGGCCGGTATTGTCATACGTTTTTTCACCTTAATGCATAGAATGCATTAAGGTGAAAAAAAAACTTTTACCTTTCCTTTAAGTTTCCTGCTCAAAATAATCTGGGCCAAGAATTTGCATTAAAAGGGGCCGATCTATGCTACCTCTAAGGCCGCGTACACACGCTCAAACTTATCTGATGAAAATGGTCCGACGGACCGTTTTCATCGGATATGTCTGCTGAACTGTCTTAGTCTGATGGTTATACACACTATCAAACCAAAATCCCCGCCGGCAGACAGCGCGGTGACGTTGACGCCGCCACGTCACCGAACCAGGAAGTAAAATACTTCCACGCATGCGTCGAATCTATTCGACGCATGTGAGGACAGATATGTCCGCTGGTTAGTGTACTAACCAGCGGACATGTCAGACGGACGGGTTTCCAGCAGACAAGTTTTAAAGCATGCTTTAAAACTTGTCTGCTGAAAAAACCTGTCTGCTCGCCCATACACATGATCGGATTTGTCTGCTGAAACGGTCCGTCGGTTTTAGCAGATAAGTTTGATCGTGTGTACGCGGCCTAGGGATTAGAGATTTAGCCAATCCTTAAAAGGGAGGCCCACCAATCAGAGCAACACCATGCCAACCACTGAGGCATCAGCCTGTAATGATATACACAGACTAGATGGGAGGGAAGCATACACTCTATGGCAAAGCAGGTAACAGAATGGAACCTCTATGGGAATGGTAATTATGGGTAATCTCCCTTGTACTTGTATCTAAATGTTTGTCTTATGTATTTTCTGTCCTGTTCGTAGACTAATGTTTCAAGGAATATACTCTGTATTCCTTTATGTAATCCATGATTTTTACCCTTTTCTTGTAGAATTAACTAGATTGCGCTAGGCCTCCTTACGATATACATTTGTTGTTATATACATTTTTGTTATTGTGTTAAAGCTTTCACTCATGGTCAAAGAACTCATTAACCCAAATCATATCTGAGAGATATTAAATCTCAAATACAACTTACGGGTAACATATCTTTATACTAATTAAGGGTATTTCCCGATTTCCCAATAAAAAGTTTTTGTTTTTCAATAATATTTTGTTTATATAGATTTTATTGTGAAAATTATTTCCATAGCTTAAATAGTAAAAAAGCTTATGAGGTTAATAAAATAAAAAAAACTATTAGTAGTAGTATGCGACTTAAATTTTGCATTAAACAAGTTTCCTAAAGCAATGTTCTTTCTGCTTACACTAGTAATAACAAATATGTTAAACACAGATAATGGATTGCTGTTAGCTAAAGATAAGGGGATCTTAAAAAACGTAAAATCTAATTATACAGCAAAGGAGAGGGAAAAAAAAGTATTAAAAAAGGGAAACATTCTAAACACAAGTCTGAAAAAAATCATACATGGCTGAGCACTGGAACTATTTCCAAGAACTGTCAATAATGAACATGGCTCAGCGAAGAGCAGCTCTTTGGAACGTCTTTACCTGCATAGGGTAATGTGTAGGAAATGTACTGCACAAAGACTGAAGTAGTAATTAACCTGACAAACTGCCCTGGTTACGATAAATTTAACCTGACACAAATCTGGGCAATTCAACTAAGCATTTGATGAAAATATAACAACCAAAAGTATGTAAAAATAATAAACAGATCCAAAGACATAGGCAGCTGTAGGAAGAGGCAGACTGGGCTGCGTGAGGGGGAAGGGGCTTTATCATATTATAAGAATACAATACATTATGATGGCAGCCCTGAGCGTCAATACTTCACCCTTCATTAACCACTTTAGTCTCGGACCATATTGCTGGTCAATGACCGGGCCACTTTTTGCGATTTGGTACTGCGCCGCTTTAACTGTCAATTGCGCGGTCCTGCGACGTGGCTCCCAAACAAAATTGGCGTTCCTTTTCCTCACAAATAGAGCTTTCTTTTGGTGGTATTTGATCACCTCTGCGGTTTTTATTTTTTGTGCTACAAACAAAAATAGAGCGATAATTTTGAAAAAAAAAATGAATATTTTTTACTTTTTGCTGTAATAAATATTCCCCCAAAAAATAAAAATAAATGTTTTTTTCCTCAGTTTAGGCTGATACGTATTCTTCTACAGCAGACATATCCGATGAAAACAAAAATAGAGCGATAATTTTGAAAAAAAAAAAGAATATTTTTTACTTTTTGCTGTAATAAATATTCCCCCAAAAAATAAAAATAAATGTTTTTTTTTCCTCAGTTTAGGCTGATACGTATTCTTCTACATATTTTTCGTAAAAAAAGCATCTGTTGATTGGTTTGCGCAAAAGTTATAGCGTCTACAAAATAGGGCATAGTTTTATGGCATTTTTATAAAAAAAAAAAATTACTAGTAATGGTGGCGATCAGTGATTTTTATCGGTACTGCGACCTTATGGCGGACACTTTGGACACTTTTGACACATTTTTGGGACCATTGCCATTTTTATAGCGATCGGTGATATAAAAATGCATTGATTACTATAAAAATGACACTGGCAGGGAAGGGGTTAACACTAGGGGGCAAGGAAGGGGTTAAGTATGTTCCCTGGGTGTGTCCTAACTGAAGGGGGGGTGGGACTGACTTGGGGAAATGACAGATCGCTATTCATACATTGTTTACACACACAGCTCCCGCTTCTCGCTCTGTAACAAGTGATCGCGGGTGCCCGGCGGTGATCGCGACCGCCAGGCACGCGCGTCAGTACCAGGGGCAATCGAGGGCCACACATGCCCCTATTGGCTGCATAGCGAGATGGCGTATAGCTACGTGATCTCGCACAGCCGAGCGGACCTGCCGCCGTATAATTGGGGCGGCTGGTCGGCAAGTAGTTAATTAATCAGCGCAGGGCTTTAAATCCAACATTTTCAGAATAACAAACAATTCATATGTACAATTTACTTTTAAGCACTTGAAGTGGTTGTAAACCTCACTCATGAAATCTGAGTAAATCAGATATACAGTATCTGGGGGGGGGGGGTGTTTGTTTCTTTCCGCCAATCAGCTCTCACAAACTGCAGCCTCTCAGCCCCCTCCTCTGTGATACTAACAGATGGAAAAGGATTTTAACACTGCATGAAATGCATGAAAACTGCATTCAAAAATGCATAAAAAACACAGGTTTAAAAATGTAAATTGCACCGCAAAATATGCCTGAGAAATGCATCAACTGCATAAATGCAAACCTAGACTTAGAGCATGTTTACTAGCCTCCCAACTACTTCCTAATGTGCAGCACATGGTAATAACTATTCACAACTTGTAGACAAATTAAAGGGGAACTTTAAGTCCCCCCCCTTTACTCTACCATGTTTGACATATAATGTTTGGTGGAGAGTGGGTACCTAGTTTTGACAGGTGCCCAATCCAACTTCAGCTTGGATCACCTAGGCAATCAGAGTGGAAGTTTTCTCTCCCCCTTCCTCACAGTCTTCTGGGACACATCACAGGTATGTGACGTGCAGCTGGCTGTGAAGCTAAAAGCAGCATAGCCAACTGCCCACAGTTAGGATGATGGTGATGGGAACCCGATGATGATGGGAACCTAAAGGTTAGTAAAGAAGTAGGCAAGGTGAGGAAGGCGCTGGATCCCTAGACAGGTAAGTAATATTTTATTAAATGTCGGCAGCTAGTCGGCAACCACTTTAATAAAATACAAATAAGCCAATCCATTCTATGCAATTATATATGCTGACATCCACAGTTCTACCAGTACAATGGCTGGGATATTATCACACAACTCTATGTTCCATCATTTAATGATGCATCAATCTTTGGTCGCGTACACACGATCAGTCCATCCGGTGAGAACAGTCAACCGATGAAGCTGACTGATGGTCTGATGTGCCTACACACCATTGTGTTAGAACGCAGTGACGCTTATGTGTTTTAACACAACGATGTGCTGAAAAAAATGAAGTTCACTGCTTCCAAGCATGCGTCGACTTGATTCTGAGCATGCGCGGCCTTTTAACCGATGCTTTTGCATACTAACGATCGGTTTTGACCCATCGGTCAGGCGTCCATCGGTCAAATTTTAAAGCAAGTTCTTTTTTGACCGAAGCATAACTGACCGATGGGGCCCACACACGATCGGTTTGGACCGATGAAACGGTCCTTTAGTCCGTTTTCATCGATTGTGACTGATCGTGTGTACGCGGCCTTAGCCATTGTATGGCCATTCAAATGTTATTGAAGAGAACTAGAGACGTGTAAAAATTATTGTTGTGTAGAGCAAATTATCTGCAAGATATAATGATTAAACAGTGAAACCTGGATATCACTGTCATGTAAATTAGTAAACAGTACCACTTACATCAGATAACACAAATTGAGTTTTGTGCTAATTTTAGACAAGTCTTATCCTATTAAAAAAATGTGCTGCCTTGTGTAGCAGCACTGCAAGCAAATTGTGATTTTGATGGTTTGCAGGTTGTCAGAAACCATAATCAAACAAATCAATTTTTTTTCAGAAGATTATGCTAGAAGCTGCAGGCATGTCTTTCCAGTAGGCCGTCTGTTATCAGAGATTTTATCTCAGCATACAATTTATGTTTCATCTCTAAACAAACACATAATTACATTGTTACCATCCTTGCAGGATTGCATGTAAAAGGAATTTGGGGGTAAATTCTGCCTTAACATGCAAGTGGAATTCTAAATGTTAATATTGGCCAAGTAGAGCTTCATTAGAAGGAAATTTTGCTAAGAATAGGAAACTAGCATTATACAATACTTATAAAAATAGGATAAAATAAAATGTAAAAAGTTGAAATAAAATGGATTTGTTGGTTTTGTGTTTCCCCTGTTTGATTACCTATCCAGCATCACTACAGCGGGTGTACATATTTCAAACTCAGGTTATCTTCTTCTGGAATCCCAGACTCACCATTTGTACCCCATTTATGGTACATGATGCTCCGAAAAATGATGTAAAATTCTCTTTCCCACAGTAATAAAGAAATGATTGGCTATAGCCCATAAAGTACTGATATATATAAGCATAAATACATTACTATCACGTCAATGTTTTTTAACCACTTCGATACCCAGCCTCAGTGAAATGATGTCCTGGGCTTTGTGTGGTGATATCTGAATAATGGGGACAGCTAGAGGCATTATTCAGATATCATTCTTTAGTGCCGGCGATTCTGTGCACCATAAGAATGACCGTAGCGGTGGTTCTGCCGATTGATCGTTCTTATAGGCAGCAGGAGGGGACACCCCCCCCCCCCCCTCCCGCCGACATCCGGTGCTTTTCTGGGCTCTCCCGTGCCATCGGGGGCCCGGAGAAAGAATTGTCCGGCTCAGGCTAGTAAGAATAGAGATGACTGGTGACCAGATGGTCACCAGTCATCTCTATGACCGTCGGAGTCCCGGGTGCAATGTGATGACGTCACGCCCGGGATCCCAGAAGTAAACAAAGCCGCGATTTCGGCTAGTAAGCAATACTAATCATGGGATCGGTGAAATTTGTTCACAATCTCATGCTTTCCAGCCTGGAGGAGAGATGTGGGGGGAGAGGGAGGTCTTATTGACCCCACATCTCTCCATAAAGAGGATCTGTCACACACTATTCCTATTACAAGGGATGTTTACATTCCTTGTAATAGGAATAAAAGTGTTATTTTTTTTTAAAGTGTAAAAAATTAATAAAGAAGTAAAATAAAAAATAATAATAATAAAAAAATTAAATGCCCCTGTCCTCGGTAGCTTGCGCGCAGAAGCAAACACACACAAAAGTCCCGCCCACATATGTAAACGTTATTCAAACCACACATGTGAGGTATCGCCGTGTGGGTTAGAGTGGCAGCAACAATTCTCACACTAGACCTCCTCTGTAAATCTAAACTGGTAACCTGTAAACATTTTCAAAGCGTCGCCTATGGAGATTTTTAAGTACCAAAGTTTGGCACCATTCCATGAGTGTGTGCAATTTTAAAGCGTAACATGTTAGGTATCTATTCACTCTGTGCAACATAATCTTTCATATTTTACAAAAAAATTGGGCTAATTTTACTGTTTTGTAATTTTTTAATTCAAATTATTGCGCAAATACCGTGCAAGATAAAAAGTTAAAAATGACCGTCGTTTTATTCCCTAGGGTGTCTGCTAAAAAAGCATATATAATGTTTGGGGGTTCTGCGTAATTTTCTAGCAAAAGAATTATGATTTGTACATGAAGGAGAGAAGTGCCAGAATAGGCCCGGTATTGAAGTGGTTAATGGACCATTATATGGTAAAACCATCTACATGCTTGTGTTTTGATTTTGTTATAGAGAAAGGACCACTTTCTGTGAACTCCATGAGCAGGCTCATGCTGTTTTGAAATTCTGTAGTTATCCCTTAGGCATTTTTTATGACTGAAGAAATGGCAGCATTCCTCTAAGCCTCTATTGTTCCAAAGAACAGCAATGTTCCCTGAATGCTGCAGTCCGTTATTATGATGGGAGCTGAAGAATGACATCTTCTGCAGCACAAACCAGAGGAGGTTGTATAGGTTAATTGACAGACTTGCAGCCACGTTTTTTATGGCAAGAGCTAGGCTAGAGAACACACATTTCGTAAAGAAAATAGTTTGCATGGTTTACATCTATTATATTTATTATTTTAATATCAGTTTACCAATGGGTGAGAGCTAAAACCATGAATACCATGAGTGAACAGTTTGTTATGAGGGCATAATATACAGAATGTTAATCTTTCTTTAGCTGTCAACCCTTTTGCCTCCTCATATGAAATTATAACATAGTAAAATGACTTGCTTATTTTCCAACCATCATTATCCAATGTATTTCGGTCAAACAGCATATAGCCAACATATATTGTTGTTATCATTTGTTTATAATATGCCAAATTATCCCTCTGAAAAAAATAATGCGCAAGCATTCTATTAAACCACATACATAAAACAGTCACAGACAGAGAAATGGGCTTTGTTCTAACAATTATCTTACTATCTAATAGATGAAGAACAGCAGATACAACAAGGAGGACAGTTGGCAGTGACAGTAGGTAATAGATACTGGTTTCATTACCAGGTTAGGGTAATTTTGAAGAGGTGTACTTCTAAGAACAAGTTAAATAAATTGTTGGAGACAAACAGAACAAGCAAAATAATTACAGAGAATAGGGGCTGCACTGCAAAAACTTGCAGCTGAGTATAGGATGAGGTTATGAGCAAGCAAGAAGGGAGAGTCAGGAGTAGAAACAGGGGTTAAGAAACATTGGGCCAGGTCCACAGAGAATTGCCCTGGCGCAGTGTATCAGAGATACACTACGCCGCCATATTTTACCTGGCTCTAAGTCGAATCCAGGAAGATTTCGGCCCGTAAGGTACGGCGGCGTAGTGTATTTCTCGCGGCAGAATCGAATTACGCGATTAGGGGGCGTGAATCATTTAAATCAGGCGCGTCCCCGTGGCGATCGAGTTGCGCATGCTCCGTTCAGAAATTTCCCGCCGTGAATTGCGCGAAATTATGTCGAAACATTATTTTTTTGTAGCGTAAATTACGTACATTCCTATTCACGGACAACTTACGCAAAAAAAAAAAAGAAAATTTGACGCGGGAACGACGGCCATACTTAACATGGCCAGTCTAACTATAGACCGGATAATAGCAGCTGTAACTTTATGCCGGAAAAAGCAGACTCGCGGCAACGCAAGAGAATGCGACAGCCTATCGTAACTTCGTGGATCGCCGTAAAAAGCTAATTTGCATACCCGATGCAGAAAACGACGCAAACTCCACCCATCGGGCGCAAAAAAATTGCAGCGTAGATCCAAAGGCGTATGAAGACGTACTCGATGCCTGTCGGATCGAAGCCCGAACCCGTCGTATCATGGTTTGAGGATTCAAACTAATGATACGACACGGGTAATTTGAAAGTACGCCGGCGTATCAGGAGATACACCGGCGTACTGGCTCTGTGGATCTGGCCCATAATTTCTATTTTTGGATCTCAGAAGCATTTCAAAGGGATGTCAAATCACCTGAAAGTATGTTGCATTTACCCATCAGCAGCCTGAAGCCAATTGACACAGAACCCAAGAATGCTGTGAACAGTTTAGGAGCCTGCTTAATATTAACTTAAATTGTATTCCCGGGTTGATTGGAATCTAGTCAAAGTGCTAGCTAATATAAATTGAATATTGCATATATTTCTATTGCCTTGCATTTTCCCCAGAGAAGATATACTAAAAAAAAAAAAAGAAATCCTACCAGAAATTGTACTGCAGCCTACTCTGTGCTTACACTTTGTTTCATCACTTTTTAAAATCAGTAATTAATTTACATACCCTTTTAAAGTCTCCATGTTACATGACACATTGCATTTTTTTTTAAAACATTTTCTAATTACATTTTTGTAGAATGACAATGACACTAACAAAGCATGTTTAAAAAAAAAAAAGGAAGGCATAATAAAGAAGTTACTCAACGGCAACATTAGAGTCTGTCTTCAAATACTACACACTGAATATACAGTAAGTTATGAATGCAGATTAGCCATATTTCAGGGTCATCTAGATGTACCAGACAGCCAGAAGAATGTCCAGTCCTTCATTGCAATTCATTGGGTCAGAGAATTAAAAGATATAAAAGATATTAGTGACTGGGGTAAAAAGGGGAGGGAAAGAGAAAGGGAAACAAGGGATTGGGGGGAGGGGGGTAAGAGGGGAGATCATGTTCATCTACTTTAAAGTATTCATAGAAATAGAATAAAGGCACAGGAAAGTAAAACCCCCATCGCTCTCTCCAATTGCTCAATGATAGAACTACAGTATATTCTGGGGAAGTTTTCTTGCTGGTTTTGTGAGTAGGCTATTAGGCTTTCCATATGTCTTATATCATTTACTCTGGTAAACCACATGGCCAGAGTAGGGGGAAGAGTCCTGCCTCTAGAGATCAGGGATACAAGTCCTGGAAGAGTTAAGCAGATGAATCAGTAGGGAATGTTTATCCCTGTTTCTGGGAAGCCTTGAATGATAAAGGAGAAAGGTCATGACCAAAAATCTTTCAGATGTAGACCTTGATGACCTATCCAACCTTCATCCAGAAAGGATTTATATTATTACAGGGCCAAAAAATACGGAATAGTGTACCAACTGCATCACCACATCTCCAACATAGGCAAGAGAATTATGTGGAAGAATTCAGAGTAGACAATGTCATTCCTTTGTTTGGGTGACAAATTACATCTGTGTAAAAAACCATGAACCAGACAGAAGTACAGTTAAATCACACTTGTTTAAAGCGGAGGTTCACCCTAAAACAAGTATATACCATTCAATCAAGCATACTGCCAACATGTACAGTATGCTGTTTATTTTATTTTTTCGGTTTAATACATAACATAGTTATTCCCCCCCCCCCCCGGCTTCGGGGTAGTGAATCCCGCGGGAGTGGGCATTCCTATTTAGAGACTAAGTGATTGACGTATGACAAAAGCTTCCCCCCGGTGCAAAAGGCGCGTCACCAGTTTCCGAAAAAAGCCGAACGTCGGTGCGCAGGCGCCGTATAACGCCAACTCGCAGTTCGGCTTCTTTCGGAAACTGGTGACGTGCATTATGCGCCGGGGGGAAGCTTTTGTCATACGTCAATCACTTAGTCTCTGAATAGGAACACCCAGTCATGCAGGATTCACTACCCGGAAGCTGGGGGAGGGGGGGGGAATACCTATACTACGGTATGTAAACCGAAAAAAAAAAAACAGCATACTGTACATGTCGGCAGTATGCTGGATTGAATGGTATATACTTGTTTTATGTTGAACCTCCGCTTTATTAATAATAATTAAAAAGGTAAAAAGAGTAAGCATCAAACAAGCCAGTGTTCAGTAACTAGATCGGGTAGTCGGCCAAGCCAATGTCAGAGAGCCAGAGATAAACGTAATAGTCCAACAAGCAGGATCAGAAGCCAGAAGGTACACCAGCCAAGCAAGTCCACAACAGGAATGCAGGAGAAAGTCTCTGTGATGTTGACAAACGTGAAGGCAGAGATGAAGTGAGCTGGAAGGCATTAAGTAGGCAGCGCTGACGAGCAGATCATCAACAGGTGAGTCACTGTGGAGAGAAAGGAGCTGGCAATTAGCCGACAGCTGAGCAGACAGTTCAGAGAAGGAAGGACTGAGCCCAGCCCTGACAATCTTTTGGTTTAGGGGAGTTACAAATTAGGCCCCTTTAACACCAGCAGACCGACTGGGTCAGTCTGTCAGTTTTTCAGGTGGACCCATTTGGTCCACCCATTGTTCTCTATGGGGCGGTGGACGCCAGCAGCCAGGCATTAAGTCTGATAATGTTTGCCATCCATCCAGTCCATTTCCATCTAATCGCCCCATAGAGGATAGCGGAGCAGACACAGACCTGTCATCCGCCTGCTCAGCAGGGATCAGTGGGGAGATTCCCCACTGAGCAGGCAGATTTTGCTTAGATGGATCTGCTCCATCTGAAAGGGGCAACCAGTGTGCATTGTATTTTGATGGTCAGTTTAATAGTGACCTTGGTACAGTTGCATTTACAACTTTGAACCTATATTGTTACTATGTAAATATTGTTCAAGGCTTCAAGTATAAAATAGTAAAAATACTGACACATGCTTTTTCACATGCCTCCTGAAATGCATCTGTGGTAGTGAGCCCTTGGAGATCGCCAACTCAGGGTTCCCCCGGGTGTGGAGTCTAAGCCCCAGCCTGCTTCTTCACCAGAGCCCCTGATGGTGGGGATGGAATTAGGTCATGGTCCCCAGATACACCAAGCTGAGGACGCAAACACCACTCGCATGTGCAAAGTACACACAGCAAGAGACAACAGGAAATACAGGAGACAAGCCAAGGTCAGGACAGGCAGCAGGCAAGCACAGACAATAGACGAAGACGGGATCAGTACATGGGTAGTCAGACACAGGATGTATGGGTAGTACCTAAACAGGAGCTCAGAGAACTGTGAAGTTGTTTAGGCAAGGAGTGTTGCACTGAGCATGTGTACATATAGGAAACACAAACAAGTGGGGAGAGCCCCAAAAGAGTTCTATAGGGAAGCAAACAGGGAGGTGACCCAGGAAATAATAGACAGGAAAATTATATAAACCTGCAGTAGAGCAGGTGACTAGAGAAGCCAAACATCACATGTAAAATTTAGTCACAGATCTAGCAGAACATTACAACAAGGAAGTAAGAATTTCACAAACAGAAATCTGCAGGCTAGACTGTGACAGTAGCCCCACTCCCCCTCTACGAGACCTCTTCACCCGTTTACAGCCAGGCTTGAGAGGAAACTTCTGATGTAAGCATTTCACCAAATAAGGAGCAGAAACATCTGTAGAAGGAATACAACATCTTCCCTCAGGACCAAATCCCTTCCAGTCAATTAGATATAAAAGTCTCCGCCTGGAGTATTTAAAAATCCAAGATTTGCTTGATTTCTTACGGATTCGTGGGATTAACTGCTAGAGAAGGATGAAAAAAAGAAACAGGAAAACCTACTGATCATGTACGGTCTCCGGAGAGAAACAGGGAAGAAAGTAGGAATCCTTAAATATGAACAAAGACGGAGCTTGACAGAGACAGGATAAACCTGGCAGGGGGCTGTAAAGGGACCAATGACATGAGGAGCAAATTTCATAAAGAGCACTCAGAGATGGATATTTTTAGTAGATAGCCAGACATTGTTGCCAAGTAGATATTTTGAATTCATATAGCAATGATGGTCTGCAGCTGCTTTGTACTTGAAAGCTGATGTAAGTACTTGGAAGCATCTGCCACTGAAGGAATAAGAATAGGAGCATAAAACCCATGCGCTTGGGCTGAAGCAGACACCAGCAACCAACATGAAGGGTCTGGTAAGGAGGTTGGCAGAGAGAACACAATAGTGGGAGTGGAGGCTGTTGTAAAGGTAAGGGAATAGGAGTTGAGGCTTTGATTTGTACAGTGAGTATGGCAGGCTGTGCTGAACAGGACCCTTGGGTAGGCACTAAAGCTAGGGGTCACAGATGTTGGCACTTCTACCCATAAAGATGGTAGCCGAGTTGGAGCTTTGGGCTGTAAAGTAAGTAAAGGGACTGTTGGTTTAGGTGGTAAAAAGGGTAATGATCTAGAGGTGGACAGCAGCAAAAGGGGACTTGCAGTAGAAGAAGGCAGGGGAGCAGCTTTATTAAGTCACAGATCTAGCAGAATACCACAGCAAAGAGGTAAGAATTTCACAAACAGAAATCTGCAGGCTAGACGTGCCCCCTTACTTGTAACCTCCAATAAAATACCTGAAGTCCATTTTTTAAAATTGCAAACATTTGCACAATTCGTTGACAGGTACTCTGCAATATGATAATTTCTTATGAAAGAATTAATTCAATAAAGTTTAAATTTTCTTAAGAACTGAAACTAATATGTATTTATTGCAGGTAATTATATAGCACCATCAATTTATAAAGAGCTTTACATATATATTCTACATTTACATCAGTCCCTGATGTAAGGCTGGCCATAGGCGGTTTGAACCATGTATGGGCAGGCTGAATGTACCAAGTTGATTGATCGATCAACTTGGGTACAACCAGCTTGTCGCATTTACTTGCAATTATCACTAGCGACTGCTATAGGCACTAGCAATAATCACTGTCTTTCCCTGGCAGGGGACGGCTCCCAAAGCCAACACCGGTCAGTAGATTACAATGTCTCTGCAGGAGGGATTCTGCTGTCAGCACTGTCTGTGTTGATGCTGGAATTGTTTGAATATTTATGCATACATGTAGTAGGGCCAATTTAGACAGGAGTCAATTAACCTACCAGCATGTCTTTGGATTGTGGGAGGAGATCAGAGTACCAAGAGGAAACACACGCAGGCACAAGGAGAACATGCAAACTCTAGCCAGGTAATAACATGGTTGTGATTCAAATATATGACCCTAGTGTTACTAGGCAGGTGCGATAACCACTTAGCCATTGTATGACTCTAGCCTTTCAAAGTTACTGCCCACATTGTGACACTGTTAGGCAATGGTTGTTCATTGTGCATTGTAAGGATTAGCTTTGTTTTTTATAACAATATGTAGTATTTCTTTGGTTTCTAAGTCCCACTTTAATATGTACCCATGTGTAAGCCTGTTTCCATAGTAATGCTCTCTCCATTAAGTACACAGAGGCATTTCTTGCATTAATATAGAAATAGCAGACAAAATGAGTTTTTATGAGAATTCACTAATCCCCTAGGGATAATTTAAATAACCATGTGCAAAAGTGTTCATCTGAATTCAGGCCTACATTGCTCAGTAGTTGATAGTTTTGCCATTCAGTAGATTCTATGCCTATTCAAGAAAAAAATATTGTGCAAGGTCTACCAACCCTTAGCAATCAATAACAATTCATCCAAAAGGGCTAATAACTACATAAACTGAAATCTGTTCTCGTTACTTTCTATCATTTGCTAATGTCACATTTCTCATAAGTTATAGGTGCAACCTGTTATGCTTAGTTAGCTCCTGTCTTTTTATATGTCTTTATATGTCCAAATTCTAGTCCTGTAGGCCTGAGATTATAAAAAAAACAAAATAACCAAAAGGGATACAAGCAGTGGGGGCCTGTCCATTAGGGGTGCAAGGGCTAAGGCCCCCCATCCATGTGTCCGACCGCCTAATCTACATGTGGGTTGCCAGACGCATGGATTCTAATGTTTGTTTTTAGAAGCACTTGATTAGAGCCAGAGGCTCCACCAGGCTTGAAAAAAGGGTGGGCTCGGGGCGCAGAGCACTGCACACTGAGCTCACCCACTTGTGTATCAAGAGCAAATGCTTATTCGCTATTGCCTCCCTCATTATCCTCTCGGCCAATCAGGAAGCCCCTATTGGCCAGGGAGTCTTATGTATGAATACATAAGTGGTCCATATGGTTAACTCGTGTAGAGTTATTCACCTTAAGGTCATCACAGAGGACAAGGGGCATGCTTTACGTTTGTCTCTGGCTAGTCCAGTAGATTGCTTTAAAAAAAAGGCCTGCAATATAACTGGATACTAATATTTACAGGTAAAGTTAATCCAGAAAATATCAAATTGTTTAGGAAGTAATTTTTCCCCCGCTGGAGAAAATTGGATCATGCTTTATTTTTTTGTATTTGTACCTTCCTCTGGATCAACTGTGAGTATAGGATAGTGTGTATATTTATACAGTACAGACCAAAAGTTCGGACACACCTTCTCATTCCAAGAGTTTTCTTTATTTTCATGACTATGAAAATTGTAGAGTCACACTGAAGGCATCAAAACTATGAATTAACACATGTGGAATTCTATACATAACAAAAAAGTGTGAAAAAACTGAAAATATGTCATATTCTAGGTTCTTCAAAGTAGCCACCTTTTGCAGCAGACACATCTCTAGAACAACTGTTAAGAGGAGACTGTGTGAATCAGGCTTTCATGGTAGAATATCTGCTAGGAAACCACTGCTAAAGAAAGGCAACAAGCAGAAGAGACTTGTTTGGGCTAAAGAACACAAGGAATGGACATTAGACCAGTGGAAATCTGTGCTTTGGTCTGATGAGTCCAAACTTGAGATCTTTGGTTCCAACCACCGTGTCTTTGTGCGACGCAGAAAAGGTGAACGGATGGACTCTACATGCCTGGTTCCCACTGTGAAGCATGGAGGAGGAGGTGTGATGGTGTGGGGGTGCTTTGCTGGTGACACTGTTGGGGATTTATTCAAAATTGAAGGCATACTGAACCAGCATGGCTACCACAGCATCTTGCAGCGGCATGCTATTCCATCCGGTTTGCGTTTAGTTGGATCATCATTTATTTTTCAACAGGACAATGACCCCAAACACACCTCTAGGCTGTGTAAGGGCTATTTGACCAAGAAGGAGAGTGATGGGGTGCTGCGCCAGATGACCTGGCCTCCCCTGTCACCGGACCTGAACCCAATCGAGATGGTTTGGGGTGAGCTGGACCGCAGAGTGAAGGCAAAAGGGCCAACAAGTGCTAAGCATCTCTGGGAACTCCTTCAAGACTGTTGGAAGACCATTTCAGGTGACCACCTCTTGAAGCTCATCAATAGAATGCAAAGAGTGTGCAAAGCAGTAATCAAAGCAAAAGGTGGCTACTTTGAAGAACCTATAATATGACATATTTTCAGTTGTTTCACACTTTTTTGTTATGTATATAATTCCACATAAGCCATGAATAAGCACTGATCCAGTGCGAAACGCGTCGGCTGTTCCTTGTTTCCACTGCTGTGACCCTATTTTTGTACATGCTGTCTATTGAATAAAAGACCACCCATCAGGTTTTGGAGTGCGGCTATCCATTTTTCTTTGTCTTCATTTTGCTTAGTGCACCGCCAGCACCCTCGGTATCCTGCACCACCTGTAACCATTTAGTGATCCCACCTGGAGCGGTGACTCCTTTCTCTCTGTGTTAATTCATAGTTTTGATGCTTTCAGTGTGAATATACAATTTTCATAGTCATGAAAATAAAGAAAACTCTTGGAATGAGAAGGTGTGTCCAAACTTTTGGTCTGTACTGTGTATATATACATATATATAAATATATATATATATATATATATATATATATATATAGGGCCAGATTCTCATATGAGATACGACGGCGTATCTCCATATACGCCGTCGTATCTCTGTTTTTTTTGCTGGGTATCTATGTGACTGATTCTTCGAATCAGTTACGCATAGATTTTGCTTAGATCCGACTTGCGTAAGTCACTTACACCGTCGGATCTAAGTTGCAATGTTACGCTGGCCGCTAGGTGGCGTTCCCGTCGATTTCTGTGTCGAATATGCAAATGAGCCTGATACGCCAATTCCCGAACGTATTTGCGCGCCGTCGTCGTGGTTTACGTTTGTGTAAGCGTAAGGTTACCCCTGCTATATGAGGGGTAACCTTGCGTAGGTTCGGCGTTCGCCATGTTAAGCATGGATGTCGGGACAGCGTTGTATTATTCCGTCGTTTACATAACTCGTTGCGAATAGGGCTGTGCGTTAATTACGTAGACGTTGAAATCAATGTATTTGCAGCGTACTATGGAGCATGCGCACTGGGCTACCTTTACGACCGGCGCATGGGCAGTTCGTTCGGCGCGGAGGCGTGCTTAATTTAAATACAAGCCATCCCCTTTGAATTACGCGGGGATACGCCGGGCCATTTACACTACGCAGCCGCAAATTACGGAGCAAGTGCTTGGAGAATACGGAGAGAGAGATTTTCTATTTGAGTGTGGTTTTCAGTTGGTTGAACTGGATGGACTTTTTTTCAACCAGAGTAACTATGTAACTATTACAAAGAGTTGAACTTAACTATTTACATTTTGTCTACAGTATATTGTAAAATGTTGCAATATAGATAAATTCATATAGACAGTATGCTGGTCTTTACTTTTCCATCTGAACTAAGAAAAAAGAAAATCCCTAAACAAGAGTGCAAGCTTCAACAGCTTGTCTCTGCAGCAAAAAATGTTTTCTCCATATTTGAAACCAAAGTTGCACTCTGTGTAAAGTAACCAGATCTATATGTGCATTAACCTGGGGAAGTAGCAGGAGGTGCTTATTCAGATGCATCCAGCACACTGATATACATGTTTTTAATCACCTTGTTCAGAAGAACAAGCACCACAATCTTATATGGCTTCACTCCATCAAAACACAAACATCTTTGTAAAGTTTCTGACAGTGAAGTCTGACTTGTGCTGCACAGGCACTGTGGCCACCCCAATAGGGTGCAGAGGGACTGTGTAGCCAATTGTGCATGCAAGGCAATCAGTGCAGGGACAAGGTCATCTAGAGCTCAGAGCGAACATGCCAGATGTATGAGCATGCTGTGTAAGTAAAAAAAACCCACAAAAAAACTGAACACTAATCTGAATGCTTACCCCTAACCATAAATTCCCCCTCCTTCCAGTATAAATCCATCCCCCTGCTGAAATCCCCCTTTCAGCACAAATATTTGCCACCCATCCCCCAAATCCTCCCAGCTCAAATGTTCCCCCCACCCTCTCCTAGTACAAATCTTCTCCCCCTAAAATTCCCCCTCCTAGTACACATCCCCCCACTTCAAATCCCCCTCACAGCACAAATTCCCCCCAAATCCCCTCCTAGAACAATAGTTACCCCCTGCTGCCCCCCATCCAACACAAATCCCTTACCCCTAATGCCCTTGTGACGCTCCCCCAACCTCACATCATACCACAGTGCCCAGGGCAGCCGTCCCTCCCGACTGCCCTTCTCCCAACCCGAAGGCAATACTCTGGGAGGAAGCTCCCAGACCTGCCGCCTAACAACTAGTCTAGTAGGGCCCTACTGGACAGAACAGGTCAGAGTTCCCCACTGGGGATTTTATCAGAGATGTTTGCTTGACAGAGAGAGAGAACCCCCTCAAAACAGGAACTGTCCATGGCAAATGGGGACGAATAATAATCATACAAGCAATGCTGGCGAGTTTTTTTTTCCCCCTTCTTACTTTTTTTTGGGGTATAGCTTCCAGAGTTCAGTACTTCCTGGAAGCTATTGAAGCTTTTTTTAACTAAATGGAGAAAACAAACTTGCATGTGTCAACCATTCCAACCCTTGGGATAGAAGAGAGGAAGCGGCACTCCAGTTCAGCAATACAAGTCTTGCTTACTTTATTGAATGGAGTAACAAAAAGACAATAAAATAGCTACAACAGGGAACCAGTTGATGTGTTTCACTCTTGACTAAGTGCTAAAAGGGTGAAACATGTCAACTGTTTCTCTGATGGAGCTGTGTTAGTGTATTTGTGTTACTACATTCAATAAAGGATACAAGACTTTTATTACAAAACTGAAGTGTCAGTGGACTGAGCTGGCACCCGAGATTTCAACAGTATGACATTGTGGTGATTGAAGTCCACCTGGAGCAGTGTGTACCCAGCTTTCTTCCCCAACCATTCCAACCACCTTTCAACTTTTATTTTTCCAGGGACTTTTCCCAGCCACTTTAACCATTGTTATTAATGAAGAAAAGTGTGTAACTTGACAGCTAAGCTTTTTCAGTAAAAAAAAGTACATAAAAGGTCATGGAGGCAAAGGAATGCAAATCAGACAGATCTGAGTTTACATTGTTATAAAAAAAAGTTATAGAACACCAACAAACTCCTCCCCACCTGTACATACCACTCATATGCTGTATCACTGAAAACCACATCCTCAAATAGGAACAGTGTACTATGCCAAGTGCAAGTGTTACCATTGTTAGGAATTAATGTATGCAAAAATTATTCACTACCATATATCTAAATCATATTACAGCTTTAGAGACATCCTTTTCAATGCAATTAAATTATTTCTTTGCTCCAGAAATGTGTGTTTAGATTATTCACTATGTTCATTTTAATATGCTAAACTATCCGTATTATTCTTTCTACAGAAAATGGATTAGGGTAAACATAAAATGTAATGATTATTATGAATCACAAGCAAAAGCATAATATACTGTATATCTTCCAACAATACATTTAACAGAAAGTGTCATTTAGGCAGGGTGACTTTGCAGTTTGGCTAGTACTACATCAGAGATAAGTGACATAAACAAGCTGCAGACAAGGTTATGATGTACCCAACTACCCGGCATGTAAATGGATTCTAATGGATTCTAATTAGTGCACCAACTGTTCACTCAAGCATCGTTGGTAAGTAAACATTGCAGCACATCACATTGCTGAAAAATATTTCTTGCTAGTAGTACCCATACTTTTGTTACCTAAGAATAATGATAAGGTTATCATAGGTATAGATTTACAACAAATCAATTTCCCTATTACCAAAACGCAGAAAAGCATCTTTATTAATGCCTAACAACATGGCATGTTGCAAGACTTTGGCATGCACAGGAGGTCAATCATGACAGCATCAAGGGATGCCAATAATGTATACTGAGCTGCCAGTACGGTCCAACCCAATCCTAAAGTCTGTAAACAGTTAAGCATCTTTTTGTCTTTACCAGGGTTCAAATAATCAGGGTTTTGTTACCCCCTATTTCTCCGTCACTTCCTATACACTGATAGGTCTTTTGATCTTTTATGTAATAGAAAGGCTACACAGGCAGCCTGTCCATTCATGGCCCAAAGTACATGAAAGTATCACTTTAAAATGAGATATACAGGTTATAATTTATGAAATATAATCAACTTATATATAAACACAGATCATAGAGATTTCCAATTCTTTCTCAAGAAATTACTATAAGTATCTACGAAAATAACTAGGGAATTAACCCCAAAAAATAAGTCTGATAATCACTCTTGCATCTATATGCTAGCTTGGTTATAGTTTCACAATGCAGGAACCTGCATAAGCAAGTTCCACAACATTTATGATAGTCAAACACCAAGATAATGAACTATAACTTCTTTATAACAATACTAGAAAGCAATAACTAGTACAGATTGACTACTTTTAGCCTTACTGCCCATAACCTGGCATAATGAATCCTGGGGGTTTATGAAGAAGTCACACAGACTATATCCCCAGGATGGAAAGGTGCCAAGTGGACCAGTGCTAAAAGAGGTCTACATATTTTTTTCAATAGTATCACCAATTGTCCTTAAATTAGTATTAAATTCTTAGCAATTTGTAAACAATTGGCTACATATTTAATATCTATTTCCATAAATGGCTTTCTTTCTGTTATTAATTGTGTCAAAACATTTTAATTACCATTGTAATAGCCCCCCCCCCTCCAGATCTATTATCATTCCTCCTCAGTATCAACCCTTCCAACAACTTCCAGGCAGGGAGCGCACACACAAACTTTCTTGTATGCTCTTGAGGAAGGGCCACTATTTCCATAAGTACTACTTTTCATGAGTTTAATAACACTTTAGGCCGTGTACACACTATCAGTCCATCCGATGAGAACGGTCCGAAGGTTAACCGATGAAGCTGACTGATGGTCTGATGTGCCTACACACCATCGGTTAAAAAAAACGATCGTGTTAGAACGCGGTGACGTTAACGTGTTTTAACACAATGATGTGCTGAAAAAGTTCAATGCTTCCAAGCATGCGTCGACTTGATTCTGAGCATGCTTGGCCTTTTAACCAATGCTTTTGCATACTAACTATCGGTTTTGACCCATCGGTCAGTTTGTTTTCATCGGTTTTGACCGATTGTGTGTACGAGGCCTTAAAAGGTACTAGTGGTCAGTAGTAGGTTGCTTTTGCAGTAGGATAACTGGCATCTACTGTATCTCATCACTAACCGTCTAAAAATAGTCATGCATTCTATGAACCTGTAAAAGAGACTGGACCCTATTAGATTAGCCATAAATCAAAATTCCCCTAACCTAAACAGTCATGCAGCACGTAGGCCTATGTGGTACTTTTATAAATGTTTTTACAGCCAAGTCAAACTTTTTTAATTCCTGCTTAAAAGCATCAAGTAATCACATGTAATCCCTGAGCAGAAATAAAGAGATTGGCAAACCTCCAGGGCTTCTGTTCACGTCGCTGTCTGCAGTGCTGTAAGAATAATCTCTTCCCTCTTGGTCAGCTCCAGCATAATCTCCACCACTTGGGGCCATTCTCGCCTCGGATTGCTTACGCGTAGGTGGAGGGCAGCTCCCTCTTGCCGACGGAGCTGCAGCTGATTCAGTGCCTGAAGGTAGACAAATTTATTTTAGCTTCACTAATGCAGTCAATTTCCTAATAACATCTTGCCAAATACACCATGAATCAATCCAAAACTAGCCAGTAACAGTTTGTACATTCTACAAGTCATTCCAAAAGGCTTACTGGAGCAATGGAACAGATGTCTAATTCTCTAGAGAGAAATTCTGAGCTATGATATAAACACTGATTGCTGGCTTTACACATGGCACTGATATGATAGACTTCATTAACAGCTTGTCCCGCTGGATGTGTGTAAAACCAAAGGTTCCTTGACCCCTGATAAAACTGCAATGAGCTATATCAACATTAAAGAATATAAACACGTTTATAGCAAGGCAAATAACAATGTTGATTTGCAAAGTGCAGTTACTCTTATTAGTCAATCAAAAATCATTTAACTGATCTGACAGTGAGGAGAAAATTGATTGGATTATTACAGCATGGTGCCCTTTTATTAATTTACTGCATACAAGTATATAACCTACAGCTTACAAAGATGAGATATATTTTTTTAGACCTTCTAAACGGTCATACAGATTTGCTTAATTAATTAACACAAAGGAATGTGATAAGGATAACCTAATGATCAAACATTGGGTCATGTTGCACGAAAAACAGCCATTCAATGCAGTGATGAAAACTATTAACCCAAATAATAAATAAAATTAAGTGGCCTGCAAACCTCCATTTAGGGAGTATTTGTGCTTGCTTGGTCTATAGATAGTACTTTCCAGAATGCTCTGTACAGCCTGCTTGCAGAGTTCTGGTTGGCTTAGAGTCAAAACCAATGAGCTGTGGCTTGAGTAAAAGATCTCTGTTTCGCCAAATGGAGTGCTAGCTGAAAGCTAGGCTCAGACCAGTGAGGATATAGTGAGGAAAACTGGCAATTTCTCAGTTTTTTTACGAAATCTCCTGGGGGCTTGGCACAATTTTACATGGTATACCCTGAATATGGGTATAAGAAGGTGGATTTAGCCTTTACATCTTCTCATTTTAACTTTGGCCATACAGAGCAAACTGACCAAATCCACTCTCTTCTGCTAAGGCCGCGTACACACGATCGAATATATCTGCTGAAACTGGTCCGCAGACCAGTTTCAGCGGACAGATTCGATCGTATGTACTTGCTAGCAGACAGGTTTCCAGCAGACAAAAGTTTTAAAGCATGCTTTAAAACTTGTCTGCTGGAAACCCGTCTGTCCGAAAATATCCGCTGGTTAGTATGCCTAACCAGTGGACAAAAATCCCCCGCATGCGTCGAATGGATTCAACGCATGTGTGGAAGTATTTTACTTCCTGGTTCGGTGACGTGGCGGCGTCAATGTCACCGCCACGTCACCCCGCTGTCTGTCCGCGGGGATTTTGGTTTGATCGTGTGTACACAGATCAAACCAAAATAGCCCAGCAGACATGTCTGATGAAAACGGTCCGTCAGACCGTTTTCATCGGATAAATCTCCTCGTGTGTACGCAGCCTTTTACTTATCTTCTCTGTGCTTTCCCACTGTAATGGCTACTTGCTGGAGCCATACATCTAATATCTGTGTAAGCTTCTTTTCAGTCATCTTTAGAGTTTACAACTTCCTTGCTCTCCTGTGTGATAGGATCTAACCTGGCAATCTGCGGCCCAGGCCACAGTGCTGTTGCTTGAGGGAAAAGAGGGCAGATGTTACCCTAGATGGATGGAGCTCTGAAAAATTATTAGGAGTAGTGAGGAAGCATGGGGAAGAGAGAAAATATCAGCAGAGGTGAATGGGGATCAACAGAGGTAAATGGGGTTGGGTTGTTATTAACATAATCGGTCACTTTACCTGTAAAGGCAAAACATCTACTGATCTCTCTTCCAAAAATATTTTACAAAGAATTAAAGCTAGTGGGTCAGCATAATCACCAGGCAACAGCAGTGGCTGCCTCCTTATTTTTATATTGGCAATTAGGGATGGGCTTCGTATTCGAGTCGATCGTATGCTCGATCATTTGTCGAATTTCACACGTTTTTTGGTCGTTCGCACCAAATTCGAGTTACGCTTCACAGCCCATAATTCACTGCGGCATCGCAGTGCATTGCCGGCTGATGATTGGCCAAGAATGCACTATGACCCGCATGCTTGGCCAATCACAGCTTGCAAAAAACGGAGAGCCATAATTGGCCAAAGCCAGGGTGGTTTTGGCCAATTATGGCTCAGGGGGTTTAGTACACGCCCCACACTATAAAAGGCCGTCTGCAGGTCGGCCTTGTGTAGTGTGTTGCGGTGGTTAAGAGAGAACAGAGAGAGACAGAGAGAGTGTAATTTTTGCAGGTAGATAGAGCAGGCAGGCTGGCTAGTCAGTTAAAGTTAAAGTGTGTAGAGGATATATATGCATCCCAGGTGTTGTACATATATTCATACACTGTATAGTATAGCTAGATCAGCTCTTCCTAATTTACTGACAGGCAGGCGATTATGCTAGCTGCAGTATTCTCACGTGGTGTATTGCCTGTGTCCTCTGCAGTATGCACCATAAAGCTACGTGGTGTGTACTGCCTTTGTCCTCTGTAGTTTGCACCTAAAGCTACTTGGTGTGTACTGCACGTGTCCTCTGTAGTTTGCACCTAAAGCTACGTAGTGTGTACACCCGTGTCCTCTGCAGTGTGCACCTAAAGCTATGTGGTGTGTGTACTGTCTGTGTCTGTGATATTTTTCTCAATGATTTTCATCCATGTTGCAAGGACCAGACATTACATTAAAGCCGCAAGTAGTTTTAAATTACTTTTTTCTTATAGTAATCTCATTTTGTGCAGGGACAGTTCTAAACACGTGCAACTTCACAGTTATACTATAGACACCCAGCAGGTACACTATTTAACCACTTAAGGACCTTGGGTGTTTTTCAGATTTGGTGTTTACAAGACTAAAACATTTTTTTCTGCTAGAAAATTACTTAAAACCCCCAAACATTATATATTTTTTTCTAACACCCTAGAGAATAAAATGGCGGTCATTGCAATACTTGTCACACCATATTTGCGCAGCGGTCTTACAAGCGCACTTTTTTTGGAAAAAAATCTATTTTGAATTAAAAAATAAAACAACACACTCTGCAGAACAGGCGAGCCCTGCGACCCCTGCTGGATGTCTTGCGGAGCCGCAACATAATATACCGCTGGAAGTTCCCTTTCTGTTTGTCCGCCTCAGCTAGGGGTCGCTCTGCCTTCCTCCGCTCCCCGGATGACCTCCAGCACTTCTGTGAACAACTCGATATACCCATGGTGGACCTGCCAGACTGGTGTACCTTCCATTTCCCCACCGAGCCGTGGCGTCCAGTGTCGCATCATCCCTCTCCGAAAGCCCAGAGGCACCGCTCCAGACGACGGAGATCTGCATCTTCCCAACCTGGACCCCCTATGCCTCGCCGGGAACAGGGCCTCCGCAGTCCGGACCCTCCGGCCACCCCACGCAGAGATCGCCAGGATGCCTGATGGCATACATGCCGACTGAGTCCCTCCACCTGTAAGTTTTTTTTTTTTTTTTTTTTTTTTTGCCTTTAGTATTACTCACCCATCTTGGATTCGATTAGACTCTGACTCCTACCAGTTGCCGACCTAACACGCGCCCTCTATTCACAACCCATTGCTGATGATCGGCACCCCCATAGACATTTTTGCCAGTATTACGCCACCGCATTCCTGCCTGTTTAGTTGGAAAACCCTTGCTGCACACTGTATGCTGCTCTATTGTTAGCAGTCGCCGCTCCAGGGCTACAGAACTATGTACCCCCCCGTTTTGTCCCTGGACCCTAACCTACTTCTCCCCATGTAAGTCTACCTTGCTTCTGCTAGCGGTCGGCCCGACCCCGCCGCCATCAATGCTTCTGACATACTGACGAGAATGCTGTCCCGCAGAGAGGGTGATATTCACCTCAAACGGTATCTGGACCAATGCCCACAGCCTCACAGACATGTACCCTGGCCCCACACTTGCCCACCCCTATCCTTTCTTCCTGGGACCCCAGCTAAGGACTACATGCTCCCTTTAGAACATTGAGCACCGCTATGTCTGCCTCTCATAAACTGCTGCTGATTCAAATTGCAGGACTGTTCGAGATTGCTGTCCGGTGGTTCGTGGCGATTTGGTCCCTCCCCCGTTCCCTCTTCCCCCCCCCTTTTTTTTAACATTTTGACTTATTATTTACCTGTACTTCCTTGATTTATTGATCTTTTAACTGTTGTACTTTTGTTGGCTAACTTTTTCTCCCCTTTTTTTTTTTTTTTTTTTTTTTTTTTTTTTTTTTTTTTTTTTTAATAGCAATGATGAGGCGATTCCTACGGTCTCCCACCTGTTGCAGGGGAGTAAATGGTTCTCCCCACGCCATCTGGGATCTCTGATGCAGGCTTTTTTCTCGCTGAATAGCTTCTTGAATCGTAAGCTTATGCTGGGGGTCCAACCCCCCCTTATTATCTTTTTTTTCTGCATGTTGGTGGTTTCCTTTGGGTCTTGGACGTATTGCCGCCCGTGAGGCCTAGGGGACCCACCACCCAGACATCATTTGCTGAGCTCAGATACTATGTTTAAGGTACCGGTGAAATACCTGACAGCTGACTGGTGTTCACAGGGCACCCTGCGGGCCGCAGGCGTCCACACCCTTGAACCCCCCGGTTCTCCTATTTTATTTTTTATTTAATTATCATTATTTTTTATTTATTTTTTTCTCTTCAGAGGCGGCGGAGGTGTGTTGGCTCTCGTGACCTCCCGCTTGGCGTGAGGGAAACTTGGTTCCCCTCTCGCCATCCGGGACCTCTGGCATGGGCCCCTCTCCTTCTGAGGAGCTACCTGAATTAAGTCCCCATTTTTTTTTTTTTTCTTTGGGCTATTTACCTACCTGACATGAATACTGAGGACTAGGGCCTTCCTGCGCCCCTGCTGAGGGGGTCCTAGGGGCCTGCGGAATATCCTCGCTTCTAGGCGACAACGCCTTCCACCTAATATAGCAGGACTTGTGCCTGGAACGCCTGATGTGCCTTTCAGGGACATGATATGCCTATACCATATATGCTCTACCTGGTAATATTCATGCTATATACTGTTAAGGTGATCTTCCTGATGGGATTTGTTTTGTTGGCTCTACACATTCTAGAGGAGCTATTTACATGTGTTTTCACTGTTTTTGACATTTCAGGTCGGACTCTTGTACTGTTTCCCAATGTATGTGTATGTTTTTGTTATTACTCTACTTCCAATGACAGCTTCCTTTCCCCAGTTTTAGAGCTGTAAGGCATCTCTCCACCTTACCCTCCCTCTCCTGCTTCCCTTATGTTGCCCTGTCAATACACTCTATATCTCCTCTTCTGGTTCCCCGTTACGCCACCATTGGCTGGTTCCTCGGTATTGCGGCAGCACATGACCTCAGTCATACTTACTACCCCCCAGCAGCAGCGCTATATATAGTCTGCTGACACCCCAGCCTTGTAATTACTAGGTGGAATAGACTGACTATTTCCGCCTCTGGTCTTGTCTTCTCTCTGCTCCCTGTGTCACTCATTGGTTTCCCATCCCTCTCTCTTTCTACTTAGCTGCCCTCCTCTCCCCCCCCCCCGTTTTTTTTTTTTCCTCCCTTTTTCTTTCTTTCCTCGGTGTCGGTCGTCCTCTGCCGGGGCTGGTCCCCAGTCGTGGGTGCACAAGTCTACTCTTGATTCTACATCGTTTGCTATATTGCTGAACCCCTGAACTACGCTTAGCCATGCAAAAAGCTCCGCAACGTCATAACCCCTTGTTGCTGAAGTGTGTGTCGCTCAATGTAAAAGGCCTAAATGTACCGGAAAAGCGATCGCAGGTCTTATCCACATTGTCCAAGCAGAAAGCCCAGTTTATCTTCCTACAAGAGACCCACTTCCGGTCAGACTCCATCCCCAAGCTTCGCAGTGATCTCTACCCTACGGCCTTGCATTCTACGAATCCCTCTGCAAAGACCAAGGGTGTCTCTGTCTTAATCTCCAAACATGCTCCTTTTCAGCTGTCGGATTCTCTGGTGGATCCAGAAGGTAGATTTGTGTTTATCAAGGGCCTCTATGCCTCCAGACCCTTGACCCTGGCGAATGTCTATGCCCCTAACGAGCACCAGGTTTCTTTCTTTAAAAAGGTTTGCGACCTCCTTTTTTCATTTAAGGAGGGTATGGTTCTCTTGGGGGGTGACTTTAATGTACCTTTGAACCCTGAAGTTGACACCTCCACGGGAACCACCGTTCTGCCTTATCGTGCTTTACGTCAAATTAAGTTACAGCTGCAAGGTCTCACACTACATGATTCTTGGCGCACCTTGTTCCCGTCGACCAAAGACTACACATTCTTCTCCGCTCCTTTCCAGAAGTATTCCCGCATAGATTACTTCTTCCTCTCCCAATCTGACCTCACCTACCTTACCCAAGCTGCCATAGACCCTATGTTCTTATCCGACCATCACCCTATCTCGGTAACGCTCGCCTTTCCCGAGTCGGTCTCCAGGACCAAAACATGGCGACTGGACTCGTCCCTACTTAAGGACACGGCCTTTACGACAAGTCTAGAAGGCACGATCCGCAGCTACTTTGAAGAAAACGCCTCCCCGGACCTGTCCCCACTTACGATCTGGGAGGCCCACAAGTGTGTGATCCGAGGAGAACTTCTGGCCCAGGCAGCGAAGCTTAAGAGGTTCCGCCAAAAGACCATAGCGGAACTAACATCTAAGATCCGAAGGCTGGAGGCCTCGCACAAAGCTTCTCTATCTCAAGGTTCCCTACAGGAGCTCACACACACCCGCTCATTGCTTCTGGAAGAACTAGGTAAGCGCGCCAGAAGACGCTACGTTCTTCACCAGAGAGTGTTCTATGAACATGGCAACAAGTGCGGGAGACTCTTAGCACGGGCGGTGCGAGCTTCCAGACCCTCCAATACAATTCACCAGATCCTAGACCATAGAGGTGTTACCAGGGCTAAAAACGAGGACATAGCGAAATGCTTTGAACGATACTACACAAAACTCTACAACCTAAAGCCCCCCAACCAGACTCCGGCCCGAGAGGCATGGAGAGCGGAGGCCATTAGGGACTTCCTAACCCAGTACTGCCCTAGGCGGATTCCAGAAGCGCGTGCATCAGATTTGGACCTGCCCATCTCTCTTGAGGAACTTCAAAACGCGGTGAAGCACATGAAACCCGGCAAGAGCCCAGGACCTGACGGGCTCACGCTGCAATACTACAAGTCGTTCCTCACTATCTTATCTTCTAAGATGCTAGATACCTTTAACGCCCTAGCATCCCCTTCCGTCCCAATGGGTCGTCTGTTGGAGGCACACATAACGGTTATACCGAAAGACGGTAAAGATGCCACACAAGTTCAAAACTACAGACCGATATCACTCCTCAATGTCGACATTAAGCTGTACGCCAAGATCCTGGCAAATAGGCTATCCCCGCTCTTGCCTGGCTTGGTCTCCCAGGACCAGGTGGGTTTTGTCCCTGGAAGAGAGGCCAGGGACAACACCATCAGGGCATTGAATTTACATCATTGGCTCACTGTTTCCGGAACACGGGGCTTCTTCTTATCCCTTGATGCGGAGAAGGCGTTCGACAGGGTGGCCTGGGACTACATGCGGGAGGTCTTGAGAACGATTGGCCTTCACCCCCGCATGCTGGCACATATCTCCGCATTGTATTCCACGCCCAGTGCTTGTGTCCGAGTGAATGGATACCTGTCGGACGCCTTCTCCATAAGCAATGGTACCCGCCAGGGCTGTCCCCTATCTCCCCTGATTTTTGTGCTAATCCTGGAGCCTTTTCTTAACAAAATACGCTGCAATCCTGATATTACAGGCTTGACGGTGGGAGGTAGGGAGTACAAGGTAGCGGCTTTCGCTGATGATGTACTCCTTTCTTTATCGCAACCGAGGATATCATTACCGAATTTGCTGAAGGATATCGAGAGCTTTGGGGAGCTGTCCCACTTTAAGATTAACTACTCTAAATCACACGCCCTGAATGTGTCTCTCCCGCAGGGCGAGGTGGACAGTTGCCGGGATTCCTTCCCGTTCCTTTGGAACAAGAGCGCCATTACGTATCTGGGCATTCAGATTACGGCGGATTTGACTCACCTTTATAACGTAAATTTTCTGACCGCCCTTAGAAAGGCTCAACAGGATCTAAAGGATTGGGGGACCCTTAATGTTTCATGGTTCGGTCGTTCCGCCCTCCTGAAAATGATAATTCTACCGCGCCTTCTATACCTCATGCAATGTATCCCGATTGCCCTACCTCCCTCCTTTTTTGCAACATTCAAGAAGGCATCTTCAGCGTTTATATGGAAGAATTTGCCCCCCCGTATTAGATACTCGCGGCTCACCCGCTCAAAGGCCAATGGTGGTATCGGCCTTCCGGACCTTTTCCAATACTACCTGGCAGGCCACCTTATGCGAATAGTGGATTGGAATGTCCATGAGTCTAGGAAGGGATGGGTGATCCTAGAAAAGTCTTTCACACGACTCCCCCTTGATTCACTTCCTTGGATGCCACCTCGTCACTGGCCTCCAGAAATCAAAGTGCACCCGCTGCTCCACCCTTCTCTTAAAGCTTTTGAACGAGCGTCGAAAATGCAATCAATTTCCTCGGTTCCTGGGCCGCTGACCTCGTTGAGAGGCAACCCTGAATTCCTGCCAGGTCTATCCCCCTCGTTCCTGATTCGAGACTGGCCGCGGGACCGAGTCCAAGCACGTCACTTTTTCTCTCGTGGATCCCCTCGCCCCTACGCAGATTTGGTCTCTGAATCCCCGTCCAACTCCTTCTCCTTCTGGTCCTATAGGCAACTACGACACTTCCTCTCCTCACAGCCGACTCCCGAAACTTGGACGCGGCAACTGACGCCCTTCGAAAACTTATGTTCGCAGTCCTCTCCACAGAGACACTTGATCTCCAGTATATACCAGATTCTCTCGGATAACATCCCCAAACTTCCGGATTCCGCGCGTATAGCCTGGGAATCTGAACTTCAGGTTTCCCTGGATGAGGAGGACTGGGCCCGTATCAATGAATGTATCCACAAAGGGTCTCTCAATGTCGCTACCCAGGAAACTTGTTACAAAATCAAAATGCGCTGGTATAGAACTCCGGCTCTCCTGCACAAATTTTCCCCAGCAGTTCCGGAAACGTGTTGGAGATGTGGTAAGGAAAGGGGGACAATGCTCCACATATGGTGGAGCTGCGATTCCCTCCAGCCATTCTGGAAAGAAGTGCATGAGCTTATTGCACACGTTACTACTTATACTCTCGACTACTCTCCAGCACAATATCTCCTACACCACACGCATCTGACCAGATCTGAATATTTTAAATCCCTAGCCATGCATATGGTGAACGCGGCGAGACTCTGCATTCCGGTACATTGGCGCTCCACACACACTCCAACGATTAGGGAATGGTTCAACAGGATATCTAGGACCGAAGAAATGGAAGAGCTAGTTCATATATCCCAAGAACGCATCGAAAAATTTACAACCACCTGGGCATGCTGGGCCCATTTTAAAACAACTCAGCGTTTCTGCCCCTATTAGGGGCCTGTTCCTACTGAGCTGATGGTGTTGTGTCCCTGGGCTTGTGGCCTCCCTGGCGGAGGGCCACCGACGCCGACGACCTCCCACCACCGTCCTTTCTCCTCCCCCCCCTTTTTTTTTTTTTTCTTTTTTTTTTTTTTTCTTTTCTTTTTTTTTTTTTTTTTGTTTGTCTCTCTCCCCCTCCATCCTATTTTCTCCTATCTCTCTCACTCCCTTTTCTCCTCTTTCTCTCCACATTTTCCTCAGCAAAATATTTTGTTATGGCTTGATTATAGGCCATTTTGGCCAAGGCTTAACAATCCCAGAAGATGGGATTGTGCTCTGCTTAGATATGCTAACCTAGATACTCTGTTGCTGTATACATATATATATGCATTGTTAACATGTATCAATCTACTTCCATGTACTTTCCAGTTTTGTGTATTGTACTGTTTTCTTATCACTTAATAAAACTGTTTATGGAAAAAAAAAAAAAAAAATAAAACAACAATAATTTTTTTTATATATTGTGAAAGATAATGTCACGCCGAGTAAAATGATACCCAACATGTCACGCTTAAAAATTGGGCCCATTCGTGGCATGGCGTCAATCTTTTACCTTTAAAAATCTTGATAGGCGACGTTTGAACACCGTTTTCATATGCGGGCACTACTCACGTATGCGTTCGCTTCTGCGCGTGAGCTCGTCGGGACGGGGCACTTTAAAAAATGTTTTTTTTTGTTTTCTTATTTATTTTTATTTATTTTTATATTTTTTACACTGAAAAAAAAATTGATCACTTTTATTCCTATTACAAGGAATGTAAACATCCCATGTAATAGAAAAAAGCATGACAGGTCCTCTTAAATATGAGATCTGGGGTCAAAAAGACCTCAGATCTCATATTTAGACTTATATGCAAAAAAAAATGAAAACTTTTCTTTACTATGCTCTCGAGACTACTCCCTTTAGTGCAGGGTCAACTGATTTTGGGTGGTGATAGCAATTTACCTTTGGACCAAGCGCTAGATAAATCCTCTCCTGACAGGCCCCATCTGAAACACGTGCCTAAAAATAGTATTAAATTGGCGAGATTGCTTCATAGTAACGATCTGATTGATGCTTGGCGGGAGAATAACCCCTCCGCTAGGGATTATACCCACTACTCGCATATACATGGCACCTATTCGCGTATTGACCATATTTTAATGACTTCAGCATTGACTCCCTTTTTGGATTCGGCCTTGATTCTAACAACGCCGTGGTCAGATCATGATCCGGTTCTAATTTCCCTTTCAAATTTGTGGAAAAGACCTGGCCCTTCCCCTTGGAGGCTGAATGCATCTTTACTAAGGGATCCTATTGTAGTAGAAGTTGAACAGGAAATTCGCACTTTTTTTAATGAAAACCTGCCCCAAGACACGTCTCCAATTAACTGGGCGGCCCACAAATCTTCCATTCGAGGTAAACTAATTCAAATAGCATCTAGGATTAATAGAATTAGGAACACGATGATTTCAGATAAGGAAAGGGTTTTAACTGATCTTTTATCTGCACAGAAGAAATCACCACAGATAGATTTCAGACCTAAGATTGACGAGGCTAGGTTGTCACTAAACTTAAGTCTTACCACTCAAGGGGAAAAAAGTCTGAGATGGAATAGCCATAAATTCTACACGATGGGGGATAAACCTACTAGACTACTGGCCAGAAAACTGAACCCTCGCTCTTTCACTCCTACTTTACCCAAGCTCAGAATCAGTAATGGTTATCCAACCCAAAACCCTAAACTTATTTTGAATGAGTTTACTAACTTTTACTCGAAGTTGTATAGCAAACCAATGGCTTTTGACCGAAAGGTGACGGACCATTTTCTTAACCAAATTACTTTGCCGAAATTAACGCAGGAACACTCAGATTTGATGGATAGAGAATTTTCTGTAGACGAGGTAGAATTGGCGATAAAACATTTAAATCCCTCTTAAGCACCAGGTCCTGATGGATTTTCTGGACACTATTATCATAAGTTTAGAGACGTCTTGGTCCCCCATCTATGTAAATTCTTTAATGCTATTAGACGAGGTGATTCCCTTCCTTCTCAAGAAAATTCATGTTATTCCGAAATCAAGAAAAGACCTGGGACTGGGCCAACTACCGCCCTATTTCTTTAATCAACATAGACTTGAAAATTTTGACAAAGATCTTAGCTACGAGGCTTAATTCTTTTATTGCACGATATGTTCATCCGGATCAGGCTGGGTTTGTCCCTGGACGGCAGACTACTGACCAAATTAGAAGGGTAGTAGATATTATATCTGCTGTCCATTCTGACTGGGATTCAAAGGGGCCACGGAAGGGAATGCTTTTGTCATTGGATATGCACAAAGCATTCGATTCCTTATCTTGGGATTATTTATTCCATATTTTACGCAAATTGGCACGTGGTGCGTCACGTTCTCTTATGAACACTTCAATAGTTGAGGCAAATTATAAAATACTTTTGAGGTGGTACATGGTTCCCTCTAGACTGGCATCCTTTGTACCTGATGCTTCTCCTCTTTGCTTCCGTGGATGCGGACAGGAGGGAACCTTGTATCATATATGGTGGGATTGCCCGAAAGTACGACGTTATTGGTTTAGAGTGTATAATTTTATTTATACCCTTACCCATGTTAAATTACACAAATCTCCAAAACTATCGCTGCTGGGTTGTGATGTTAAAAATGCCTCTAAATCCTAGAAGTGCCTTATAAAATTTATATTAATTTCTGCTAGACTGGTAATAGCTAGATCGTGGAGATCGGCCCTGCTCCCATTTGACCAACTTAAAAACAAGCTCACATGGTTCATGATTAACGAACGTATGACTGCTATCCTTCAGGATAGAATGGAATTATTCAATGCCGTCTGGGATCCTTGGATCAATCATATATCAAGTGATCCTAGATCTCTTCCAATCTAACTATTAGGTTTTATTTTAGTAGGCACGGAGCTTCCTCCCCTCACGTAACCCCCCCCCTTTTTTTTTTCACGTCTATCCCGCTGCCACTCCCGGTGTTCTATGTGTTGGGGGTGGTGCTGATTTTCTGAAATTAGTTTATGATTATTCATATTTATTGTAATAGATACTGTTCTACTCTTCTTCATTTTTTTATTTTTGTTTGGTGGGATCTACGATGCCATTGAGATGGTTGAATTTTGTCAATGTCTTCTAAATCAGTTTGCCTAAAAGTGTATATACTGAAATACGGGTTTTATTATTAGTTCTACAATTTGTTTATAGATTACCATCTTGTTCGTAATAATTGAAAATGCATTCTTCTTGTGTTTTCTACTGCTTCCACTGACTTAATTGTATTACTTTCTTTGTTCCATTCTGTAATGTGATATTTACAACTAAATATTTAATAAACATATTGAAACAGAAAAAAATGGAAACTGTCATTTTTTCAAATGACAAAAAAATTTTTTTCTTTAAGACGCATGGGCAGGACTGACTTTTTGATGCCACTTCCGCCCAGCAAAGCTATGGGAACGGTGGGGGCCATCTTGCCCTCACTCGCATCCCCACACAGCACAACAACAGAGGACCCGATCGCCTCCGTCGCTACCGATGGCTCCGGTAAGCGGCGGAGGGTGCGGGAGAGCGGTGGGAGGGGGGCCCCCTCTCCCGCCACTAACAACGGCGATCTCGCGGCGAATCCGCCGCAGAGACCGCCGTTATCGTGTACAGGACCGCTCACTGAATAGATGGATATCTTGGTTGTGGCAGCAGCTGCTGCTGTTACCGAGATATCCATCTTTAAAAAAGGACGTATATATACAGTGAGGGGTCCTTGAGTGGTTAAAGGAATTTTGCATTTTTTTTTATTATTTAAGCATCATTAAAATCACTGCTCCAGAAAAAATGACCGTTTAAAAAAAAAAAAATCCATTGATACCTGTTCCCTGGGGAAAGACCTGGGTTCTGAAAGACGTTTTCACAGGCATACTATAGACATCCAGCAGGTACAATATTTAAAGGAAATTTTCATTTTTTCATTAAAATCACTGCTCCAGAAAAAACTTTTTTTCCATTGATACATGTTCCCTAGGGCAAGACCCGGGTTCTCAAAGACGTTTTCCGACAATAAATTGCATATTAGGCTTTAAAATTAGCACTTTTGAATTCGAATATTTGAGTCCCATAGAAGTCAATGGGGTTCTAAATGTTCGTGCGACCGGTCGGTCCGTTTGAAGGTTCTGGAGCGAACCCAACAAGGGGGTGTTCGGCTCATCCCTATTGGCAATCTTACCTTAATGGAAAAGGTATCTAGACTTCCCATTAAAGTCAATTGAAGAACAACAAAAAAATCCACATGTAATGGCAATCTATTTTTTTGGAGATACTATCAGTTTGTTTAAGTAGGACAAGGTGACATTGTCTGTGCCAAACACCCCCCCCCCCCCCCCCCCCCGATCTCTTTATACTCACATTACCTGCCCTCTCTTGCAGATTTTTGCTCCTCCACAGCCGACACAGAATCAGCTGTTTTGGCAACTCAGGGTAGCAGTGACATCACTTCCCCAGTCAATTAAGCAAAAAACAAATAATTACATATATAATGGCAATATGACCCTTTCTGAGATATTGTTACTATGCCCAAGCAGGGCAGTTGTGTTTTCAATAGGCATATCTTGAATGACTTGCTACTACTAATAGAAAGTATCTTCAATATGATTGGTCAACTTACAGTTGATCATCAGCATAACACTTATCTCCGGTTCTATTACATCTGATATGATATAGTGTGAAATACTGTATAAGTGACAGTTTCGGTTTGATTCAATGAAATGTAAATGATCTGAAACATACCGACAGACAAGGGCCTAACAAATTCATTGAGCACTCATTTATTCCGTAAGAAAACACAGACATTCATAACGTGGCTGAAAAGTTCTGGAAGGTCTATATCCAAAACAATTCTAGAAGGTGAATTAGAGCTCTTTCAGGAGAATGACAGCTCATTAAAAAAAAAAAAAAAACACATATTCTTACTTTCACAGATATATGCAAATGGGCTGCATGGGATGTACAGGACAAATTAAATTAATCAACAAATAATTTGTTTAAAAAAAGTTAAAATTTTTAATTATAGCACTTTTGGTATGAATTTAAAATGCAGACTACACCAATTTATTGGTTAAAGTGTCTTATTTATAAATATTTTTTTTTTTTTTTATGTGATTAAAAATAATTTGTTGGCTAATTTAACACTGCAATTAATTATGCTCTCAAAATCTCCTGCATTGTTACCGCTTCTTCTTGCTGGAGACTAATGTGTTTCTGAAGCCCAGAGCCCTATAGGCTGTCAGCAGATCAAATTCGGCACAGTGCCTAAAAATAGAGAGCAACTGAGCATGTGCAAAGCAGGGTGAGACTGTATTACTGGATTTTAAATAGTATAGGCACTTATTTTTTATGTTTTATTCAAATGTATCAGGCAATATCTGCAATAAACAAGTTCATTAAGAAATCTGCGATGCTGCTTATTCATGTTTAAAGCAGATATGCAGTGGTGGCAATGGTGATGGTGATCAGCTCACACGTCTCCACCTCCTCTCTCTTATTCATCTAACATTCTAAATCCTCTCTTGTTCTCTCTTTTCAGTTCTTGATTAACTCACACTCTACTTACTTACTTTCTTACTTTATCTCTCTCTCTCTCTCTCTCTCGCTCTCCTCAAGTATTTGATAAGTTCTCACTGTACTTTCTCTCTCTCTCTCTCTCTCTCTCTCTCCAGTCCTTGATCGGCTCTCATTCTACATCCCCTCTCTCTCGCTCTCTCCAGTTTAGTCAGCTCTCCGTTTACCTTCTCCTTCTCTCTCTTTCTCTCTCACTCTCTCTCTCTTCCGTTTTTTGATCACCTCATGCTCTACCTCCTTTCTCTCTTTTGTCCTTATTCAGCTCATCCTCGAATTCTCTCTTTCTCCCCAGTCCTTTATACGTTCTCTCTGTTCGATTAATATTTTTTTTTTTATCGATTAATCGACTAATTTTGATTAATTATAGCACACATACATTTTTCACCACCATATATAGTCCCTATTGTAATATCCAAGACATCTCCCCCACTGTAATATCCACAGACATCTCCCCCACTGTAATATCCACAGACATCTCTCCCACTGTAATATCCACAGACATCTCCCCCACTGTAATATCCACAGACATCTCCCCTCTGTAATATCCACAGACATCTCCCCCACTGTAATATCCACAGACATCTCTCCCACTGTAATATCCACAGACATCTCCCCCACTGTAATATCCACATACATCTCCCCCACTGTAATATCCACAGACATCTCTCCCACTGTAATATTCACAGACATCTCCCCCACTGTAATATCCACAGACATCTCTCCCACTGTAATATCCACAGACATCTCTCCCACTGTAATATCCACAGACATCTCCCTCACTGTAATATCCACAATCAACACCCACTGTAATATGCAGAGACATCTCCCCACTGTAATATCCACAGACATCTCCCCACTGTAATATGGTCCACATCTCCCCCCCTGTATAGGAAGATTAGTGCTTGCTTAGTCTTACCAGAGAAGCCGTTGAGGCTGGGTGATGACGTCAGCGCACCGCTCTAGGCTCACCTAGGCTGCCACCGGGTGAACCAAGATGGTCGCCGCTCCGGGAGCTAGGCCGAAGCCGGGGCCTTTCCTATGACCGAGGCAGCAGCAGAGCCCCGCGGATCACGTGGTGTGCCGATCCACATATGGTGACCCGTTCGGATCACAGATCATTTACGATCCGTTGCACCACTAGTACCGATCAAAAGAATTGTGATCAATCAAAAAAATTAACGATTAATCGAGGAATTAATCTTTAATTTCCACAGCCCTAAAAAACTGTAGTGTGTACCAAGCCATACACAGTTTGAACCATTAATTGATAGTGATCATCACTTTCTTCTCCTGGGGGGAGGGCTTTGCCCGCCCCTTGCACTGAGAAGACGATTGGTGATTCCCCTGTCAGCACTACCTGTGTTGAAAGGGGAATCTTGTGGCTTTGTTTCCTAGAACCATGAAATTTGCACCATGTAGGGCCTGCCTAACTCTCCGATCTTTCTCTCTCTTTGTTTTCTGTCCCTATAGCCTCCACTGCCGATCAGGAGCCAATCAGTTCCAATAATGTGAGCACTATGTCAACTCTGTCACAATGATTACATGCAGGCTAAAGGCTCTATTGACAAAAATGAAAGCTTCAACCTCCTGATTAATATTGCATCGTTCATCTCCAGTACTATCTATTTAAACTCTTACTTTAATCTTTCTTCAGTTTTTTGTCCCTTAGGGGACAAAGTATATACAATGCTTTGTTCCACATTACTATGCTTTGCAAGGCTAGCTACGATGTTAGGCAGGACCCCCTTGCCTCCCCCAGGGGAGACAGAAACACTCAGCTTCCTTTGTATTCCTTTTGCCACCACTTGTCTGTAAAAAACTGGAGTAAGAGTTCTTCCTTAATTGTCAACTGTCAGACACAGTTGCATTGTTAAAAATAATGCAACCCTTCAACCTTTGCAGAAATGCGGACAGCACTCATGTGTCTATTTCCCAAAGATAACCTCTGTATATGACACTTGAGCACGTGCACTCAACTTCTTTGGTCGATTATGGTGAGGCCTGTTCTGAGTGGAACCTTTCCTGTTAACCGCTGTATGGTCTTGGCCACCGTACTGCAGCTCAGTTTTAGGGTCTTGGCAAAATTTAAAGCCTAGGCCATCTTTATGTAGAGAAACATGAGGTGCCATGAGGTGTCATGTTGAGCTTCCAGTGACCAGTATGAGACAGTGAGAGCGATAACACCAAATTTAACACACCCACTCGCCATTCACACCTGAGACCTTGTAACACTAATGAGTTGCATGACATCGGGGAGCTAAAATGGCTAATTGGACCCAATTTGGACATTTTCACTTAGGGGTGTACTCACTTTTGTTGCCAGAGGTTTAGACATTAATAGCTGTGTGTTGAGTTATTTTGAGGGGACAGCTGAATTACACTGTTATACAAGCTGTAAACTCACTACTTTACATTCCAGCACAGTGTTGTCACATGTTGTCACATGAAAAGATATAGTAAAATATTTACAAAAATGTGAGAGGTGTACTCACTTTTGTCAGATTATATATATATATATATATATTTACATTTGTGCACATTTGTTACCCTAAAATAAAAAGTAGAGATTTGGTTAGCTATAACAGTATACTAATTAAAAATGTTGTCCCTAAACATATGTATTAGGTATGCAAAGTGTAAAAGGCAGTTTTTTTTTAACAGGAACGTAGGGGAACGCAGTTCTGGCACCTCCAGCACTGAATGTATTTTATGGCAAGGTGTGCTGGAGGGTTTATTGATGCTTGCCGCTAGGGGAATCTAATTTTTTGTGTGGGGGTCCATTGTTACTGTGTAGGTCTATTTTTGCTGTTTGCTGGGGGTCTAATGATGCTGGGGGTCTACTGTTGCTGGATTGGTATTTTGTTGCTGGCGGGAGGTCTATTGCTGTGTTGGGGATCTATTAATGCTGGGGTGGGGTCTATCAGATTCTATACAAATAAATTAGTAGCAAAAAATGATACTTGGTTCTGTTTTCTCTAAAATGGGCAGTACTGGGAGGTGGGTAGGAGGTGGAACCAAGGAATGATGCTCAGAGGTGGGTAGGGAGCAGAGACTAAGGGTGCGTGAGAAAGGGGGGGGGTCCTGCTCCTACTCTTTGAGAAAAAACAACCCTGGTTAAGGGTATTGTTATGTTAACTGATGCTGCTACATTTGACTTTGACGTTTAGGCATTATTAACCTCTGATTACAAAAAGAAAGTGCACAAACATTATATGGACACCTATCACATAACATGACATCCAGGAAAAGACCTGCTCAACCCTTACTGCACAGAAGAAATGCTTGTAGAAGATCTTGTTAGAGATGCATGCAGCCACTGTCTCTAGCATGTATTACTGATGACTGGTTTCAAGGATGGACCCTCTTTATTTGAGCCAGTGACAAGCTCTGTCAATCGTCATCAGTGCGTCCGATTGGTGACAACTGAGCTCAACATTAGTAATGGCCACAAAGAGCTCTTCTTTCAGGAGAGGACCAGAGAAGCTGGAAAGTAATGTCTAAATAAAGGATTTTCTTTACAATTCAATAGCAGTTAATCTGAGAGGCAAATATAGGTATTTAGGCATACATGTATGGATCTGTATTTCATTTTTTTAAGTTCATGACATGAGCGTTCTTTTTGTATAACTAAAGGGTTAACTACGGAAGAGAGATATAGAGGGTATTTAAAAAAAAAAGGACATAATAAAGACATCAAATGATGTGATCGCCAGTGGCGGCCCGCCCATATGGGCGCACGGGCGCCGCCCCCCCTCCCGCAGTCACAAAAAAAAAAAAGAATTAAAAAAAAAAAAAACGGGCCCTTTAAGAACTTTTATTCGGCTAAAATGTCATTTTGACATTTTAGCCGAAGTTCTGGCGGCCGTCTATAGAGGGCGCTGCAGCGCCACCCCCTCTCGCAAGTAACACACGTTCAATGCTATGCATTGGACGTGTGTTACTGTTGCCAGCTGCCTGGTCTATTCGTATAACCGGACATGGGACGCCGGTTACCCGAATAGCGACAGCTGGTTGGCTGAGGGGAACTGCCTATCAAAGCCAGTGGCTCTGATAGGCTTTTCCAGTCCCGCCCTCCGGCTCTCGGAAGTCTATGCTCGGAGCGCAGACAATCTGCGGTCCTTGCATTAGACTGACAGCCGTTTCAGCCAATCAGGTTCCCGGATTCTGGTTTTCAGGAACCTGATTGGCTGAAGCTTCTCCAGGGCGGCAGAAGACATCGAGGGAGGACATGGAAGCGTCAGGTAAGTGATTTTTTTACAGGGAAAGGGGCAGCATGGGGCACAGTGGCAGCATGGGGCACAGTGGCAGCATGGGGCACAGTAGAAGCATGGGGCACAGTGGCATCATGGGGCACAGTGGCATCATGGGGCACAGGCCGGGCACAGTGGTGACAATTGATGGCACAGTGACTGAATATGATGGCATGGCAGAGAGGTGACAATTGATGGCACAGTGACTGCATTTGATGGCATGGCAGAGAGGTGACAATTGATTGCACAGTGACTGCATTTGATGGCATGGCACAGTGGTGACAATTGATGGGCACAGTAGCTGCTTTTGATGGCATGGCACATTGGTGACAATTGATGCCACAGTGGTGGCGTTTGATGGCATGGCACAATTAGTGACACAAGTGGTGACAATTGATGGCACAGTGACTGCAAATGATGGCATAGCACATTGGTGACAATTGATGGCACAGTGACTGCATATGATGGCATGGCACATTGGTGACAATTGATGGGCACAGTAGCTGCATTTGATGGCATGGCACAGTGGTGACAATTGATGGCACAGTGGCTGCATTTGATGGCATGGCACAGTGGTGACAATTGATGGCACAGTGGCTGCATTTGATGGCATGGCACAGTGGTGACAATTGATGGCACAGTGGCTGCATTTGGTGGCATGGCACAGTGGCTACATTTGGTGGCATGGCACAGTGGCTGCATGTGATGGGCACAGTGAGGCTGCAATATTTTTTTTTTCGTTTGCGCCCCCCAAAAATTTTGAGCACCAGCCGCCACTGGTGATCGCTCAGATAAGGTAGAAGAACCTGTTCCTATGAATCATCTTACAGATATTTAATCTTGAATGTCATCTTGAGAGCTAGAAGATGCTGTAAAGCATACACAAGTGTATTTGATATGTGTGCTCATGCAGTGAATCCTAAATATTTAATATGCTGTTCTTTAAGTAGATGTCCAGCTTTTTTTTTTTGGTGGCTTGGAATAGGGAAGGATTACAATCATTGTCAAGTTTGCACAGGTATTTAGGGCACCATTACACAGATGTACAATCTCTTACTGTCTCAGTATGAATGTTTTTCTCAGACAGGAAGTGAGTGAAAATCAGCGCAGACAGCAATACAATTTTTTTTCTAGTAGACTTGGAGAAGGCTAAAACCCTGCCAGTTCCCTCACTTTCTGTGTGATTAAGAAATTGGAACCAAGACCAAGGGTCAAGTCTTGGGGAAAAAGGTGTGGGAACTCCCACCCAAGATCCACTCCCCCACCAAAAAAAAATAAAAAATGATACGCTCATATGCCTAATTACTAAACCGCCTGTTTTTTTGTTTTTTTTTCGATCCACTGTACCTTAGTAATCCTTTTTGTTACTGGCCGCTTCCTGTATATGGATTAATCAGGTAGTGCGCGGGTATTCCGTTACTTCCTCGATGCCGCAATGTCTCCTGGGAGCTTTTGTCATTGTTCCCAGGAGACATTGCGGAGGTCTGCCGCGAGTTATCGCTGGATTTAGAAAGAAGCAAGTTCTTTCTAAATCCCGCAATAACTCGCGGCAGACCTCCGCAATGTCTCCTGGGAACAATGACAAAAGCTCCCAGCAGACATTGCGGCATCGAGGAAGTAACGGAATACCCGCGCACTACCTGATGAATCCATATACAGGAAGCGGCCAGTAACAAAGGATTACTAAGGTTCGCCTTCCACTGACAGTGACTCAAGCTGGGCATCACCGCTTAGTGAAGGATCGGCTGCTCTAGTTCTGCAAAGGGAACTGAGTTCCTGCTGTGAAAAAAGTGCAGAAACTCTGTTCCCACGAGTTCCCGCAGGACTTGAGCCCTGACCAAGACAGTACGGGCCCATGCACACCACAGTCCCACGTTAGGGTGTGTATAACACGAGCATGCTTGTGTGTGTTATGTAGGGCTGGTGTGATGCGTTATTACCTTTTTCCCTTCTTTTAACTTTATTGAAATGTCACAAAATTACATTTAATTCAACTTTGAAATGTGTCATGGTGCCTTGTAACCTATCGCTGTGTGTTGCGTTGTGTAAAAATGCAGACATGTTTTTTTAAACCACACTAAAGCACCTGTAGGGAGTGAACAGGACATATAGAAAACAAATATTTTCTCTGTGTTCTTACACTGGGTCTCCTCAATGCATCTGGTGTAAATGACCCCTATGTGGAGGCAAATCAGAGCCCTGAAAAGTAGTTTAAAGTAATAATGTTAGTATGGAGGCAGCAGCAACGGCATGTAAACAAACTCCAGGCTGCTTTACCATTTGGCATTTTGCATTTTTTAATAACCTCTGGCTGCCAGCCTTCTTGTAGACCACTTTACACAGTTGGGAAGTTGCCACTTACTGATCCCCCTGGGTAGTATGAACCCAGGGGCTCTCAGCTCTGAGCAATTTTCCAAAATCATGGCAATTACATTGTGCTTGTGCTCACTTAAATTAATTTGAGTGTAATTTTTATGGAAAATTTATGTTATATAAACAGTAGCACAAATATTGTTTCACAGTCGTGTCACATCGAATCTACTGTCTGATCCTACCAGACTGCTTATATTATATTTCCTTTCCTTCCATCCTACATAACTATATAAAATACCAGCTTTATCTGGTATATTTTAAAAATGGTCAACTGAATACAAATACAGAGGCCCAGATTCACAGAGCAATTACGCCTGTCTAACTGGTGTTAGACAGGAGTAATTTCAAATTTTGCGCGCCGTATCACTAGTTTGAATCCTCAAACCATGATACGGCGGCTTCGGGCTTCGATCCGAGAGGCTTACGTCCTCGTAAGCCTTCGGATCTACACTGCGATATTTTTGCGGCCGCTGGGAGGAGTTTGCGTCGTTTTCATGCGTCGGGATATGCAAATGAGTTTTTACGGCGATCCACGAAGGTACGAGTGTCCCTCGCAATCGCCTACGTCATTTTTTGGCTACGTAATGTTAGAGGAGCTTTTTGCTGGTCTAACAGTGCGTAACCCATGTAAAGTATGGCCGTCGTTCCCGCGTCGATTTGAAAATATTTTTTTTTTTTTTAACGTAACTCGTTCGGGAATAGGAATGTACGTAAACGACGCTACTACGACGTGACGACGTGTTTTCGCGCAATGCACGGCGGGAAATTTGCGAACGGAGCATGCGCAGTTCGATCGCCGCGGGAACGCGCCTATTTTAAATGCTTCACGCCCCCTACTCGCGCAGATGGATTGCGACGGGAGAAATACACTACGCCGCCGTCGTTTACTGGACAAAATCTACCTGGATTCCACGTAGAGCCAGGTAAAAAACGGCGGCGTAGTGTATTTCTGATACTCTACGAGAATCTAATTCTCTGTGAATCTGCCCCAGAGTGTTTCTTTCAAAAACCTTGCTTGTCTGTACAATTTATGATTATATACCAACATGGAGGAGGCATGTACAAGCTAAGCTTCTCTGCAGGGTTTTACTGGTCCTCTTACTTTAATGCAAATCTACCATATCTACCTGTAACTGATGGAAGATAATGGAGTTTCTGCACCAGAGACCTCCATCATGTACCTGGTAGTTGGGATCTTATCCCAGGCTCCAAGGTCATATCAAGCATTTCAATAGAGAGGTGTTTTTGTTTTTTGTGTTTTTTTAAGCCCTTTTAATTAATGTGAAAAGTATTTTATTGATTAATCCACTTTGCAATTTAATACATAAAAAGTTTAGTGTTAGCCATATCATGCTCATATACCCCTTTTTCCATTTCTGGAGTGGACATGGCACCTGAATGAGACCCTCCTGGAAGACTCTGGGGGCCAGTTCACACCTTAAACCGCATCCGCAGCTTAAACCGCATTCAATTCGCATAACATTATCAAATACATTGATTTCAATGAGGCTGGTTCACATATGTGCGATGCATTCCCACTGCGCATTGCTGAAAAAACGTGTGCCTTTTCTAGGCATTACCGGGTGGCTCAGGTGCAAATTCAGGCTCATTATCTTCTATGGGCACGCATCTGATTCGCAGATGTGTTAATTTCTCTTCAGGATTTCTCTCATTCTCCTCAATACACTTCCCCTCTTCCCCTCCCTTCTCCCAGGTCTCCAAATTTGAAGCTTAAACAGAGATGATCTGCTGAACAGTTCTCTTGTCTCTCTGCAGAGATAAGAGAGCTGAAATTCGCACCGCACAAGTGTGAATCCAGCCTGGGGGTTATTTACGAAAGGCAAATCCACTTTGCACTACAAGTGCACAGCAAGTGCACTTGAAATTGCACTGAAAGTGCACTTGGAAGTGCAGTCGCTGTAAATCTGAGGGGTAGATCTAAAATGAGGTGAAACTCTGCTGATTGTATCATCCAATCATGTGCAAGCTTAAATGCTGTTTTTTATTTTCCTTGCATGTCCCCCTCGGATCTACAGCGACTGCACTTCCAAGTGCACTCAGCGCAAAGTGGTATTTCCTTTAGTAAATAATCCCTATTTCTGCTACCAAACAGTATTAACCACTATCGCTAACTTTCTAGTTGACCATGAAAGCTAACACCACACCTCTCCCACTCTAATCAGAAATCACTGCTCAGTGGGGTTTTCATCCAGCATGGGACCTGCCTCAAAAAAGAAAAAGAAAGATATCCCCAAAGCCATCTGCAGACTACAATCGCTAGAAACCAGATGCAAACAATCTCTGACATTAGTCACCAGATCTCTGCAACAAGAACTTCCCTTCACAAAATACACAACTAAGCCTACAGGAATTATATGTAATGGGTCTCTACTCAGGTCTATCAATATAGATTGTAATAAAAGTGGTCAGTCCTTGGTAGGAAATCTTCATCCCTGCACCACCTAAACATACGCTGTACATCCCTCAATTAAATTATATCATCGCCTACCCACATCCTTCAAAGATTTAGCAATCCCTTCTCTTAAGCCCCGGACCAATATCCTGCTAAATGCCCAGAGGCGTTTTTACAATTCGGCACTGCGTCGCTTTAACAGATAATTGCGCGGTCGTGCGACGTGGCTCCCAAACAAAATTTGCGTCCTTTTCTTCCCACAAATAGAGCTTTATTTTGATGGTATTTGATTGCCTCTGCGATTTTAATTTTTTGCGCTATAAACAAAAATAGAGCGACATTTTTGAAAAAAAAACAATATTTTTTACTTTTTTTTATAAGAAAAATCAAATAAAACTAAATTTTAGTCAAACATTTAGGCCAAAATGTATTCAGCCACATGTCTTTAGTAAAAAAAAAAAATCGCAATAAAAAAAAAAATTAGCTACCTAGCGGCAACAGCGACACTAATACAGCGATCAGAAAAACGATCGCTTAGTGATGCTGGCAATAGGGGATGAAAGGGTTAACTAGAGCGGTGATCAAGGGGTTAAACCTTTATTAGGGGGTTCCGATCGTACCCCCGACCCGCAACAAGGCAGGGACATACATGTACGCCCATTTGTCTGTACGTGCCATTCTTTGGACGTAAATTGTTGTTGCGGCGGGCGTTAAGCGGTTAAAGGAGAAGTAAGGCCAAAGCTTTTTTTTGGCCCTACTTCTCCTATGGATCACAGGAGTGCAGTTTGTTCTGTTTGGTTAGTCCAGGTTAATTCCAACAAGAGTTTCCATCATGATTCTACATGTGTGTCATTCATAGATACAGATTGGAGACTTATGCTGGCCATACACTCCACGAAAAATCGTCCAAACGAACTTTCGAAAAACGAAAGTTTGGTCGTGAGCACAAACTATAGTGCCATCATGTAATGACCGATAAATCGTTCAGTGGACATAAATAAAAAAAAAATACCTAGTGTAGAAAGTTCGGATGGGAAACACATTAACCTTCCGATTTATCGTTCGTTCGGCAGAAAATTTCCAAACTCGTCCTTCGTTTTTTGGGCTCAAAAACATCCCAACGATTATCGGTTTTGTGCCTATTAACTGTTCGAAAAATGAAAGATCTTTCTTAACGACCGAATGTCGGCTGAATTTTTGTATAGTGTATGGCCAGCATTACTCAAGAGCTTTGCAGTAACAAGGCATTATCATTACTCAGAAGCAGACAAGGCATTCATGCACATTGTGGACAATGTAACCCTATTTAATGTGAAAGTGTTTTTGGTGGACCAAAGTGCAAAAATGAAAAATGCTCTGACTGTTTAATATTACTTTATTGACAAGAGACTGAAATTCTTTCCAGAAGCACGCTGATAAACCTTTTGGTGTATGTATAGGCAAGGCTGCAGCAGATTTTTAGAAAGGAGTGTTCATTACAGGCAACATATACTGTAATAATATAATACATTTTCAGTGAACAATGTTGATCGCTGCAGTCATTTTTTTTTATAAAGCTTTAAGTTCTTACAAGTAGAGTTGAGCGAACACCTGGATGTTCGCGAATGACGTGCCGAAGCTTGACGTTTCTTTTATAGGGGAGGCGGGCCATGTGTCACGTGACCTCGTCCCCCTCTGACGCACACTCTGCTACGTCACTGGGATAGCCCAATCCTTACTAAGGATTAGGGCTATCCCAGTGACGTAGCACAGTGTGCGTCAGAGGGGGACGGGGTCACGTGACGCGTGGCCCGCCTCCCCTATAAAAGAAACTTCAAGCTCCGGCGTGTCATTCGCGGAGCTGTCTCTGAATGGATGGATCTTCTCATCGCTGGACCGATCACCCATCACTGGAGAGGACACCCGTCACTGGAGACATCACCCGTCACTGGATAAAAGACAACGTTGGAGCAGGGAGCAGCATCGATCATTGATTTTCAACGCTGGATTTTTATTTGGTTTAATGAATAAAATATTTTGTTCTACGGTGTGTGTGTTTTTTTTCAAACAGCTATTTTCACTTCTTTCGTGAAATGGTAGGGATACAGTGTACCCCATTACCATTTCACACGGGGGGCAGGATCTGGGGGTCCCCTTTGTTAAAGGGGTCTTCCAGATTCTGATAAGCCCCCTGCCCGCATACCCCCACAACCACTGGGCAAGGGTTGTGGGGAAGAGACCCATATCCCCATCAACATGGGGACAAGGTGCTTTGGGGGGCACCCCAAAGCACCCTCCCAATGTTGAGGGCATGTGCCCTGGTGCCGTTCAGGAGAGGGGGGCCGCACTCTGTCCCCCCTCTTTTCTGCGGCCGGCCAGGTCAACGTGCTCGGATAAGGGGTCTGGTGTGGATTTTAGGGGGAACTCCACACCATTTTCTTTTTAAATTTGGGGTGGAGTTCCCCTTAAATTCCACACCAGACCTGAAGGGTCTAATTATGGATATTTGGGGGGGAATCCCACGTCATTTTTTTTTAAATTGACGGCGGGGTTCCCCTTAATATCCATACCAGACCTAAAGGGTCTGGTTATTCAATTTGCGGGGACCTCCGCACATTTTTTTTTTCCCGAACTCCGAACCCGGACCCAAACTTTTACCAATTGTTCGGATTCGGGTCCGGGATCGGGAAAAACCCAAAGTCCGTACCAAACCCTACTTACAAGTGCTTTCTTATTTTTGTTTTATTAAATGAAGAAACTTGCAGATTCGCCAATAGAGCAAGGGTAGATTATCTACTACATTGACTCAACCTAACTGCATAACTAGTGAGAGAAGGTATCAGACCCACAGTACTCTATGAATTGGCTGACTCATAGGGGTCATAGGGGTTGTTTTACCAACAGCAAACAGACTTGTAACATTGCAAGGAAATTCACCCCAGAGCGTACACAGATACAGTACCTGGCCATGCACCGCTGACGTCTTTTATGATGTGGCGGCAGCGCAGGAGGCGTTCATGCGTGTTCCCCGGTGGGCAGATGGCTGGCTGAGATATGCACAGTTTTTTCTGGGGTGTTGGAGTCTTAGTTTGGTATTGCAGCCATGCATGCATGACAGGGGTGGCTGTGGATTCCATCAGCGCCCAGAAGACACCCTTGGATGACAGTTTGGTCCCACATGTGCGGCATCACCTATTGGAATGGCTGCATGCCCAACACACCATCCTGATATGTTAACACACACAGGTGTATCCAATTAGATAGAATCCCACACAGATAATAACTGTCCACCTTCTCCCCCTTCCCTACTTACAGATCTGGTTGATTTATTAGGCTTAGGAGCTGCATAGTCTTGCTGACACCAGGGAAGGAAGGGGGGACACTGACCGACACATCCCTCCTTATTTTACCAGCCGATCCACCACTCCAGGTCCACTTAGCAAGCTTGGACTTTTGCATTGATCTGATATACCAGGTAACAGGGGCATTATCTCATCTTCCTTTTTCCCTCCCTGAATACATATGTTCATCTCAAGCTTTTGGTGGAGCTCATAGGAGGGGGGCTGTGTATCAAGTACCTTTAAATACATTTTATCATATGTACCCTGGATGACCTGCTTTTTATTTTCTCACAATGAGGAGTAGGAGTGTATTGGGAAAGAATAAGGGCTTCTTACATTATAGGACTATCGGAAATAGCCATAAAAAAAAATAAAAAATTGCTCACTGCCCCCACTCCATACTCACACCCACCCATTAGTTTAGCCTTAAAGGGGTTGTCATCCTTCGATTTTGCTTTAAATTTCCTTATTTCTTCTGAGAAATCCTCACTTCCTGTTCTTCTGTCTGTAACTACACACAGTAATGCAAGGCTTTCTGCCTGGTATGGAGAAAACCTCTTGAGAGGGGAGGGGGCGAGCAGGAGGGTCAGGATGCTTTCTACTTTGCTGTGTTAGTGGGCGTCCTGACACTCCTGGTCACCCCCTCCCCCTCAAGAGGCTTTCTCCACACCAGGGAGAAATTGTCGCATTACTGTGTTTAGTTACAGACAGAAGAACAGGAAGTGAGTATTTCTCAGAAGAAATAACGACATTTAAAAGCAAAATTGAAGGATGAGGTAAGTGAAGGAGGACTGCACTAAGGTAAAGGAAGCTATTTAGGGAACATTTTTTTTACCTTTACAACCCCTTTAATATCATCACAGGATATTTGTTGTTGTAGATAATCTATCACAATACACAAGTGGGAGGTCTAAGATTGGATGACCCATGGATGACGCTTTGGTTTGGACTACTCCACCAATCAAGGAAGTTGGTAACAGCTGGTCATAGGATAATATAATGTTAGATACTGTGTATATCTATATCCACTGAGGTATGTGGAGTGCCTACCTTTTGAGACTGTACACCTTAGCCTTTAAGGATAGTAATAAAATTGTTAGGTTTAGGTTTTATTTTAGAGCTTGTCTGTCATTTGCTTTCCTGAAGGCAGGGACCTGTGATATGCAACTGCGTTAAAAGTCGCAGCAAGCCATTTATCACCTGAATCCTGCAAGGTTGATGATTCAATTTTGCACTGTGTAGAACAAATAATACTTAAATATATGGAATTATGTGTTATGTCTTTGTCTTGAATATATGTTCTAATGTTTTTAAATGTTTTACTTATGTGGTACCGTTAAAGTTCTCAATACCAGTTTATAGGGTATTTTTGTAATACAGCAAAGCGTGTATATGTAATAAGCAGATATGGCTGTTCTCCTGTACATACAGTATGCAATTCCAAACTACACATTCAAAGTTATTTTGTAAGACTGGGTTCACACAGGTCTGGCTGTGCTTTGCAGGCTGGCGCAGGGCAGTCTTAATTAGAGGGCACACCTGGGCACTGTCCAGGGGCCTCAGCTGCATGGGGGGGGGGGCTGCACTTTCCCCAAAGCAGCTGGACCTTGAGCCCACGCTGCCCAGAAATTGGGGGCCCCATGATGGTACTGAGAGTGATATATACACAGGGGAGGCAGTCTGCCTCCTACCTTCTTGATGTCTGTTTACCTGCACTGTCATCATTGTAGGGGTCCCAGAGCATTACTTTGCCCAGACGGCCCTGGCCTGGTGTCCTGTGCATTTGTGTTTACCGGTTCAGGTGTAAATTGTTCCCTGAATTCGCACCTGAACTGGACCCAAAAATGCACAGGACAGTTTTAAAATTTGCACCGCAGCTGCCCCAGACATGTGTCCATTGAAAGCCGGTCACACTCACATATATGTAAACCCAGCCTCAATGATTAGCACCCACAGACAACATTATTTATATCATGCTGAACGCTTTTACAAGGATATCGTAAAAAAAAAAATCCTTTAAACACAATGACCTACATTTTTGCAGTCAGAAGAAGAGGTAACAGACAAGTATAGGGATTCAGCTAGACATACAAGCAGTAGAATGGTGAAAATGAAAAGCCCTGAGCAGGCCTAACTTACGCTTACCCTTTAAAACTGTATTTATTTCTTTTTTTTTTACGTTCCTGAATTCTATACAAAATTTTCAGCTTGTTCCCTTAACTGTAGTTGCAGAATATGTAGAGTTGTAGACAAGCATTGTAGTGCAAATGAATGAATAATAAAAGGTAAAATATAATTATAGGAGTGGCAAAGCATTATCACTATGGAAATTGTATCTTGTGTACAACTATATACCATACTGACGACAGAACAGATGTCCAACTCAAGCATTCCTGATTCTTATTTTTAAATTCCTCTTTTGCCTTGCAAATTGCTATATGTTGATGATTGCATATGAATAGAGGCTCTGATTGGTATCCAAAAACTAATTTCTCCGATTGTCTCTCATCATTCACAAATTATGCACATGGGAATCAGATGTGCAGCTTTTACTGTGTATGAGCAATGTCACCTTTTAACTGCGTACAGAACACCAGACTAGAAATGGGTTTAAGGGATTAGACCATTCCTCTGTAAAAGGATGTGCATGAAATGTTTCCGTTTGCTGTGCAAGTTATACACTTACAGGTCCATTGAAAAAATAAAATTAGCCCTGGTTTCCATAGCAATAATCACAATCCACACTTCCAGAGAACGCATTTTAGTCAGAATTAATTATGTTTCTAACTACTAATCTGTCACATAAAAGACAAATCACTGTAATACATTTTATGCACGTTTAGATTAGTTTTCAAAGTTATTTACTTACCGTATGATTGTTGGTCTGGCTGAGTGGTATTCTCCCCTTGACCTTGAAAACATCAATTAACAGTAATGTTAAAAGTAGTATTAGCTCTAAAGCAATATCTAATCTCTAATCTATATACGAAAAAAATGTCCTAGAATTTCTTTCAATGCCCCCAAACAAAGGTAACGCTTGTTTGATACAAGCACATTGTGTAAAATTTACCTTCAAATGAAGCCCTACCAGCAGCGAGCTGTCACTGCTGACAGGGCTTCCATTTTCACTTGTCTTTCTTCCGGGTTAGCGGACTCCGGCTCAGTGTTGCCAACGGTCCGTATTTTTACGGACAGTTTGTAAAAACAGGCATTTTTTTCCCCCCGTTCGTAAATGTCCGTGGTTGCGGGAATGTGCCAGTAAAAATAGCTGGGATCGGTTCGGCTTGGAACTGAGCAGCATGGAGATTGGAGGCAGGGGGTGATTGGAGGAAGGGGGTGATGGTGGCTGCGGTGGCACCGCAGAGGGGGATGGAGGCAGGGGGCAATGGAGGCAGGGGGAGATTGGAGGCAGAGGGTGTTAGTGGCAGGGTGTGATTGGAGGCACCACAGAGGGTGGGGGATAGATACAGGGGTTGTTGGTGGCACCGCAGAGGGGGATGGAGGCAGGGGGCCTGGGGGTGATTGGAGGCAGGGGGCCTGGGAAGATTGGAGACAGGGGGAGATTGGAGGCAGAGGGAGATTGGAGGCAGGGGGAGATTGTGGCACTGCAGAGGGGGGTAAAGGCAGGGGATGTTGGTGGCAGAGGGGGATGGAGGCAGGGGGTGATGTGACTAAATAACTTGTGTTTTATGTTTTTTTACCTTAATATCTACTTTAAATCACATTGCTAATTGCCTAGCGTACTTGTTTGTAGCCTAAATACTGAAATTTCCACCTAAAAATGTAGTTTAGTAACTTTTGTGAAATGCCAGTAAAAACATGGCTGCGCCAGTAAATTTCGGGTGTCGTGCCAGTAAATATCAATCTGGAAGGTTGGCAACACTGCTCCGGCTGTGTGAGTGGCCATATATATATTTATCAACTGTAATTTCTTGATTGCTGTGAACAAATATTCTACCACTGGGCTTCTACCACACTTCATGGATATAATAAGCTGCGCACACCTCCACCAGCTGTTATGCTTGCTCACCTCAACAATGAGCCAAAAAAGCTCTGAATGAAAGCTCCCTCCTTTCTCTCCACTTTGATATCACTTCTCTTGCTCCAGCCTGGTGTTCAATACTGATATCTCTCTTAGACAACGCACAGGCAAAATATGTCCCCTCAGGATATTGTAAGGCCTCGTACACACGAGGCAATCGATTTGTTCAAAACGGTCTGTCTGCTGGCATTTTGGTTTGCTCGCGTGTACACACGAGCAAACCAAAATCCCCGCCAGAAGACAGCGCGCTGACGTGTCGGTGACGTTGACGCCGCCACGTCACCGCACCAGGAAGTAAAACACTTCCGCGCATGCGTCGAAACCATTCGGCGTGTGTGCGAGAAGACATGTCTGCTGGTTAGCGTACTAACCAGCAGACATGTCGGGCGGACGGGTTCCCAGCCAACAGATTGGTAAGCATGCTTTCCAATCTGTCGGGTGGCCAAATCCGTCGGCTCGCCCGTACATACGATCGAATCTGTCTGCTGAAATGGTCTAGCAGACCGTTTCCAGCAGACAGATTTGATCGTGTGTACGAGGCCTTAGTGTTCATGCAAATACAAATGCAAGAAATATAGGGCCAGATTCACGCACATTGGCGCATTTTTTGACTGGCGTAGCGCACCTCCTTTACGTTAGACTGCCGCAATGTAGCGGCGCAATCACTGTATTCTCGTTTGATTTGCGCAAAAATTAGCGCCGGTGCAACGTAATTTCAGAGGCGTAAGGCGGAGTAATTCAAATTGGGAAGGACGTGGGCGTGTTACATTGAAATGAGCCGTGACCCCATGCAAATGAAGGGCCAGCCGCCTTACGCATGCGCGCATGAAGCAGACCATGGTCAGCACCTCTGTGCGCATGCTCACAACTCGGGAACGGCGCAATCAGTGAAATTGGAAGTGGACCCGGGCAACTTGGTGAACTACGCAGACAGCATAAATAGACAGACACAAACACACTTCCTTTGCAAAAGTACATCCCTTTGTATCCCTTCCTATACATCAAGGTGCTTTTGTTCTGTTGTTTATTAGCATTTGTTTGTTTGTGACGTGTCTTTGAGATATTTGGGGACTGTTTTGCAGAGTGATTTTTGTCTTTTATGTGTTTTCTTTGTTGTTATTTTTTTTAAATTATATTTTTGCTGGGCATTTTTTATTTTTGCTGGTCAATTTTTTTTTTTGATTCTGTTTGTGAATGATTTTGGAATGTGGGGGTGACATTCCTGCCGGAAAAGGGGTGTCACCCTCATTTATGGTGGAGAAGTGATCCCCAGGACCGTGTAAATGGTGTATGAATGTACAGTGACATAATTGGAGCCGTGGCATGGTGTTGCTGCTCACAAGTCCAGCATGGTGGGCTTGTGCCAATCCAATGTGATGAGGATGTGATGTGTCTGTGCTAGGGACCACAGTGGTGTGCGTGCATGCATGCATTCTCATTGTGCCATGATTAATGTGTGTGTTTAACATGCAAAGATGCCTAATGTGAGCTGGCTCCTGGCTGCTCTTCCCTCAGAAGACGGGGTAGCCTCGGTTAGGGGGGGATTGTCTGGTTCAGGGGTCAGGTCATCACTTATGTCAATCTCCAGGCCCTTTCTCACTGCGAAGTTGTGCAGCATGCAACATGCACCGATGATCTGGCATACAAAGTTTGGGGAATACAACATGGGGGGTTCCGGATAGGAGTCATGAGATGGGGTCCCAGTGCATATGCAGAGTCACCCTGAAGGGATAAGACAGGAGAATGTTAGTAGTGCATGTGCCCCTTGTGATTTCTGCATCATGGGGGGGGGACAGTCATGCCTGCCACCCATGTCACTCAGCAACCAGCCAGCTGTCCCCATACATGTTCGGTTCAAAATCTGTGGGGATGGGGCTAGGATTGTATATGTAGCTGTCATGGGTGGTGTCATGTGTTGGGCTGGTGATGTCATCCTGCAGGTTTGTGGTTAATTCCAGGATGGCATGAGGGGTAAATCTGAAGATGCGAGACACCTCAGAATCACTCATGCCAAAGATGTCTATGCGTGTGTGATATATCAAGTGAAGAATGAGGGGCTTGTATCAGATTAGATTATTATATCCATAAAGGTTTTAAAGGGCTATTGAAAGATAGTGAGACCGTGTTTGTAATTTGTATGTATGTTATGTATTGATGTATATATGTATGTATATTTTTTGTAAAAAATGTTTATAAAAGCAAAGAATTTTTTTTTTGTGAAAAAAAAAAAAATCCTCTCCCGTGCCCTCCTCCGTGCCCTCCTCCTTCTTTGCTCCTCTAAATTCAGTAGTATAGCTATGAGCATGGATGCCACTGGCATGTTGGCATACAGTGTGACTGCTCAGCTCCTCACTAACAGTGTTGCTTTCTCTGACATGTAGACGGATTGTCTAATTTTATACCACCTTTTCTATGGTCTTATTTTAGACAGGACGTGCAGCTGTTGCGCACAGCGCGTAGCCTGCGCTGCACCAAAGTTCTTTTGTGGATCCCCGTAACTCCCTCATTTGCATATTTGACTAGCAAATCAATGGTGTGTCTAGCACAGTTTTGCGTGGACGGATACGCCGGTCTATCGAAATTACGCGGGTCAAAAAAAAAGTAGATTTCTTGCGTATCTCGTTTTGGGGATGCGGCGCATCGAAACACATGCGCAAATTTAGACTTGCGCCTCGCATCTCCTGTAACGCCGGCGTAATCGCTCTGTGAATCTGGCCCATAGTGATCTCCATTTCACTACTTTATTCCAAATTCCCTTTAAAATATTACACTTACAAGAATGAAAAGATAAAATTGCTTATCACAGTATTATAAGACGTCCGCTTGCTCACCACTCTGATGGCGTGACGTCACAGGCTCAGTTCCTCCCCTCTACATGCGTATCGCCTTACGATTGGGCTTTCTCAATAGATGCATATATTGAGAAAGCCCAATTGTAAAGTGATACCCATGTAGAGGGGAGGAGCCGAGCCCGTGACATCACGCCATCAAAGTGGTGAGCGAGTAGAAGTCTTGTAATACAAGAATAAAAAGATAAAATTGCTGATCACAGTAAGTGCAATATTTTAAGGTGGAATTTGGAATAAATTAGTGAAATGGAGAGCACTATGTTTCTTGCATTTGTATTTGTACGAACATGAACCATATCCTGATAGAGATATCAGCATTGAACAACAGGCTGGAGCAAGAGAAGTTATATCGGAGTGGAGATAAAAGAGGGAGCTTTCATTCAGAGCTTTTTTGGCTCATTGTTGAGGTGAACAGGCATAACAGCTGGTGGAGGTGTGCGCAGCTTATTATATCCATGAAGTGTGGTAGAAGCCCAGTGGTAGAATATTTGTTTACAGCAATCAAATTACAGAAGTTATAGAAGTTGATAAATATATATATGAACTTTTATTTTATTCTGATTTATGGAAATTTTATGTTTATATTTGTCACGGTTTTGAGATTTTTTTTTTTAAAGTCACATAAGAGTATAAATATTTCTGATGGCAAAGTGATACACTGAGAGAGTGTTCAGCAGCTGCAGATAATTTATTTTCAATTATAATATTTTGCACACTTTCACAATAATTTTATCTTAATTTTTTTTGCACGTAGCACTTTTTCTGTGGCGCTGATGGACCTTTACACAATATAAGTCTTATTATAGGCTTACCTATAGGTACAAGTCATGTATGGGCGTTTATTTCCACTTTAAGCCTGGTACACAAGTAACGTTCTTCTGGTTAAACCCATCTGAACGAGAAAACTGACAGATCGCCATACTCGCATTCAATGTTAGTAAGCCTCCCCCGCTGAGCCTTTGTGTTCTGTCAGGGGCGATCTCTCCCCTACCTGTCAGAACAAACTAATGAGTGCTCACAGTCCTTGGCACAAAATCCAGTCGTTAGACCAGCTTCTGTCAGAAAGCCAGCTGTACACACTGACCAAATCTGAGACTGTACTTGATAAACTGACTAAAACTGGCCGATATTCAGCCTTTGTGTACCCAGCCCTAAACTAGAGTCAGGGACTATACTTCAGAGAGGAGCTCTGGCAAAGAACTGTGGTTTGCTCATGCAAAGACATTTAACTGAAACTACTTTTTTTAATGTACAATTAGTGGGATAAGTTTTTTGTCTTCCCTTTCTCAGCAGCTCAGAAGAGCCATTCCTGAGGAGGCAGACATACAGTAGCTATGCAAGTGACCTACAGCCAGGTGAGAGGTCCTCCACTGACAGAACTAGTGAGTAGGTAGTGGGGCAAGAGCCTAAGGCCTCGTACACACCATCGGACATATCCGATGAAAACGGTCCGCGGACCATTTCCATCGGATATGTCCGATCGGGAGTTTGATCCGATGGAGTGTACACACCATCGGATCAAATTCCCCGCCGCCGGACGGCGCGGTGACGCGGCGGTGACGTTGACGCCGCCACGTCACCGCACCAGGAAGTTAAACACTTCCGCGCATGCGCCGAATCCATTCGGCGGCGGCGCGGCGGAGGTGGGGGACGACATGTCTGCTGGTAAGTGTACTAACCAGCAGACATGTTGGGCGGACAGATTCCACCGGATGGATTTCAAAGCATGCTTTGAAATCTGTCGGGTGGAGAAATCTGTCCGCTAGCCCATACACACGAGCGGAGATGTCTGCTGAAACGGTCCATCGGACCGTTTTCAGCGGACATATCCCCTCGTGTGTACGAGGCCTAATAGCAAACAGCTTATCCAGAAGACCCAGCTACTGTGTGGAGCACTTCCCTGATTGCTACCAAAGTACTCCAGTTCCATAGGCCTGGTGCTTCATCCTTGTGCCTTGAACCACTTCAGCAGTTTGTCTATCTTACCAGAACTACCCTGGACTTCATTGTGAGTAATACTGCCTATGAGGATGAAAGTTTGTTACATAAAAAACATTTCAATTATAAATATTTTGGTATAAATAATATAGTGGGAGAAAGAGGGAGGAGGAGCCTGTTAACTTTTTTTACTTCACATCAGTAGGTTTATTCAATTGTAATTTTTCACAGCAACTGCCACCGTATTGGATTGCTGTCAGCCATTTAAGAGTCAAGCCTCGTACACACGCTTGGTTTGCTGGCAGAGCTTTTTTGACGAGTATAGCGAGCGTCTGTACGAGGCTTTCAGGTTTCTCGTCAAGAAAACTGCCTAAAATCTTGATGAGAAAAATAGAGAACCTTCTCTCTATTTTCTCGTTGTGATTCTCGGCAGTGTTTTCCTGCCTAGAAACCTGTCGCTGTGGAAACCCATGACTTTGACGCATGCACGGTATCTTCCTAGGTGGCAGCAAGATGTTGGCGATGGCATCGAATGTGACGAGCAGGGCCATCTTACTGAGCAGGCACCCCTGGGCACAGCCCAGGGGGCCCAACTGCTCATGGGGCCCCATCAGGGCTGGCTCCGATCTAGGGGGATGCAGTACAGAGGTCAAGGAGCATAATAACACGCACTGCAAAGTGATGTGACAGGGGAGAGATGGGCTGCGGGTGTATCTCCACTGCTCGCCCCCTCCCCTTTCTCCTGTTAGCCAAACAGAAGAAGAGCAAGCAGATCCAATCTGTTTCGTTCACCGTGACACCCACCTTCCTGTCTGATTTCCCCATTGGCAACAGCAGAGATAACACTGGTGATGCATCATGGGAACTGTCGTCCAGGTTGTCACCTGAGCCTCTGTAATGCCCACCAAATGCAACTGGTGATATAATTATTGCTGCAGTCATGAAGAAAAGCATTGTGGCTACAGCATGTGCACAAGCCCAGCTAAGGATTTTCTGGTGTGAATATACCTTTGCCACCCAACTGCACTATTTTTATTGAGCTTGGGCGACACAGGCATGCCAGCTACTTGTTTTCTGGGTATTTGGGGCACACACGCATGCCCCCACCAACCCATGCTGTGATTAGGGACAGCACAAGTTAAAGCAGTTGTATAGGGTTGTTTTTAACTTTTACCTACAGGTAAACCTATAATAAGGCTTACCTGTAGGTAAAAAAAATATCTCCTAAACCTTTACAGTTTAGGAGATATTCCACTCGCAACTAGCCGCTGAATGCAGCAGCGCATGCGTACTGGGGATTTTCAGTTTAAGACCAGGCAGCCACAGGACCTTGCTAGAAAGAAGTCTCCAGCGCACAGTGATGACATTGTGCACAGTGCTGGAGCCGCGATACCCAGAAGACACGCTGAGGGGAAATGTTGTCTCGCTCGGCGTGGACCGGCAGCGGTACCGACGCCTCGTTCCAAGGTAAGTGTTTCATAATGAGCTAGTATGCGGTGCATACTAGCTCATTATGCTTTTTCCTTTACAGGTGCCAGGAAAAAATATGTATTTTTAGCCTATACAACTGCTTTAATAGACAGGTTTGGGCCAATGATTTTGTCAGAAACCTGCTGATCAGCTGTGTCCAATCACAGCACAGAGTCCTGTGTTTAAACACACAGGACTCTGTACACAGAACAATGATCAGGCTGTTTCTTCTCGGGGGGAATCTAATTTCATGTAGGGGGCCAATGCAATATTTTGCCCAGGGGCCCATATTGCTATTAAGATGGCCCTGGTGACAAGTGCATGCTCGTCGTACGCGATGACATCACCGCGTTCTTGCCATTCAAAGGAACCACGGTTCTTTTGAAAGGAGTGTCTGTACACTCAGCCGGTAAGAGATTCTTGCTAAGAATCTCGTCAGGAAAAACAACGTTTTATTCCTGACGAGATTCTGGCCCGTGTGTAGAGTGCGTCAGGGTTTCTGGTCATTTATCTTCAGTTTTCTCGGCAGACGGTGTGTGAATTTCTTTCTAAAGAGTTTGTCCAGGGATCCCTGTCAACCTTTGCAGTCAAAGCATCATTCAGCTCCCCTCTCTTCCAACCTAATAATTTTTCATTTTAACTGTCACAGTTTAAGTAAGAAGGGGATGTTTTTTTAAGCTTAGAACTGAACAGATTACATTTATGATAGGCAGGCCTGAGCTGCTAACGCTCGGATAGTTATTTTTATTTTTTATTGGTTGAACTAGATGGACTTCAGCCAGACTAACTATGTACGTTTTTGTTGGTTATAAACGGTCTGCTGTTTTATTAATATTATATTGGGTAACCAATTTAATAATTAACCATGGCCATTCCAAACCCCAAAAAAATGTTTTTAGAGGGTCTTATAGAAAATGATTGTTTTGCTAAGCATTGGTAAAACAAATCACAGTACTTTTCCTCACCTCTGCCCTGGGCACGAGGGTAGCGTTTCTGCTCTGAAGCGGTTGTCTCTGATGTTGTAGAATCACTTGCAGGGTTCTGGGTTTTAGTTTTGCTCACTGGCATTGGCGGCGGAAGTTCGTGTTTTGGAAAGCCCTTGAAGAACCATGCCCCAGATCTTTTCCATACCTGCAGGCAGAAAGGCAAGGTTAGGTTTGTTTAGATATAACTGGATAGGTTGCTGATCATTATTTAATGTGATCAATTTCATAGCAATTTCCCAAATATACTGAAATCATATTTTGGATGTTAAACGGTCTTGTTTATTGTCCATTGGAATTCCTTGTCAACTACCTAGGCATTAATAGGAATTACGATGCTTAGCTTTTATTATGGTAGCAATCTGTCCATAAACTGTGTGAAAAACAAACAACAACAGATGCTCATCAATTTAAGCACAACATGAGCAACACACAATAGAGGATCATTCAGCAAGTTCTTGCAATCATTCCAGTTATCTATATCCCACTGTTAAAGGGGTTGTAAAGGGTTTTTTTTTAAAAAAAAATTCTAAATAGGTTCCTTTAAGCTAGTGCATTGTTGGCTCACTTACCTTTTCCTTCAATTTCCCTTCTAACCAACAATGCACTAGCTTAAAGGAACCAATTTAGAAAATAAAAGAAAAACCTTTACAACCCCTTTAATGCAGATTTTAAATATATTTGAAAATATGTGCAACTGGGATTCCTGTTTATAAAATATTTTTTTTTTACATTTCATCTGTGTATTTCTTGTCAGTATATTTCTGTGCATCACACCTGATTGGCTCACAGTCCTGTCCCTCCCTCCTCCCTTCGAAGTGCCGCTGTGTAGGAGGTTGAAATATTCTATATATTGTCTATATTCATTACTGATTTATTAAAGGATAAGTGCACCTTTTAGAAAAAAATAACGAACGCACACATTTTTGAAGGAAAAATATATATTTATTATTCTGCAAAGCATCGCCCAAGGGATCAGTGGATCACACATAGGTGTGTGCACAGGGTTTGCCTGGGCACACCCTAATCACCCCATGTGGTGCCGCTTCCCCCTTTTCCTGTCTCCCCCATGCAGTGCTGTCAACTTCCCTTTTCTTTGCTTAGGAGATAATATTTTATTGTCCGGCACCTTCCTTTTCTAAATGGACACAGATCTGTACCAATCGCTCCTGTCTTCATTCGTAACTGAAGCATAGTGAACTATGTTTACTGCAGGCTGTAGAGAAAGGGACTGGGGAATCTCTGTCCTCAGTTTCTTTCTGTCTCAAAAGGGAGACATCAGGGGTCTGTTTAGACCCTTGATATTGCACCAAAGCCCCATAACGGGGCTCCCAAAAATACTGTAAAAAAGTAATAAAAAAAATTGTAAAAAATAATATTTTAAAACAAAATTTTTAAAAAAATTATAAAAAGAAATAAAAAAATTATTGAGACAAAAAAATGCTGACACCGCCCACTGCCCTACTGACACCAATCTTTTCTATACTGATACCGTTCATTGCTCTTCTGGTATACACGCATGTGTGTTTGTGCTCTGGGGTGCACACCCTAATGTAATAGGCCGCGTACACCAATGGAATCATAGGTGTAATCTCAGGCTCCTGCACACTTATCCTCCAGCTTTCTGCCCATACCTCTGTAGGGGCTCTCAGTTCAAAAACTGGGGGAAGAATGGAGGGACTAGCGTGATCAGCACACTCATAGTCTATTGAGAACTACAAGCCGCCTACTGCAGTGGCAGACATGACTTGTATTTTAATCATTCACAGATTGTTGTGAATTAATGACGTAGCTGTGCAGAGCAACCGCACAACCATGCAGATTTAAAAAAGGGACAGTAGCTTCAGGGAAGAGGATCCCCACCTGCTGTCACAGTGGAAGGGAGTCAGGGGACGAGGGGGGTAGGAGCTTGAACATGTTACACCCTAAATAGAGGTTTATTATTTAACATGTTCCTAAAGGTGTGCTTAGCCTTTAATGAATATACAGATGCATTAATCTTTACCATTGATTATCTTCCTGGAGTTCAGCATTGTAAATAATAAAACTCAGAACCAACAACGACCACTGTGTATTTCACCATGTAAGGATAACCAGAAATAGCAGAGAATGTTTGCTTTTTTGCTTCAACACCAATAGATGATTCCAATTTGTGCACACCAACAGATGGCAGCCCTTCATATACCACCTACCTCACGTTGTTCACTGCATATTTGGCACAGCCAAATGGAATGAGGCCTACTGTTGGTCTGTATGCCACACTTTGTGCAAACATTCTGTAAATATAAAAGGTATGATTAATTAGAAAGGAACACCTAAGAATAAATGCATAGACAATGTTAATAGAGAGGTAATAGATAAGTGTAACAGTAAAACACTATGCTACATGATTCAAAACATTATAAGAGTAAACAAATCATTTGCACATAGCAAAAAGTCTATGATCCATTTTTGGAAATATTAAAAAGTATATGCAGGGTCTCATTTATCAAGATCATGGTTTCATTCAAATTTGTCCTGTAATGTTCAAGAAGTTTTTCTGCTTATCCATGTAGCTTCCTCAGCTCTAATGTGTATCAAGAGCATACCTTGACATTTATAGCTTAATTGAATCCCCATAGAATGTACCAAGGTACTGTCAGCGTGAGGAAAGGTATGTTGATAACTGACTTGTGTTTACATCGTGATCAGCTGTGATTGGACACAGATGATCACATGGTAAAGAGCCACTGTGATTGGCTCTTTACTCCAATATATGATCAGCTGTGCGGAAAGCGAGATCACAGGAGGACATCATATGACGCCCTCCCAGCAAAACCGCACTGTATCCATCATTCGGCTATAGCACAGTCAGGAACTGGTTAAAGTGGAGCTCCACCCAGTATAACAACATTTTACAATGTTGTTTGAAAAAAAAAAAAAAAAAAAACCTGAAAAAAAAAAAAAAAAATACTCACCCGAAATAGCTGTTGCTATGCGGAAGTCCGTAATCTGCCTCTTCCTAATCCGCGGTGTGTTTTCTTCTTCTCCCTTCTCCTTGTGAATGGGCGCGCTGCTTCCTGGGAACTGTGTGTGTTCTCAGAGAGCAGCGCGCCCATTCACAAGCCAGCGTGAGACTCTCGGAGGCGCAGTAGGAAACGGGCAGTGAAGCCGTACGGCTTCACTGCCTGTTTCCCATAGTGTGAATGGCGGCGCGGGACCCGGAGCGATCGTGGGACCGGCATCGGGGGGGGCCGTCAGCGCGGGCGCCTAGGACAGGTAAGTGTCTTTATTTAAAGTCAGCAGCTACACTGTTAGTAGCTGCTGACTTTAAAAAAATTTTTTACCGTGGCTGGAGCTCCGCTTTAAGCTGATTGAATTGACTGTGTGGCTATAAATGCAGAGGTGTGCTTCTGATACTCATTAGAGCAGATGAAGCTTCTTGGATTGGAAGTACAACATCTTCAACATTATAGAACAAGTCAAGTTCATTGTGAATAACTACTTCTAGGTAAAAACATTATTAACATTCCTAATCATTTTCTCTTACAGGGTTTTACCAATTGCAAATAAATGGTTCAATCCGAAAGTGAAGTTGCACTTTGCAAGGAAATTTTGACAGAACTTAGTGAATGAGGTGAAGTGCTGTCGACTTCTATCATCCAATGTTATGTAAATAAAATGCTGTTTTTTGTTGTTTTTGTTTTCTTGCATGCGATTGGGTATTCTTTGCAAAGTGAAATTTTACCTCATTCTTTGAACTCTGTGGAAACTTCCCTTTTGGAAAATGAACCCCTAATTGTCCATATGGTCAGTTCAAACCAGGTGTCATGACACATCGAATGCATCAAATACCCCAATATCATAAAATAATAGAACACATTGAATGCTGCAAAGGTCAAAAGGAAAGGAAGGAGGCATAGTGGGCCCTGTTATGATTTTTCTGTTACCTGAGGAGATTTTCATTTCACTTGCTGTCTAAGTTATATCTGTCAGGTAGTGAGGGGAACCATGGGAGTCCGCAGGTAGGGGCAAGGGGGGTCAAGTCCCCCCCCCTGGCAGGGCTGGTGCTACCTATAGGCAAGTGTGCATATCAATCGGGGGCACCGCGCTGCATGTCCCAAGGCCGTCAAGCAAAGCTCTGCCGCAGCTGCCTGTTACCTTTCACATGCCGCAGACAGTGTCTACTAACACCCAACGCATGGGGCCCCAGCCTCATCTGAGCTGCTTGGCATGTGCAGCAGTTGTTGGAGCCTTCCATCTGCCTTTTCTGGGGTTAGTAATCCATTTATTCTCTCTAATGTTATCTGAAGCTTGCAATATGAAAATTTATTGGAGGGAAGTTCTCCATACTAATGATTGTGTGTGTAATGTATGGGGGTGTAATATATCTGTGTGTATGGGGATGTAATGTATCTGGGTGTAATACGTGTGTATGTGGGTGTAATGTATCTGTGTATAGGGGTGTAATGTATCTGGTTGCAATCTGTGTGTATTGGAATACAATGTATCTGGGTGTATGGGGGTGTAATGTATATGTACTTTGTCCACAGTCTCTGACCATCTTCTGTACTATGTCTGCAGTCTCTGACCGTCTCCTGTAGTATGTCTGCAGTCTCTGACCGCCTCCTGTAGTATGCCTGCAGTCTCTGACCGCCTCCTGTAGTATGCCTGCAGTCTCTGACCGCCTCCTGTAGTATGCCTGCAGTCTCTGATTGTCTCCTGTAGTTTGTCTGCAGTCTCTGACCGCCTCCTGTAGTATGCCTGCAGTCTCTGACCGCCTCCTGTAGTGTGTCTGCAGTCTCTGATTGTCTCCTGTAGTATGTCTGCAGTCTCTGATTGTCTCCTGTAGTATGTCTGCAGTCTCTGACCGCCTCCTGTAGTATGCCTGCAGTCTCTGACCGCCTCCTGTAGTGTGCCTGCAGTCTCTGATTGTCTCCTGTAGTATGTCTGCAGTCTCTGACCGTGATGACATTGTCGAAAAGGGGCGGAGCATGGGTAACCTTAAAATTATGCCTCCCCCTGAAAAAAGTTCTGCGGACACCCATGAGGGGAACTCTTCCCAGCAGAGTGACAAAGCACAAAAAACATTTGACAAATGTTTAACATTTTCCACTTTTTTATTTTTTTTATTTTTTTTTAACCACATCAGGCTTAACCCAGAGTTTTGAGGTGTTATAGGGGTTCATCTCTGTTCCGCCCTTCATGTTTCCACCTCGGATTTGCATCATTTGTGGTTGATTCAATGTATTTTGATTATTTTATCTCTTTTTTTTTTTTTTTTTTATTATTTTTATTTATCTTTTGAGATCCTGGCCAAGTACTTCCCAGGTTTGTTCCCCCAGGGGTACCTTTCTTTCATGACATTTTTAAATGAGTTCCTAGTTTCAATCTCCATTAGGTCTCTTAGTTGGATCCTCTTAATTAACATTTCCTGGTAAACTTTATTATTATTTTTTTGATTTTTATGTTTAGTTTCTAAGTCTTGTAGCTCTTTAATTATCCTGTTTCTATTTGCTTCTCTTTCCTTTTTTTTTTTCGCTCCTAAGGAAATTAGTTTTCCTCGAATGGTAGCCTTACGGGCTTCCCAGATGGTTGCTGTACTTACATCAGGAGTGTTGTTAAGCTTAAAATATTCGTCTATGTATGTTCTTATTATATCGGAGACTTCTATGTCTTCTATTAGCTCCTCATTTAATCTCCAGGGTCCCCTTCTCTCCTCAATTTCTGGGAAGTGTATGCACACCGTAACCGTGGCGTGGTCCGAAATTGTCACAACCCCTATTGCGGCGTTATCTACATACTCTAAGGTTTCGTGGTCAACCATTATGTAATCTAGTCTCGAGTACATTTTGTGTACTGTAGAGTAGAGTGTATATTCCTTTTTAGTTGGGTTGAGAACCCTCCAGGGATCTATTAACTGGTTCATAAAAAGTTTTTTTCTCACTATTTGTTGTTGCTTAGTGTTCCCTATGTTAACTGTCGATATTCTATCTAGTTGTAGGTCTAGGGTGAAGTTAAAGTCCCCGGCTAGGACCACGTTTCCTTGTTTGAATTCCATTAGTTTGTTCAGGATCGTTGTTAAGTACTTCTGAGAGAGTTTATTTGGGCAGTAAACATTGGCCAGCGTGTATCGTTTGCCTTGTAAAAAACCTCTTAAGAACATAAATCGACCTTCAGGATCCACTATCCTATCTTCGACTGAAAAACTTAAATTTTTCCCTATCCCTATGGCGACTCCTCTAGATCCTCTCTGCGGGGAGTCTCCGTAGTACCATGTTGGGACTGCCCGAGAATTAAGCCTCACTCTTGAATCGAGGGTTATGTGTGTCTCCTGGAGGAAAACTACGTCAGCGGAAAATCTCTCGATCTCTTTTAGGATCATATGTCTATTACGCGGGGAACTAAGGCCCCTTACGTTGTAAGTAATTAGGTTTACCTTAGACATGTATGTATTTCTGTTCTCTTTTTATCTTTCCCTCATTGTTCCATCTTCTCGTTGTGTTCTGGTAATCGCCCGATCCTATATTTCTTCCTCTCTTTTCCCTCCCGCCCCCCTCCCCCCGTCCTCCCCCCCCTGTCCCCCATTTCCCTTCGCCCCACTCCCCCCTCCTACCCCTCATCCTCCCCTGAGCCCTCCCCCACCTCCCCCACCCCATCTGCCCATCTCCACCCCCAATCTTCCCCTCCCCCCTTTCCCATGATGGAATCTTGACCCTAAGGTCATGTTTCGGAGCATCTTCTCTTGCACTTCTTTGTGCAAGGGTGCTCTCTCCGTATTGGGGCGGAGTACAATTTGGCGTCTCCTCTATTCCCCTGGACCCAGGGGAATTTCCTCAAGGCGGTCAAGGGCTCCTGGACCCCGGTGTCTCCACAACGCTGTGCCTAGCGGCCCTAAGGCATGATTCATATTAGGTATCTACAATTTGTTACCCCCCCCTCCCTCCCTCCCCCTCGCCCCTCTGATTGCGGCTCTTATCTTCTTTATTAATTACTTGGAATTGGGATTCCTAATTTTTGACAGAACTCAGGTATTTCATCCAACATTTTCCACTTGAACCAAATAAAATGTTTGTCCTGGAGTTTCATTTAATTTACTGACTACTGACCGTATGTTAAATAAAATCTAGAAGTTTTATGGAAAATGGAATCATCATAATAGCAGAATCATGTAATAATGAAACATAATAATAACCTTTTTGCAGTCTTCACAAACAACACACTTTGCTCCTGGCAATCCTAGAGTCTCCCCACACAGAATGCACCGATTTACACCATCCCCAGTTACTCCCTTCCTCATGTCTTCTAACCGGTCCACCAAGCGCCTATGTAGAAAAAAAAAGAAGTTAAATGATTTGAACAGGGTTCTCCTGATTTGTGAATAAAGGCACCCCTAAAAATGTTGTGACATATTTACGTTAAATGCAGGCTATAGCTTATGGGGATACTTTTAAGCTTTAATATTCCCTGGTCATATCCTGGTCTCCATTTCCACTAAGAGCAGGTTATCTGTCCCCATACTTCCCAGTATTCTTTGCATGTATTGCATTTCATAACTGCATTTTCTAGTAATTTCAAGAATTGTTTTAATTTATCTAGAATTAAGACTGAAAAAATATCCACAACTGGTAGGATAGTAATGTTGTTATGATGACAAACACATATACACCTCAGGGGAGAAGAATATTTTGAACAGTTCCATAACAATCTGTCAGACAAATGAGAATTGTGAAATTCAAAGTTTTAGCAAGAGTTATGCCGCGTACACACGATAATTTTTCAACATGAAAAAAACGACATTTAAAAAAAATGTCATTTAAAATGATCGTGTGTGGGCTTCACGTCATTTTTCGGGTTCTGAAAAACGATTTTTTTTTTCGAACATGCTGCATTTTTTAACAACGTTTTAAACTATGTAATTTTTTGGGGTTTCTGGTAAAACTACCATTCGTAATGGAGTAAGCACATTCATCACGCTGTAACAGACAGAAAAGCATTAATCATCTTTTACTAACAGGAAATTAGCTAAAGCAGCCCCAAGGGTGGTGTCATCCGCATGGAACTTCCCCTTTATAGTGCCGTCATACGTGTTGTACGTCACCGCGCTTTGCTAGAGCATTTTTTTTAAACGATCGTGTGTGGGCAATGTCGTTTTTAATGATGAAGTTTGAAAAAACAACGTTTTTTCTACATGCTGTAAAACGTTGTTTTTTTCATGCTGAAAAATGATCGTGTGTACGCGGCATCATTCCGGAATTTCCGACAAGAGAAGTTCAATGTGAGCTTTTGGTCAGAAAATCCAACCGTGTGTGACTTTTTCTGTCAGAATTTCCGGCAGCAAAAATTTGAGAGCTGGTTCTCAATTTTTACGACAAGAAAAGTTCGGAAATTCCGATTGTCTGTATGCAATTCCGACACACAAAAAAAGCGCATGCTCGGAATCAAGTGGACGCCTCCTCGGAAGCATTGAACTAGTGTTGTACATCACCGCGTTCTTGGCGGTCAGAATTTTGTGTGACCGTGTGTATGCAACGCAAGTTTGAGCCAACATTCCGTCAGAAAATAATCCACGGTTTTCTTGCCAGAATTTCCAATCGAGTGTACGCAGCATTATAGTTTAAATGTTTCTTTTCCACACCGTTGTTTAAAGTGACCATCTCATGTTCTTAAAAAAAATAAAGCGGACATTTTTTTTGCAAAAGAAGAGTAAACATATCCTCTGGCAGCTTGTGCCAGATTATTTTGCCGTTAATGTTTAAACGGCTGTGTGGTTGTGTTGATGTGGGACACAGGCACTCACATAGACAGTCATATTTATGTGGAGACCATCTTTTTTATTCTTGATACAATTCATAATAATATACTACTTGGGTTATGCTTTATGAAGCAATGTACTTGTTTGCCACTCTCGGTTTGCCTATTCTTGTGTAGTTTTTGTATATAAGCCAAATGTATTGGCGGTTGCCCCCCCCAAAGAGAAGAGATAGAGTCAGCACAAATGTAAAACCATATATTTTTACAATATGCTTATTTGAGATCATTTATAACTTTTGCCTTCTACCTTTCCTCTCTTGGAGACAGATTTCCATTAGACATGTGCATTCGTTTTCGTTAGAATGCATTTTCGTCCAAAAATCAGTTTTTTTCGTTATCGTTTTAAACAAACTATAATGAAAGCGCAAGAAACGAAAACTGAAAGATCCGACATAAAAAATGCTTTATTTTCGTTTTCGTTGCGGTAAAAGTTCGATATAGAGAGATTCGACATTGTAGAGAAAAGATTTGACATCATAGAGAAAAGATTTGACATCATAGAGAAAAGATTCGACACTATAGAAATAATTGATTCGACATTACAGAGATTATATTTAGATTTATGAGGAAATAGATTCGACATTATAGAGAATTAATTTGACTCTATTACTAGTCATACAACATTCGAATTCTTGTAGGCGGAATATTTGACTGGAAATGCATGATTCGACATAAAGTTTCGAAGTTCCGTTGAATATCCTTTTGACCATTCAACAGAAACCAAGTATTATTGGATTTTCGGACGAAAGCTATTCCCAAACGAAAAACAAAATAAATCCAAACGATTTTCGGGAGTAACTAAATACATTTATTTTCCAGACGAAAAAACAAAACAAAATATTCCAGTCTGCACATGTCTAATTTCCATCATTGGAGCCTATAGGCAAATATTCTTGGCCTCCCAAAGCAAAAATCCCACTGCTCAGATCATCTTTGTTACAAAATAAATGTTTTCTTGTTTTATGAGTCTTTGTCTGGATTACAAATGTCATATAGTACAAACAGAATTATATGAGTAACTGTAGCTCTACTTATGATGGGAACATTTTGTGATCCATAACTATATAGTAAAAGGTGCCTCTTTAGCTCTGCTACCCTTAGTCACATATTGTTCTGGAACCTGCACCCATTAGTTAGTGGAATATTTGTAAGAGACGTGTAGCGGAGTGGCTAGGATGATTTCCTTTTAAGTTCTGCTACTTATAGACACATGACTACTATTCCTAAGGCTAACTTCAGCCAAGCACAGCTAATTTGTATGATATAGCACAGACATGTCCAAAGTCCGGCCCGGGGGCCAATTGCAGCCCCAGTTCCAGTTTAATGTGGCCCCCCTAGTAATTTGCATATATACTGTATTTATCGGTGCTGCCTCGAAGGGGACAAGGAGAGGGGGGAACAAGTGCTGTCAAATTACATACAGGAGAATCTCTGACATCTGTAATAGGAAGTCCCATCTCCTGGGCTTCCATTGGACAACTCCTCTGTCTATCATAGGAGGCGGGAGAAGTTGTATTAAAGAGGCTGCTGTGTAAACAGGAGATTGTCCTGTATGTAATCGGTGCTCATCGCGCCCCCCCCCTTCCCTCCCAGGCTGCAGATGGACATCCAACAGGCTGCATTCATGGCAATGGCAAGGCTGCAGATGGGCACTGATTAGGCTGCATTGATGGGCAATGATCCTTATTTTGCTTCACACTCTTTTATTTACATTTTTTTCCTGAAACTTCCCTCCTAAAGTGAAGGTGCGTGTTATACGCCGATAAATACAGTATATCCAAATAACACGCCCAAGCTCATCTCTTCACCACACACAGCCACAAAGGCAAGAGAATTCTTGTTGGGCCGTGTATTAGTTGCTCGAACAAACACACAGACCAAATTTTAATGGTTCAAAAAATGTCAGGCAAAATGGTCGGCCCTCACGCATGTTCACTTAATCAAATCCGGCCCTCTTTGAAAAACGTTTGGACACCACTGATATAGCACATAAAATACAGGCATACAATAATAACACCTTTTTCCAAGTGAGTACATTATCACTTTGAGCATCGAGACAAAAATCTGGACACATTTATCTTTATTTTGGCATCAGTCTTGATGCTAAAGCTGAACACTGAGGCCACCATCACTAAAAATAGAACAACCATGACTAGATAATTTAGTCACTCAAAAGGCAGGCCTCAGGAGATGAAATTAGGAATCCCAGATTCATGGATGCTTCATACGCTCCACTTGCATGGTGACCTATATCTAAAAAAGCAGCGGAGAATACGGATGGAATTAAACATGGGCTTTGTGTATTGCTTTCTATCATATATTGTGTCTGATGTATCTTTAGTTATTGTATAAATTGGCTGCCTGTAAAAACAACTAATAAGCACAAAGCATATATCAATATGCCAGTCTAAAATATCACTATAGATATGTACAAGCATTAAAAGATGCTAAATATCACTATAGATATGTACAAGCATTAAAAGATGCTAAATATCAAGCCCGATGAATCAACACTTTGCAGCAAAAGACAACAAGTTCCACTGCATAAATGTAAAAGCAACCAATTACTGGAAATAAAGTACATCACAACTTCCAAACTAAAAAAATAAATGTATATAACGTTTTTTTATTTGGTCATTAAAAATTAAAACATGTGATATGTAAAGTTATGTTTAAACAGTGTGTGATATTTAAACAGCTTATGAACTAACTCAGTTATTTTTCAGCAATACATGCACATTTCTCTGTGGCTTGTCTCTTTAAAATGCTATAAAGTATAGAAAAATACCCTGCCAGAAATCCAGTGAGCTCTTAAGTTCCTGTAGAGAACTCACAACTTTGCCTCTGCAGAACCGTAACCCCAACCAGTATTGTTAGCCTTGTTAGTTCTTCCTTGTTGGACTACAGAACACGTATCCCACTTCTCATCTTCAGAAGTGGGTAGGGTTGCCACCTTTTCTTCAAGCCAAACCCGAACACTTTTCTGCGCACTCCAATTTTTTTGTAGCATACATTATATATATGTAGACAAAAGGATTGTAAAAGATCTCGGACACCTTTGTGTGGCTTAAAGGGTCACTAAAGGAAAATGTATTTTTCCTTTAAAATAACAACCATGTCATACTTACCTCCACTGTGCAGCTCGTTTTGCACTGTGTGGCCCCGATCCACGTCTTCTGGGGTCCCCCGGCGGCTGTCTCGCATGGTGGTCAGTAATTGCGGGCGCATTCCCGTGATACAGCGAGCGGCCATAGCCGCTCACTGCATCACTCGGCCCTGCGCCTCAGCGCGCCGCATCACTGGATGCGATTAACCATCAATCTATCCAGGCTGAGCGGCGAAAAGGATATCGGGACTGTGCGGGACTTTCGACGGGTCAGGTAAGTAAAACGGGGGCTCGGGGGGTGCCGGCAACACCAGATGTTTTTTCACCTTAATGCATAGATTGCATTAAGGTGTAAATTTTTTTTCATTTACAACTCCTTTAAAGAGAGTAGTAATACAATGTGCTGTGTACACCACGGTGAACAGAGAGTGAGGCCACATTGCGTTAACCGTGAAAGGGGCTTAAATTAAACCCACCCTACCTACAACACCTCTTACTATCCACTGCACCCAAACCTTCCACTGACAGTTCAAAGTAACCCATCCTACCTATAGCAACCCACACTATCCACACCACACCAAGGTGGCCCATTCTATCTCAACACTCCAAACCAGTCCATCATATCTAAGGCCAGTGGGATGGATGGGGGGACAGTGGGATGGATGGGGGGACAGTGGGATGGAAGAGGGGACTGTGGGATGGAAGAGGGGACTGTGGGATGGAAGAGGGGACTGTGGGATGGAAGAGGGGACTGTGGGATGGAAGAGGGGACTGTGGGATGGAAGAGGGGACTGTGGGATGGAAGAGGGGACTGTGGGATGGAAGGGGGGACTGTGGGATGGAAGGGGGGACTGTGGGATGGAAGGGGGACTGTGGGATGGAAGAGGGTACTGTGGGATGGAAGGGGGGACTGTTGGATCGACGGGGGGGGGGGCTGTTGGATGGACGGTGGGGGGGGGACTGTGGGATGGACGTGGGGGGGGGGACTGTGGGATGGATGGGGGACAGTAGGATAACGGGGGGCGCAGGATGGATAGGGGGACTGTGGGATGGACAGGGGGACTGTGGGATGAACAGGGGCACTGTGGGATGGATGGACAGGAGGAGATGCTCCTTCTGCTGGGCTCCTGCAAGTAGCACTGCACTGACAGGGGTAAGGGGGTCGGGGGCTTGTGCTAGAAGGGGCTGTCAGGTTTCAAATGAATCTCACACAAACTTCTGGAAAATGTCCTTTCTCATACTAAAGCACATATGCTTCTAAGCACCCCCCAATCACTCCACCAAGTGTATAGCGTTTTAGTTTCCCCTTATCAATCCCAACCACTCTCCCCCTCTTCTCCCTGTCCAGCTACAAAGAATAGAAAAGTTTCTACAGACCTGAAATCAGCACGTGTTCCTCCTCCCCTCCTCTTGAGTACACAGAGCTGAATGAGAAGGAGGAGGGGAGGGGAGGGGACAGATTCGACGTGCTGTGTGTGTGAGACAGGCTGCTGCATGGACGGGAGACGTGTATCCGATGATCCTGCAGACATGTCACTCCCTGTGCAGTTCGGTGTGAATGATGTGTCCGGGTCAGGTGAAGATGAAAACCCGTACAGATCATTCAAAAACCAGACTGTCCGGGGGAAAACAGTACAGGTGGCAACCCTAGAAGGGGGAAAAGTTTTGCAGTCCACCTGGGGAGAACACAGGTAGAGCTGAAATTATTGCTTGGAATTTCAGTAATGATATGTGTTGCGCAGAGCTCAAGATGGTCTTGCTGTTTGTTCCAGGTTCTATTCCCTATTGAGTGCCCAGCAGACAGGTACACAGCAATTCTAAAGTCTCTCAAAACAAAAACCAGACAGAAAGTGTATTTTTGGATTTATTGCACGAAGAACTTGGATGGGATATAGGGTGAGCCTTGGGATATGCCAGAACTAGTGCACTAGTGCAAACTTTATCAAAGGACATTTTCGAGTGATAGTTAACCTCTTGAACATAGGCCTCTAGTATAAGAGGATGTTGACGTACAGCTTTGGGGGATCCCACACTGGAAATGGCCCTAAGTCAGCAAATCTGGAACAATCTGTCCAAAAAGAAAAAGGTCAAACAGCAACTGTCACTCTAGGCTACCTCCTTCCAGTGCCCGCCCAGACCCTGTGCCGTGAACCTCCAGACTAGATCCCCAGCAGACTTTCCCTAGATTGTCCCCAGTTTTGTCATTATAATCCCAGGTCTCCCTGAGCTGGGACCTTGATGAACCTCCTGCAGTCTTCAGCTAGGTAGTCCAGGAGGACAGACAGCCCCTCCGGGTTGGGTCCCTCTCTACTAGGACAAAGACTCTGCTGTTCTAGACCCCCAAACTATTAATACACACCTCCACACCCCCTGCTGGTAACCCTCTCAACCAGGGATTGCCTGAGGCTGCATGAATATTCAGCTCAGGGTCTACCTCTTCCAACCCAATATATTTCAAAACTTACTGGAATGAAGAGGACGTAGTTTCAGCCAGCAGAATCCAGAACTGGCAAAAATAATCAAATCCTGCAACACTGGCTACAGAGGAGCGTACAATCAAATTTACCTAAACGTTGTTGTGATGACCGGGGAAGATGAACCCCACGGCCACACACATGCGCTTGATGGTTAGCTGCTTGGTTCTTGGGCTAGGAGCCCAGGGTCTGGTGGTGTTAACCCTTAGTGAGGGTCGGATGGTATTAACCCTCTCTGTCACGTGACCCACTGTAGTCTTGATATACCCCAGGAAACTACAGCTCCGGGGGCCTCCGTATCCCCGCTAGCTAGGATGGTAATAACACAGTCCACAACAGGGGTCAATATAACGAAGGCTTTACTGGCATGAAGACAGGTGTCAAAATCTTCACAGCGTTCACACAGAGTGTCGCAAAGGTTCCACAAAACAGTCTCTAGAGGACCACACAGCTGACAATGCCTGGGCTTGGCTTATCATATATCCTTGGCTTTTGCGGCCGGATTAGTAATACTGGGCCTATGCTTGACTAGGCTGAAGAATAGATACACTTACTGAAGTGTCGGTAGACTTGAGGCTTCTCGTCGGAACGACGGATTGATTCGATAATTTCGCTGAAGTATTGATCCTATAGTTTTTTAGAAGTACTCCGCGAGTTACTGTACTTTCTCCTGAACGGTAGGTCTCTGGCCTGCACTGCTTCTCCTCTGACTGAACTCTGTTCTGACCTGCCAGAAACTGTGTGTAGCGCTAGACTCCCCTAAACAGGAACTCCCACCCCTTATATAGACGTGAGGAGACTGAAGCCCATTGGTTGAGAGCTGAGGGAGACTGAAGCCCATTGGTTGAGAGCTGAGGGAGACTGAAGCCCATTGGCTGAGAGCTGTGGATCATAGAGACTTATCTGTATTCCCCTTGGAACTTACATTTAAAGTTTGTTACAAGTTAAAGTATAATACAACACCATAAGGTCTTGTCTAGCACTTAGTCCTACTGACTCTCGTACACTCTGACTAAACATAAAATGGCGGACTAAACCTCTTAAAGCTATACGCACCTAATAAATGTATTATCAACCATAACAGTATAAATCACATCATGACTAGCTGAGTCCCTGCAGAGGAGGCCCCACAAGCCGAGGGTCTCAATCTGACAGGGCCTACAGCAAATACCTGTACTGGGACACCACATTGTAGCAACCTAACTAGGAGGGTCCTACATATGTATTTGCTTAGTGTTTCATACTTTAATTACAAAAGCAGTAAGTATGCCTATGAATAAGTAATTTTACTCAAATCTATCCGATGTTAGACATTTATCAGGTTGGTATGCTTTGCAAATGTTCTAAACCATAGAAAATGTATCTAAAGGCAAATGACAAGAATTATATAAAATCCCATTGTGCCAGTACTAATAAACTCTTTGTAAGGTGTGAATGAACCCACGGTTTTACGGGTAATACATTACATACGTAATAGTAAAATACAGCATGTTACTTTACATATATAATAGGATCCTAGAGACAAAGCAGTAGGTTGACTCACTAAAACGTCACTTTCAATCTAATTTCCATTTCTGAAGTTTTAAATTGACTCCAAAGTTTCTTAAGGTTTACATTTAATTTCCTTGAAAATAAATGTTTATTTTTTTCATTTTAACTTATTTGTTTTCAGTGGTGTGGAATAGAGGTTTATGAAAGTAAGGTAGGGTAATGAGAGAAGCAAATCTTCCACTTTTTGCAGTAAACTGTTTATATTGTTGTTTTTTACATATGCTAACTAAACTGTCTCTGATAATCTGTTTCCTAGTATTTATCTCCTTTTATATCACTGAATAATTTATTGCAGTAATTACAGATGTAATAGATCACTACAGAAGTGGAAGGCAATACTATCACACTAATAGCTAACATCAGCCCTAGTGCAAATTGGTATTCAGCCTGTTCAGTAGAAGATATTGATGTTTCATTTTTATTGTCCTCTAAACTCTAATAAAATAGGAAGCATTGTTATTTTTTGAAACTGCCTTTGTATCCAGTGAGCTATAATACAGCTAAGCCTATTCCAAATCTTCAGACAGAAACTGGCCCATGGGAATGAGGAAAGAAACAATAGAATTGGTTTTATGTTAGACTAGTCAATTAAATAAATAACCAACAGTAGACCAGCACTGGAGAAACTTAAATCCCAATGGAAAGGGAACCCAATGAGACACGAGGGGTACTGGTCCTAAAATAGAACTATAGGCAAATATTTATTTATTTATTTTATTTATTTTGGATAGAGTAAGGAAGAGTTATAACCCTGTAATTTTTTTTATTTTATTTTTTTGCCATCTGTGTCCCATTGGATTTGCATTCACTTCCCGTCCTATAGCCAAACCAAGAATTTTGAGGAAATCCTTGTAAATTAAAGAAATCAATTCAGCGCCCCAGGTCACCAGAAAAAGTATCAGCATTGAAAGATTTACCACCTATTACTGTTTTGGGGACAACCCACAATGTAGAATTTTCTTTTACTTTCAGTAACAGGACAAATAGAGAGTGAATCGCCTTAAAGGGGTTGTAAAGGTAAAAGTTTTTTTACCTTAATGAATCCTATGCATTAAGGTAAAAAAACATCTTACAGCGCCGTGTAAAGGTAAAAGTTTTTTTACCTTAATGAATCCTATGCATTAAGGTAAAAAAACATCTTACAGCGCCGCCCCCCCCCCCCAGCGCCGCCATTGGCTGGCGCTGCTGTCAATCACAGCGGATGACGTGGCTCGCCGGGGGGCGGAGCCGAGTGATACAGTCGGCGGCTATGGCCATCGCTGTATCACGGGAGCGCGCTCACAAAAGCTTTCCACCGTGCGAGTGCCCTCGCATGAAGATGGAAAGCTTTTGCGAGGAGGAGCCCAGACAGCTGCCGAGCGACCCCAGAAGACAGCTTTCCGGGCCACTCTGTGCAAAACAAACTGCACAGTAGAGGTAAGTATAACATGTTTGTTATTTTATTTTTATTTTTTTAAAGCCCTGACTTTAGTGTCCCTTTAAAATAGATGTAAACCCAAACATTTTTATTTTTATTTATTTTTTGATAAACATAACATATGATAAACATGTCCGAGCTAGATATGTAAATAACCTATCTCTCACAAGCAAGGAGGGAGGAAAGGACTTTTTATTTAGACAGGTTTTTATCTGGAAATCTGTCCAAGACTGGGCACAGATGATAGGAAATCTTATACTCTACATTGTGACATCAAAAAAAAAATGTTGGGTTTACATCCACTTTAACACAGGGGCACAGGAAGCAATAATAATAAGTGTTCCCTCTCCACTTCATCCAAACAAAAAAGTAGTGGCCGTAGTGAGAACGATCTGAATTTGTCACCCACATTGGTAATGTTACAAACACAGGTGCAATGTTTACCCGGAATTAGCCGGAGGTAGTAGGAAACTAACACAAGGAACATAGGTGTGTGCAGCCTATGGCATTAGGGTGTGCACCCCAAAACTCAAGCACATTTGCACGTGTATGCATGTGTGTATATGTATATATATAGAATGGTGTCAGGAAAGCAATGGGCGGTGTCAGTAGGGAAGAGATTGCTTGCAGTGTTTTTTATTTTTTTTATAATTTTTTACTTTTTTTAGGGGCCTTTGGTGAAATATTAGGGGTCTAAACAGGGGGAATCCGCACCACATGGGGTGATTAGGTTGTGCCCAGGCACACCTGGCACACCCTGTGCACACGCCTATGACAAGGAAAGTGTCATAGTAGCTATATTGATTTCCCCAGGCAGAATATTTCATACAAACATGAAATAAGCTCTAACTTTACACCAACGTACTGAAATTGAAGTGATTTCCCATCTTGCCCAGTCAGGACACAAAGGGAGTTTCTCAAAACCAAATAACAAACCACAGTAAAACCTGACAAGGGTTCTATCTCTATACCAACCTGTTCAATACTTAGCAAAAAATATCTATGATTGGGTTTTTAATCTAAAGGAAATTGCAGAGAGATTGAACAATTATATCGCAGTGTGTGCCAATTGCAATCCTTGACACGTGCCTTATAACGTATTCTTTTTGGTAGTTTTCTTACATCTTGATGTTACAGCAGTCAACCAAACCTTATTAAGTTGCACAAGCATTGATGTGTGTGTTCATCTTAACTCACGACAACATTTAGTGCAGGGAACTTCAAACTACAGCCCTCCAGCTGTTAAGGAACTACACTTCACATGAGGCATTGTAAATCTCTGGCATTCACAGATATGACTAGGCATGATGGGAATTGTAGTTCCTGAATATCCTGAAGCATTAAGTAACTTTGCTTGCCTGCATTTTGGATACAAATGCAAAGTCATAGGTTTGAAAGTCAAAGAAAACAAGGCATTGTCTGTAATAAAAATGTATAACTCAGGGAAGACTAGGCATTGTCTGTAATAAAAAGGTAGAAGGCTCTGTGGGAAATGGACAGCCATGAGGTACTGTGTTTATTTAAAATGTATAAAGCACTGCGGGAATATAAGAGAAGTTTGAGGCACAGCATGTTACTGAGAGATAGGAGTAAAGCATACCAAGCACACCATAATTCTCTGTTCAAACAAACTTCTTCACAATTTCTGCTGGTCAATACAACCGTATAGAAAAATAGAAATTAAACCTCAAACTGCAAGTTCAATCATTTTTTTTTATAAGTATTAGAACTAAAGGGAAACTTTTTTTTTTTCAATTTGGATAGAGCAAGTGAGGGTTATAACTCTTGTCAGTTTTTGTGCCATCTGTGTCCTATTGGGGAGATTTCCCTTCACATCCTGTGTCATAGCCACAACAGGAAGTAAAAGGAGATCCCTACAAAGTGAGGGAAACCCTGGTTGTCCCCTCCATACCTCTTCTGATGACAAACTATATTTTGGGATATTCTTTTACTTGCCATCTTAGTAATAATGTTAAACAGGACAAATAGAGAAGGTGAATCTCCTTTACGCGAACACCGGCAGCAATAAAAACTGTACAGGTGTTCTAATGACCTTTGTAAAATGGAAAACAAATGTTTTATTGTTACTTTAACCACTTCAGCCCAAAAAGAATGTACCCCCTTCCTGACCAGACCATTTTTTACGATATACAGCACTGCGTTGTTTCTTAACTGACAATTGCGTGGTCTGACGACGCTGTACCCAAGCAAAATTTACATTATCTTTTTCCCACAAATAGAGCTTTCTTTTGGTGGTATTTGATCACCTCTGGGGTTTTTATTTTTTGTGCTAAAAACAAAAGAATAGCGACAATTTTGAAAAAAACACAATATTTTTTACTTTTTGCTATAAAAAATATGCCACAGTTTTTCTTTCCTCAGTTTAGACCGAAACGTATTCTTCTACATAATTTTAGTAAAAAAAAACAAAAAAACGCAATAAGCGTATATTGATTGGTTTGTGCAAAACCTACAGCGTCTACAAAATAGGGGATAGATTTATGGCATTTTTAATATTATTACTTTTTTTACTAGTAATGGCGGTGATCAGTGATTTTTATTAGGACTGCAATATTGCGGCGGACAAATCGGACACTTTTGACACATTTTTGGGACCAGTGTCATCTATACAGCGATTAGTGCTATAAAAATGCACTGTTTACTGTATAAATGTCACTGGCAGGGAAAGGGTTAACACTAGGGGATGATCAAGGGGGTTAACTGTGTTCCCTAGGTGTGTTCTAACTGTGGGGGGGATTGGGACTGACTGGGGGAGGAGACCGATCTGTGTATGAACACACGATCAGTCTCCTCTCCCCTGAGAGAACCGGGATTTGTGTGTTTACACACACAGATCCTGGTTCTCGCTCTGCCACAAGCGATCGCTGGGCACTCACAATGGCTCTGGGGACACTCTTTAAGGCACTCACGACTCCTACAGCATCTTAAAGGGCCGATGTAAGCTACGAAGGCTCGCCCAGGGGAGCCAACCTGCTGCAGTATAACTGCGGCGGCTGGACTGGAATCGGTTAAATGCCGCCCAGGGAGAATGCTAGTTGCTATATATAAAAAAAAAAAATCACAGCATTTTGCTCCAGTTCAAAATAACCCAATCACACTTTGGGAAAGTAGAGAAGAAGAAAAGGCAATTGAATATTATTTCTGGGTGAAACACACAAGAAAGTTAGGCCACGTACACACGATCAGACCGGACCAATTCGATGGTGTGTACAGCCCATCGGACCATTGTCCGTCTGACCAAAGTTTTAAAACTTGCTTTAAAATCTGTCCGACGGACACCTGTCCGTTGGACCAACATGATGATTAGTACACAAAAGCATCAGACCAAAAACTTGTGCATGCTCAGAATCAAGTTGACGCATGCTTGGAAGCATTGAACTTCGTTTTTTCAGCACGTCGTTGTGTTCTACGTCACCGCATTCTGGCCTGATCGGATTTTTGGCCCGATGGTGTGTACGCACATCAGACCATCAGACCACTTCAGCGTGGTCCGATGAAAATGGTCCGTCGGACCATTCTCATCGGACCGGTCTGATCGTGTGTACGTGACCTTACAGTTAAAATAACAAGGAAGAAAGGGATATGGGTGTCTTAGTGATCAAGGGTCTCAAGAGATCCACACTATATATTGGATTATAAAAATAATCTACACGGCAGATATGAAAAATCATGTTCCGTATCAGTAGAGTTACTTTCTTTATCCCTGGTGTCCTTTTTATTGAAAGTAATGTCAACAAACATACCAAAGACCTTTATATGCTGCAGTCTGACAAGGCAGCTATTTCATTGACATACGCAGCTCCAACACTGCATTAAAATACTTAGTGTATCTAAGCTCAATAACAAAAATTTACTATATTAAAAGGAGGCAAATCTTTTGATGTGGTGGCTGTATTAGTTATTTTCCATGCTTATTTTTTCTTCTGGAGATCCTTCCAGTAACAAATATCCTGTCCAAGGGTGACAACTCTTACTATACTGTATCTATGAAGTGGAAATACTGTCAAGCCTCTCACCCACGCTCGGTAAACCGTGCGTGTGTACGAGGCTTTGAGGTTTCTCTTCAAGAAAACTGCCCAGAATCTCGATTGGAAAAATAGAGAACCTGCTCTCTATTTTCTCGTCGTGATTCTCGGCAGTGTTTTCCGAGAATACCCGAGAGTGTGTATACTTACCTGTCGCTGCGGAAACCCGCGCATGCTTTAAATTACTTTGACGCATGTGCGGTAGCTTCCTAGGCATAGGTAGGGTGCAGCAAGATGGCGGCGATGGCATTGAATGTGACAAGTCCATGCTCGTCGCAAGCGATGACGTCACCGCGTTCGTGCTATTCAAAAGAACTGTGGTTCTTTTGAATGGAATGTCTGTACACTCGGCCGGCAAAAGAAACTTGCCAAGAATCTCGTCAGGAAAAACAACGTTACAATCTTACTAATAAATCAACTTGTAATCAACAATTTGGAAAAACAAGCCATCTGCCTACCCCAGCCAAAGAGTATAATTTACTACTGCTGGTGAAAAGTGTTAGTAGCACATCTTCACAGCAACTCATATTCTGTATGCATATGATATATAAGAACTAAAAAACTCTTTTGTGATAAGAAATAAGTGAAGTTATTGGTGCTATCAATTTTACCCCTACAACATTTTCATAGCAAACCATGTAAAAGGCATGTGAAGTCTCTGACTCCACGTGGGAATCTCATACAACTTCAATGTACTTCTTTAAACACCTTTGGCTATTCCCTTATGCCCTGTACACACGATCGGTCAATTCGATGAGAACGGTCTGATGAATTTTTCCATCAGTTCACCGATGAAGCTGACTGGTGGTCAGTCGTGCCTACACACCATAGGTTAAAAAAACGATCGTGTCAGAACGCGGTGACGTAAAACACAACGACATGCTTAAAAAAATGAAGTTCAATGCTTCTAAGCATGCGTCGACTTGATTCTGAGCATGCGTGAATTTTTAACGTGCCTACAAACGATCGCTTTTTTTTTCTATCGGTTAGGTATTCATCGGTTAATTTTAAAACAATTTTTAATTTTTTTAACCGATGGATAAATAACTGATGGGGCCCACACAGGATCGGTTTGGTCTGATGAAAACGGTCCATCAGACCATTCTCATCGGATTGACCGATCGTGTGTACGCGGCATTACTCTTCCTTATATAGATTATAATCTAATGCAAAAAATAACGAAACCTTGCACCTGAGCTTCTGATGTTATCTGCAACTATGCCACCTAGTCCTGTTAATCTGAAGTTGGATGATGTAATTATTCTATGACCGTTTAAAATAGGCACAATGACAATTATCATGAATTAGCACGTGAAAGGATCAGTCTGACAATTCTACCATCTGCTGGTCAATACTTAGACTGCAGCTGCACATCTGGATTTATTCAGGGGTGCTTCAATAGAGTTTAGATTAAAACATTGTCTTGCTTTTATGTTTGTGGATTACTCTTAGGCCCTGTACACACGATCAGTCCAAACTGATGAAAACGGACTGAAGTTCATTTTTATCGGTTCACAGACTGATGGTCTGATGTGTGTACACACCATCAGTTCAAAAACCGATCGTGTCAGAACGCGGTGAAGTAAAACACAACGACGTGCTGAAAAAACAAAGTTCAATGCTTCCAAGCATGCGTTGACTTGATTCTGAGCATGCGCGGGTTTTTAAACTGATGCTTTTGCGTACTAACGATCGATTTGGACCGATGGTCAGGCGTCCATCAGTCCGATTTTAACCACTTGAAAGTTTACGGCGGCAGGTCGGCAAAGATAGCTCTACGTCGGGACTTTCGCGGGCAAGGACAACACAGAGCTGTGCGTGTAAACACACAGCTGTTCCTGTCAGCGGGGGAAACGCTGATCTTCCGTTCACAATGTATGAACGGAAGATCAATGATTCCCCCTAGTGAGTCCAGTAAGAACACAAATAGGAACACACTGGTGTTAACCCCTTCACTGCCAATGGCATTTTTATAGTAATCCAATGCATTTTTATAGCATTGATCGCTATAAAAATGCCAATGGTCACAAAAATGTGTCAAAAGTGTCCGATGTGTCCGCCATAATATCGCAGTACCGAAAAAAAACGCTGATCGCCACCATTACTAGTAAAAAAAAAAGATGCCTTAAAACTACCCCCTTTTTTGTAAACGCTATAAATTTTGCGCAAACCAATCAATAAACGCTAATTGCGATTTTTTTTTACGAAAAATATGTAGAAGAATACGTATCGGTATAAACTGAGGAAAAATAATGTTTTTTTAAATCTTTTTTGGGGATATTTATTATAGCAAAATGTAAAAAATATTGCATTTTTTTCAAAATAGTCGCTCTATTTTTGTTTATAGCGCAAAAAATAAAAACCGCAGAGATGATCAAATACCACCAAAAGAAAGCTCTATTTGTGGGAAAAAAAGGACGCCAATTTTGTTTGGGAGCCACGTCGCATGACCGCGCAATTGTCAGTTAAAGCGACGTAGTGCCGAATCACAAAAAGTGCTCTGGTCTTTGGACAGCAATATGGTCTGGGGCTAAAGTGGCTAAAGAAAGTTTTAAAACTTTGGACTGAAGGACAACAGACTGATGGGCCATACACATGGTCAGTTTGGACCGATGAAACTGGACTTCAGTCCGTTTTCATATGTCCAAACTGATTGTGTGTACGCGGCCTTACACACTGAATTAGACTTATCTCAGTTACTGATTGATCTACTGCCTCAAATTAGTAACACAGATGATCTAATGCATCCTATGACAATAGAAAAAAATATATATGCAGTATACATGAAGCTTTTTTAATCAAAGCTCCAGCCCCCCCCATGTCTATTGGAACCTAACCCCTACCTAGGTCTAGTTGTAAAACTAACTCCACATTTATTTGTTACCCTCTGTAACTTTTGTTTTGATCCACTAAACTACCATTCTTGATCCATTACCCAGCTGACACAATGTGATAAATAACATTTAATTGAAGAAGTGAAAATAAAGGTAAGCTTTTACTCAGCTGGGCAGACTTTGTCTTTTGCTGCCAATGACTGTGGCAGTTCGAAAAAAAAGCATTAACAATGAAAAAGAAAAGACGTGTCTAACTTGGCATGAAGCAGCATGTTGGCTTCCAACCAAATGCTAAAGACTCCAGGCTGCCTGAGTATTTGTATGGGAGTGCCTGCCATCTTTAACAGTGAAGCCATGATGACTTACAATTCCCTGCTATTTTATTTAGGGCCATATAAAAAATAAATGGGTCAAATCCAAAGCAGAGTTGTTAGATTTATTACAAATCTTTGAATTTTCAGTATGGGCCCTGACCACTACTTCCACACAACCACGTCAATGTTAAAATGCCCATGTAAACCCCATAATTATTGTCCAGCCTCTGGCACTAGATTTCCCTAGATGTTCCAATTTCTCGCCACTAGCCTTCTTTATTATAGTCAATGTGTAAATATGCATAAATCCCTCAAAGTTTATTACATTTGTGGGTATAAACAAGAATGAAGAATGGGGGCAGCCTACAGCTCAGATAGCCGCCCGAAAGCCCCAATGTCTGAAGCTGGCATCATATGAGGCAGAAAATACCACCTTGTAGAACTTATAGAGGATATGCAAACAGAAGATAAGGTTACAGTCTTGATATTCAGGGAAGCAGAGGCCTGATGCCAAGCAGCCTGAGAGGTGCTTACTGCCATAGTGGAGAGAGTCTTAACTGGAAAGAAGGGAACTCGATCCTTATAGCTGAAAGAAATTCACACAGCCTGAACCAGATCAAAACAATGGAGGAACATTTAAATTTTGCTGAACTGGAGTCAAACAAAGGGACAAAAGAACAATGTTTGATTAGGGAGGTAGAGACCACCTTGGGGAGAAATGAAGGCCTATGCCTCAACACCACCAAGTGTCCCTTGGCAAGAACAAAAAGTGTCCCCTTCTGGATAAAGCTGCCAGCTCAGTCAATGACCTTGCTGAGGTGGGTCAGAGTAGAGTAAAGAAGAGACAGACATGTCAAGTCAAGTGGGGGCTCTTTAAGTGCCAAAAGAACCAGATTGGGGAATAACATGGGAAACCAACATCACAAAGGTCTTATTACGCAGGAACCAGACACATTTTGATCTATGTATGGGCAAGGAGGCTGTATGGAAGCCGATCTACCAAACAACTTCTGCACAACTGCCCTGTTGGACTTTCCCCACTCAAACAGCTATAGCCTGCAATGCTAATAAATGTATTCTGATGGCAGGAAAGTCTACCTGCTGTCAGAATACAACAGCTCAGTAAGAACAAAAATACTGACTCATCTATGGGCCATTTAAGCTCCTTGAGGGCAGGGACTAATGTGAATGAAGAGTATATGTAAGGTGCTAAGTAAATTGACAACGCTTTATTAATGCTTGTAATAAATACTTTTAACTGTACATGCCCTATGAGAATAATTTTTCTCTGATATATTGAGCCTAGAATACAGACTAACTAAAGGGTGAACATCCTTAACACTACTCAAAAACATTGTTTAGCAATTAAAATCCCTATGTTATAATTCTGTTGCTGGCCTGTCACTCTAAGTAACCTTATGCCGCGTACACACGATCATTTTTCAGCATGTGTGGGCTATACATCATTTTTTAGGTTCTGAAAAAAAGGCAAAAAAAAAAAATTCAAACATGCTGCATTTTTTAACGTCGTTTTAAACTGTGACGTTTTTCGGGTTGTAAAAAATGATCGTGTGTGGGCTAAAACTATGTAAAAAAGCTGCGCATGCTCAGAAGCAAGTTATGAGACAGGAAGCGTTCTCGTTCTGGTAAAACTACCGTTCATAATGGAGTAAGCACATTCATCAAGCTGTAACAGACAGAAAAGCTCCAGTCTTCTTTTACTAACACGGAATCAGCTAAAAGCAGCCCAAAGGCAAATAGAACTTCCCCTTTATAGTGCCGTCTTACGTGTTGTACGTCACCACGCTTTGCTAGATCATTTTTAAAAACAATGGTGTGTGGGCAACATCGTTTTTAATGATGAAAGTTGGGAAAACTTCGTTTTTTGGACATGCTGAAAAACAACTTTTTTTTCATGCTGAAAAATTATCGTGTGTACGCGGCATTAGAGAATGCTGATGAATAAAGGGTGCGTTTCTATGAGACACGAGAGGGTTTAAAACAAATGGTAACAATCCAATGGTCCAAAAGAAAGTTCTCAGCTATGGATAACACAAGCAAAATAGCTTTTATTAGCAGAGCATCTAAAAAAGGCACATAAATGGTCTCTAAGAGACCAATTTGTAACTGGGCTTCTCTCATTCCTATTCCCACGGGTTGTATGCCTCACTCTCTGCACCACACTTTAGGAAACCTTAATATGCTCTAAAAATGACAGATTTCTGCAGGTTTGGTCAACAGTCTAATTACTATACAGTGTAAGAAATCAGATTCATTAAAACGTTGTTGTTGTAATGTAGAAGGATAACACCATTTCTTTACTAAATATGTTAATTAACTCTTTAAAAACATTTAAAGTGGATGTAACAATGTAGAGTATAAGATTTCCTATCATCTGTGCCCAGTCTTGCCACACAGAGTTAATCCAGCGCTGAGTAATCCTCTTTTAATGTTCAGTGCAAATTAACAGAATTCCAGATACAAACTTGCCAAATTATAAAGTCCGTTTCTCTGTTTTTGCTTTCAGTGACAGGTTATTTACAAATCTAGCTTGGACGTGTTTATCATAACATGAGGTGATCCAAAGTTCATTGTATATTACCAGGATGTGTTATGTGGAGGAGGGGTGGATTTCTCACTTTTTATACCTCATGTTATGATAAACATAACATATGATAAACATGTCCAAGCTAGATTTGTAAATAACCTGTCACTCAAAGCAAGAAGAGAGAAAACTGACTTTTTATTTAGGCAGGTTTTTATCTGGAAGGCTGTTCATTTTCACTGAACATTAAAAGAGGATTACTCAGAGCTGGATTAACTCTGTGTGGCAAGACTGGGCACAGATGATAGGAAATCTTATACTCTACATTGTGACATCAATTTTTTTTATTTTTTTGGGGGTTTACATCCACTTTAATGCATGAATGGTGCAAAGTTACAATGTATAAAGGAGCTAAGAAATGCAACACCATAGTGTCACAGTGCTAGATGTTTTGTGCACTGGTGCAGATATTCATGGAACACTCTGACAGATGTTTTGTGTACTGTACAGATATTCATGGGACACTTGGACAGATGTTCATGGGACAGGAACAGTGGTGACTAGAGTTGAGAGGACACCTGGATGTTCGGGTTCAATGGGGTTCGGCCAAACTTCGGGAAAGAGTCCGGGTTCGGGACCCAAACTTGATCCCGAATCCCATTGAAGTCTATGGGGACCCGAACTTTTCAGTACTAAAATGTCTCTAAAAAACTAATTGAAAGGGCTAGAGGGCTGCAAACGACAGCAAAATGTTGGTAAGAGTATAGCAAGTACTCTGCAAACAAATGTGGATAGGGAAATAACTTAAAATAACATAAAATACATAAAAATAAAAAATAAAAAATCTTGACCTAGGAGGATGAGGTCCATATGGAGTAGGAGGTTGAGGTGGCTTTAGGCAGGAACCTTTCCCTAAAGGCAGAAACCTTTCCCTAAAGTATATAAAGGGTGTATCTCACATTTACAGATAAGTGTTTATCTCACATGTACAGATATGGAGGAAACACTGCAAACACTGGAGGAAACACTGCAATTTTGTTCCCCTAAATGGATTTTTTTGAATAGCACAATAGAAGAAAAGTATCTAAAGGGTATATCTGTAACATATGCAGTGCTGGTATAATTTGATTTCTGAAGCAAGAGTGACTCCTATTTCTCTCCCTAAAAGCAAAAGCTGGCAGGAACCTGTCCCTAAAGTATATAAAGGGTGTATCTCACAGAAACATATGCAGTGCTGGTATAATTTGATTTCTGAAGCAAGAGTGACTCCTATTTCTCTCCCTAAAAGCAAAAGCAGGCAGGAACCTTCCCCTAAAGTAACTATCTAATGCAGAGTGACTTCCTGTAATATGTAGATCGCTGAGTAATGTGATTTCTGAAGCTGGACAGTCTGACTCCTATATAATTCTCTCCCTCAGAGGAGCAGCAGCTGCCTTTCCCTACCCTATCTAAAGCAGAGTGACGAGCTGTGCTATGTGCCTCTAGCTTATATAGAGGCTGGGTCACATGCTGCACTGGCCAATCACAGCCATTCCATTAGTAGGCATGGCTGTGATGGCTTCTAGGTCACACGAGTAAAACAAATGGTAATTGGCTGCCCTGCAGCGTGCCATTACATTGCCGAACACCGAACCCGAACTTACAGTAAATTGTCCGGGTACAAAAAAATCCAAAAGTCCGGTATGAACCTCAACTTTACAGTTCGGGTTCACTCAACCCTAGTGGTGACAGTGGTGCTTGGTGTATGGTGTTCTCACTGAGCTCCTCAGGGAGAAATGACACAGACACATGACATGTCCCTGCTCGGAAGGGCCAATCACAGCACCCAGCACCCTGTGATGGGCTGGATCCAAAGATCATAGCCATCACAGGATCACGGCTGCCAGCCGTTCTGACAGCCAGTACATCGACTCAGAATGGCGAAGCTCCCACCCTGCTGTTTAAGTACAGTTAAGCTGTTAAAGTCAAGCTGAAATGAACAAAAAAAAATGAAGCTCCAAAAAATTGGAAAGTGGTGTCAGCAAAGGTGCATGAATGGAAAGGAGAAGCAGATTCTTCATACAGATGATATTTATTATTCACAGATTATGAAGAATCAACATTATGTTAAGCTTCCCTTTTACTTGAGGTGCCTCTGCCAATTTCCAATTTTTTGGAGCTTCAAGACCTGTTTCTGCAAACACACCAGAATCCAGAGACAGGTGTGCCTAGGACTGTCTGGATGACCCCACTTAGAGCTAAATGCAACCACATTTGCACTGGGACAGCTATAATCAACCTCCTACCTCATATGGAAACTCAGCAACTTTGCAGATGTAACTATATTATTGCATTTTATCTTCTTTGATACATTGTATTAAATTCACTATAAAATGCTATACCATAACAATCTCTCCTGCAGTCTTCTGTCTTGTTTTCCCTTTTTCTCTCTCTATTTCCTTGGAGGTACCCCAATCTAAAATGATGGCTGACTAGAATGTTGATTAGATTTGACACTACTCTCTTTATATGCTGAATTATATGCTGCAAAGATTGTTTAAAACAGGACTGTGAAACACACATCTTTCCTCTTTCTTTATAAGAAGTATTCTTTATAATACTTTATAAGTATATGGATACTTCCTCAAAATTGAATCAAAATGCAAGACGAAAAAAACAAAACATTTGTTAGCTGATTACCCCCCAGAAAAAAACTAATATAACCTCCCCAAAGAACCAAAAGCATCTTAAATGAAAAACCTGCACAGAGAATTGCCTGGGCCCTTTTTCGATTTTTATAATCTACTGTAAAGGATGATTATATGGAAAAACTGATATGCATTGTTTTTAACAAAATACTGTAACCTCTTCTTAATGTGGGAAATTGAATCTGAGCATATTATGAAAAAAAAATGAAAAACAAATTTACTTTCAGTGACAACTTTGTGCAAAGGATCAGTACATTCAGGGCTAGATTCAGATAGAATCGCCTATCTTTAGGCAGACGTAGCATATCTCAGATACACTATGCCGCCGTAACTTTGAGCGGCAGGTACGGTATTCAGAAAGAACCTGCGCCCTAAGTTGCGGCGTCGTAGCATATCTGGTCTGGTGTAAGCCCGCATAATTCAAAATAAGAAGGAGGTGGGCGTATAGTGCTCAAATGAGCCGTGACCCCACGTACATGACGCGTCTAACGAACGGAGCATGCACCATCCATGGACGTATCCCAGTGTGCATGTGCGAAAATCACGTCGGAAATACTCATTGATAACGATTTATGCAAACAACGGAAAATTTTTCGCTGTCCCGACGTCCATACTTAACATTGCCTGCGCCTCATATAGCAGGGGTAACTTTATGCTGAAAAAACCTTACGCAAACGATGCAAATAGATACGCCGGGCGCAACTACGTTGTAAATTGGCGTATCTACCTAATTTGCATATTTGACGCGTAAATCAATGGAAGCGCCACCTAGCGGCCAGCGTAAATATGCAACTAAGATACGATGGCGTAAGAGACTTACGCCGCTCGTATCTTAGCTAAATTCCAGCGTATCTTGTTTTCTGAATACAGAAAAAATATACGCCAGCGCATCTTAGAAGTTACGCGGCGTATCTCGAGATACGCTGACATATCTTCTTTCTGCATCTAGCCCTTAGAGATACAATGGATATATAAAGTCTACACACCCCTGTTAAAATGTCAGGTTTCTGTGATGAGACAAAGATAAATTATTTCAGAACTGTTTCCACCTTTAATGTAACCTATAAACTGTACAACTCAGTTAAATAACAAACTGAAATCTTTTCTTTTTTTTTTTTTTGGGGGGGGGGGGGGGGGAGTATAAATAAAAAAACAAAAATAATGTGGTTGCATAATAATCCTCTTATAACTGGGGATGTAGCCGTGTTCAGAATTAAGAAATCACGTTCAAACTCATGTTAAATAGGAGTCAGTACACACCTGCCATCATTTAAAGTGCCTCTGATTAACCCCAAATAAAGTTTCGCTGTTCTAGTACGTCTTTCCTGACATGTTCTTAGGCCGTGTACACACGGCAGAGAACCTCGACGGGCAGAACACATCGTTCCGCCCGTCGAGGTTCTCTGCCGGCCAACGAAATCGGCGACCCGCCCGTCGGGAATGGCAACCAGCCATTCATCCAGGCGGGCCGTCGAGCAAATAGAGAGCGTGCTCTCTATTTCTGCTCGACGGGCTTCCCGACGGGATGCTCGCCGAGAGCGTACACACGGCCGAGGTCCTCGCTGGAATGCAGCTTCCAGCGAGGTTCTCGCTGGTTTCCAGCGAGAACCTCGGTCGTGTGTACACCGCCTTAGTAGCATCCTACAGCAAAAGCCAAGGTCCGCAGAGAGCTTCCAAAGCATCATAGGGATCTCATTGTTAAAAGTTATCAGTCAGAAGAAGGGTAAAAAAGAATTTCCAAGGCATTAGATATACCATGGAACACAGCGAAGACAGTCATCATCAAGTGGAGATAATATAGCCCAACAGTGACATTACCAAGAACTGGACATTCCTCCAAAATTGATGAAAAGACGAGAATAAACATGGTCAGGGAGGCCTACAGCAACATTAAAAGAGGCTGCAGGAATATCTGGCAAGTACTGGCTGTGTGGTACATGTGACAACAATCTCCTGTACTATTCATATGTCGGGGCTATGGGGTAGAGTGGCAAGACGGAAGCCTTCTCTTTACGAAGAAAACCATCCAAGCCTGGCTAAATTTTGAAAAAACACATCTGGAGTGTCCCAAAAGCATGGAGGAAAATGTGTTATGGTCCGATGAAACCACAGTTGAACTTTTTGGCCATAATTCCAAAAGATATGTTTGGAGCAAAAACAATACTGCACATCACCAAAAGAACATCATAACCAAAGTGAAGCATGGTGGTGGCTGTTTTTCTTCAGCTGGAACCTTAGTCAAGGTAGAGGGAATTATGAACAGTTTCAAATACCAGTCAATACTGGCACAAAATCTTCAGGCTTCTGCGAGAATGCTGAACATAAAACCGACCCAAAACATACATTCAAAACAACAATGGAATGGCTTCACCAAAAGAAGATGAAAGTTTTGGAATGGTGTCATCTGTGGGGTGATCTAAAAAGGGTTGTGTACAAAAGATGCCCTCGCAATCTGACAGATTTTGAGTGTTTTTCCAAAGGAGAGTGGGCAATTATTGCCAAATCAAAATGTGCCATGTTGATAGACGCATTCCCAAAAAGACAGAGTGCTGTAATAAAATCTAAAGCTGCTTTCACACTGAGGTGCTTTGCAGGCGCTATAACGCTAAAAATAGATCCTGCAAAGCGCCTTGAAAGGGCCTCTCCTTTCACTCCAATGCGAAAGCCTGAGGGCTTTCACATTGGAGTGGTGCACTAGCAGGATGGTAGAAAAAGTCTTGCTAGCCGTATCTTTGCAGCGCCCCTGCTGATTGAAATCGATGGGCAGCACCACAAAACCGCCTGCAGGTTTTCCGGCCACTAACAGGTTTTAGAATTGCTCAGCTAGCAGCCTAGAAGCGCAGCAAAAAGATGGTAAAGTGCCTCTAAAAAAAACGAAGATTTATCGCTGATGCCCGGCTTTTGTCAAGACCGCTGTCTGCTGAGTTTTTGTGGAAGAAGTCAGCCGCGGCGGCTGCTGATTGGCTGTGTTGCTGCTGCGCTGCATTCGAGAGTTGCAGTCCGAACCGCGCTCCAATTCCTGGTGGCGGAAGATGGAGAGCAGGGAACTGAGCAGCGGCAAGCAGCAGGAAGCTACAACTCCTGGAGACCTAGTCTTTAGAGGATGGCAGAGGCAGGCGCTGGATGGGTGTAATCCGGCAAAAGTGCAACCTGAATCAGAGAGAGGCAGAGAGAAGAACTGACTGAGAGCAGCTGACTTTTCCACTACAACTCCCAGAGTCTTTGAACTGAAGACAGGCAGAGGCAGGGTGTGCCAGCCTGCCAGGGAACACAGGTGACTAGCTCAGGCTGGGCGCTGGCTGGAAATTGAATTTGCCATCACCCCCGCCCCCCAAGAGGCTGTGCAAGGACCTGCTAATCTGCCATTGGCATCGCTGAGGTGAGAAACCCATCCCCCCATACTCCCCATTTACCTTGACCCAGTGCCCTGCCTACCCAGTAATCTCAAAATAGGAAAGGAAATAGACTTATATAGCGCAGCACATGTGAATTAAATCGCCTCTGAAGACTGAAATTGCTAAATAAAATTTGATTCAATTAACCGCTTTCGGACCACACCAAGCAAGCATATATACTGCAGCAGGGCTGCCCTTCAGCGTGAAATCAGTAACTTGCAAGTGATTTTTGGGCATGTGCTGCTGGCGACTAGCTCCCACTGTGATTGGACACAGGAGCTGTATCTCTTACTCCCGTCCCTGTACCTGTTTAAGGTTATCTGGACTCTCCCACCCCTATACATCAAAATGGGTGAAAGGGAGGAGGAAGAGAAAAAAAAATATCAGAATTTAACTTTAATGAGAAATTTCTGAAGTTCCTTGTGCCGAGGTCCTGGAAATACACCATATTTTATTATAATCCGCTTCTTATGCCGCATACACACGACTATTTTTAATGGTCTAGAAAAAAAGATTTTTTTTCAACCCGATTATTGTTAACCCTGCCTTGCCTACGCACGATTGTAAAAAATAAATAAATGCTCTAGCAAAGCGCGGTGACGTACAACATGTACGACGGCACTATAAAGAAGAAGTTCCATTCGGATGGCGCCACCCTTGGGACTGCTTATGTTGATTTTGTGTTAGTAAAGGTTTGATGAGAGACGATTCGCGCTTTTAAGTCTGTTACAGTGTGATGTATGTGCTATCTCCATTACGAACGCTAGTTTTACCAGAACGAGCGCTCCCATCTCATAACTTGCTTCTGAGCATGCACGTTATTTTCATGTCGTTATCGCCTACACACGACCATTTTTTAAAAACGACAACGTGAAAAATGATGCGGAAATTTAGAGCATGTTCTAAATTTTTAATGGGCATTTAAAAATGCTCTGGAGCCCACACACTATAGTTTTTAATGACATTAAAAAAAATGCATTTTTCACATCGAGAAAAACGGTTGTGTGTACACGGCATTAGTGCTTTCCTACTAACCTATCTCTGGGGTATAATATATCCATCCTGCCCTCTTTTAAAAATGTTCTTGTTGACCCTTCACTACATGGACCCATCTTTTGCCTTCCATTATTAAGTTAACCTCCCTTTTCCACTCTAATAGAGTGGGGCAGAGGGTCTGTTTCCAGAACCTTGGGATTAATAATTTAGCTGCATTCAGTAAATGCGGTGTAATACTTTTCTTATATGCTTTAATAGATCAAGGTGTCCCATGGAATAAAAAATGTAAGGGTGTAAATCAAAACATAAAATTAAAACATAATGTATATACTTTTTTTTTAATTTGTCTGGGGTTTAAACTTTTATTATGATTAAGTGAACAATTTTAATTGGCATACATTTATCCATTGAGTGTGTACACCAAAAAAAAAAAAATAAAAAGTATTTTTACATCTGCAAATAAGGAGTTAAAGCTGACCTGAGCTAATTTTAGAACACACTGTTTGCCCCTCATTGTCTTGAAATAATTGCTTCTGTCTATATAACTGGAAGGCCAGTACAGCTGTATAATTCCAATTTACTCTGCTTGTCAAAGAGATAAGAAGTAACAACTGCCTTCACAATTATACCACACAGTCCATTCCCAATATGAAAGGTTAAAATCTGCATTTCTACTCATACAGTCAAAGCAGCTCAAACAAAAACAGAGGATCTGTAAGACATGTCATATTTCATAGCCAGAAGGCACGTTTCTTATTCCACACTTGATTCCAAGCCAATAAAGGCAATTTACCATCTCAATTTATTTTCCTTTGCGATGTGAAAATACAGCAATGCAGTTCAATTGGTCAGGCCTGAACACATAGGGCCAGATTCAGCAAGACTTGCGCTGGAGTAATTCGATATGCGCCGCGTAACTGTGAAGATGCGCCGTCGTTTCTATGTGGCCGTACCCACCAAACTAGATGCGACAGAAAACGGGCCATTTCCGATCGGCTTAACTTTCCGACGCCAGAGTCTCGTCAGCGCATAATTTCGCTTGGCGCATCAGTCGCGCCTATTGATTTCCCCTGCAAATATGCAAATGAGGGAGATTTCCTGATTCGCGAACGGATTAGCACCATACGCTGGCTACATGCGCCGCGCGTATCTCGTCCGTCCGGCGCAAAGTTATTTCTACAAATAGCTGCTTTATCTTTACTCCAGACGGCCACAGGTCAGCAGGAGAGCAGCTACAGCAGCGTTACCGACGATAAGAGCTAGCTGAGCACCCCCATTTGCAGGACAACACCTCTGTCCATGCTTGTCTGTCAACTTTTACAGCCATGGAAAAAGACATCATAGGTCTCCATAGCCGAGATGACGACTGACAGCTCCTGGCCTTTAGAGTTCAGCTTTCTCCTGTGTGTTTGCGGGGAACGGGAGCAGCCATCTCAGAACAAAAGTAACTTCACTGCGGGGAGGGGGAACAGGATATACTTTAGTGCCGGAATGGTGCATCTACGGGTGCATTTAAACGCCCAACGGAACGCATTGCGCTGACGTTTCCCGTGAAGTGGTGCCGACGGAAGTTGTGAGCATGCGCACAAGGGGGCCGAGTGAAGCCTCACTTACTGCGCATGCTCCGTGGATGATGCGCTGAACGTAAGCCTCTGCGCTGGGCTCCGCCCATCATTTACATATGATCACACCCACTTCCACTTGCGTCGGATTACGCCAGCGCATTATCGTTACTCTGGCGCAAGTTTACGCGCAACTGCTATGTGAATAACAGTACTTGCGCCGAAAGTGTCGGCGGAGTAACGTAAATGAGAAACGTTACTCCAAAGTAAAGAAGCGCCCATCTACCTGAATCTGGCCCATAGAGGTTGTTATATTCATTGCAAATAAGCTGTTCACTGTTCAAGCGACTTTTCTCTTATGCCGCGTACACACGGTTGTTTTTTGCGATGAAATAAAACAATGTTTTTAAAAACGTAATTTAACCACTTGAGATCCACGCTATGGACAAAAGACGTCCAAGTGCCTAGTAGTCGTCTTTGGAAGTCCTGTCATTGTAATTCCCTGCGCGTGCCACTGGGTGGTGCGCAGCGGGGAAAACCGTGCACAACGCATCGCTGAGGAGCTGATGCGTGTGCCTGGCGGCGGCGGTGACAGCAGGGACGTGGAGCTTTGTGTGTAAACACAGAGCTCCACGTCCTGTCAGGGGAGAGAGGAGACTAATCTGTGTCCCTTGTACATAGGGACACAGCATCGGTTACCTCCCCCAGTCAGTCCCCTCCCCCCACACAGTTAGAACACACCCAGGGAATACATTTAACCCCTTCCTCACCCCCTAGTGTTAACCCCTTCAATGTCAGTCACATTTATACAGTAATTAGTGCATATTTATAGCACTGGTCGCTGTATAAATGTGAATGGTCCCAAAAATGTGTCAAAAGTGTCCGCCGTAATGTCGCAGTCCCAATACAAATCGCAGATTGCCGCCATTACTAGTAAAAAAAAAAACATAATAAAAAAAAAAAATCATAATTTTGTCCCCTATTTTGTAGGCGCTATAACTTTTGTGCAAACCAGTCGCTTATTGCGATTTTTTTTGATTTTTTTACAAAAATACGTAGAAGAATAAGTATTGGCCTTAACTGAGAAAAAAATATTTTTTTGTTAAAAAAAAATTGGGATATTTATTATAGCAACAAGTAAAAAATATATATATATTTTTTTTTAAATTGTCGCTCTTTTTTTGTTTATAGCGCAAAAAATAAAAACCGCAGAGGTGATCAAATACCACCAAAATAAATCTCTATTTGTGGGGAAAAAAAGGACGTCAATTTTGTTTGGGAGCCACATCGCACGACCGGGCAAATGTCAGTTAAAGCGACGCAGTGCCGGAAGCTGAAATTTCGTCTGGGCACGAAGGGGGTTTATGTGCCCAATAAGCAAGTGGTTAAAATGATCATGTGTGGGCTTCACATCGTTTTTTGTTTTCTAAAAAACGACCAAAAAAATTATTCGAACATGCTTCAATTTTTGATGTCGTTTTTCAAAATGTCGTTTTTTGTGTCATAAATTATCGTGTGTGGGCTAAAACGACGTTTTAAACCCGCGCATGCTCAGAAGCAAGTTATGAGACGGGAGCTTCAATGGAACAGAGTGCCGTCGTACGTGTTGTACGTAACTGCGCTTTGCTAGAGCATTTTCAGAAAACGATGGTGTGTAGGCAACGTCGTTTTTTATGATGAAGTTAGAAAAACTTTTTTAAAACGTTGTTTTATTTCATCATAAAAAACGACCGTGTGTACGAGGCATTAGCTTTGTGAATGAGGTGTCGCTCTGTTGACTTCCAATCATGTGCAAGCAAAATATATAATTTTTTTTCTTTGCACGTGATTGGGTATTTTTTGCGAAGTGAACTTTCCCCACATTCACTACACTAATAGAAATTTCCCTAGCAAAATATAAAAAAAAAAAAAATCCCTTTGCAAATTGAACAACCTATGTGCCTTTTGTAAGTCATCCCCAATATATCGCATTCCTAAATGAGATGCCTACAGTGCAGCTGATCATACAGATGCAGCCAGGTGGTGTAAACATCACAAGCATTTATAGGGGGATATTTATAATGCAGCGATTGTGGTTTCCCCAAACATTTAGCAAAGGTGAATTAATCACTGTCATTCAAAACACTGACTGTTTAGTGAAAATCACATGCATTGTTATATAAATATACTGTACATCATGGTCATTTTCACATGTAGAAGTGTTGGCATTTACAAACATGCATTTTCTTCCACTGTGGAGGCTCTCAAAATTTAGAGTTAGGACTGCAGAAAATACTTGGGTGCTGTGAAGTGGCTCTGCAGCTTACGCATGTAGTTGCAAATGCGTGCAAGAAAAACTCCTTTTTTTAATGCATACTGTAAGACAGGATAACTCAGGTGGTTGAAGACTAGTCGGTAAGTTGAGGTGGGAATTTTCTTTGGTTTTGTTTGACATGTGACGCCCTTCCATGTGCTCCTTGATACAAAAGCCAGTTATAGGTGTGGCAATGGGCATTTGTTTGTACAGTAAGGGGGAAATTTGATCCCCTGCTGATTTTGTACGTTTGCTCACTGACAAAGAAATGATCAGTCTATAATTTTAACGGTAGGTTTATTTTACCAGTGAGAGATAGAATAACAAAAATATCCATAAAAATGCATTTAAAAAAAGTTATAAGTATTTGACCCCTTCACAAAACATGACTTGGTGACAAAACCCTTGTTGGTCATCACAGAGGTTAGACGTAATTGGCCACAAGGTTTGCACACATCTCAGGAGGGATTTTGTCCCACTCCGCTTTGCAGATCCTCTCCAAGTCATTAAGATTTCAAACTGGAACCTTCAGCTCCCTCCACATATATTCTTTATGGGATTAAGGTCTGGAGGCTGGCTAGGCCACTCCATGGCCTTAGTGTGCTTATTCTTGAGACACTCTTTTTGTTACCTTGGCCATGTATTTTGGGTCATTGTCATGCTGGAATACCCATCTATGATTCATTTTAAGACCCTGGCTGAGGGAAGGAGGTTCTCACACCAGATTTGACGGTACATTGCCCCGTCCATCTCCCCTTTGATGCTGTGAAGTTGTCCTGTCCGCTTAGCAGAAAAACACCCTCAAAGCATAATATTTCCTCCCCCATATTTGGTGTGGGGATGGTTTTCTTGGGGTCATAGGCAGCATTCCTCCTCCTCCAAACACAGCAAATTGAGTTGATGCCAAAGAGCTTGATTTTGGTCTCATCTGACCACAACTCTTTCACCCAGTTCTCCTCTGAATTATTCAAATGTTTATTAGCAAACTTCAGACGGGCCTGTACATGTGCTTTCTTGAGCAGGGGGACCTTGTGGGCGCTGCAGGATTTCAGTACTTAGTTGCATAGTGTGTTACCAATTGTTTCTTGGTGACTATGGTCCCAGCTGCCTTGAGATCATTGATGCCATGTAGTTCTGGGCTGATTCCTCACCATTCTCATGACCATTGACACTCCATGAGGTGAGATCTTGCATGGAGCCCCAGACCGAGGGAGATTGACAGTTATTTTGTATTTCTTCCATTTGTGAATAATCGCACCAACTGTTGTCACCCGCTCACCAAGCTGCTTGGCGATGGTCTTTTAGCCCATTCCAGTCTTGTGTAGACCTACACATCTTGTCCCTGACAGCCTTGGAAAACTCTTTGGTCTTGGCCATGGTGGAGAGATTGGAATCTGATTGATTGCTTCTGTGGATGGGTGTCTTTTATACAGGTAACAAATTGAAAGGAGCACTCCCTTTTAACCACTTCAGATCCGCCCCATCGTCAAAATACGTCATTTTTTTAAAGATGGATATCTCGGTAACGGCAGCAGCTGCTGCCACATCAGAGATATCCATCTCTTCATGGGGCGGATCTCTACACGATAATGGCGGTCTCCGCGGCGGATTCGCCGCGAGATCGCCGTTATCGGTGGTGGGAGAGGGTGCCCCCCCCTCCCGCCGCTCTCCCGCGCCCTCCGCCGCTTAACGTTGCCGTCGGTATCGGCGGAGGCGATCGGGTCTGCTCGTCGTCTGTCCGAGCAGACGTCCCCATACCTCTGCTGGGCGGAAGTGACGTCAAAATGTCAGTCCCGCACAGCGTCTTAAAGAGACATATTTTTTATTTACTTTTTTTCTTTTTTTTTTCTTTTTTTTCTTTTCTTTTGCATTTAAGTCTAAATATGAGATCTGAGGTCTTTTTGACCCCAGATCTCATATTTAAGAGGACCTGTCATGCTTTTTTCTATTACAAGGGATGTTTACATTCCTTGTAATAGGAATAAAAGTGATCAATTTTTTTTTTTATTATTATTTCAGTGTAAAAAATGTAAAAATAAATTAAAACAAATAAGAAAACAATTTTTTTCTTTTTAAACGCCCCGTCCCGACGAGCTCGCGCGCAGAAGCGAACGCATATGCGAGTATCGCCCGCATATGAAAACGGTGTTCAATCCGCACAAGTGAGGTATCGCCGCGATCTTTAGAGCGAGAGCAATAATTCTAGCCCTAGACCTCCTCTGTATCTAAAAAAATGCAACCTGTAGAATTTTTTAAACATCGCCTATCGAGATTTTTAAGGGTAAAAGTTTGACGCCATGCCACGAGCGGGCGCAATTTTTAAGCGTGACATGTTGGGTATCATTTTACTCGGCGTAACATTATCTTTCACAATATATAAAAAAATTGGGCCGAATTTATTTTTGTCTTATTTTTTAATTCAAGAAAGTGAATTTTTTCCAAAAAAAGTGCGCTTGTAAGACCGCTGCGCAAATACGGTGTGAAAAAAAGTATTGCAATGACCGCCATTTTATTCTCTAGGGTGTTAGAAAAAAAATATATAATGTTTGGGGGTTTTAAGTAATTTTCTAACAAAAAAAAACAGTTTTAGTCTTGTAAACACCGAATCTGAAAAACAGGCTCGGGTCTCAATTAAAAGAGTGCTCCTAATCTCAGCTCCTTACCAGTATAGAGGACACCTGGGAGCCAGAAATACTGATGAACGATAGGGGATCAAATACTTCTTTCACTCACTAAAATGCTATTCAATTAATAACTTTTTTGAAATTCTTTTTTTTTCTGGATATTTTTGTTGTTATTCTGTCTCTCAAAAAAAAAATGTTTTAAAGGTAAAATAAACCTATCAATAAAATTATAGACTGATTATTTATTTGTCAGTGGGCAAATGTACAAAATCAGCAGGGGATCAAATACTTTGACATTCAAAATCAACAGTCTGTCTTAGGCCAATGCCACTATTAGGATCCTGTCAGTAGCGAGAACTTGCCAGCAACAGTATCGCTTTGGAGGACACATGGAGATGAAACCCTCTCCTGCTTGCATGTATCACTCCCTTGCCAGCTGGATGAGAATCAATCTCTCCTGAGCGAATTACATTTTGCAATGTTTTGCAGCATTTTTGACAGCGAGGAAGTGACAACACCTGCTGAGGAACTGACACATACAAAGTAGTTGGGTGTGCTCCCTGCATATTCTAGCAATCCTTTTGTTGGCAAGTTCTTGTCAGTGACAAGATCACAGGTGTGACATTGACCTTATGAATAGGAATCCTAGAACACAAAATTCAGTTTGCAATGATACTATTACCACAATAACATCCAACAAATCAACTTGTGGCATGAGATTAATATTTTTGTAGCTGTTGTATGTAAATCCTCCAGGTATATAGGCTATCAGCAGAACTTAGGTAGGAGATCATAATAGAAATGGACACAAAGGTTTGGAAAACAATTGTTCTTTTCATCCTTTTGATAGATCAGAGATCTATATAACCAGCATACGCAGGGGTGTTTTTAGGTTTTGTGCTGCCCTAGGACTGACTAAACTCGTGCACCCCTAATTTAAATATGACCCACCCCTTCCTGTCAAGGCCACACCCCTTGCAGTTTAAGACCCACCCTGAAATTTTCAAGTGGGGACATTAGTTCTGATGGCCGGGGGGGGCAATGGATTCCCTTAATTTGCATAGATTTCCTCTCACTTCCTGTTTAGCTATGGGACAGGAAGTGAAGAGAAATCTCTGCAATGGGACAGGGATGGTAAAAAAAATTAGAAGCGACCCCCCCCCCCCCAACAGTTGCAGAATGCCAACCGCCCACATGCTGGAAGCAGTGCGGCCGATTTATGGGGGCGCTAAACTAATTTGCCTAACAGTGTAGCGCAAGCCGGCGGGGAAACGGTCTGTGCTGCCCCCCTGCAAAGTGCTGCTCTAGGCCTGGGCCTTGTTGGCCTAGGCCAGGATACAGCATTGAGCATACGTTTACCTGTGCATGACAGGTTTAGTAAGGAAAAAGCAGATCTCTTGGGAGTTATTTTGAGAAAAATCACAGTTAAGTACACGTTGTCTCAGCTGTTCGAGATTTTCCTTTCTAGTTGGCTGAAGCACAACAACAGCGCCATTGGCTCCCGCTGCTGTCAATCAAAGTCAACCAGCCAATCAGGGGAGAGAGGGGGCTCTGTGTCTGAATGGACACAGGGAGCTGTGACTCAGCTCGGGTACACCCATAGAAAACTGCTTGCTGTGGGGGCACTGAACAGGAAGGAGGGGCGAGAACCACAGAAGAGGGACCTGAGAAGAGGAGGATCTGGGCTGCTCTGTGCAACAGAACAGGTGAGTATAACATAATTAATATTTTTTTAGGTAAAATACGAGCCTTTACAATCACGTTAACACTGCACTACCACATAAGAATATGTAGGGGGCATCTACTAAGCTGCTGAAAGAAAAAAGAAAAAGGCTTTTCTTATTTTTTTTTCTTACTATTTAACCACTTGAGATCCGCGCTATGGACAAAAGACGTCCACAGCGCGGCTCTCAAGTGCCAAGTGGACATCTTTGACGTCCTGTCAAGTAATTCCCCATGCGCGCCACTGGGTGGTGCGCAGTGTGGAAAAACAGTGCACGGCGCATCGCTGAGGAGCCGATGCGTGTGCCTGGCGGCCGCGATGTCCGCCGGGTACACACGATTGGCGGTGAAAGCAGGGACGTGGAGCTCTGTGAGTAAACACAGAGCTCCATGTCCTGTCAGGGAGAGAGGAGACCAATCTGTGTCCCTTGTACATAGAGACACAGCATCGGTCACCTCCCCCAGTCAGTCCCCTCCCCCCACATAGTTAGAACACACCCAGGGAATACATTTAACCCCTTACTCACCCCCTAGTGTTAACCCCTTCAATGCCAGTCACATTTATACAGTAATTAGTGCATTTTTATAGCACTGGTCGCTGTATAAATGTGAATGGTCCCAAAAATGTGTCAAAAGTGTCCGATGTGTCCGCCGTAATGTCACAGTCCCAATAAAAATCGCAGATCGCCGCCATTACTAGTAAAAAATAAATTTAAAAAAAGAATAATTCTGTCCCCTATTTTGTAGGCGCTATAACTTTTGTGCAAACCAGTCGCTTATTTACAAAAATAGGTAGAAGAATACGTATCGGCCTTAACTGAGATTTTTTTTTTTTTTTGGGGGGATATTTATTATAGCAACAAGTAAACAAAAACATTTTTTTTTTCAATTGTCCCTATTTTTTTGTTTATAGCGCAAAAAATAAAAACCACAGAGGTGATCAAATACCACCAAAATAAAGCTCTATTTGTGGGGGAAAAAGGACGTCCATTTTGTTTGGGAGCCACGCAAATGTCAGTTAAAGCGACGCAGTGCCGGAAGCTGCACAAAATGCATGATTTTGGATAGTAAATGTGTTATAGATGTATGCATAGCATTTTTTATGTTCTGCTTGTAGTTGTACAGTAAACATTCTTTGTAAAGTCTAGTTTTACCCATACGTCAGTATAGGACTTAGCACTAAGGGGTTGGTGGGAGGAACCGTGGTGAACAGAAGGGGACACAAGCATCCAAATACGCTGGAAGTGTTGAATACTGAAAATGTTTATAGAGGCTGCAGAGCTGTCCTTTATGACCAGGGGGCTGGTTGTTTACTTTTACCATTTGAGGACATTAGAAATAGGAGATAGCCCCAAAAACGTTAACAACGTTTATAGGCCGTGTTTCCTGTGTCACGTTTCAAAATGGCAGATCAGAATTGTTACATATTACATCGGAGCAGCTGTCAAAACTCAGCTACGTAAAATTGCACTAGAAGATCCTCTGCAAGGGTCATTAAGTAAATACAAAGTAACCATATATCATTTCAATGTATTTACTATTTAATTCATATGATGATCAAAAGTGTGATCAACATATGACAAGAGTGAAAGAAATGTTACAAGTTAAAAATACCAATTATTTTTTTTTTTAAAGTGTATTGCCATTTAACTTTTTATTATCCCAGCCCTAATGAACTACTCATCACTTCTCCCCTTTTCTAATTTTAGATTTTTTTTTATTATTCATATTTTCAATCTATTTTGTTTGCAATCTGTTTGTAATTATATTCATTGACGCAATAAAAATGGTGCAAAAAAAAAAAAAAAAACACACCTTTCCTCATTTGCAAGTATCTTTACAATGCTTTGTACCAGGAACACATTTCTAGAGTAATTTTAAATGCTACAAATTTTAGCACAAAATGTAAAAGTTTGTTGTTTTATCTAATGACCAAATTATTGCTAAATAAACAATCCCAAAGTGAAAATTTTAAAATTGCTTAAGTTCTTAATGCGTATTATGCCACGTACACACGATCAGTCCATCCGATGAGAGCGGTCTGAAGCTGACTGATGGTCTGATGTGCCTACACACCATCGGTTAAAAAAATGATCGTGTCAGAACGCGGTGACGTAAAACACAACGACGTGCTGAAAAAAAATGAAGTTCAATGCTTCCAATCAATGCTTGATTCTGAGCATTCGTGGATTTTTAACCCATGGTTCGTGCCTACTAACAATCGGTTTTGACCTATCGGTTAGGAATCCATCTGTTAAATTTAAAGCAAGTTTGCTTTTTTTTAACCGATGGTTAAATAACCGATGGCACCCACCCAAGAACGGTTTTGACCGATGAAAACGGTCAATCAGACCATTCTCATCGGTTTAACCTATCATGTGTATGCGGCCTTAATCTACGAGACTTGAAGCTGTTAAAGATTTGAAAGGGTCTCTTTAACTGCTACTAACCTGCCTTGGAGTAGTGTGTGATAGTCTAAAATACTCTAAATATAAGCTTATAGTAAATGTGTAAGCCTTCTTCTGACAGTGGCTGATAACTATTCAGGGAAAGGCTGCCTCTCTGTCTCTGTCACCTATAGGTACAAACACATTGTACTATTTTATAGTGAAAAACTCTGGAGCAATCAATAATCTCACTTTTCTCATTCCTCCTTTTTAACAAGATGTAATGAATGGTGTAGAATCCCAATACAAGATACATACGGGACAAATGTTGAGTTTGGTGCACCAAATGACCATGATTAAATATGTCTTACAATTTGCAAATCTATTTCCCACTGTGATATTGCACATATATTTTATAAATGTGACAATGTAGATAAAAAGGGAATGGGGTATAAAGCTGACAAGGCATTGACTATGTCAGCCTGCACTCCCAGGTTTGCTACAACCATATTTATGGGTATGAAACAAGAAAAAAATCTAAATTACACATGAAGGGCCCATGTATTATTGTTGTCTAGTCTTGAAACCAATTTGCTCTGTCCCAGCAGCAAACAAATTTCTAATTCTATATGCTGAAATACTTTTAATATCAGAAAGATGACTTGTTGCCAGGTCCGTATGCCGCGTACACACGACCATTTTCAATGGTCTAAAAAAAACTATGGGCCAGATCCACAGAGAGAGTACGCCAGGGTATCTACTGATATACCGGCGTACTTTCAAAGTTCCCGCGTCGTATCTTTAGTTTGAATCCTCAAACCAAGATCCGGCGGCTTCTGGGTTAGATCCGACAGGTGTACGTCTTCGTACTCCTTGGGATCTAAGATGCAATACTTCGGCGTCCGCTGGGTGGCGTTCACATTGTTTTCCGCATCGGGTATGCAAATGAGCATTTTCCGCCGATCCACGAACGTACGCGCGGTCGTCGCAATCTCTTACGGCGTCTCTAGTCGGCTTTTTCCGGCGTATAGTTAAAGCTGCTTTTATCCGGCCTATAGTTAGACTTGCCATGTTAAGTATGGCCGTCGTTCCCGCATCGAAATTTGATTTTTTTTTAATTTTTGCGTAAGTCGTCCGTGAATAGGAATGTACGTAATTTGCGCGAGTCAAAAAAATAACGTTGTTGCGCGGCGGGAAATTTCTGAACGGAGCATGCGCAATTCGATAGCCACGGGGACGAGCTTCATTTAAATGAATCACGCCCTCTACTCGCCGATTTAAATTCCGCCTCCAGAAATACACTACGCCGCCGTAACTTACGGCGCAAATTCTTCCAGGATTCAAAGTTAAGCCAGGTAAGATACGGCGGCGTAGTGTATCTCTGATACATTGCGCCGATCTATTTGTAAGTGGATCTGGCCCTATGTTTTTTTCAACCCGATTATTGTTAAGCCTGCCTTGCCTACACACAATTGTGAAAAAAAAAATGCTCTAGCAAAGCGCGGTGACGTACAACACATACGACGGCACTATAAAGGGGAGGTTCCATTTGGATGGCGCCACCCTTGGGGCTGCTTTTAGTGATTTTGTGTTAGTAAAAGTTTGGTGAGAGATGATTCGCGCTTTTCAGTCTTCGTGCTTTTCATTCTGTTACAGCGTGATGAATGTGCTATCTCCATTACAAACGCTAGTTTTACCAGAACGAGCGCTCCCATCTCATAACTTGCTTCTGAGCATGCACGTTTTTTTCACGTTTTTTAAAGCCCACACACAACCATTTTTTACGACGTTAAAAATGACAACGTTAAAAACGAAGTGAAAATTTAGAGCATGTTCTAAATTTTTAATGGCCATTTTTTACATCGTGAAAAATGCTCTGGAGCCGACACACGGTCGTTTTTAATGACATTAAAAGAAAATGTGTTTAAAAAGAAGCATGGTGGTGATTGAAGATCACAGACATTTACAGCAATCAAGAAATGTTCTTTGATATATGCTTATAATACTACTACTACTACTACTTTATGTTATTGTTATTAGTGATGTTTTCCTCGTATTATTTATATACATAATTTGCACAGAGAGTCATCACGTTAGTAGCACTGCACTATATGCTCACCTTAATTGTTGGACCCCCCACTAATAAAAGGAAGCCAACTTCACTTTCACATTTACTGTACATGTGTACAAACGCAACTCCAGTCTTCCTCTTTCTTCACAGATCACCTTCCAATGGCAAGATAATAGGTTGGAAGCAAAAAGACACTGATAGTGCAGATCGTTCTCACGATTTTTATTGAAAGTGGTAAAAAACAAACAAAAAAAAAACACTCACATTTCAGCAGATAACACATACTGAGAAAGCCTTGACGGTGCAAGTTGTGAGGGTAGCAGTGAATTTGTCACAGTGAGCAGAGTCTGAATGCCATATATTGGACTATGGATGTGCCTTGTTTTATTTGCTGAAATATGAGTATTTATTTACCATGTGGTGATCACATGACCTCAGCTCTCAGCTGCAAAAGGAGCTTAGAGGGGTGGGGTGGAGGAGTTGCAGTAAACTGATCCTCCCAGTAGACATGTGCAGACTGGAATATTTTGTTTCGTTTTTTCGTTTTTGTTTGGAAAATAAATTTATTTAGTTACTCCCGAAAATCTTTTTGATTTATTTCGTTTTTCGTTGGGGAATAGCTTTCGTCCGAAAATCCAATAATACTTGGTTTCTGTCGAATGGTCAAAAGAATATTCGACGGAACGTCAAATCTTTACGTTGAATCGTACCTTTCCGTTTGAATATTCCGCCTACAAGAATTCTAATGTTGTATGACTAGTAATAATGTCGAATCTATTTTCTATAATGTCGAATCTATTTTCTCATAAATCAAAATCTTTTCCCTATAATGTTGAATCTTTTCTCTATGATGTCGAATCTTTTCCCTATAGTGTCGAATCTTTTCCCTATAATGTCGAATCTTTTCTCTTTGATGTCGAATCTTTTCCCTATAATGTCGAATCTTTTCTCTATAATGTCGAATCTCTCTATATCAAATTTTTACCGCAACGAAAACGAAAATAAAGCATTTTTTATGTTGGATCTTTCGGTTTTTGTTTCTTGCGCTTTCGTTATCGTTTGTTAAAACGATAACGAAAAAAACGGATTTTCGGACGAAAATGCATTCTAACGAAAACGAATGCACATGTCTACCTCCCAGTAAACGCCTGTCCAAGGGGGTTGTGTCAGCAGAAGATCATTGGAGGACAGGCAGGCTGTTGGAGCACAGCCAGAAAACAGACTATGCTGGAAGGGATGTGTTTCTAAGCCTAGCGTGGCCATTTTGAATAAGGTAAGCAGGGGGATAGGAAGAAACATTTCACACAAAGGAAGCAATACCAAGAGAACAGGATACTTTTTTTTTTTTAAAGTACATGGTACAATAGGAACATATCAGGAATATGAAATGTTGAGATAACATATTCTTTAGGTGCTTTATTGTTCATGCTTTGTCACGCAAAGTTCCACCATTGAATAGGGAACCATATCACTGTTTTAAGTACCTCTGCTAAGCTAAAACAGTGATATGGCCCAGGGACACATGATGCATTGGCTAAATAGCCACAACAATAAGTTTAACACAGCATTAAAATGTTCAGAGACCTTATGGCAAATTTATTTTTCGCTGTGCTGCCAGTACAGGCTTACTATTAAATATGCATGCAGCAAATATATAACTTTAATAAAGAAGGAACTGTGTGATACATTATCCTAAAATAAAATTTGTTATGTGGAGACAGAAATTCCTACCCAATTCGCTCTTGCTCCATCTCTTCCATCTTTGCAGCCCTTGCTATAACTCTGTTAATAATTTCCTTCTCTTCATCTGTAAGGTCTTCATGTTTTCTTTGGTCACCGGGGTATGTTGGGTGCACAGACCATCCAGCATCAAGTCTAAAAACAACAAAAGTGTGTTTTAAATGAATGAACCCACAACATATTTACTGTAAAGTGTATTTCCACTTTTGCAGTCAAATTTGAGAAAACCACACTATGGGGGTTAGTTACGAAAGGCAAACCTACTTTGCGCTACAAGTGCAAATTACAAATGCAAAGTGCACTTTACATTGCACTAAAAGTGCACTTGGAAGTGCAGTCGCTGTAAATCTGAGGGGAAGATCGTAAATGAAGGGAAGCTCTGCTCATTTTATTACCCAATCAGGTGCAAGCTTAAATGCTGTTTTTTATTTTTCTTGCAGGTCTCCCTCGAGTCTACAGTGACTGCACTTCCCAGTGCACTTTCAGTGCAATTTCAAGTGCACTTTGTACTTGTATTTTGCTTTTGTGCAAAGTGGATTTGCCGTTCGTAAATAACCCCCTATATGTTCATTCACTTTCAGGCCTCGTACACACGAGGCAATCTATTTGTTCAAATCGGTCGGACCGACCGATTTGAACAAATCTGTTTGTTAGGATTTTGGTTTGCTCGCGTGTACACACGAGCAAACCAAAATCCCCGCCAGCAGACGGCGCGCTGACGTGTCGGTGACGTGGCGGTGACGTTGACGCTGCCACGTCACCGCACCAGGAAGTAAAACACTTCCGCGCATGCGCCAAATCCATTCGGCGCCGGTGCGAGACGACATGTCTGCTGGTAAGTGTACTAACCAGCAGACATGTCGGGCGGACGGATTCCCACCCGATAGATTTCAAAGCATGCTTTGAAATCTGTCGGGTGGCCAAATCCGTCGGCTCGCCCGTACACACGATCGAATCTGTCTGCTGGGACGGTCTAGCAGACAGATTTGATCGTGTGTACGAGGCCTCAGAGATAATGCTCACCAGCATATGAATCTCCCTAATGGGCACACAGACAGTAATACAAACCTGACAGGTGTTAAAAAAAATTCCTTAACATACTAAAGACATGCAGTATTTCAATTACTGATCATTATTTTCCGATTTTTATGATTAAACAATTGAAGGAAATGGGTCAATGGCAATTTGAAAACACGGAAACCCCAAACAATGCATGATTTTTGGAATTAGTTGAGGATAGTCTGATCAAGAACCCAGTGACACAATGAAAGTCTGCTCCCAGAAACCCTAAATACTAGGTTTTATAATAAAAACACATATGGTGAGCCCTGATATATAGTAATAAACATGTTTGTGGTTAAAAGAACCTGGTTCATTATTGAGGGATATTATCATACCTCCCAACTTTTTGAGATGGGAATGAGCAAAAGTATGCCATTGTTGAGGGGGGGGGGGGAGGTTCCAGCGGATCGGAGTTGTTGAGCGGGGGGGGGGGGGGGTACGCGGGACAGATCGAAGTTGTTGAGCGGGGGGGTTTCGCGGGACTGCTGGATTTAACGCAAATTGCGGGGGGGGGGATACAGTGGTTTCGCGGGACCGTGGGATTTACCGTTCCGGGACGGTTGAGAGGTATGATATTATAGGAAACCTGCACTGAGCAGAATACAAGTTGCCACTGCTGAACGTCTGCTGCCTATCTTGGGTCCAATACTTAGCATCTCTGATTCAGAGGTGTCCAAGTATTGGACCCAAGATAGGCAAGATGTCTGCATATTTGATCTGGGTGAGTGACTTCTTACATTTTGAAACCACTGGATTAGCATGATATTCCAGAAAAATAGAAACACTCAGTAACAGCTAAATGGGTTCTATTTTTCGTGCCCTGGGAAACTTTTCCTGCTGCCAATGTACCAGCCTCCCGTAGCTCTGGTCCAGGTTGCATATTTCTTAGAGGTACAGTATTATCCAGTACAATTACATCGCACCCAGGGTTTTACAAAAAACATGCAAAATAATATGTTTAATATTACATTACAGATATATAGTTTTATGCTGTGAATACTGTTTTTAAATACCGTATACTGTATATAGTAACTTCAAACATAGAATCTGCAACCATAAAATAGGAGATAGTGAAAGGTTGCTATAGATGTGGCTAGGGACTGGGAAAAGTCTGCAGAAGACTATTAGAGAACTGTAGATCTGGTCCAGGTTGCTCAAATATTAGAGCTCATCCATATCTTTATGGACCTTGCTTTGTGCACTGGTGCGCAGTCATGTTGGAACAGGAAGGTGCCATCCCCAAACTGTTCCCACAAAGTTGGCGCCTTAAGAATTCCTTTACTGCAACTAAGGAGCCAAGTGAAACCCCTGAAAAACAACCCCACACCCTAATTCCCCCTCCACCAAATGATATGGACCCATGCACAAAGCAATGTCCATAAAGACATGGATGAGGGGTGGAGGAACTTGACTGGCCTGTACAGAGTCCTGACCTCAACCCAATAGAACACCTTTGGGATGAATTAGAGCAGAGACTAAGGAGACTCATAGCCAGGCCTTCTCCTTCACATCAGTGCCTGACCTCACAAATACACTTCTGGAAAAATGGTCAAATATTCCCATAGACACACTACTAAACCTTGTAGACAGCCTTCCCAGAAGAGTTGAAGCTGTTATATAAAGGGTGGGCCAACTCAATATTGAACCCTACGGAAAAATACTTTTTGATAGTGTATATATATATATATATATATATATATATATATATATACACACACACACACACACTGTATATAAGGCTGCCTGTATATTATAAGGCTGCCTGTATATTATACAATTTTCATCTACAGTTTTCCTTTGCACTACAAAGGTAAGTCTAAAGGAAATTGAATAAGAACATTGTATAATGTATGGCCAGATTAATGCCCCGTACACACGATCCGAAAATCGTACGGAAAATGGCGCTTTCGAAACGATCGTACGATAATCGGATCGTTGGTACATCGTTTCCGAGAGCCGATCAGGACAGTTCATCCGATTTTATTCTATCGGACATGCACGGAAATTTTTTTCGTACGATGCCAGATCGTACGATTTTCGGTTAATCAGTACAGCTGTCGTTCGAAAATGCAATACAAATGCATTACAACACATGACAACACTTCCGATTTTTTATTCTGCCGTGCGAGAATTTTCGTGACTTTATATTTATATATGTATATTTATCAGATTCGACGTGAGATTAGCATACAAAAAAAAACGGACGATCATTCGTCCGATAATCGGGTCGTGTGTACTGGGCATAAGTCTCATGTGAAATAGTAACTTGCTGCCTTCCATTAACTGAAACAAAGATAATGTTTTTTCAGGCTGACCTGTAACAATATTTTGCACTCAGCATCTATTATTTCCACTTTCTAAATACGATTTACAAGCATGAACATTGTTGCTGACATTTAAAAAGGGGCACCAGCATCCTGTGCAACAGTGGAAATCTTATCTCAACTATCCATTTAGATATAATCAGTTCAGTTACAATAATCTTGCTTTCTTTGACTTCTATTTGATCCAGTCCATTCTGACATACTTTGTTCTATCAATATACATGTCCATAAGCACAAAGCAATTATAAGCAACCAAAAACACTATTGATTCTTGAAAGTACAATACTATGAGCAGACAGTCTAGAAAAAAAGAGCGTCAATGTTAATTTATACCTGTAATAAACGATATACTGTATATGTGGCATGTAAACAGCCATGATTTGTAAACCTTTATTTTAAATATTTATCATATTATTTAGGGTTGTCCCGATGCCTCTTTTTTAGGACCGAGTACAAGTACCGATACTTTTTTTCATGTACTCGCCGATACCGAATACCGATACTTTTTTTACATGTGTCCCCAAATGCAGCCATGTCCCACACATATGCAGCCATGTCCCCCCAGCCATGTCCCCCACATATTCAGCCATGCCCCTCCAGCCATGTCCCTCTAGCCATGTTCCTCACATATGCAGCAATGTCCCATGTCCCTCTAGCCATGTCCCTCACATATGCAGCCATGTCCCTCACATATGCAGCCATGTCCCCCCAGCCATATCCCCCACATATTCAGCCATGTCCCTCCAGCCATGTCCCTCCAGCCATGTCCCTCACATATGCAGCCATGTCCCTTCAGCCATGTCCCTCACATATGCAGCCATGTCCCTCACATATGCAGCCATGTCCCTTCAGCCATGTCCCTCTAGCCATGTCCCTCACATATGCAGCAATGTCCCATGTCCCTCTAGCCATGTCCCTCACATATGCAGCCAGTCATGTCCCATGTCCCTCTAGCCATGTCACTCACATATGCAGCCAGCCATGTCCCATGTCCCTCTAGCCATGTCTCTCACATATGCAGCCAGCCATGTCCCATGCCCCTCTAGCCATGTCCCTCACATATGCAGCCAGCCAGGTCCCATGTCCCTCTAGCCATGTTTCTCACATATGCAGTCAGCCATGTCCCATGTCCCTCTAGCCATGTCACTCACATATGCAGCCAGCCATGTCCCATGTCCCTCTAGCCATGTTTCTCACATATGCAGCCAGCCATGTCCCATGTCCCTCTAGCCATGTCACTCACATATGCAGCCAGCCATGTCCCATGTCCCTCTAGCCATGTTTCTCACATATGCAGCCAGCCATGTCCCATGTCCCTCTAGCCATGTCACTCACATATGCAGCCAGCCATGTCCCATGTCCCTCTAGCCATGTCACTCACATATGCAGCCAACCATGTCCCATGTCCCTCTAGCCATGTTTCTCACATAAGCAGCCAGCCATGTCCCATGTCCCTCTAGCCATGTCACTCACATATGCAGGCATAATGCAGCAATGACGGTTCAGCCATTTCCCTTACCTTTGCCGCCGAAAGCCACAAGGAGAAAACCACAGGATTCATTTGAATAGCCCGCCCGTATAGACACTCCCCCTTGCTCGCGATTGGACAGATCACGATCATCCATCCAATCACGAGCAAGGGGGAGTGTCTATACGGGCGGGAACATTACAGCTATTCAAATGAATGCTGTGATGTTCCCGCACGGCGTTTAACCCCTTGCAGCGGCGGCGCAATGCGACGGCTTTCGATTCGGCGGCGGCGGGGGGGGGGGAAGCGGCGCGGGGGGGGGAGTATTCTATTAAGGCACCGGGAGTATTTGCGCAAGTACAAGTACTAGTGCAAATACTCAGCATCGGTCCCGATACCGATACTAGTATCGGTATCGGGACAACCCTAATATTATTATAATGTTATTTTCTTCCAATTGGCAAACAGTTGAGAATAATATTAAAGCTATATAACTGGAAAGGCTATTAAAACAAAATATTTTCGCTCAATTCACCTAACCAAAACTAACCAAGGTTCTTAGGCTGCATTTACACCTATGCAGTTTTAGTGCTTTTTGCATTTTGCAGATTTGCACTACAGAATATGTTCCATAGGATACCATGTTAAATGGGCTGTAGTGCAAACCTGCAAAATGCAAAAAGCACTAAAACTTCCATCAAGTGAAGATGGGCAGCAGGTAGGCCACATAGCACACAACATTTTTCTTCCTAAGGGCCCTTTCACACGGGCGGATCAGTATTGTGTGTGTCCGTAAGCTCAGCGGGGAGCCCTCCGTAAATCCCCGCTGAGCTGTCGGCTGACAGGGCGGTCCCCGCACACTGTATGTCCGTATTCATCCGATCCGCAGACGGAAGAAGAAATAGGATTTTCTTCCGTCCGAAAAACTGGATCTTTACGGAGGAGGAGTAGGGACCAATGTATGTCCCGTTTTCATCCGCAACGGATGGATGAAAATGCGGACATACAGTCCGTATGTGTGAAAGGGCCCTAACTCCTTCATGCTCCTAATTCTTTTCAAATGTTGGAACCAGTGCAGCGCCTCCAAAAAAAAAAGTGCCTGGTAAGAGATGGGGGGTGGGGGTTCATTTCTTCTCACAGAGATGCTTTACGTTTTTGAACATAAACACCAGAAAATATACAGTGTCTTTAAAAAGTATTCATATCCTTTGACATTTTCCACATTTTGTCATGTTACAAGCAAAAACGTAAATGTATTTTATTGGGATTTTATGTCCTAGAACTACACAAAGTGGCAAGTAACTGTGAAGTGGAAGGAAAATGATAAATGGTTTTCCAAATTTCCTACAGATAAATATGTGAAAAGGGTGGCGTGCATTTGTATTCAGTCCCATTTACTCTGCTACCCCTAACTAAAATCTAGTGGAACCAATTGCCTTCAGAAGTCACCTAGTAAATAGAGTCTACTTTTGTGTAATTTGTATTTGTAATTAAGTATAAATACAACTGGTCTTTGAAGCCTTCAGAGGTTTGTTAGAGAACCTTAGTGAACAAACAGCACCATGAAGGCCAAGGAACACAGGTCAGGGATAAAGTTCTGGTGAAGTTTAAAGCAGGGTTAGGGTATAAAAAATATCCCAAGGTTTGAACATCTCATTGAGCACTGTTCAATCCATCATCCGAAAATTGAAAGAGTATACCACAACTGTAAACCTACCAAGACATGGCCGTCTACCTAAACTGACAGACTGGGCAAGGAGTAGTGTTGAGCAGAATATGCCATATTCGATTTCGCGATATATCTCGAATATATAGTCGAATATTCGAGATATATTCGCTAAATACGAATATTCGTGATATTTTTTGGAAATGAAATTATTGCGAATTTTCGCTATTGCGAATGCGAATTGCGAATTGCGAAATTTCGAGAAATGCGGAATGGAGCACTCTGATTGGCTCAGAATATTCGTGATATATTACAATATAAAATAATTGCGAATATTCGAGAAATGCGGAAGGAGCACTCTGATTGGCTCAGAATATTCGTGATATATTACAATATAAAATAATTGCGAATATTCGAGAAATGCGGAAGGAGCACTCTGATTGGCTCAGAATATTCGTGATATATTACAATACACAATAATTGCGAATATTCGGCAAATGCGGAAGGAGCACTCTGATTGGCTCAGAATATTCGTGATATATTACAATACAAAATAATTGCGAATATTCGGCAAATGCGGAATGGAGCACTCTGATTGGCTCAGAATATTCGTGATATATTACAATACACAATAATTGCGAATATTCGGCAAATGCGGAAGGAGCACTCTGATTGGCTCAGAATATTTGTGATATATTACAATATAAAATAATTGCGAATATTCGAGAAATGCGGAATGGAGCACTCTGATTGGCTCAGAATATTCGTGATATATTACAATACAAAATAATTGCGAAATTTCAAGAAATGCGGAATGGAGCACTCTGATTGGCTCAGAATATTCGTGATATATTACAATATAAAATAATTGCGCGATATCGCTATTGCCGAATAATCGCATTGTGATTTTTCGGCAATATAAAATGAGCGCTGCAGCTACTCGGCCCAAGGTCTCTAATCATACCAGCAATGCTTTTAGACGTCGATGGGGATCTCTAGAATGTGATCTGTTCTAAAAAAAAAATTGAAAAAATTTGAATATTCGAAATAGCGAATATTCGCCGCGATATTCGTGTTATTCGCGAATACTCGAATATGCAATATTCGTAGCGAATATTCGCAATGCGAATATTCGTGAGCAACACTAGCAAGGAGAGCATTAATCAGAGAAACAGCCAAACAGCCCATGGTAACTCTGGAGGAGCTGCAGAGATCCACAGCTCAGGTGGGAGAATCTGTACACACGAAAACCATTAGTCGTGCTCTCCACAAATTTGGCCTTTATGGAAGAGTGTCAAGAAGAAAGCCATTGTTGAAAGAAAGCCATAAGAAGTACCAATTGCAGTTTGCGAGAAGCCATGTGGGGGACAACATGTGGAAGAAGGTGCTCTGGTCAGATGAGACCAAAATTTATATTTTTTGACAAAAAGCAAAACACTATGTGTGGCGGAAAGCTAACACTGCACATCACCCTGAACACACATCTGTAAAACATGGTGGTGGCCACATCATGTTGTGGGAATGCTTTTCTTCAGTAGGGACAGGGAAGCTGGTCAGAGTTGATTGGAAGATGGATGAAGCCAAATACAGGGCAATCTTAGAAGAAAACCTGTTAGTCTGCAAAAGACTTGGGGCAGAGGTTCACTTTCCAGCAGGACAACGACTCTAAATATACAGCCAGAGCTACATGTGCAAAGCTGGTAGAGACATCCCCAAAAAGACTTGCAGCTGTAAGTGCAGGGAAAGTTAGTTCTACAACATATTGACTCAGGGGGGCTGAATACAAATGCATGCTATACTTTTCAAATAATTATTTGTAAAAAAATGAAAATCATTTATCATTTTCCTTCCACCTCACAATTATGTGCCACTTTTATTTAGTCTACCACACAAATTCTCAATTAAATACATTTACGTTATTGAATTTAACATGACAAAGGTGGAAAATTTCAAGGGGTATCAATACTTTTTCAAGGCACTGTATATGATTGATACAAAACATTATAGTTACCCTTTAAATGAATTGTAATGTCTCTGATATTTTTACATGCTTGCTCTTTCTTATTTGTAAAAGTGGACGTGTTTGATGAACTGATGTTTTCAAACCATGGTGTGCTGCTGATACCCTTCTCCTACTCCCAGGATTACCAGATTTAAAAGTCCTTGTCAACACCATACTTTTTTGCAACAGTCCCCTCTAAGGCTGGGAACTCTCCTTTCTGGGGAAAGACTTTCTTTAATGGCTCCAGACTAGTTATCAGTTTTCCAGCCACCATTTGGGCACACCTCCCCAAGTATTGGCTAGACCTGATCAATATGCAGGCTGTTTTTTGAACCTTCCCTCCCTAAGCTATGGAAGCTTCTCCCATGGGCAGGGAGAAACAATCAAACTCCAGCCTGTGAAACGATAAGCAGTCCAGAGCAAACAATCAACACTCCCTTGACTACAGAAGGAGTCAAAAACTAAATTTATCTAGCAGCCTATCTGGGAGGGTGCTACATTTTGGGAAGATTTATTGCTACAATCTGGCACAGGTCTCTTGAGAAGTGCTTTTTTTTGCTGTATATAAAGAACAAAACATGTGGATTCATCAATGTTACAATAGTTCATTATAATAGCTTTGTGTGCTGATTTCCCCTATACTTATGGAATCAATACTATTAATGATATGAACATTCGGGCATTCTGGTAACAATCACGGTTAGCACACTAGAATGAGATATGTTTGTCTCAAAGCTATAAATAAATCATTTGCAATACACAGGGCCTTGTATTTGGTCGTCCTTTTAGATGGTTTTAGATGTAATGTCTATTTTTGACTTTTTAAAAACATAAAATAAATTAGACATAAATACACTAAACATATTACTACAATAAAATAGTAAAATTGAGGTTTAGGCCTGTAGATCTCAGTAAGTTTATTTTGCTTTTATTGTTCTATTTGTGGATTTGGCATTTCTCCCTTCTAAGCATCTGCTGGATTTTGCGAATACATGGATTGTTTGTATTTACTTTGTTTGACTAATCAGCCTATTTACAAGTAACTGTTTCCTTTTACATACTGTGCGCTCTATCAGCTGGTCAGAGAGAGAGTGCGGATAATTAAATACTCTCTTTACACAGGGAGTCCATGTAGGATAGTTCAAGGATAGTGCAGCACAAAATATAATGGTAGTCTCAGGTGTTCTGACTGAGGATGGCTGCCGGCTTGTAACAAGCTAGAAGGGGCTCTGCGGGAAACAGTACACAAAGAAGAGCAGCCCCACCCCATCTAAGTGCCGCAATATTAAAACATTTTATTCTAAGATAGCCTTTTGAGAACTCACAAGATGTGTCAGCGCATTGGAAAGATTAAGGAGGTTCATCCACTCGTAAGGGAAGGCGGTCGGCTCGCAGATGGAGAGGCAGTTTGTGGTCCGGCTAATGCTGGTGGCACTCAGAACGGCTCTGGAGCAGAGATGAATGTCACTTCTGGTGGGAGAAGGAGTAAAGCCTCGTACACACGCACGGTTTTCACGGCAAGAAGTAGCAAGAAAACCACTGGCAGAGCTTTCTTGCTGAGTAAACCGTGCGTGTGTATGAGGCTTTCAGGTTTCTCGTCGAGAAAACTGCCTAAAATCTCTACGAAAAAGAACGGCAGTTCTTTTGAATGGAGTGTCTGTACACTCGGCAGGCAAGAGATTCTTGCCAAGAATTACGTCAGGAAAAACTATGTTTTTTTCCTCATGGGATTCTGGGCCACGTGTACAGGGCTTGAGGAGGAGCGCACATTCGGAGCATGCATGCTCCTTCATCAGGAATTGTCAGTGGCCATGTTGGAAGTGGTACTTAAAGTCTATCATTCCAAAGCGCTGACACATCTATGATCTTGTGAGTTCCCAATTGTCTACCTTGGGATAAAATGTTTTAATATTGCTGCACTTAGATGGTGCTGCTCTCCTTGGTGTCTTGTTTCCCGCAGAGACCCTTTTACATGCATTTCTAAATGAATAAACAACACTAATGACTATACATTCCCTTTAAGCATAGCTGTCACCCTTGCTGTACATCATCAGCAGTCTAATTTCCTGGTATTGCTTTTAATAAATCTGACGTCACTATAGTGAAATCTGAATTACTGTCTTTTACACATCATCATTGCTGTTTGCAATGTTTTACTGAATGTGCCCTATGGCCGGTGACTCTGTTGGATAACTGTGGAATTATTTGCCATGCATGGGTAATATTTTCTTTCTTCTAAATAATCACAGTTTGTGCTGCCATATTCCTTTAAAGCATTTATAGCCTGCAGTGGACACATGCCTCGGTGAGTCTCAGTGCTCCTGGTCTTACTGTTGCATAATATATTGTAAATGCAGCTAGTTTTTTTTTTATCGTGCTGCAAGCATTAGATTAGAAAGCCATGTGCATGATTCTAATTAAAGGAGGCAAATATAGCCCTGGGAAATTTTGTAATCATGCGCCACAGGAACCATGTGTTTAGCTCATCCGCTTCTCACAGAAAGAACAAAATAATATGAAAATGGAGTGCATCAGAACTAATATCACACAGGGGTCTGGAGACTTACACATTTCCTAAAATCCTGGAATATATGTGTACTACATGCTATCCATAGCACAGTAATAATTAGGCCTGAGGTCCAGGCCTGCTGCTATCATAAGTTTAAACCAAATCCTGCATGTTCACGGTTTAGGCTGCTTTCACACTGAGGCGCTTTGCAGGCGCTATAGCACTAAAAATAGCTCCTGAAAGATCCTCTCCTTGATTTCAGTGTGAAAGCTTGAGGACTTTCACACTGGAGCGGTGTACTGGCAGGACGGTAAAACAGTCCTGCTAGCCGCATATTTGAGGTGCTGTAAGAGTGGTGTATACACTGCAAATAAAGCACCCCTGCCCATTGAAATTAATGGGCAGCGATGCCAAACCGCCAGTTTTAACCCTTTTTCGAATGCTAGGGGGATTAAAAGCGCCCTGCTAGCAGCCGAATAGCACTGCAAAAACAACGGTAAAGCACCACTAAAAATAGCGGCGTTTTACCACCAACGCCGCCGATGCCTCAGTGTGAAATCAGCCCTACAGTCGCAGTGAATTTATGGTGAATTTTACCAGGATGAATTATTTTAAACCATAGCGTGTGAACTTAGTTCAGATGATATAGAATGGCCAATAATGCGGGCTTTGTTATGTGCCAGCTGCTTCACTATAAAGGGGGGGTCCCCGTGAGCCATTTGTCAATGTGTGTTGGAACGGTTTAGAGAGAGCTGATAATCCATGTAAGGAGACTCAGTTGCTATATTGTACAGTGCTATATTGCTTTACATTACTGTGGATGTATGTGTTTCAGGCTTTATTTTCCTTTTGTACGGTTATTTTTTATTTATTTTGCTAGCGCCTTTCTTTTTATGGCTAATACAGGCAACACTGCACGATATTTGCAGAACATCTCTGCATACTTGTTAGGTGACATAGTGTAGCGTGCACCAGAGCTCCCTATATTTATTTCCCTATTGTCATATCTTCCATAATATTTAGGCAGTGTCTTTTCTTTTGAAATGCGTGTCTTAAGTGAGAGTCAGGGGTTATACACATGGAGGTAGTATGGGGCGAGGGGGTCAGGTCACCCCATCTAAAGGCTGGGCACATCTGGCTTTTCTCTTTCAGAATGGCTCCTCTTCTACTAATCCCACCATAGCCTTGCAGACTGACATTGAGCAGTCAATAGAATTAGTTGGCACATAAAACAAAAGTAGAGGGCACAGATTCAAGTGTAGTATAAGAAACTCTTTATTCAAACAAAACAACAGCCAAATGCGCACTCACGTGATGAAGAAGTAACTGAAGCCTGTCAACATTCCAGGAAGACTGTCTTGTATCATTGGGAATATGGATTTAAATTGACTACTGCCTACCTCCAATTCCTCTCTGATCTACTCAACAAAACAAAAGGGGATTTATCCCCTTTTGTTTATTTTTAGCGTTAAAGTTAGCCATCCATAGAGAAGAGCAGGATTTGTCTATGCTATTCTGCATTAAGACCCCTTTCACACTGAGGAGTTTTTCAGGCGTTTTAGCGCTAAAAATAGCGCCTGAAAAACTCCTGCCCTGCAGTCTCAGTGGAGCGGTGCGCTAGCAAGACCGCTCCAAAATTCTTGCTAGCAGCATCTTTGGAGTGGTGAAGGAGCGGTGTGTTTACAGCTCCTCCACCGCTCCTTCCCATTGAAAACAATGGGAAACCACAGTAATACCGCCGGCAATGCGCCTCTGCACTTAACCCTTTTTTGACCGCTAGCGGGGGTTAAAACCGCACTGCTAGCGGCCGAATGCATTATAATTACATTTCCCTTGTGATCTGCAGTGGGTGTCAGTGCAATGTTAACGACACCTCAAATGTAGGAAACTAAACTGGGAGCTTGTTAACAGGAAAAGGAAGAAAAGTAATAACCTGATCACTGCAGGGATGCTCTTTCATTGTCCAACCAGTAAGCTGAAAACATGTAGGTGAACAAGCTGTAAGACATTGTCACCTTCCACATTGACTTTGACCTCTCTTATGCAAGGGCTCAGGTGTAGCAGCCAACCTCTAAGACCACGTACACGCGATCGAATTTATCTGCTGAAACTGGTCCGACGGACCGTTTCAGCAGACATCTCCGATCGCGTGTACTGGCTATCGAACATGTTTTCCCAGCGGACAAATTTCAAAGCATGCTTTGAAATTTGTCCGCCGGAGACATGTCCGTCGGATATGTCCGCTGGTTAGTACACTAAACAGCGGACAGAACTGTCCGCACATGCGTCGAATGGATTCGACGCATGCGTGAAAGTATTTTACTTCCTGGAGTGGTGACGTGGCGGTGTCAACGTCACCGCCACGTCACCGCGTCCTCAGCCCGAGGGGATTTTGGTCCGATGGTGTGTACACGCCATCGGACCAAAATCCGATGAGACATGTCCGCTGCAAACGGTCCCTCGGACATGTTTGAGCGGACATGTCTCATCGTGTGTACGCGGCCTGACACCAGTGATATGGCAGAACTGACAGTGACAGAGAAAGAGAACGGAATTGAATGCAATGAGAAGAGGAGATGACATTGATCTGGCTATGCTCTGCCCCAGGGGTAGTTAAAGCAACCAGGTAAGACAGTTAACATACACTACTAACTTCAACAGTACAATCAGCTTACCGTTTATCTGAAAACAAAACCCACCCCACATTAAAAAAATATATAATTTTTTTCTTGTAAAGCAGTAAATCAGTATCCTGTCACAGATAAAAACAAAATAAACTTACTGTCCTTTATCACTGTCAGCAGAAAAGAGAAGAAAGAAAAAAACATATTAAACAATAAAATATTAGACACTGCAATCTTACATTTATTTGCTGAAGAGAAACCATCATGCTTTAAAAAGTTACGACTGATCCACACTTGAGTGATGCATTTTAGACGCATTGCGTTTAGGTGCAGATAACATGCATTTTAGGAGGGTTTCCAATGAACTCCATAGAACATACTTTTCATGAAAGCACTAAGATGACTGAAGCAAGATTTTGTTTAACACAACACACATAAAATGCACAGGCCTGAGGCGGCGTACACACGACCGAGGTTCTCGCTGGAAACCAGCGAGAACCTCGCTGGAAGCTGCATTCCAGCGAGGACCTCGGCCTTGTGTACACTCTCGGCGAGCTTCCCGTCGGGAAGCCCGTCGAGCAGAAATAGAGAGCACGCTCTCTATTTGCTCGACGGCCCGCCTGGATGAATGGCTGGTTGCCATTCCCGACGGGCGGGTCGCCGATTTCGACGGCCGGCAGGGAACCTCGACGGGCAGAACGATGTGTTCTGCCCGTCGAGGTTCTCTGCCGTGTGTACACGGCCTAAGGGGGGCCTTACATGAGTAAATAAAAAAGCAATTAATACACAAAATACATTCTGCTCTGGAGGATTTAAAAAATATTTACGTACAATAATAAAAAAAATGCCCCATGTTTTTTTTTTCTAAGCAGCTCTGTCTATACACGTTTAAATACCAGTGTATAATATCACAACATTTTTAGTGCAAGAGAACACATATCCATTAGTGATCATAACATCCCATCAAGCCATAAGTAGAAGTCTGTCTGAACAGCCAATTACATGCAAACATGTACCGTATATTCATCCTAAAAAATTGTATATTACCAGAGGATATGGTATACCTGTAAATAAGTTCTTTGTTTTTTTTTCTTCTAAAGAAGTTCATGTTTGCAGGCCAGGTAACTATGTTTTTAAGCACTATATACAGACAAAGCGCCTGGATATACAAATGTACATACACAAATACTCATGACCACATATATGTGCACAACTAGTTTTGCTCAAACCACCGACATACTGTATATACCTGGAATAGACAAACACAAAATGCTACTAGGAATGGCTGACACCAAAGACAAGTGAGCGCCATGTTGCCATGCTGTCAAAAATGTCTGCCATGATAAACTGAACCTGTAGGTTGAAAACATTATTGAAAAATATCTGTGCAAAAGAAGACTCTTAAGCCCTGTACACACAATCGGTTTGTCTGATGAAAACGGACCGATGGACCGTTTTCATCGGACAAGCCGATGAACATGTTTTAAAATCTTCCTATGGATAAAAAAACTGATAGAAAAAAATGATTGTCTGTGTGGAAGTCCATCGGTCAAAAATCCATGCATGCTCAGAATCAAGTCGACGCATGTTCGGAAGCATTGAACTTCATTTTTCTCAGCACGTCATAGTGTTTTACATCACCGCGTTGGACACGGTTTGATTTTTGACTGATGGTGTGTAGGCAAGACTGATGAAAGTCAGCTTCATCGGATATCCGATGAAAAAATCCATCGCAATAGATTCCATCAGATATCCGATCGTGTGTACAAGGCTTAAGCCTCCTTTCACACAGGCACCTCCAGGGATGGACTGGCCATTGGGACTACAGGAAGTTTCCCAGTGGGCTGATGGCTCAGTGGGCCGGCTTCAGTGACAGCTGACCGCCGCCCCCCCCCCCCCCTCTCCGCTCCTCTGTCTCTCCCTCCCCGCAGCGCTCACCTGGGGGGAACAGAGAAGCAGGGGGAGGAGCAGGAGGGATGACAGAGGAGCATGGGGTAGGGGGACAGACAGCTGACTCAACAGCTATGGCCTGGGAGTTTCTCACTTCTGCCTAATCTTGTCCCATGGGGGGGGGCACCAAACTGATTGTTTGCCCCGGGTGAAATAATGTTTAGCTTCCCCACTGGTACTGCCTATAAGAGTACCAGTATCTAATAAATAATATTGTGCAGAGCAGACAGGGACATAAGCAGAAGAGATCATTAGCTGCTATGGCTCAGGGAGTGCTTTGTTACAGGAATTGGCCATCAGGCTACACCAAAAAATATGGAAAGTCTCTTTGCTCATTGACTACCTTAAAATGTAACTTCTTTTACATATCTTGTTACCATTACATTAGCTGCAAGGGACTCACAGAAACATCCTCCTATAAGTGCTTATTGTGGCTTGCAGCCGATGGCTGAAGAATTCCCAGTGAGCACATACACCATCAACAATAGGAAGATATGTACAGAGGGAGAAGGATCCTTCAGACAATTATGAAATAGGGTACATACTACAGTTTGTAGAGTTGGATGAAACATAATAGATCGATGGTCCTGGGGGGTGGGAAACTGCTGAAGCTTGCCAGCTGTTTAACCACTTGACCACTGGGCTGAAAGCTGAAAATTGATCTGGTTTGGAAGGGGGTTTAAGTAAACCTCCTTCCTAACCAGATCAAATTTCAGCTTTCGGTGCTCTCACAATTTGAATGACAATTACTCAGTCATACAACATTGTACCCATCTGAATTTTTTGTCCTTTTTTTCACACAAATAGAGCTTTCTTTTGGTGGTATTTGATCACCTCTGCGGTTTTAATTTTTTGCGCTATAAAAGAAAAAAGACTGAAAATTCTGAAAAAATAAGAAAAAAAATCTTGTTTCTGTCATATTAACAGGTTATTTCTCACACACAGCATATGCATACCACAAATTACACCCCAAAACACATTCTGCTATTCCTCCCGAGTATGGCGATACCCCATGTGTGAGACTTTTACACAGCGTGGCCACATACAGAGGCCCAACATGCAGGGAGCACCATCAGGCGTTCTGGAGCGCACCCAGGCCAATTCTGACATTTCTCTCCTACATGGAAAAATCATCATTTATTTGCTAAAAAATTACATAGAACCCAAAACATTATATATGCTTTTTTAGCAAAGACCCTAAAGAATACAATGGCGGTTGTTGCAACTTTTTATCTTGCACGGTATTTTCGCAGCAATTTAAAAAAAAAAACAGTTTTGTGCTTAAAAAAAAAAAAACAGTAAAGTTAGCTCAATGTTTTTGCCTAATATGAAAGATGAAGTTACGCCGAGTAAATAGATACCCAACATGTCACCTTTCAAAGTTGCACATGCTCGTGGAATTGCGCCAAACTTCGCTACTTAAAAATCGTATTGCAAGGTATTGGAGTATTGGGGTATTGTGGAGTATTGGGGTATTGTGAAGTATTGAGGGTATTGTGGACTATGGGGGCTATTGCAGAGTATGGTGGGGCTGTTGCAGAGTATGGGGGGGGCTGTTGCAGAGTATGGGGGGGGCTGTTGTAGAGTATGGGGGGGGGGCTGTTGCAGAGTATGGGGGGGGCTGTTGCAGAGTATGGGGGGCTATTGCAGAGTATGGGGGGGCTATTGCAGAGTATGGGGGGCTATTGCAGAGTATTGCGCAGGGAGGGATGGCTGGATCTGTGACTGCAATTGTCACAGATCCACCCCTCAGTGCTGCTGCTGACACCCACATTACATGACGCCGGTTTGTTTACAAGTGATCACTCCGTCATTTGACGGAGCGATCACGTGGTAAACTGCCGCTATCAGCGGCAATTTACCGCAATCCGTGATGCACCGGATGATTCCGGGAGCGCGCCTCAGGGGGCGCGCGAGAGGAGGATTCTGGCAAAACGTTCCAGGGATGTCCTCCCAGAGTAACCCCATCGCGCTGTAGCAGTATTTTGTCTATAGCGCGGTGGGAAAGAGGTTCAATATTTCTCTGTAAAGGCATCATTAGTGTGCAGCCTTTTCTTGGAATTATGTCAAGCTAAGGTTGAATACTACAGTCTTAGTTCCAGGATTGTACGTCTCAAAAGGGGTTGTAAAGGTGTGTCTTTTATTTTCTAAATAGGTTCCTTTAAGCTAGTGCATTGTTGGTTCACTTACCTTTTCCTTCCATTTCCCTTCTAAATGTTTTTTTTTTCTTTGTTTGAATTTCTCACTTCCTGTTTGTCCTCAGTAAGCTTTCCACCATCATCAGAGCGGTGGAAAGTCCTTTAGAACAGCTTACTGAACACCTTACTGAGGAGGAACAGGAAGTGAGAAATTCAGACAAAGAAAACAAAGAAAAAAAACATTAAAGAGGGGGTTAAAGAAAAACACTTTCTCCCATCCCATCCAGCATACTGGCGTCAGCCTGTTGGTTCTTCCAGACACCAAATGGTGCATAACTGTGAACTGGCTTTTCTTTGCTCACACATTTGTAAAATCAAATTACACAAAATGTGTAAACAAATTTAGCAAAAATTGCCATAATGAGTGAAAGATTGACTTGATTTTTTTTTATAGGTTTTTGTAATTACTGTATGAATTTATGTGGTAATTTTATCTTGCATAGAATGCATATGCTTTCTAGTCATATATTTTTTTATTGTGAAAACACCAATAAAATAACTGAAATGCAATATCACAAATTAATTTGTCTCAGGTTATAATCTATTATGGAAAAGTCAATTAGACAAATCATAAAAGATTTTTGTGCTAATCTGTAATTGGAAAAGCTTTCAAACATCCTTTTCCTTCAGTGAAAATGCTGCTTCCTGGCCTCGCACTGCACTGCAGTGGACTGTGTTGGAAGAGCTAAGAACCATCCACATCCCTCAGCACAAGTGACCTCACATAGACTTGAATTTTGAAGCGAGCAGGTACGTCTGACTATTTTTTTTTATTATTACTGAGTGTATTGGGACACACCTTATGGCCTATTAGACTGCACACTTATATTTAGGTACCCTGCACAACTGCAGTTATAGAAAATTGAAGGTAGAACTATGAGGTGTACAGTGTATTTCCGACTTCCATTGGTCTTCAACTTCTAATACAGACAGAATTCCTCTTTAGTTTTTAGGAAACAATGTAAGAAATAAGAAAAGGAAAGAGAAAGATGTGCCTATTTGCACATCGATGAACCTGAAGTAATATTTGCACCAATAAGTTACTGTCGAGAAATTGTCTAGCTGATTGAATCAAAGGTAGGTTAGGCCGCGTACACACGATCAGTCAAAACCGATGAAAACCGACTGAAGTTCAGTTTCATCGGTCCAAACTGATCGTGTGTAATCCAAAAACACTTGCTTTAAAATTGAACTGATGGACACCTGACCGATGGGTCAAAAACCGATCGTTAGTATGAAAAGGCATCGGTCAAAAGGCTGCGTATGCTCAGAATTAAGTCGACGCATGCTTGGAAGCATTGAATTGCGTTCTGACACAACCTTTTTTTTACCGATGGTGTTTAGGCACATCAGACCGTCAGTCGGCTTCATCGGTTAACCGATGAAAACGGTCCTTCGGACCATTCTCGTCGGATGGACTGATCGTGTGTACGCGGCCTTAGCTTTAGATAATAACAGTCTCATATGAGGTGTGGGTGGCCATGCATACACCAACTGGCATGACAAAAGTCAGCTTAAAAAAATAAGCGGAGCTGGGTGGAAAATTATCAGCCAAACAGTGATTGCATCCTATCAGATGTAGTCATTGTTTGGGTATTGGGGGAACAATGGGAGCCGGAGCTGCCTGAACACAATAGAAATCCCTCCATCCACACTTATGCCGCGTACACACGGTCGTTTTTTGCGATGAAAAAAAACGACGTTTTCTGTGAAGTAAAAAACGACGTTTTTGAAACGTCACTTATCAAAGACAATTTTGCATACACACCATCGTTTTTTCACAAAAAGCGAGGTTACGTTCACCACTCTTTTCCATTGAAGCTCGCTTCATAACTAGCTTCTGGGCATGCGCGTGGTTGAAAAACGTCGTTTTGAACGACGTTTTTGCTACACACGGTGACTTTTTGTGAAACAAAAAACGACGTTTTGAAAAACGACACAAAAAATTCAAGCATGTTGGAATTTTATTTTTGGTCGTTTTTTTTAAGACAAAAAACGACGTTTTGCCCACACACGATCAATTTAAATGACATTTTAAAAAACGTCGTTTTTTTTCATCGCAAAAAACGACCGTACGCGGCATAAGCATGGATGGGTGAATCAACTGATTTCAATCCTCCAGTGAGGCTGAGCAAGAGAAATAAAGCCATGTGTAGCCAGCCCTATACTATAAACTACTTTTGTCACTGTCATATTTGTACATAAGCCTTTAAATAACAGAGATTTTCTTCATAGATTGTAAGCTCTTCTTAACAAGGTTATCTTGCTATGTTGGAATGTAAACTCTAAAGAATAAAGTTCCTGTAATTAAAACAGGCATATAAAATATAATGTGCATAAATACTTATGGCTACATAAGTACATACTGTGCATACAAAAAAGAAAATTGGATAAAAGAAGGTAAGAATGAAAAAATGAAGGCTAAAAAAATAGAAAGCAAGTGCAGGGGTAAATAACAGAAGTGAGAGATATGTTGAGAAAAAATGTTTTTCAACAAATTATATGTAAAAATATGCACATCATTTAGTACTTAACAATGAAAAAGGACATATGAAGAAATGCTGGAAAACAGGGAGAAGAGAGATAAAAATTAATGCGAGGAAAAAGAAGATACGAGCACTCCTGTGCTTGCATATTATTATAACCTAAATCAATATAAACAGACAGAGCGATCAGTGAAATTAGAGAAATTCAAACAATAAGCAGAAGAAATAAAAAAATCTCAGGACCTAGATTGCCAACACTAATCGTCAGAATTGCCCTTGTCATCTTAACATACAAGTCCCATAAGGCCATCAGTCTTCCCAGTCTCCATAGACTGTAAGTTCTTACAGGGTTCCCTCACTGTAACAGGATTGAAGTCCTGAAGGACATGGTTTCTCTCATTAGATGAACAAGCATCTCCCCTGCTGCACCTAGTGCAGTTGAAGAGTGTGCATTTATATATTGTTCTCAAAAAGGGAAGAAAATGTAATTTAATAAAAAGGACTATCAGGAAAAGAAAGAAAAAGAGTGGAGGATGGAAGACAAAATGATTTATACACTGTAAAAGGTGTGCATTTATGAACATAATGGGGCTCATTTACTAATGGCAAATAGGCTGAACACATTGCAAGGCAATTGAATATCAACTCTGCTTACATCCAACATTAAATCATATGCATGAAAAAAAAAAAATAGTACTGAAAATAATGTGACTGGGTGTTTTCACAACTCAGTCTTTAAAGGTTAACCTGTATTCAGGTCATTGTATATCTACCGGTAGTAGTATTTAGTTCAATTCAATTGGACTTGTTCTGTGATCCTAAAGACATGTTGCATCTATCCAAGCCACCTCTTTATACCCACAGTAAGGAGTACATTTTGGAAAGAAAGGACAACGTGGTTTACAACAGACATGAAAGAGGCTATATACTTAAAAGGTAGAGGTCTTCAAAATCACCTGTCTTCCCATATATTGCCCTTTTTACATCTCTACCACAATGTTTTGACAACAATTCACACCTTCAGTGTGGTAACCAAAGGATTAACACCTACATAACACCTACATAATCCTTCCTGACACCAATGGATGGGATTATGTACGTAGAGCACATACCATTCTGTTCTCGAACAGTAACATCTGACTTTCCATCGGATCAAGGTGTCGATGCTACCTGTGTAGAACTTTAAATTCCCCTGAAATTACTTTTATGTAAAAAGCTAATGCGCAAGGATAACACATGTTCTCATAACATATATTGTCCTAAAACTGTAAAACTGTATTTTATCATTAAGAATTGTAATGGGATCAGTATTGAATTGTAAGCCCTAAAACATGAGGCTATTTTATTAGATTGTAAACTCTTAGGCCTTGTACACACGACGGGAAATATCCACTCTAAACGGTCCCCGGACCGTTTACAGCGTATATTTGCGCCGGGATGTTTTGATCCGATGGCTGTAGACACCATCGGATCAAATTCCCCGCCGGCGGACAGCGCGGTGACGCGGCGGTGACGTTGACGCCGCCACGTGACCGCCACGTCACCGCACCAGGAAGTAAACACTTCCGCGCGCATGCGTCGGATCCATTCACAGGATACGACGCATGTGCGGCAAGATATGTCCGCTGGTTTGCCGTACTAACCAGCGGACATATCTGACGGCCAGCTATCCGGCGGAATTATTTCAAAGCATGCTTTGAAATTTTTCCGCCGGATGAATCCGGCAAAAAGCGTCCGTTTGCCCCTACAGACGAGGGGATTTTTCGGCTGAAATGGTCCGTCGGACCATGTTCAGCGGAAATATCCCCTCGTGTGTACAAGGCCTTACACACGATCGGTTTGTCTGATGAAAACCGTTGGACCGTTTTCATCAGACTAAACCGATCGTGTCTGGGCCCCATCGGTTATTTATCCATCGGTTAAAAAATTAGGAACTTGTTTTAAAATTATCTGATGGATAAAAAACCTGTAGAAAAAAAACGATGGTCTGTAGGCACGTCTATCGGTTAAAAATCCATGCATGCTCAGAATCAAGTCGACGCATGCTTGGAAGCATTGAACTTCGCCACGATCTGACACGATAGTTTTTTTAACTGATGGTGCGTAGGCACGACTGATCATCAGTCAGCTTCATCGGATAACTGATGGAAAAATCCATCAGACCGTTTTCATCAGATGGACCGATCGTGTGTACAGGGCATTATGATAAAGAATGCATATGTCATGTTAAAATGTAAGGTCTTATTAAAATGTTAGCTTTGATGGGCAGGCATCTCTTGCTATATTACAGTGTGAAATCTAATCTCAAAATGGGCAAGGGTTCCCCTTTTTATATAAAGAGGCATTTTTTTCCTTTTTCCATAGTGAAACTGATGGTTCTGTACATTTACAAATATCATTTTTAAAGGAAGAAGAAAAAGAATAAGGGAAGCATAAAATAAAAAAAAAACAAACAGAATGGACATGGATGGACAATGGAAAGGTAGGAAAAAACATCCACATGTTTTTATGTAAAAATGCACACTACATAATTATTACTATACTTGTGATATACAGCACCCCAGTTGATGTCTGTTTAAGACGAAACGTGCCGGGTCCGCACGCCAGCCCCAGCTGCCCAGACCACGCTAACCCTCTTTTATGTACTGCTTTGATGAGGTTTTTTTTTACTTTTAAGCTGCGTACACACAAACGTTTCAAACTGATGAAAGCGGACTGAAGTTCGTTTTCATTGGTCCAAGCCGATCGTGTGTAGGCCCCATCGGTCCGTTATCCTTCGGTCCAAAAACAGATGGCTTGCTTTAAAATCGAACCGATGGATGGCTAACCGATAGGTCAAAACCAATCGTAGTACGCACGAGCATCGGTTGAAAATCCACGCATGCTCAGAATCAAGTCGACGCATGCTTGGAATCATTCAACTTCGTTTTTTTTTATCACATCGTTGTGTTTTACGTCACCGCATTCTGACATGATCGGTTCATGAACCGATGGTGTGTAGGCACATCAGTCCATCAGTCAGCTTCATCGGATGGACCGATCGTGTGTACAGGGCTTTAGATAAATTTTTATAATTTACATTTTTACCTTTTTGCATTTGAAATTTTTGCATTGGGAATAGTTTGTTTGCTTTTTGGCTTTTTTACAATAAAGCTTGTCAGCTTTTGGATTTACACTGTGGAGGCTTTTTTTCTTCTTATATGCCCTTCAAGCCTGTTGAAATCCTAGCTTTGACTTATTGGAATCCAACATACCAGACCTGGAATAAACAGCGGTTGGTCCGATACAGCAGGCTGTTTGCGGTGGAGAGAAGGAGGTGTTCTGCAGATCCAGACCTTTCAAGTCCTTGGTGTGATTAAGCGCATGCAATCCACCGCCGTATGGTGAGTTGGATCCACTCCACAGGGTAAGAGTATTAATTTCTCCCCCTGCCCATTGGTGAAGGCACTCCCGAGTGATATTCTGCACATCACACCAAGCATAGAGGTTACTTGAAGCACTGTGTACATTGCGACTTTGGACAAGTCTCCCTCCAGTTGGATATTGATGGTTGAACTGTTTTTGACAGCTTTCCAGTATGAGCACTTACCCCTATGAGGATAAAATCTTTTATGTGTGTTTTTTGTCATTCACATTAATTTGTTGTTGGCTGTTTTTAATACAGTCTCACTGTATTTATTTCTAACACACTTTATGGTTTATATTGTGTTACACTTTATATATCTCCCTTTTTTGGACATATGTGCTACTCCTAATATTGTTCATATTTCAAAAGGGCTTATCAATTTGGTGGTGTTTAGCAGCAAATTTTTTACTTTTGGCGCAAAATTTGATTTATTACCTTGATATACAGTATGAATCACTTGCTAAATTAGTAAGTCTTTAAAGCCAGGGAGTGTCTTGTTAGATTTGTAGGAAATTCTTATTGGCAGGGATCATTTGCCACATTGACTGTGATTTTTAACGGGAAGGATGCTTCTCATTAGATTAGGGGGTCATCTCTAGTTGAATTTTATACACTTAAGGAAGAGAAGAAACAAACATTTTAAGAAATGTAACAATTGAAGAATAGGAAAGGAATATTGATTATGATTATCGCTAGTGGCCATAGCAGCGGATTGTGATAATCTGAAGCAAATCCGGCCGGCTGGTTAAACCCAAGTTGAGCGGAAGGGGAAGATGCCCTGGGCGGTACAATTGCTGGAGGGAGGGGGACACAGGCGAAGTGCTGGCAGTGTGCTCACAACTGTGTTCATGTGATTGTACACACTAGCCGCCGGCACCATTAATAGTTGTAATCAGAACAGATTCTAGGCCGGTGCCACGAGCTAAGCTAGAGGGGGGCACTGAAGCCCAGTTGCCGCGGATCCTCCTCCTGCGTGCTCTACCCACCAGCAAATGATAGGAGCGGCAAGTGGGTCTGAGGAGGAGAAACTGTGTTGCCCTCCCCTCGAACTGCTGCTGTCAGGAGAGGGCTCCGTTTCCTGCCCATTCCCCCTCCCTCCTTCGGTCAGCAGTGGGGAAAGCTGCTGTGTCTCTGTGTGGAGAGAGCAGCTGTGGGACCTTCTTTCCCCCTTCTCATGCTGCTGTACCCGGGAGCAAGGAGCAGCCCTCTTCATCCTATTGGGCAGAAAAAAAAAAAACAATCAAAAAAGGAGCAAAAAGGAGGATCATGGGATATGGCCATTTCAATCCCATATGGGAAACTGCAGCCCCCAGTATTCCCAACTGAAGGGGAGGGAGGGAGAGCCAGGCTATGTATGGCAATTGACACGTGGCATCTGGAAGCAGGTGACACGTGGCATATGGCAGCAGGAGATGGTGGTAGTGACATATAGCATCCGGAAGCAGCAGCTAAAGGTGGCAAGTGACATGTGGCATCTGGCAGCAGGTGACAGTGGCGACACGTGGCATTTGTCAGCAGGTAACGGTGGCAAGTGACATGTTGCATCTGGCAGCAAGTGATGGTGGCAAGTGACATGTTGCATTTGGCAGTAGGTGACGGTGGTGAATGACACGTGGCATTTGGCAGCAGTGGAAAGTGACATGTTGCATCTGACAGCAGGTGACAGTTGCGAATTACACATAGCATTTGGCAGCAGGTGATAGTGGCAAGTGACATGTTGCATTTGGCAGCAGTTGACAGTGGCAAGTGACATGTTGCATCTGGCAGCAGGTGACGGTGGCAAGTGACATGTTGCATCTGGCAGCAGGTGAGGGTGGCAAGTGACATGTTGCATCTGGCAACAGTTTACAGTGGCAAATGACACGTGGCATCTGGCGGCAGGTGACAGTGGCAAGTGACATGTTGCATCTGGCAGCAGGAGATGGTGGCAAGTGACGCGTGGCATCTGGCAGTAGGTGACCGTGGCAAGTGACATGTTGCATCTGGCAGCAGGCGATGAAGGTAAGTGACACATTGCATCTGGCAGCAGGTGACAGGGGTGGTGGCGCAGCCGCACTGATTCAGCCCAACACTGTATTCTGGCCTAGGCTAACAAGGCCCAAAGCTAGGGCAGCACTTTGCAGGGGGGCAGCACGGAAAGAGTCCCCGCCGGCTTGCTACACTGTTAGTGTAGCGCCAGTTTTAAGGGGCGGAATGGGCTGAGAGGCAAATTAGTCTAGCTTCCCCATAAAGTGGCCGCACTGCTGCTGGTATGCTGGTGGCCGGCATTCCGCAACTGTGGAAGGGGGGGCTGCTTCCAATTTTGACTATCTTATCATCCTGGACCACAAACCTTCGTCACTGTGATATATAATTCCTGCTGCACCATCTTAGTCCTCTCCATAAAATTATCAGAAATTTGTGCTTAAAGTAGAACTATAGGCAACACTTTTTTTTCATTTTGGATAGAGTAAGGGAGGGTTATAGTCCCGGCCAGTTTATTTTTTACCATCCCTGTCCCATTGTAGAGATTGCCCTTTACTCCCTGCCCCATAACTAAACAGGAATCTATAAAAATTAAGGGAATCCATTGCCTCCCTCAGGCCCTCAGAACTAGTGTCCCCTTTTGAAAATGTCAGGGCGGGTCTTAAACAAAAAAGGGTGTGGCCTTGACAGGAAGGGGTGGGTGCACAAGTTTAGTCAGGCCTAGGGCAGCACAAAACCTAAATACACTACTGATTCAGCCTGCCCATTAATGGTTCGAATCTCAGCTGGTTTCTTCTGAACCGGCCAAGATTCAAACCGTGTATAGCCAGCCTAATGCAGAGTATTTGTCATCCCTTCCAGATTGTATTTCAAGCAGACTTTGTTTATTCAGTTCTTGGGTTATTAGCAGATAGGATATACATGTTTAATAAAAGTTTTTTTTTTTTTTTTTTGCAGGAACTCTGCTTTGCAGCTAAAGCGTGCAGAATAAACCTACAGTTTGCTCATCTTCTGAATTTACATTTGTATATAATCATAATTTATCCCCACTTTGCAGGAAGAAGGTCATCTGAAGAAATGGTGTTAAAAAGAGCAAAGGAAGAAAGAAAATGAAAAATGTGCCCGTCTCCTGTATCAATGAGATTGAATTGATATGTAGAACACAGAGCACTCTCTGACTTAATCACTGATGAACTGCCATGCAAGCAATAGTTGGCCTACATTTAGCACTCTCAGGCCCTAGATAGTTCACTCTATGAACAAGAATTCTCATATTATATTGTAAGCTCATGAAAATCTCTAGATATATTAGAACTGAATTCTTACACAAAGAATACATCATGTTAGGTGAAGAAGCAAATAAGGAAGGACAGAAAGAAAAGAGAGAAAGGAAGCTGATAGGGTTTCAGAGGGCAGTAAGGGAGATGAAGACAAAATCATATCTGCCAACTATAATCATTATATTCAAGCTACCTTAAAGTATAGCCGAGGGCAGAATCTTCTAGTTCTTCTAGTTAGAGTGAAGAGGGATTAGAATACCTGTTAGGTTTTACGGTTGTCTGGGTCCTTGTTAGGGAGATTCACACGTCCTATTTGTCCTAGTGACTGTTATCACTGAAAGTGAAAGAATACTGACATTTTGAGTGGTCACCAGAACAAGAATAAAGGGGAAAAATCCAGTGGGGATACTAGTTTTAGTGACTTTTATGGACTTCCCTTCCCTCAAGAAAGAAAGAGAAATCTCCCAAATGGGGCAAAAATAAAAAATTAATTTAAAACATTGCCTTCAGTTCCACTTTAACAACACATACACCAGTAGAAGGTTCACAGTTCAATAGTCCAAAAGAACTTATGCTGTCATAGCAACCTCGGCATGTGTTTTGGCAAGTTCCTCTGTACCTTTGTTCTGTTTGTGTGTTAGTTGGACACTCCTAGCCCCCTCATGGTCAGGATAGTTTTTTTTACATCTTCCATGACTAAGGGGGCTTTAAAGCTACTTTCACACTAAAAGTGTTGCTTAAAGGATCACTAAAGGATTTGTTTTAGCTAAATAGCTTCCTTTACCTTAATGCAGTGCCGTTTTCATGTTCTCATTGTTCATTTTTGCTTTGAAGTAGCTGTAATACTTCTCTGATCTCCACACTTCCTGGTTGTCTGGCTCCTTATGAAAAAACTCATGGCAGATTTTCACTGTGGTCTAAAACTCCTCAGAACCAATCAGATTCATTTTAAAAACAAAACACTGCCCTGGATTTGTTTGTTTTTGTTCTGTGTGTCTTCTCTACTTCACAGAAACATGAAACCATTTTAAAAACTAAAGTGAAACTAGAGGCACATTATATGATTGATTTTTATATATTTTTAATCATTTTTTAAAGGAATCAGTTAACTTGTATGTCTCTATACCCTGTAAACAGTCATTTTAGCAAAAAAAATGTTTTCCTTTAGTGACCCTTTAAGCAGTGCTATAGTGCTTTTCGGCACTATCAGGGCGCTTTTTATCTCCAAAAGTCCAGTTTTGCAGCGCTTTTAAGGTGCTTTGAAAGTGCTACCCATTCATTCCAATGGGCAGGGCATTTTGGGAGCTCTACACACAGTGCTTCCAACCCGCCCCAAAGATGCTGCCTGCAGGACTTTTCGGAACACACACTGGAATGAATGTGATGCGGTTTTCCGGTGCTTTGCATAGGTTATTTCTAGCGCTAAAGCGCATGTGAAAGAAGATTTCTGAAAGAATAGATAAATGCTGACATTTCGGAGCCTCCTAGGATCCCTTAAAGTGGGCATAGCAATACTATGTTGCCACAGGGAATTGGCTCTATGAGGCCCCCAAACTTGGCATTCACTTTGTAACATTATGTTTTTACAGTAAAACGCACTCTGAAGTGCTGGTGACTTTCAAAATTCCATTAGACGAATCAATGGCACAATTTACTGTATAATTTCAAGCATCCACTACCTTGGATTTGCTTGTATGCTGTATGGAGTGCAGTTTTCACAAAGGCTAATGCCGTGTACATACGTTTTTCGAGATGTAAAAAAATTACATTTTTTTTTATGTCATTAAAAACGATCGTGTGTGGGCTCCAGAGCATTTTTCACAACGTAAAAAATGGGCATTAAAATTTAGAACATGCTTTAAATTTTCACATTGTTTTTAACGTTGTCGTTTTTAACATTGCAAAAACGACGTGAAAAAATTGTGCAAGTTATGTGATGGGAGCGCTCATTCTGGTAAAACTAGCGTTCGTAATGGAGATAGCACATTCATCACGCTGTAACAGACTGAAAAGCGCGAATCGTCTCTCACCAAACTTTTACTAAGACAAAATCAGCAAAAGCAGCCCCAAGGATGGCACCATCCGAATGGAACCTCCCCTTTATAGTGCCGTCGTTCGTGTTGTACGTCACCGCGCTTTGCTCAAGCATTTTTTTTTTTCACAATCGTGTTTATGCACGGCAGGCTTGACAAGAATCAAGTCGAGAAAAACGTATTTTTTTCCATGACATTAAAAACGGTCGTGTGTACGCAGCATAAGAGTTAACTATGTGTAAAGGAATAATGACTAAGGTACTCACCTATTTCCTTTGTCAGAACCAAAATTACTCATCCAATTTTTACAAAGTCAGAAACAATACTTTCTGCCAGCTTGCTTCTGGAACCTATCATAAATGCATAGGCACATGTATATTCTCTTCACATGCTTCTACATGAATGTGTATGCATTCTGCACCTAATGAGTAAATGGGTCACGAGAAAAAATGGCAGAAAAAAAAAAAAAAAGGACCTAATGGCAAAGAATGGGAGAGGGAGAATTTTTTTTTTTTATATATCCGTGAGAAAGCTGGAGGACTTTACACCCACACGAGAGAGACTATAGCTTTCATTCATCAAAACATAAAACATATACAAGAATCGACTATCTATTCCTTGACCAAAATGTATTGTTAAATTTAAGACAGACATCAATTGGTTCCTTCACACTCTCAGATCATGCACCAGTAAATTGTACTATTGACTGGGGGACACCAGGCCCTAGGGAGTGGATCTGGAGGATGAACGAATCATTAATCAAGGATATAAATTACGAGAGCAAGATAGATCAGGAAATAGGGAGGTTCTTTGAAATGAATAAAAACGACGGGACTTCACCATTATGTAAATGGGAAACGCATAAGTGCCATGTAAGAGGGCTGCTTATCTCTCTTGGGGCGCATCGAAAGAGGGCCATCAGTGCAAAACTGGATCACCTGCTTGGGGAGATCCGAATAGTAGAAAATGAACATAAAATATCACAATCAACAGATGTCGAAGAGAGACTAATGTCCCTACGAGACAAATTAAATTTACTACTTACGGAACAAGCAAAGGCCAAATTGAGTAGATGCAGGAGAACATTTTATGAATTCGGGAACAAACCAAGCAGGATGCTGGCGAATGCACTGAGAGAGACAACGGCTAAAAAACATATTGAAAAAATAAAAACGCAAGGAGATAAGTTGGTTAATTCATCACACTTAATAGCGGAAGCATTTAAAGCATATTATAGTGACTTATATCATCTAGAGAGTCAATCTACACCAATAAGAGGTCAGAATAGTGAAGAGAGAATAAAAAAATATCTCATAGACTCAGGGATGCCCACAATTCCAGAAGAAGTTACAGTGAGCAAGGAGGGGCCGATTACCGCAGTGGAACTTTTAGAAGCAATAAAGGAAATGAAGTCAGGTAAATCCCCCGGCCCAGATGGTTATACTCTATTATATTACAAAACTTTTTTTCAAAAACTGGCGCCTCAATTTCTAGAGGCCTTTAACTCATTAAAAGAGGGCCACTCAATGCGCAGAGAAACATTAGAAGCACATATAGCGATCATCCCAAAGGAAGGTAAAGATCGCACCCTATGTCCTAGCTATCGACCGATTTCCCTACTTAACGTAGACTTAAAGATTTTTTCCAAAATTATCGCCAATAGACTACTGCCCTATATAACATCTCTAATACACCCAGATCAGGTGGGGTTTACTCCGGGGCGTGAAGGGAGAGAGAACACACAGAGACTCTTGAGCACTATTTATATGTCACAACTCCATCAAAAGCCAATGGTACTTATTTCAAAAAGCGTTTGATAGAGTGGATTGGGGATTTTTGAGAACTACATTACAACACATTGGATTAAGGGAAGGGATGCAGAACTGGATAACCAGTCTATACTCATGCCCTACGGCGAGGGTAAAGGTAAACGAGGCAATCTCGGATCCCTTCCCAATTCGGAATGGAACGAGACAAGGATGTGCCCTTTCCCCTACAATCTTTATCCTCACTCTGGAGCCGTTTTTGAGAACTATACGAGCTAATAGAGACATAAGAGGGTTTTGGTCTAAAGGAGTGGAATACAAAGTTGCTGCATTTGCAGACGACCTCCTGTTCTCAATAACGGCCCCAGAGTTGTCTTTACCAGCCCTTCTGAAGGAGATAAGGGACTATGGAATTGTATCTAATTTTAAAGTGAATTACAATAAATCAGAGGCGATGGGAGTAGAAGTAAATAGACAGACACAACATCAACTAGCCGCAAATTTCCCGTTCAAATGGACAGACTCCCATATATCATATTTGGGAACAAAAATACCAAGAAAATTAAATAGAATCTTTGACTTAAATTTTGCCCCCCTGGTTATGCAGTTTAAAACTGACCTCCAACGATGGGATAAGGAAACCTTTACATGGTTTGGGAGAATCAATATTATAAAAATGAATCTTATGCCAAGACTGCTTTACTTATTGCAGACCCTACCTGTAAGGATCCCTCTGGGGTTTCTGAAGGACCTAAGAGCTAGATTTACCAGGTTCGTGTGGGCAGGAAAACCGGCAAGAATCCGTCGTGAGATTCTGTCCTTGCCAAAGAACAAGGGAGGAGTGGGTCTTCCTGACCCATTGGGGTACTATGATGCAGCTCACCTTGCAAGAGTGGTCGAATGGTGCGAACACCAGAAGACCAAACCCTGGATTTTTATGGAACAAAATACTACGAAGATTCCGTTGGAGGGATTGGTGTGGATCCGAGAGATAGATATCCCTCAAGAGGTGAAACATCACCCCACAATAGGTGCTACATTACGAGTTACAAAAAGGAAGTTTAATAAGACGAAGCTGTCACAATATCCAAGTCCACTCATTCCAGTGCTGGGAAACCCGAGGTTTCAACTAGGTCTTACAGACGTATGTTTCAACAACTTAAGACGCGCAGGAAAGAGCAGGTTAATACATTTTGAAATCAACAACCGAAGGACGAATAGCGGAGAATCGGAAGGTGACCCTATAAGCGGATTAGATCCACTGAGACGACTCCAGCTGAGAGCAGCAATCAGAGCATTGTCCCCACAAGGGAACTCATCTAGAGAGCTCTCAGGGTTTGAGAAAAGATGTTTGGAGGGCAACCCATTCAGACATGGCCTGTCCTTAATGTATAGTCTCTTGATAGATCTAGAAGCCCCCAAAGATTTACCATACATACAAGCATGGGAAAGAGATTTGGGGATGAAATTCTCGGAGACCCAGAAAACAAAAATCTTCACCTTTACACATAAGGCCTCGTTAGCCACCAGATATCAGGAAGGGGGCTATAAGATTCTAACCAGATGGTATAAAACTCCCTCCGTCCTAATATGCTGTTTTCCAGAAGTATCAGATCGGTGTTGGCGGTGTGGAGACGAGGAGGGCACAATACTACACATTTTTTGGCAGTGCGTAAAAATAAAAGAATTTTGGGAAATGATCACGAGCACGATAAAAGAAATTACAGAGGTAGAATTAGGAGTAAACCCTGCTACGTATCTACTATTAGATCTCCCAATCTCAACGGTAAAATTCAGAAACTCATTGCTTAGACATCTCCTAACAGCGGCAAGGTCCTGTATTACAATCTTATGGAAAAGCCCAGAGACGCCTACTAGACAACAATGGTTAACCAGAGTTACGGACATTCAGCTGATGGAGAAGCTAACGATGGGAATAAGAGAACAGGAGGAGAAGTATAGACATATTTGAAACCCATATATAAAATATAGAGAGCAGGAGTCCTGAGGGGGGAGGGGGGGACACCTGGGGAGCAGAGGGATAATTTCCTTTTTTTTGGGGGGGGGGAGGGGTGGTAAGGATAGGGATGTTCAGGGGGGAAGAGGGGAATACATAATAATGTCATAGATGGTAAAAATGCAACCAGGAAAACGGACAGTTGGTTAAGAATAACAAGGTCGAGATTACCGTAAAAAAAACGATATACTGTGTAGCTGTTTGTGTAATCCCACGGGAATGTAGATTGTCAGATTAGAGATACAAGTTTGGCTGATATAATTGTAAGGAATTGTTATGGTGTGTAATTGCATGTGCAAACTCTTTTTGATTTATGAATTGGCCGAATGTTGTTGGCCATCTGCTTGAAAAACAAAAAAAAAGAATGAAAAAAAAAAAAAGAAATAATTTCCATGTAAAGTGGGGAGTATTCTCTGAATTCATAATTTTTTAGCATCTGAAAGCCGAGTTATGCAAGCAATAGGAGCGATAGATAAAACATGATCTCAGGGGATATACTGTAAGCTCTGATGAAGAGCCTGGGCAGAGTTTCTTTACGTAAATTATTGACCGCACATTTTTCCCTGTAATCAGTAGATATACAGTTCTCATATGTGCTTATGTACATATTGTCACATTAATTCTAAGCCTGGTCACGGCCAGTAAAATAAGGAAATGTTCTCTGGGAGAGAAGCAATCCTAGTAAAGCAGTGCTGCTTTATGCTTCAAAGATTAAGTAGATACAGATTTAAGTGGTAGAAATCTGGCTCAGTGATGGAAATATTAGCCTAGGGATATACAAACGTGTGTCAAAACAATCTGCAACTATGGGAAGATGGTTCTAAACCAGTATTTGGACCTACCTGTTTTACCAGTTACTTCAATCTATATTGTGACTGTATACACTACACTGTCTATGCATCTATGATATATAACTGATAATGGTTACAAATAAAGATCTATAGAACAAATAACGAATGCATAAAAAAATGGTCTGGAGACAAAGAGTGAGGGGCCTACTCATAAGGTTATGGTAGGACAGGAACATTTAAAAGCAGCAGGTGAAGGAGTCCTTTTAACACCCTTTCGTGCCATACTGACCGCAACCAGAGGTAGATAGAGTACAGGTGGTCTCCATAAACCCATGTAGACCTAATATCACACTGATACTCCAGGAATACAGCTTTACACACCAGTGACATATTTGGAAGTCGTCCTTCCTTCCAATGGATTTGTACGTGATCCTTCCTTCCAAAGGATTTGTACTTCTGTCCATCCAGCCTTGTGTTTTCACAGCCCTATAAGACAGCATAGCCAACCGGGAGACCTTACTTTTCTCTGCTGCATTTGAGCAATAAAGCTTGGTTCTATCCTCAGCCTGTGAGTGGAAGGAGCAGCGCCAGACAAACAAGGTCATCTATCTGCTCTCTTTTTCTGTAAATGTGACAACTGATTGGCTCAGATTGCTGTCCCTCCCTCTTTGGTCTGTGCTTGCTGGGCAGTGGAATACAGCACATAAAAGAAAAAAAACTGCGCTCTTGAGAATGTATAAAGCTGCAACTCACATGTTATACAACACAAAATAGAGATTATAGAAGAAAAAAAGCTGCACTGCAAATTGACCTGTGAAGCACTAGCCCACTAGAGCTAGTGTGGGTTCACTCACCAACAAATTAATTTGTGAAAAATAAAAATAAATCTAAACATAAAAAAGGGGGGCGTTTAAAGGGGTTGTAAGTCATTTTTTATTTTATTTTTTAAATAACAAACATGTCATACTTACCTCCACTGTGCAGCTCGTTTTGCTCAGAGTGGCCCCGATCCACCTCTTCTGGGGTCCCTCGGTGGCTGTCTCTGGTCCTCCCCGCAAGAACTCCACACATTCATGCGAGCTCCCTCGCATTGTGTGGAGTCCTTGCAGGCGCGCTCCCGTGATACAGTGAGTGGCCATAGCTGCTCACTGTACCACTCGGCCCCGCCCCTCTCCTTGCCGCGTCATTGGATGTGATTGACAGCAGCGCCAGCCAATGGCTGCGCTGCTTTCAATCCATCCGCTCTAGACAACCGCTGGGCAGCGAAGAGGAGCGCGGGACTTTCAAGGGGTCAGGTAAGTATAACGGGGGGGGGGGCGGTATTGTCGGAAGTTTTTTCACCTTAATGCATAGAATGCATTAAGGTGAAAAAACGTTTACCTTTACAACCCCTTTAAATCCAACTGTCTAACGAAAATAGACTATCAGTTTCTACATTTAACACACACAATGAAGGTTGTTAAAATTCCCAAGGGTGGCACTTAGAAAAACAAACACCGAAAGTCTTTGATTGATAAAAAACGAGTGATGGTAGTCCATACAAAGTGTTCTGATGAATCATTCACAGTGACACATAATCCAAAAAAACACCCGGGAGGAAGAGAGGACAGAAAAGCGTCTCCACCTGAGCACACACTGCCGCTTACTGCAATGATATGATCCCTAGTTACAGGGAATCACTGAGTGCCTGTGGCTAATAACCCAGCCTGGGGTCTCTGTGGCATAAACCGAACGTCCCAACTTCAATGATGGTAATCCTCGTGAGAAGTTAGAAGGATCCTTTTGTTATTTTGAAGACATAGCTGTTCATCTGTGTCTATGTGCCAGGCACAATATTCAATTCACAGCAGGATTTACCAATTTCATACACTGTATGTTGTGCACCGAGGAGTACCACCAAGAATCAAACAAGGAATCAATGCAAGCTTCTTCCTCTTCTCTCTCTCTCCTCCTCTCGTTCCTCCCTCCCTTGTTTTCACCCTCTGCACCAGATCTTGATCATACATTGCCGCTGCACCTTTCCTACCTCCTTATTATGTATCTAGGATTTCAACAGGGCCATCTTTAAGGAAGGGCAAAAGGGGAAGCTGCCCTGGGCCTTGTCATTGTTGTGGGGCCCAGAGCAGCTGCCTCATACTTGCCAACTATCCCAGATTAAATTCCCTTGTCTCTTGTAGTTTTAGTCATGTGCTGCTACTAATGCTGCCCAGCTCTGCCCTATTGTGTACAGGTGACTCATCTGCAGACCTTGTGTTTACATGTAAATAACTGTCATTCACATATAAATAACATGAGAATTCATATGTAAATAGCTGAGCCCGGTGGAATTCATACGTAAATAAAGGCGGCATTCATATGTTTATCATGCCCCTCTACAGTGAAGCGAGGGGCATGATAACCTATAGCAATCAATCAGTAACCTCTAGCAACCAGTGAACAGTATTACTGTACAGTAATCTCTAGCAACCAATCAACAAGAAGAAATCACGTGATGTAACCTCTAGCAACTAATCAGTGAGCCATAATGTGTGCTGTAACTTCTAGCAACCAGTCAATAATTGGTAATGGTATGCTGTAACCTCTGGCAACCAATCACAATCACTGCCTGATCTGATACAGTAAACTGATTTTAAGTCTAGCTGATATTTATTGTAAGCCTCAGAGCAGATGGAGAGCAAAATTGCATGGGGGGGGCCTCAAGAAAATTTTTGCCCAGGGTCCAATCAAGATAAACAACGGCCCTGGATTTCAACATATCCTCCCTTTAGTTATCATAGGTAATATATAGAACTTACACTTTAGCGTTTAGCATGTCAAGAGATATTCTTGTTGCCATATTGGTCACCTTTCTTAAATTATGACTGATTACTGCTATAATAATACCACCTCTCCTGATGTCAGAGAGGAATTTTCCTTTTCATTAAAACATAATTAGCTGCATTGTCTCTTGGGTTCTTTGTTCTCTTCCTCTGAATCCACAGCTCAGTTGTCCTAATAAGACCTTAGGAGAACTAAAATTTTAACTGGTCATAATAACTGCTGAACTTATAGTATGCAAAAGGTTTATGTTTTACTTCTTTTACGTAAGAAAAAAAAATCATGTATTGCTTGCAGAAATAATGGCAACATAATGCACAGGTAAGAATTACATTGCATATCAGAGTTGCATCATATTTGCTGCCAGCATATAAATGCAAAGGGGTTGATTTTTTAAAGGCAAGTAGACTGTGCACTTTGCAAAGTACAGTTGCAACATGCAAGAGAAATTGCTCCAGAACTTAGTAAATGACGCAACGGCTCAATTTGCAGAGAATACCCAATCAGCAAGGAGAATAAAAAAAATAAAAAAAGAACAGCATTTTTGCTTGCACATGTTTGGATGATAAAAGTCAACAGAGCTTCTGCTTATTTACTAAGCTCTGGAGCAACTTCTCTTGCAGAGTGAAATTGAACTTTGCAAAGTGCACAGTCTATTTGCATTTAGTAAATTAACCCCAAAGCATAACTATAAAAAGGACACAGCACAAATTGGGCATTGTAGAATTCTGTCATAAAAATAACATATTTCATTACATCCCTATTGGTGGTGGGCAAATTAAACTTATGTAAAGTTCAGCCCTCTGGCACTCCACAGATACTTGGAATTTAACATTCTGCATCATGAGACCAGACACCTCTGTTTTAATTTTCTGGTTGACATAAAAAACATTTTTTTCCCTCAGTTTAGGCCGATACGTATTCTACTACCTATTTTTGGTTAAAAAAATAAAAATAAGCGTTTATCAATTGGTTTGCAGAAAATTTATAGCGTTTACAAAATAGGGGATAGTTTTATGGCAATTTTATTAATAATTTTTTTTTTACTACTAATGGCGACGATCAGCGATTTTTTTCATGACTGCGGCATTATGGCGGACACATCGGACACCTTCGGCACATTTTTGGGACCATTGTCATTTTCCCAGCGAAAAGTGCTATAAAAAAGCACTGATTACTGTGAAAATGGCAGTGAAGGGGTTAACCACTAGGGGGGGCACTGTCGGGGGTTAAGTGTGACCCCATGTGTATTTCTTACTTTAGGGGGGTGGGGCTGGAGGTGTGACGTCACTGATCGTCGTTCCCTATATCAGGGAACAGACAATCACTACCACTGCCACAGAGAAGAACGGGGAAGGTTTATTTACACTCACCTCCCCCCATTCTTCAGATCCTGTGACCTTTTTGCGGGACACCGGTGGCGATCGGGTCCTGCGGGTGCGTTCACAGAGTTTTGGACAGGGTCGCGAGTGAGCCGACGGCAGCGCGCGCGACCCACGGCTGGGCTCTTGATATATACAGTACAGACCACAAGTTTGGACACACCTTCTCATTCAAAGAGTTTTCTTTATTTTCATGACTATGAAAAGTGTAGATTCACACTGAAGGCATCAAAACTATGAATTAACACATGTGGAATTATATACATAACAAAAAAGTGTGAAACAACTGAAAATATGTCATATTCTAGGTTCTTTAAAGTAGCCACCTTTTGCTTTAATTACTGCTTTGCACACTCTTGGCATTCTCTAGATTTGCTCCAAGAGGTAGTCACCTGAAATGGTCTTCCAACAGTCTTGAAGGAGTTCCCAGAGATGTTTAGCACTTGTTGGCCCTTTTGCCTTCACTCTGCGGTCCAGCTCACCCCAAACCATCTCGATTGGGTTCAGGTCCGGTGACTGTGGAGGCCAGGTCATCTGGCGCAGCACCCCATCACTCTCCTTCTTGGTCAAATAGCCCTTAAACAGCCTGGAGGTGTGTTTGGGGTAATTGTCCTGTTGAAAAATAAATGAAGGTCCAACTAAACACAAACCGGATGGAATAGCATGCCGCTGAAAGATGCTGTGGTAGCAATGCTGGTTCAGTATGCCTTCAATTTTGAATAAATCCCCAACAGTGTCACCAGCAAAGCACCCCCACACCATCACACCTCCTCCTCCATGCTTCACGGTGGGAACCAGGCATGTAGAGTCCATCCGTTCACCTTTTCCGCGTTGCACAAAGACACGGTGGTTGGAACCAAAGATCTCAAGTTTGGACTCATCAGACCAAAGCAGTGGTTTCCTAGCAGATGTTCTACCATGAAGGCCTGATTCACACAGTCTCCTCTTAACAGTTGTTCTAGAGATGTGTCTTCTGCAAAAGGTGGCTACTTTGAAGAACCTAGAATATGACATATATTTTCAGTTGTTTCACACTTTTTTGTTATGTATGGAATGTAGACATGTGCAGACTGGAATATTTTGTTTCGTTTTTTCGTTTTCGTTTGGAAAATAAATTTATTTAGTTACTTCCGAAAATCGTTTTAATTTATTTGTTTTTCGTTGGGGAATAGCTTTCGTCCCAAAAATCCAATAATACTTGGTTTCTGTCGAATGGTCAAAAGAATATTCGACGGAACGTCGAATCTTTACGTCGAATCGTACATTTCCGTTCGAATATTTCGCCTACAAGAATTCTAATGTTGTATAACTAGTAATAATGTCAAATCTATTCTCTATAATGTCGAATCTATTTTCTCATAAATCGAAATCTATTCTCTGTAATGTCAAATCTATTATTTCTATAGTGTCGAATCTTTTCTCTATAATGTCGAATCTTTTCTCTATGATGTCAAATCTTTTCCCTATAATGTCGAATCTCTCTATATCGAATTTTTACCGCAACAAAAACAAAAATAAAGCATTTTTTATGTCGGATATTTCGGTTTTCAATCCTTGCACTTTCGTTATCGTTTGTTAAAACGATAACGGAAAAAAACAGATTTTCGGACAAAAATTCATTCTAACTAAAACGAATGCACATGTCTAATAATTCCACATGTGTTAATTCATAGTTTTGATGCCAGCGTGACTCTACAATTTTCATAGCCATGAAAATAAAGAAAACTCTTTGAATGAGAAGGTGTGTCCAAACTTTTGGTCTGTACTGTACGTCCATGTGCCTTGCCGTGCTACTGTATTCTGTCAACGTATATAGTTGTGTGGCGGTCCTTATATGGTTTGTTGCTGTAGGCTTTTGAATGTGTAGATGTACACTGTGTATGGACACTTGTTAGGAGTGCACAAGCTGAAATCGCTCCATGGGGCTCTTTAAGGGGATGAAGCCACCCTAAAGCAAAAACTGTGACCATCAAATGCTGCCACTGTGCCCATCAATTGCCGCCACTGTGCCCATCAAATGCAGCCACTATGCCATCAAACGCTGCCACTGTGATCATCAAATGCTGCCACTGTGATCATCAAATGCTGCCACTGTGCCCATCAAATGCTGCCACTGTGCCATCAAATGCCACCACTGTGACCCCCCCCCCCCCCGTCCGGCTCGCCATCTGCTGGCACTTACCTTGTCTTGGTGGGGCAACGGTTAACAGTGCCGAACGGTGTCCTCCATGCATCTTCTCCCGTCTTCTCCTATAGGTAATTGGACACCTGAAATGTGTCCAATCACAGCGTCTGTTGTTTCAGCCAATCAGATAATGGGTAACAGACCCCAGCATCTGATTGGCGGAGAGGTGTATTCAGTGTTAGAAAAGCGAATATTCATTCGCTGTTCTAACACACCTGGGTGAACAGGTGACCTTGGTGAACAGGTCACCTTGTTCTATGCCTATTAGTGCATCAAAAACACCACCCCCCCCCCCCGCGCCTAAATAGGGGATGGTAGCAGCGGCCATGGATTGATTTGTGCTAGAGGGTGTGGCTGGAGAGAGGGGGCGGCACCCATGCACCCTTATGGACGCACCACCACTGTTTTACATTAAAGGGTAACTTCCAGAGCTTTTTTTCCTCAAAAAATAGGTGCAGGAACTCAACCACGACCCCATTCAAATTTCACAAACAGTAGAAGGGTCTTAACAGGCCATTAAATACCAGGATTGCATTACATACAGAGTGCAGAGTTCAGGGGGTTACACAGAGAGTGCAGACCTGTTTCTCGTAAACATAGAAACCAGACTTCTGTGTTTACAAGTGATTGTGGTGAGCAGGCACCAAAGGGTCTGAGCCAGAGGTGGTGGAACTGAGTTCCCCCAAGTTCCCCCTGAAAAAAAAGCCCTGGTAACTTCTATAAATGCAAAGTTCTACCAACTGAGGGCAGCACAAAAAATGGTTCCTGTAATTTTACCCAAAACAGTTTTTACATTGGTTTGAGGTAATATCTGAGGCTAATCCAATCTACAAAATCATCTGTAGCATAATGTGTATGGTATGTTTGTGTGCAATTTATTTTCCTTTCAATTTAGAAGATATTCAATTTTTTTCAGCGTTACCCAATTCACGCAGGAAATATTTTGCATAAATCACACTTGTAACATTCAAAGAAAAAGGGATTCTGCAGACAGGCGTTGGTTCCACGGTGTCATTTTCACACATTTTACAAATACAAAGATTCTAAATGACATTGCGCACGCTTGCATGAGTGTTTGACGCTCACGCAAATGTCATTATGTCCAATACATTTATCTCCTGTACTGAGCACTTATCCCCAACCCACCACAGTCACTGACTATTCTTTAAACCGCACCTGGGAAGAAATACAACCACAGTACTGTGTTAAATCAGCATCTGAATATGTTTTTAGCAGAGTTGCAATATCTAGTAAAATCTGCTGTTGCATAGTGGCATACCTCAATAGGAGCAAGTAATGAGAAAACCCTTGCCTTGCACCAGCACTTGTGAAGTGTTGGCTGTCATTTCAAGACCACTTTCTCTTATCAACTAAATAAGGCAGTTTGCTTCTGTTGGTTGCGGGAGCAGATGAATTATCCCCCCCCCCCCCCCCCCATTTTCTAAAAACAAGGATGTTTCTACTAGAACATAGGACAAAAGGTAGTTTTAAAATTCGGCATATAAAAAATGACATTACATCCGGTACCTTTTTGAACAGGACTCTTGCGCGCAATCATCACTCACAAGTGACTTCTTTCAGTGACGAATGCGCAGCACTATTCTTTATTCATATATTTTGGGTTTGATACACTTGCAGTGCTGCAGCAGTTCTATCTTCTTTCCCCTTGTTTGTTCAATGTCCTTCCCCACTCCCCCATCCACTCCTTCCTTTCCTTTAGTTTCCCCTCCACAAGTCCTTTGGTAGCGCGGTAAAACCCCTTCTCACGTTTACTAGTTTTTCCAATTATTTGATGCAGGAGGTGGCGATGGGGCCCTGGCCGGAGTTAGCCCAGAGGTTGAAATCCCAGAGTAACAAAACATTTTTGGTTTTTAAGGTGTTTGTCGAGATGAATTCGGTGAAGGGTATGAGGAAATTTGTCTTTGGACCTGGTGGTCTGTAGCATAGCAGTATGTGGATGGTGTCCTGGAGATGCAGAGAGAGTGTCTCCGTGAAAGGCAAAGAGATCTGTAGAGTTGGTTTGATGAGAGAGAGGTGGGATTTGAAGATCACTGCTAGTCCTCCTCCTTATTGTCCTATTCTATGCTCGGTTAGGATGCAGTAGTTCTCAGGCACCAATTCCGATGGTATTACAGTCTGGTGTTAGCCAGCTTTCCATGATAAAGAGGCAATCTGTGTTGTTTTGGGTAATAAAGTCGTGGATTTCCTGTCTGTGCAGATCTGGTGTTGATCAGGGAGCATGATAGGTTTTGTACTTGACATGATGCTATCCTGTTTTCGGCAATCGATTGTTGATTGATTCTTAGCAGATGTCCTTTCCTTAGTACTTTTTAAATGGAGGTTGGTAGTCTTGCGGCGGTATTCCTTAGGCTACGCAGGAACTCCGCTGAGTATTTAATGTTGAACAAATGCTGATGGTGATGGGATGATGCGATGATGATGCCGGATGATATGATGATGATGCTGATGATGGTACGCTGGTGATGAAAATGAGGATAAGAATGGAGGAGCCCCAATCTACCTCCCCAGGTAGCGAAAGCTCAGATGATAATGGTGTGGAAGATGAGGGGTAGGGGAAGGGATGGAAGGAGGATGCCAGGGGGCTGGAGGTGAGAGCACCTGGGCGTAGCAAGATGGCCGCTACCTACCAGGCCGGAACCCCGGTTCGTCCTTCCGGCTGTTGCTTGTGGGTGGCCCTGAGGGGGTAGGGCAGTTGGCCAGTATCAGGCGAGTCCACTGGTGTGTATCCGGCAGGAAAGAATGAGGGGGGTCGGGAGAAGGTACAGGCAGCCGAGGCCTGGAGCTAGGCCAGAACCGCGGTCTTTCCTGAGGGCCCAGGCAGCTCCAGCTGCGGCTTCAGGGGCCCGATGATGGCTGGTGGGGAGCACAAGGTGAAAGACAGCTGGAGGGCCCGCTGGGGAGACATATAGAATGGAAAAAAAATATTGGGTGTCCAGAACTAGGCCGCAGCCACGGTCTTTCCTGCGGGTCTAGCGGCCTAGAGGGGGTGCCCAGGGGGCGGCGGGTAGCAGACAACGGCTGCGGGCAGCATGAAAGTGGGCTGAGGGAGCTGGTCTAGGGGAGGCCCGGGTCTGGAGGGGATCGTAGCCTGGACTGCTGGGGGAGAGAATGAGAGATTGCTCCTGGATGGCAGGAGCTCCTGTAACACACGTCCACAATGATGGATTTTAGTTGCTACCTATTATTTTTTCTGATGATAAGCATAACATAATATAAAGGAAACCATTTGTTCATAATTTTTTCCTGCAACCATGACATATCTTACCTCTATATCTTTTACTATTGTAGAAGGTGTAAATGGGACTTTTTTTGAAAAGCATAGAACTACTCCCCTTTTTATGTCAGGGCCATTTGATAGATAACATTGTGGATATTTGGCACAAAGGTATTTATGTGTGGAATAATGGAAACAAAATTATTGTAGAAATAGTAAATCAATTCCTTGTCTATTGTAATATTGAGAGGCTTTGGTGCATTTGGATTAATTCCTGTACATTATGAGATATAATCAAGCATTTAGTGGAATACATTTTTGGTATCATGGTAAAGGCAAAATAAACTCTTCTAAATTAAGTTGTATCACTATTGTAAGCAATTGGTAAAAAAAAAGAACACATCTTTCCTAAACCATATAAGGGAGTCAGCACTGGGCTTAAAAATAGAATAAAAAAGTGAATGAAAGAAGACAAAGGGGACCAAGAAGTACCAACAATATGGCTCAAGGCCATAAACATTTTGTAAGCATTGTATACAATTAAGTAAACAAATATGGGTAAAAACCCAGACTGGGAACCAATCCAAATCTATAGTATGTGATGTTGTCTCCATTATATTAATGTAGGCAAAAATCACTTGATGTGACATGAGTATCCACCTTGACTCAAATTTGCAAAGTGAATGTTAATGAGGTCAGGTAAGAAAAATCATGAAAATCAAGCTAGTAAACAATCACTATATTAACAGGAATAGTACTGGGTAGGTAGAGGTTTAAAAAATTTTTTATTGAATCTAAAAAATAAACAAAAAGAGTAAATACAGTTGATCATAGGTGTGCGCAGCCTATTGCATTAGGGTGTGCACCCCAAAGCCCAAACACACACTACCAATCACTCACGATGTTCATTCAGAAAGGGAAGGAGAAGGACAGACAAAATGAAAAAGACCATTGATATTTAATTTGTTGATGTATTAGGTGTTGTAGTAGTGGTTTTAGGTTTCTACGACACTGGTTTATTGAAGGATCAAGCATTAAAAAATATTTCAGGCTTGAATCGTGTAGCAGTCATAATTTTTTCCTTTATGCGGAAACAATGAGGTTTAGCAATAAAATTGCGCTGTAGTCCATTAGAACTAGGAGTAGTTAAGGCTTGATGAATCCTGTCTATTCCCAACTGATGGGGTAAAATATCTGGAATGAGGTCCTTCATTAGTGTATGAACTGCTTTTTCTAGATCAATGATGGTTTCTGGCAGATCGCGTATGTGGACGTTATAACAAAGTTTTCTAAATCCTGAATTTTGGTATAAGCATCTTCCAATCTGGTATGAAGTTCTGAAATTAAGGAGGGATTTCATTCACTTTAGAAATGGTTCCATCCATCTTGGATTAATTTGTATTCAGTCTATATCCAATATTTTGACAATCTTGTTTAAAGGGGTTGTAAAGGTTTGTTTTTTTATTTTCTAAATAGGTTCCTTTAAGCTTGTGCATTGTTGGTTCACTTACCTTTTGCTTCGATTTCCCTTCTAAATGTTTTTTTTTCTTTGTCTGAATTTCTCACTTCCTGAATGAATGAATGAATGAATGAATGAATGAATGAGTGACTTATATAGCGCTACACATGCTAACTGAATCGCCTCTAGGCGCTTCTTGCAGCCAGTGTCTTCCTGGCTGGTTTGGTCATTTACCCCGTAGGATCTCGACATGCTTGATACACACAGTTGTACACACATATACTGGGCCAATTTGGACAGGATCAAATTAACCTACCAGCATGTCTTTGGAGGGTGGGAGGAAACCAGAGTACCCGGAGGAAACCTACGCAGATACAGGGAGAGCATGCAAACTCCAGGCAGATTGTGTCATGGTCGGGATTCGAACCAGCGACCCGTTTTCTGCTAGGTGAAAGTGCTAATCACTACACCACTGTGCTACCAACTGAACTGGGCTTTTTTAAGTGGGGCTGCATAACTGCGCATCTACCTTTGTGCTTGGAGTGTGCTGCATGGTGCGCTCCCAGCATAGAGACTGGGGTCTTATGGAGAGCCCTGGGCCCTGTACTAAAGAACGGGACCCATAACTCCCAATTCTGGGCCACCTGATTGCTGTGATAGCCTCTGATTGACTAGCACAGTGATGCCTCACTGTGAAACCTGCCCCCTTGTTTTCTTTCTCTGTGAAGGGAGGAGAGAAATACTAAGTACAGGTAAAGGTGGCCCCCGGGCTACAAACAAGAGGGGACAAAAAGGGTCTGTAGGTTTGTTTTTAAGTTGAATCTGTTGGTAAGTCGGAAAATATATTTTTTTTTTTAAGTGTAGCTCCAGCCAAAAACAATATTTTTAAGCTTTCTGGATAGCATAGGGAAGGGTTAATACCCCTGAAACTTTTTTGTTGCTGTCTGTGCCCCTGTTTACTTTCTGTCCCAATGATAATTGGATTTTGAAAATTTGGGGTTGTGGAAACAAGGATTTGTGATAAAGCATCAGTGGAGGTACTTTTTTCCCATAATAATTTCCTCTCACTTCCTGTTGTCTCTCTCCATTTGTAAGTAGGAGTTGTTTGCAAGTTGGATGTTTGTAACTAGGGGAACGCCTGTATTTCTCTCTCCCTGCAGAGAAAAAAAAAGTGTGTGTAAAAAATAAATAGATAATGATACCAAAAAAATAAAATAAAGTATGAAAAAATACCTCGATCAAGGTGTGATCTAGGTCAGTGCCAGGGTTAGTGTTTGGGTCAAGGTCAGGGTCAAAGATCAGGGTCAGTATTTTTTTTTTTTTTTTCACAGGATTTTTTTAGCATCGGTGTCAGCTAGTGTCAGTGTTTTAGGTAGGATAAAAAAAATAGCAAAATGGGCACTATTGTTTTTGGGCTGTATTAGGCCGCGTACACACGATCGGACGATCGGACCGTTTCAGCAGACAAATTTGATCGTGTGTACGGGCGAACAGACAGGTTTTTCCAGCAGACAGATTTTAAAGCATGCTTTAAAATCTGTCTGCTGAAACCCGTCCGTCTGACATGTTCGCTGGTTAGTACGGCTAACCAGCAGACAAAAATCTCCTGCATGCGCCAAATGGATTCGACGTATGCGTGGAAGTATTTTACTTCCTGGAGTGGTGACGTGGCGGGGTCAACGTCACTGCGCTGTCTGTCGGCGGGGATTTTGGTTTGATCGTGTGAACACGGATCAAACCAAAATCTCCCAGGAGATATGTCTGATGAAAACGGTCTGTCGGAGTGATTCATCTGACATATCTCCTCGTGTGTACGCGGCCTTACGGGGTACATACAACAACTAACATACACATATGTGGTATCGCTAAAATCACCAGGAACGGAAACATTTATTTTGGGTTGTCCTTTGGTGGAGAGTTATGGTAGTAGCAAGAAATATAGAGATACTTTTTTTATATTTTGGGCCAGTTTTTCTTTGATAATAAAAACAATCCATTACCATTTACCACCAAACGAAAACCCAATGTGTGCTAAAAAAAAACACGATATAATCCACTTGGCTGTACAAAGTAGTTGTGATGACATGTACGGTTTTACTAACACAAAGCTGTAAAATGATGCTTAAGCATTTAGATTTCTTTTAGGCGCGAAGGGGTAAACATTGCATTCAAGCAAATAACATTTTTAAAACGAGAGTTCAATAATGGCAGCCTCTATATTGTACATTTTCAGTAAGTGAGCTTAGGATGAAATAATGATGTTATTGCCTAATCTGGGTAATTGCAAACCAAAGTCATTAGACTGAGATTTTAATAAATCTGGGTGATTTCAGCAGTACAACAGAAATATTAAACAAATGAACCATTTTTACTCCAACTTACCAAAGATGAATAATGTGCACAGCACAAAATGCCATTTATTAATCACGAAGAAAAGCCAATAAAACAGAGTGATCCATTTAATTAGGGGTTTAAAGATCTATATATATAGAAAAAGCATTCAACTTAAATGGGAGTGATTTATCAAGTCATATCTGCGTTAAACTGATATCTTAATGAAATGTTAATTGTTAGCATGTAATTAGTTGTGGCTCTGGATAAACTGAAAGCACACTCCTAACCTGGGATTTTCTGGTTTAATAAAATATGCACATTTAAAATGTGAAAAAATTAAATGAGTGAATTAATTTATTCCCAGGGAATTTGTGAAATGCTTAATTGGAGAAGTCCACATTACTGCTGAAATAATTTAGATTTTCAGCACTGTAAACAAAATTACTGTGCCAAAAACAAACGTATCAGTTTTATTTACTGCTCCTTAAGAGGCTATTTAAATCCAACTGTTTTGGTCATTGCACACCTTCAAAATCAAATTACTACAAATACATTTAGGCAACAGTTTAAGGTCATGTTTACAATTTTAATGCCCCCACCAGCTCCCCTTTACGCCTCATACACATTACTAGTTTTTTTTTTTACGGTCAACTCAAACCAGACAGCTCATGACAGAGCCGCTGTACTCCCCTCGCCTTCCCTGTACTCCCCTGCAGTGCTATTGTGTTCTGACAGGGGGACAATCCTCCACCAGAACAAGAGGTCAGTGCCACTGAATGGTAGCCGGTTGGTAGACCTTTTTTGGGTATGACTCTTCGAAAGAAGCCAGCTGAACAGAAGTTCAGCCAGCTTCTGTCAGAACAGCTGCCGTACACACGTGCCGAATGTCGGCCAGTTTCTATGAAACCGTCCGATGCCGCCCGACATTGGGCCTGTGTGTATAGGGTTTTAGGCTGCAAAGGCAGAGGATAGGGGTGTACATGTGTTAGCCACCCCCCCCCCCCAAGCGCATTCAGCAATCTGCACCCCCAACTGAGCTCGACCCATTCAACTTAATGGGGCTGGGTCAGGTAGCAAGGTAGTCAGTAGTGTACATGTACATCGCTGTAAGGCAGTTTCTCTTATCCTGCTGCTCCAAAAAGCCTCTATCCCACATAGAGGGTGTAAGCCCTGTATGCAAACAGATACTTGGAAGAAAAGAAGGCTGGGCAGCTGCACTCCTGTGCAAATTCTTTATTCAAGTGCCAGATACAAAGGTGAACTACAGGTATCAGCTTACATGTTTCACACCAAGGTCAGGTGCTTACCTATAGCTATAAGTAAGCACCCAACTTTGGTGTGAAACATGTAAGCTGTTACTTGTAGTTTACCTTCGTATCCGGCACTTGAATAAAGAAATTACACAGGAGTGCAGCCGTCCAGCCTGCTTTTCTTCTAAGGTACTCAGCAGTGGCGCAGTCAGTGGCGTCACTAGGGTTGGTGTCACCTGGTGCGGTATAACATGGTGTCACCCTCCCCCCAATAATTTCTTTCCCCCTAATAACACTGCATATATTGGCAACAGTAGTGCCGTAATAACTTTCAATCAACTGGCAAATTTGAATAACAAAATCATATAAAAATAATAGAATTCAAAGCTTAAACTGTTAAAGAACTGTATGTAGTTTAACTGTGCCATGCCAAACGCAGCCACTGTGCCATCAAACGCAGCCACTGTGCATCAATTGTTACCACTGTGCCCAGCAATTGTCACCACTGTGCCCAGCAATTGTCACCACTGTGCCATGCCATCAAACGCAGCCACTGTGCTATGCCAAATGCAGCCACTGTGCTATGCCAAACGCAGCCACTGCGCCATCAATTGTTACATCTGTGCCATCAATTATCACCACTGTGCCCAGCAATTGTCACCACTATTCCATACCATCAAATGTAGCCACTGTGCCATCAATTGTCACCACTGTGCCATTAATTGTCACCACTGTGCCACCAATTGTCACCATAGTGCCATGCCATCAAACGCAGCCACTGTGCCATCAATTGTCGCCACTGTGCCCATTGTCACCATTGTGCATCAGACCCCCCCACTAGCACATTTCTTCTTCCCTCTCAAATCACTCCCCAGCACATATCCCCCATACCACCCTCTCCTCTCCCATCACTTCATTCGTTCACCACTTCACCTCGTATCTGCCTGACCCCCCCCCCCCTCCTTCCCTCCTGGTTACTGTGTCCTCTCTCTCTCCCACATACCGTAACCAGCAGCATGGCTCTCTCGGTTGTGTCTCTCCTCGGCTCCTCCTCCTGGCTGTGTACACAGGAACATTGAGCCAAGGGGGGAGGAGCCGAAGACTGTGTATTGCAGTCAGTGGAGAGAGAGGGACGGCTAACGGCTGCACTGTAAAGCCGAATGGCGCTGCGGGACCCCGGGCCACAGATGTCCCGGGTGACCGCGCCACTTTGCGGGGGCGGCAAAAAAGCACCCCCCCGCGAACCCCCCTCCTCCCGCACGGAGAGCCGCACAGCTGAATCCTGAAGTTCAGTGCAACTGCACATTTCGGCACTGAACTCCAGGATTCGGCTCTGCGGCTCTCCGTGCGGGAGGATGGGGGTTCGTGGGCGGGGGGTGCTTTTTCATCTCTGCATGTCAGCAAAAAAATAATAATAAATCGGGATGGTGTCACCCCTCTAAGGGTGTCACCCGGGTGCGGACCGCACCCCCCTAGCAACGCCTCTGGGTGCAGTGGTGTTTGTTTTAAGGGGCTAAAACAGGCAGTGAGGAGGTGGCATAACACCTCTTTAATGCTTATTAAACACTTCTTGATAAGTGATCTACAGGGGATTGCTGTTCAAAAGGCAAAGCTTGTGTAAATAAGCCCTTAAAACTAGCAACGATTTCTATCTCCTCGGTCCACCTACCCTACCTCCACTCATTGTGCACCCTTAATTTAATTCTCGCTTACACTGTACAGACTGCGATTCTAATACTCACCATCCCATCTTGAAAACTGCTGCCTATAGGAGAGTAGGAGCAGGCACAGGTGTCTCTTTGGCTAAATGCCTTTAGGGGCTACCTGCCCCAGTGGGCATTATGCCTACACAGTGTTGATCACTGTCCCAGAAGATGCTACTGTGCAGATTGCAGAGAACACAACTCCACAACTTGTAACACCAGCAGTCAGTGCAGCCAGTATCATGACTTGTTGTGTTGCAACCCAGGCTGTGAACACTTTGGATCACTGAACCTAATAAAAGAAGAAATGCTTAGTTCTATTTTCATTAATCCTCTCCCCTACATTACTGTCCTCATTTATTAAATAGACCAGGCTGGTAATACTGAAACTTTTCCAGATCCACAGTAGATTTTGAAACACAGGTTTCCTATTAATAAAAGATGACACACATTTTTCTTATCTTCTGCTTTGATATATGAGCAGTCAAACCTGAGAGATTCTATTAGAGGGTTTTTTACTGATTAATTACTGATTTTACATATTTGAGTATTACTTTAATAGTATGACTATTCATCTCACATTTTTTTGTGATCTGTTCAGCTTTCCTTTAGGTCTGCATACAGCTATGGGACATACAAGTAAAAAAAAAAAAAAAAAAATTAAATTAATCTTTTTTTTTTTTATTTTGTATAAGAATATAGGTGTGACGGAGGCGAAGGTGGAACAAATACACGCGGAGAGTAGGAGCACCCACAAAGCTATTATTGAACTGTGGAGAGGTTGACACATGGCCAGGTAGCAGGAATTACAGACAGGCAAAACAAGAGTCAGTAATGCAGGGGCCGATGCACATCGGGTAGCAGAGTTCCGGCTGGTAATTGGTAATCCGCACCAGGTTGGACAAACGGGAACAAAGTTCTGGCAGGTAGGGGTTGTCCATGCACAAATCTGGGCACACAATGGCAGAGTTCTCTACTCAGAACACTGGCTGCCACAGGGTTAATCCGCTCACTGGATGGAGTCTGCAGGGTTGGCAGGCACAGGGTAATATACTCCCAGGATAGCACACAGAAGGGTTGGCAGGCACAGGGTAATCCGTTCCTAGAATGGAATCTGCAGGGATGACTGGTAGCTTGGATGGGGAGGACGAGAGGGTGGTCTGGAGTGTCTGGTCGTAGCCCAGGACCACGCAGACTGGCAGTGAAATGAGCAGGAGCCGGGATGGGGGTCTCAACCCCTCGAAACCCTGCTCTGGTATTAATCTCCAGAGCTGTACGTGTGCTGGTGTCCAGGCAACCCCCGGTCTGGTGTCAGGTTCCCGCCCCTTTTACTCTGGGCCCACACAGGGCGTGGCCTTTGACCCCCCAGTGGGCATGGAGCGTGGGAAGATCGGGACTGCGCTGTGCCCACGAGGACAGGAGGGGGGAGCGTGCGGTGACAGGCAGGTAGCCTGCATGTGAGGAATTCATATACAGGTGCAGTGGGGAGGCAGACTTCCCGGCACCTAGCCGCGAAGAAGAGGCTGCTGACACAGCAGGGGGCAACTCCCTGGCGCCCAGTACCGAGTTTTACAAGTGGGTGCCGGGGAAGGCAATGGAGTGAGTGGCCAGTGGGGAATCCTGTGCTGGGGATGTGGGACAGAGCTCTGGGGGTGCAAGAGACAAGGTGGGGGCAGAGACTGCGACAATAGGATAAGAATAAGAAATGGTGAAAACTCTGCCAGATTTGTTTCTTGCCATCTGGGTCCTGAATGAGAGAATTTACTCCCAGCCCTGTAGACACAGCAAGTGGGAGGAAATCGTTCCAAGTAAGGCATCCACATAGTTCTGGTGACTCCAAATTTTGTATTTTCTTTCACTTTCAGTACTGATGACCATTGTCAGTTTAAAAGAAAGAGGGTAAGTCTCCTCAGCAGTGACACACTAGAGAACAAAAACATGGACAGGGATTCTAACCCCTTTATTTAAAAATGACAAAAATGATTTGGCTTTAGATGTCCATGGGGCTTTCTAAAGCAGTGAATGCAAAACTCGTTAAACATTCACTGCTATTCACTGGGGAATCATTCACTATTTTCATAAAACACATTTTCCTGGAAGATTTAACTGCACGTTCCCCGGATCAAGTTACCTTAACCTACATTCACAAACATCTGTTGTTCAATAAATAAGCATCTTATTGTGCTATTCACTATTCATTTATAACATGATGAATGTAACAATCCCTGCACATTTTCTTTGCACATGCATTCACAATCTGCATTTTAGAACAGGTTTTAGATCTCATTCTCTAGTCACACCTCCCCAGCATATTGCGGTGTCTTAGTCCACACATGTTAACATGCATATTAACATCAGTTGAAGCAGTCAATTCACTTTATAAGTTCTGCCACAGTGTAATGACACAAAAAAATGGAACACGTGGCTAGACAATATACAGATTATGCTATATGTGTTGAGATACATTGCAACCTGTGTGTTTGCAAGATGCACTAGGGTGTTGTATGTTTCCACAATAAGCAGTTGTAAAACCAGCCATGAGGTAGAGTTCCAGCTAAAGCTTTAACTAGTCGTAAAAATGCTACCTACCCCTCCTAACACCTATGCTAACTAATCCCCAGTGGCAGCTGCAGGGAAGAGGAGAGAGCACCCAACAGTGGCTGGGACATCCAGGAGCAATGGTGGCACCCATAGGCTCCCATGGGGCAAATTCTGTCCGTGGTCCCCCCTTTACTCTGCAGCTGCCGCTGGCTGACACAGGGGAGCCGGACCCCATGACTGGACCACAGCAGGCTGAAAATAGGTAAGTATATGCATCTATTTCTATTTAAGCTATTAAAATGTGATCTGATTTTAACTACATTTCTAATATATACACTTCATTTTGATGATGCAGGGGTAATTTATTTTGGGAATCAGCCAATTAAAGTATTCCGCTGAAAAAAATATATTAAAAGTCAGCAGCAACAACTACTGCAGTTGCTGACTTTTAATATATGCACACTTACCTGTCCAGGGTGCCCGCGATGTCGGGTCCCAAAGCCGATTTGTCCCGTGACTCTTGGGTGCTGCCACCGCCATCTTTGGTAAAGGAATCAGGAAGTGAAGCCTTGCGGCTTCACTTCCTGGTTCCCTACTGTGCATGCGCGAGACGCGCTGCCCGATCCCACTGGTCCCTGCTGTCTTCTGAGATCTGTGTGGGGACAGCAGGGTGGCGGAGTAGGCGCAGGACGTGGCGTAGGTCACTGTGGTGATCTATGCCTGGAAGTGGGAGCAAATACCTGTATTACACAGGTATCTGCTCCCTCCTCCCCCTCAAAGGTGCCAAATGTGACACTGGGGGGAAAAGGGGGGCCGTGTTCCAAAAAAACGAAAGTTCAATTTTTGGAAGGTTTTTTTTTTTAGACAATTAAATACCCTGTAGTAAAACAGACAATAGAAGCTTTGTGAATTTACTCCCATTTCCAACGGCAGACATTCAGACTGTATTTAGTCATAACTTTCTACATCCTATGCTATTTTTAAAACATTTACCAGCCAATCATTGAACATTCACACAAAAATATTCTTACTGTACATTAAAAAAAAATTCACTCCAGATTCAATGCTTTCAACTTTTATTAACATACTAGCAAAAGCACGGTTGTTTTTGAAAAGTAAAGATATAACAAACAATGTGTTGTATATAAATATGGTGCTCATCGACTGTAAATTTATGACAAATGTATGGTGAATGCCAAGAAATGCATCCTGTTAAATGTGTTTGGATTCCCCAGTGTTTAACCAACATACCCCTCCAAATTGAAGGAATTAAAAAAAGCGGGGGGAGAAAGAATGAGGGGAAAGGATTGGTAAGGTGCTACAATTGACAACAACTATAGCCTCAGACTCACAAGGAACTACTATGGACATCAATGACATACAGGTCAGAAGAGCGGATAAAAATAAACCGTTATAGCTACTACAAAATCTATGTGAAAACAAATCAGATACAGTACACACACCATTAAGCCAAACTGGAAGTTCCCCTGTTTCCTACAGATCGTTTTAGAAGAACATGGCTTTTGTATTTCCCAACCAATACTATATCCACTGGAATCATTTCAAATATCTCTTCTCTAAAACCTCCTATATTTATAAAGATTTAAGTTTCACTTACTTGGATCGGAGACTCATTTGTCTGTCATTAGGACACGTCCAACGGTTAGAAGAGTTTCCAATCACCGTGTCTGTCATAGTTCTTTAGTGCCTGGTAGAAAACAAAATAAACATTTGTCAAATTATAAAATCGTTATTGTTAAACCAAAAATTCAAGGAAATGTCAAAATATATGTACCGGTATGTATTATTATATTAGTGTTGTGTAAATTTCGATTTTTGTTGTTCACTTATTTTTACATTTTTCCAGAGTATATGTATTTTACTATTCATATCACATTTTTGTTTTACAAAAATGTTTAAAACAGATTAAACAGAATTTAGGATTGGCCACTGACCTGACTTCAAAAAAATTACATCTTTATAAAAAAAAAATATATATATATATACACACACACACACGTACATATGACATACATACATACATACATACATAAACAGTATATTAAAATATAACACAATGCAAGAATGCAAGACCGTTTTAACAACACTGTGTTACATGCATTTCTGCTTTCCCCTGGACCAAAGATGCAGGAGCTGTGAAAGGGTAAATTTTATCAAACTTTTTTCCAGCCTTATTAACTGTACATAGTATATTAGGTTATGTAAAACATCCCTCATTCTTTTTAATTTCAGCTCCTTTATCAGATATGGGGCTTGTGAGCAATACACATATATCAAAATGCTGCATCAAATACAAAGCCTACAGTCCCTTTAAGATTGAGTGATGCCAACTCAAATTTGAGCATCAGATTAATAAATTAATAAAAACAATTTTTATACTAATTTCATGAACAACAAAGCAAAATACTACAATTTACACATGGCTGCATATGTCTGACATATTGACTATTAAAGGGGTTGTAAAGGTAAAAAAAATCCCCTAAATAGCTTATTTTACCTTAGTGCAGCTCGCCCCCTCCCCCCTCAAGAGGCTTTCTCCACGCCAGGGAGAAAGCCTTGCATAACTGTGTGGAGTTACAGACAGAAGAACAGGAAGTGAGGATTTCTCAGAAGAAATAAGGACATTAAAAGCAAAATCGAAGGATGGGGTAAGTAAAGGAGGACTGCACTAAGGTAAAGGAAGCTATTTAGGGGAAAAAAATTACCTTTACAACCCCTTAACTATATACTTTTTTTTTAATTATTTTGTTGTTTTATGTTTTGTTTGTTTTTTGTATATTGTTACTTTTTTAATCAGAGTGACCTCAGGAAAATACCAAGTGGTCCATGAAGTCTGCCTTTTTTAATGTACTGTTTTATACTGTAGCATGTTAACATGGTGCTTGAAGTCTTTTCCGAGCAATTCGACTCCTCTTTTGGTAAAATAATACTGTCTAAGGTTAGTTTTGAATGTTCCTCTTGCCAAATTGGGGTCATGTCTTTGTGGTCTTCCCTGATCCCGATATGTTTTAGCCCTGTAACCTTTCACCATGTTTATACCCATCTCTTGTTCTATCTTATTAATATCATTTTGTAAATTAGGTCTCCAGTGCATTATTTAGAAAATGTTAAGCTACAGTTTCCACTGCACCAATCTTCCAACAATACCAAATGACATTCCATGTCTCTGACCCCCCAAATAGAACAGAACCCTATACACAGCCACGTGGTACACCGCTAGTGACTGGCCTCTGTTCCTGAAGGACCTGTATCAAATGTTTTGCTGAAATAAAGATAGGCTATTTCCACAAAAGGGTGATTATCACACATGCAAGTCCAATATGCAGTCGTAGAGCTAGGACACTCACAGAAATTCCAAGGGGAATATGGTGTATCAGGAAACTTTACATACTGTATACACACACATGCAAAGACAACAACATACATAAATGAATGAGGAAGATTGAACAGTGCCATTTCTAATTTTCTCTAGATATGCTGACATAAAACATAGCTAACATAAATACATCTTTCTACATTGTGCACTCACTCCTCAGTGTCTCTGATAATAGTATTTTCCGGAACTGAATAGGCAGTGTCACAGGCTAGCTTTTTAAGGCTTTAATCTTTTCTGACAAAGAAATTTGATTCTGCTTTGTTTAAAGTGTCTTCCATGTACAACTTGACCCACTATTTTAAGAGCACTTTTAAAACCAAAAGTGGGTAGAAATCTAATTAGTCCGTTCCTATGTATTTCACTAATAACATTTAAAATGCCATCTTAAAAAAATGATGAAAGGGACAATGCATAAACTAGATACATGTATGAAAATATTAAATATCAACCCCATACTCAGTTGTAAAACACTAACAATTGAAATGTTATTTAAAAAAAAATTAAAAAGGTAAAAGGCATAAACCACATAGGTTTTTATAAACACTAGTAGTAAAATTAAATTTTTGTACTCACTGTGTACTCATAAACCGTTCTCACTATAGAACCCCTTTCTTGAAGTCCATTGATGTACACTGGGATAACTAGACTGTTGGGTTATATGGCCTACACTGGCCAAAAAACCCCATTAGCCAGCATAGGACAACCCTGCCTTCAACCATCATGACTCATCAGGTTTTGTAGCAAGCTAGTAAAGATAAATACAGAGGTGAGGGACCCATGTCCCTCAATGAACTCCAAGAAGAATATTTTCTGTCGGCATCTCAATCATCCAAACAAAAAGAAAAAAAGGGCACCCGGCCTCTAATCTTCTATTATTTCTTTTTTGGCTTACATAAAAGGCATAGTAGAGGTTCAAAGCAGGCAAAGGTGTAAGCCGGAGAAGAAATATAAGACATAGAGAATTAGAGACTGTGTGTAATTTTTTCCTCTTTAATAATAGTTTAAGGCATGACGCCTCCCCGGTGTCATGTAACTCATTAGAGTTACAAGGTCTCAGGTGTGAATGGGGAACAGGTGTGTTAAATTTGGTGTTATTGCTCTCACGCTCTCATACTGGTCACTGGAAGTTCAACATGGCATCTCATGTCAAAGAACTCTCTGAGAATCTGAAAAAAATTAATTGTTGCTCTACATGAAGATGATGTAGGCTATAAGAAGATTGTCAAGAACCTGAAACTGAGCTGCAGCATGGTGACCAATACCATAGAGCGGTTTACCAGCACAGGTTCCACTCAGAACAGGCCTTGCCATGGTTGACCAAAGAAGTTGAGTGCATGTTCTCAGTGTCAAAACCAGAGGTTGTATTTGGGACATAGAAGTAAGAGTGCTGCCAGCATTGCTGTAGAGGTTGAAGGGGTGGGGGGTCAGCCTGTCAGTACTCAGACTATACTCTGCACACTGCATCAAATTGGTCTGCATGGCTGTCATCCCAGAAGGAAGCCTCTTCTAAAGATAATGCACAAGGAAGCTGCAAACAGTTTGCTGAAGACAAGCAGACTAAGGACATGGATTACTGGAACCATGTCCTGTGTTCTGATGAGACCAAGATAAACGTATTTGGTTCAGATGGTGTCAAGCGTGTGTGGCAGCAACCAGGTGAGGTGTACAAAGACAAGTGTGTCTTGCCTACAGTCAAGCATGGTGGTGGGAGTGTCATGGTCTGGGGCTGCACGAGTGCTGCCGCCACTGGGAAACTACAGGTCATTGAGGGAACCATGAATGCCAACATGTACTGTGACATACTAAAGCCGAGCATGACCCCCCTCTTTAGAGACTGGGCTGAAGGGCAGTATTCCATCATGATAACGACCCCAAACACATCTCCAAAACCACTGCCTTGCTAAAGAAGCTGAGGGCAAAGGTGATGGACTGGCCAAGCATGTCTTCAGACCTAAACCCTATTGAGCATTTGTGGGGCATCATAAAACAGAAGGTGGAGGAGCGCAAGGTCTCTAACATCCCCACTCTCCATGATGTCATCATGGAGGAGTGGAAGAGGACTCCAGTGGCAACCTGTGAAGCTCTGGTGAACTCCATGTCCAAGAGGGTTAAGACAGTGTTGGAAAATAATGGTGGTCACACAAAATATTGAGACTTTGAGCCCAATGTGGACATTTTCACGTAGGGGTGTACTCACTTTTGTTGCCAGTGCTTTAGGCATTAATGGCTGGTATTTTGACGAAACAGCAAATTTACACTGTTATACAATCTGTACACTCACTACTTTACATTGTAGCAATGTGTCATTTCCTCAGTGTTGTCCCATGAAAAGATATAATAAAATATTTACAAAAATGTGAGGGGTGTACTCACTTTTGTGAGAAGCTGTACATCCATACAGTGTATGTAAGTATATATATATATATATATATATATATATATATATATATATATATATATATATATATATATATATATATATATACATACACACACACACACACACACATACAGTACAGACCAAAAGTTTGGACACACCTTCTCATTCAAAGAGTTTTCTTTATTTTCATGACTATGAAAATTGTAGAGTCACACTGAAGGCATCAAAACTATGAATTAACACATGTGGAATTATATACATAACAAAAATGTGTGAAACAACTGAAAATATGTCATATTCTAGGTTCTTCAAAGTAGACACCTTTTGCAGCAGACACATCTCTAGAACAACTGTTAAGAGGAGATTGTGTGAATCAGGCCTTCGTGGTGGAATATCTGATAGGAAACCACTGCTAAAGAAAGGCAACAAGCAGAAGAGACTTGTTTGGGCTAAAGAACACAAGGAATAGACATTAGACCAGTGGAAATCTGTGCTTTGGTCTGATGAGTCCAAACTTGAGATCTTTGGTTCCAACCACCGTGTCTTTGTGTGACGCAGAAAAGGTGAACGGATGGACTCTACATGGCTGGTTCCCACCGTGAAGCATGGAGAAGGAGGTGTGATGTGTGGGAGTGCTTTGCTGGTGACACTGTTGGGGATGTATTCAAAATTGAAGGCATACTGAACCAGCATGGCTACCACAGCATCTTGCAGCGGCATGCTATTCCATCTGGTTTGCGTTTAGTTGGACCATCATTTATTTTTCAACAGGACAATGACCCCAAACACACCTACAGGCTGTGTAAGGGTTATTTGACCAAGAAGGAGAGTGATCGGGTGCTGCGCCAGATGACCTGGCCTCCACAGTCACCGGACCTGAACCCAATCAAGATGGTTTGGGGTGAGCTGGACCGCAGAGTGAAGGCAAAAGGGCCAACAAGTGCTAAACATCTCTGGGAACTCCTTCAAGACTGTTGCAAGACCATTTCAGGTGACTACCTCTTGAAGCTCATCAAGAGAATGCCAAGAGTGTGCAAAGCAGTAATCAAAGCAAAAGGTGGCTACTTTGAAGAACCTAGAATATGACATATTTTCAGTTGTTTCACACTTTTTTGTTATGTATATAATTCCACATGTGTTAATTCATAGTTTTGATGCCTTCAGTGTGAATCTACAATTTTCATAGTCATGAAAATAAAGAAAACTCTTTGAATAAAAAAAGTGTGTCCAAACTTTTGGTCTGTACTGTGTATATATATATATATATATATATATATATATATATATACATACATACATACATATACATACACACATATACACACACACATATTATAATGTTGTGTATTGGTTCACTATATTAACATTTTACAAAATAGCAATCCACTGTTGAAGCAAACCCTGTCACCACACTACGAAATACAAGAATAATAATCTTTATAAAATGATCTATGTAAAATATACACAAAGCATTTGTTGGTTTCACAGCTCGGTTTGTAGACAAAAGTAAATAACCAAGTGGAGGATCACTATTGGCTCCAAATGTCCCGAATGTATTATTTCCCAGGCTTACTGATATGAAGCACCTGTATGGCTTGGCTCTGCTGAGTGTGCCTCCTGGTTTGCCAGCAGAGCAAAGAATAAGAAAAAATAGACTGTAGATAAGGACTGTAAAGCTGTTTATATGTTCAAAATCTTGTGAACTTGAACTCTGAAGACCTGTCCTAAAAGATATTCACAAATGGTTTTATCGTAATTATATATTGTAACTTTTTATTTTCCCGTAAATCAAGTTTTGGTTGTCTGTTGTATATGGCCTGTCGTCCTTGGAGGCAGCTCACCACCCCACTGTTTTTTCACTTATTTTAAAACAATGAATTCTACCTAGTAGACATAATTCCAGAATGCTTCTCTGGTTCTCAGTTTGGCAACTCATTCTTATTTGTTCCCTTATAAAAACTGCTCACTACTTTAGAAACTTGTTAAGTGTTGGAGCAACATAATATCAGTTTCTGCCAAAAATTCTTATCTTGCGCATGGCAAAAGCTTTATGCAGAGATACAATGCAGTATGTATTGTATGCAATACAAGCAGCAAGCTTCTGCCTGAGAGCCTGCAAAAGCAAATCTGTATTTGAAAATACTGCCTGTGTTGTATTGTATTAAATTGCCTGGAACATTTGCTCTTTACGTGCTGTGTATAATAGAATATGATTGCAGAGCAGATTTGGGTGATGACTGAAATGTTCTATACGCAAGGCAAATTATTTTAACTTCCTCCCAAGCTTTTGAGCAGGGGTGAGTAAGTTGCCAACATAGTTACATAGTTAGTCTGGTTGAAAAAAAGTCCAACTAGTTGCTACAATGTAGAAGTTTTGAATATACGTAACCTGCACATTCAAATGAGTCGGGAGCTGGTGGTCATAGATTACAGGCAGAAGTGTGATTTTCAACAAAAAATGAAATCCTACATACATGTATAGATTATAAAAACTGAAAAAATTATGAAAAACAAAACAAAACAGAAACCCCCAGCAAGAAGACATCGGGGGTTATTTACGAAAGACAAATCCACTTTGCACCTACAAGTGCACTTTCAAGTGCAGTCGCTGTAGATCTGAGGGGGACATGCAAGGAAAATAAAAAACATAAATGTTTGCATGCACATGATTGGATGATAAAATCTGCAGAGGTTCCCCTAATTTCAGAGCTTCCCCTCAGATCTACAGCAACTGCACTTTCAAGTGCACTTGTGTTGAAAAAAGGAGGGATAGGGTTGGGACTTTAGATGAGGCATATGATAAAAACTACCACAGGCCTCCATCCCTGTAAATCCAAAGGGGGGGATAGGGTTGAGACTTTAGATAAGGCATATAATAAAAACTACCACAGGCCTCCATCCCTGTAAATCTATAGATTTACAGGGATGGAGGCCTGTGGTAGTTTTTATCATATGCCTCATCTAAAGTCCCAACCCTATCCCCCCGTTTTCAACACTATCCAGGGATGGAGATGCGTTTCAGGAGTGGAATAGAGTGCCTCCACAGATCTACCACCGACAGTTAATTATGCATTGTCATTTTTTGACTAGCTGACCCAGGTTGATGTGGTCCGCCCTTAGTTTGGTAGTATTTTGGTTTGGTAAGCATGTTTGGTTCCACTCTTGCATTTTTTTTTGTTTTTCCAGTGCTCTTTTTTGCTAGACCAACTATAGGTAGGAGCGGGTTTAGGTGATCACCTGCCCCCTATCTATTTATTAGCACACCTGTGCTCCTTTTTTAGGAGACTTTAAAATTCATAGTTAGGAACTGCAGTACACGGAGTGCCTTGACGTTGGCCTGCACCTTACACAGGTATTTGCAAATACATGCAACTAAACCTCTTTTTTTAATGCATACAGCTAGACAGATTAATTTGGTTTAGTGCTTTTTTGGTTGGTAATTTTGAGCCTGGCAATTATGGAAACATTTTTTATATTCCATATATATATATAATTGCATACTGCTAAAAACGCATTTCATTTAAAGTCCCAACCCCCCCCTTCAAGTGTACTTGTGCAAAGTGGATTTACCTTTCATAAAAAAAACTCCAGTGTTCTATTAACATATCCAGGACTTCAGTTTCAAAATTCAATGAAATGTAACTTTTTACAAGGACATTTTATTGGGGGGGGGGGGGGGGGGGGTTGCCTTCCTCTGGAGTGTTGAGAATTCCTTTATCAAAAAAAGCTAAAATGTTAACATTTCGGGTTAAAAACAAAAGATAGTTGAATTTGTGGGAGTATGAAAAATCAACACATAAATACACAATACAAATCAAGGGCAAATTACATTTGTACAAAGTGTGAATTGTTACAGTGACTTGCTATACAATATGCTTTTGAAAGTGAAATATCGGTATACCTTATGTTACAATATTCTACATATTATGGGTGCTCATTCTGTGCACACGTTTTTTCAAAAGGAGAAGCAAAGAGGGAAATATAGATAAAAAGAGAAGAAAATAAAACACAAACATTTTGGAGTCAACCAAAATCTTTCCAAACGGAGTACATTTTGAACTGTAATTGTAATTAAAGATATTCAATGTCTAAGTAGTTGTAGTTATTATTTTTCCTAGTTAGAAAATACATTTCACTTAAATGAAATCTGCACTGAAAGAAATTTAATGTTTACTATTGCTGACCATTATAAAAATGCTGGTTATCTGGCTGTGTCTGCTTTCAGAGGGGCTGACCTTCTAGGAATATGCAGATCGAGACATTCAAAATGAAGTGTGAACTCAGTCTTATAGAAACCACAGGATAAGCTTAACAGCCATCGGACTAGTATAATAACCCCTTGATGCCGACGAAACACAACATTTTTTTGTGCTGGGAGTGTGGCACACAGTGCGCTCCCAGCACTGAGACCGGGGTGACGGGGTCTCACAGAGAGCCCTGGGTCCCGTACTAAGGATCCAGCTACCCGGATCACCTATGGTTGGCAACCACACTGATCAGTCACAGTGAAGCCCGTCCCGGTGTCTCTCTCTCTTTTCGAAGAGCAAACAAATAGTGTGTGTAAAAAAATATAAAAAAATATTAAAAAGTAAGATAAAAATAAAAAAAAAACACTCTGATCAAGGTTTGATTTAAGTCAGTGCCATGGTTTCTGTTTAGGTCAGTTTATCTTGGGTAGCATTTTTTTTTAAATTAGTATTAGTGTCAGTGTGTTTTACATATGACAAAAAAATCACGAGATTGAGATCAGTCAGCTAATAACGAGAGTTCATGCGACATCGATAAATAATGATACTATGGAATTGAATTATAGGTTTGGTGCGCTGGTACCTTACTCCGGATAAACTACACAAGTTCTCAGGAACTATCTCACAGTCATGTTGGAGGGGTTGTAATGAAGCAGGATCCATGGCCCACATCTAGTGTACCTGTCCCAAAATTAGAAAATATTGGGGGGAGATTAGACAAAAAAATCTGAGAAATAACAAACGATGAACTCCCGGATGACCCTTGGGTCTGTGTATTACACAGGTCCCAAATCCCAACTAAACAGTACCTGAAAACACTAACTCCACAACTTCTGAACGCGGCAAAGAACCAAATAGCACGTAACTGGCAAGAACTTGAAAGTCCATCATTGAGAGGGTGGTGTAATAGAGTAGAGGGAATCTATAACTTGGAATATCTAAGATATAGAGATGAAGAGAACTGGGTGGAGTTCGAAGAAAAGTGGGAGAACTGGAAAGGGTTTAAGTACACGATGGGATACGCAGAAGTGATGGGTGCCTAAAATCTATAGCCTAAAGACATACAATCTAATGCTATGGGGTAACATTGTTATGGATAGAGATGCTGGAAAGCAGGATTTATTGGAGAAGAGGTCAGAGGGGGAGGGGAGGGGGGAAGGGAATCGTAGCAGTGGTAGTTCCTCGTCTACCATATCCTTTAATAATAGGAAGGAATTTCCCTAATTTCCACGCTCTGTTACAGCCCCCTGTGATGGGAGAACAAGGGGAACCTGAAGTGGAGCAGAGAAATACAGGGGTCCATGAAGTATTTCCCTTTGCTCATCCTGACTTGTATATCTCTAATCCAAAAAGAGGTAAAACAAGACGGAAACGCAGGGAGAGCAAGCTAAGATTTAATAGGGCTGTCAAGGAAGTCCTGTTGAATCAGCGTGGGGAGCAGTCCTTGAGAGGCGGGGCCCAACGACAGACAGAAGATGAGGCAGAGGTTGGTCAACCGGAACCCACCCCAGAGGCTACCAGTGAAGGTGATAAGGGGGATACAGATATCCTGGATATTTCGGGTAGTGGCTTTGGCCGTGACCAGGCAGAAGATCCCCTGTTGCAGGAAGCCAGGAGTAATGTTGTAGAGGTTAATGGGGTACCAGTGCAAGGGGTAACAGGAAAGGCCTATCCCTATTTTATCCTTAAAAACTATCTTCTTTACAGAGTAACCTCCGATGAGGGACAAGAGCTTGAACAACTGGTTGTGCCTTCATCATACACCCGAAAAATCCTGGATTGCTCTCACTCTCATCTTCTGGGAGGACACTTAGGGTGGAGAAAACCCAAGAACGGGTGCTCAGGAGGTTCTTCTGGCCTGGGGTATATGAGGGGATTAAAAGGTATTGTGCTTCTTGCCCGGAATGCCAGCTGGCATCTCCCAGACCGAAGTTGAGAGCCCCACTCATACCTCTCCCCATAGTTGACGTTCCGTTTGAGAGGATTGGCATGGACCTAGTGGGTCCCTTAGAGAAAACAGCTCGAGGGCACCAGTACAGCCTTGTCATCCTCGATTATGCCACCAGATACCCAGAGGCCATTCCACTACGTAAGGCGAATGCTAAAAGTATTGCAAAAGAGTTGGTTCAGATGTTTACACGGGTGGGGATCCCCAGGACATTGCTCACAGATCAGGGGACACCGTTTGTCTCCCGTATTATGAAAGAGCTATGTCAGCTATTTAATGTACAGACTCTGAGAACGTCAGTGTATCACCCCCAGACAGATGGGTTGGTAGAAAGGTTTAACCGGACCCTAAAGGGGATGTTGAGAAAGGTCGTTAGCAGGGATGGGAAGGATTGGGACTTGTTACTTCCTTACCTGTTTGCAGTTCGAGAGATTCCCCAAAGTTCTAAGGGCTTCTCCACGTTAGAGCTTTTATATGGTAGGCATCCCAGGGGTATACTGGATATCCTGGGAAGAACAGGGAGTAACTGGGACCAATGTCCTCCAGTATGTTAAAGATATGCGGGTGCGTATGGCTCAGATTGCCCCTCTTGTTCGCCAGCATATGGAGCAGGCGCAGAGTAGGCAGAAGTCCTACTATGACCAGAGGGCCCTAAAGAGACAGTTTGAAAGGGGGGACAGAGTAATGGTTCTAGTACCCACCGCAGAAAGCAAACTTCTAGCACAGTGGCAGGGACCCTATGAGGTCTTAGAAAAAGTGAGCCCAGTAAATTATAAAGTTAGTCAGACGGGACACCGGAAGAAGGAGGCTGTGTTCCACATAAACCTTCTTAAGCCATGGAGGACTAGAGAGGACTGCATGGCCACAGTGGGGGACACCATACATGGTCCACAGGCACCTAGTCATTCGGTGACAATCTCTCCAGAGCTGACACCTGAGCAAATAAAAGAAGCTAGAGGCTTGGTTAAGAGGAATAATGATGTCTCCTCCCCCAACCCTGGACAAACCCGAGAGATTACCCATGACATTATTACAGAACCAGGGGTTGTCGTAAGAGTGAAGTCTTACCGCATTCCGGAGGCCAAGAGGGAAGCTGTAAGGGCTGAAGTCAGGAAAATGCTTGAGCTTGGAGTGATAGAGGAGTCTCACAGCCAGTGGTCCAGCCCCATTGTTCTAGTGCCCAAACCTGATGGGTCCATCAGGTTTTGTAATGACTTCAGGGAGTTAAACAAGGTGTCTAAGTATGACGCCTACCCCATGCCTAGGGTGGATGAACTAGTAGAGCGATTAGCCAAAGATAGGTTCTTCACCACGTTGGATCTGACAAAGGGTTATTGGCAGATCCCATTGACAAAGCGCGCCCGAGAGAAAAGACAGCCTTTGCCACTCCTGATGGCCTATTCCAGTACAGGATCATGCCTTTTGGGCTCCATGGAGCTCCAGACACTTTCCAAAGGCTAATGGATAAGTTGCTCAGGCCCCACACTGAGTATGCAGCCGCATACTTGGATGATGTGATCATTCATAGCCCGGACTGGGAAAGCCATCTGGATAAAGTACAGGCAGTGTTGGACACTTTTAGAAGAGCGGGCCTGACAGCTAACCCCTCTAAATGTGCCTTGGGTCTAGCAGAGGCTAGATACTTGGGTTACCTGGTTGGCAGAGGACTTGTTAAACCGCAAATGAACAAGATAGGAGCTATACAGAGCTGGCCCAGACCGTTGAGGAAAAAACAAGTCAGAGCTTTCTTGGGGATTGTAGGCTACCATCGGAGGTTTATTCCTCACGAGGGCTGCTCCGCTCACTGACCTTATTAAAGCCAGAAGTCCAGACACTGTAAAGTGGAACAGCGAGGCTGAGGAAGCCTTTGCTGGTCTGCGGGCAGTGCTTTGTGCCCAACCTGTGCTTGTGGCTCCTGACTTTGGAAAGGAGTTCTTTCTCCAGACCGATGCCTCAGAGGTGGGTCTGGGTGCAGTTTTGTCCCAATATGTGGATGGTGAGGAACACCCTGTGCTGTATTTGAGTCGGAAGTTGTTAGCTCGAGAACAGCGCTATGCCACAGTGGAAAAAGAGTGTTTGGCGATCAAGTGGGCAGTAGAAACACTCCACTACTATTTGTTGGGCAGGCGGTTTACCCTCGTCAGAGACCATGCTCCGTTAAAGTGGATGCACACCAACAGGGACAAGAACGCTCGGGTCACGAGGTGGTTTCTGTCCCTACAGCCCTTTACTTTTGTGGTACGACATAGGGCAGGTCTCCTCCACAGTAATGCAGATGCTCTGTCCGGAGTACATGGGTTTGCAGAGGTGGCCGCTTCCCACCCATGTGTTAAGCTGGGGGGGAGGATGTGCGACAGGGTACACGATTGTATGTACACCAGTGAGAGGCTGGAAAGGTCACTTTTCCCTGCCCTGGAAGGGGTTAAGCCTGGCCAACAGGTAAACTTCCTCTCTTCCCCCTATTAATTAACAGTCACCTGGTAGGGAAGTGGGAAGTGAGAGCTCAGTGTAAGAGGTATGCTGAGCTGGACGGACAGGTTGGAAACTGTCTGCATTAGAGGAACAAGGTCTGTCACAGATAATTGTTTATTTGGACTGTTATTCTGTTTGTTTTATACTGGAGGCTGGAATAGCCCCTCCAGTACAGTGTAGTGAGGGACACTACTGTTAGCCTCCTAAATTGGAGTAGGCCATTTTGTTTTGTATTATTTCTTTTAAGTGCAATAAAGCCGTATTTATTGCTTAAGATCAGCGACTTTGCTGCATTACATTACCGCTATTTCTGCGACCTTGTCACAATATATATATATAAAAAAACAAGGTATAATACATATGGATGTACAAAGTAGTTGTGATGATATTACGAACACATATCAAAGTTGCAAAATTGTGCTTAGGCATGAAGATTTGTTTTATCCTAAAGCCTTGTACACACAATCAGATTTTCTGACAACAAATGTGTGATGGAAGGGTTTTGTCGGAAAATCCTACTGTTGTCGGAATTTCTGACAAATGTTTTTTAGCATGCTTTAAAACTGTCCGACAACAAATGTGTCTTGTCGGATTATCTGACCATGTGTACACAAGTCCGCCTGAAAAAAAAATCTAAGTACAAACACGCATGCTCCGAACCAATGCTAACCATAAGACAACATTAGCAGAAGTTGCCCAAAGGGTGGCGCTAAAGAGCATAAAAACCACGTTGTTTTGTGTATGTTGGCTGAAAAAAATTCTGCCGTCTGTATGCAGAACAAGTTCACCGCCTACGCCCTTGGCACAAAATTCCACGGCTTTGTCCGATGGAAATCTGATCGTGTGTATGAGGCTTTAGACATGAAGGGGTTAAGATATCAGCAACGGTAGCTTCCAAACTAACGCTTATAGCAAAATCTGCATTGTGCTGCTTTGTTAATACTTTTGTTCCATAAAAGAGAAGGTTGATTTCACACACTCACTGCACACTTCCATTCCTCCAGCCAGGATTAAATTGACTGCAGTCCTCGATGATGTTTAATGATATGCAAATGAATTCTCACAGTGCACATGTGTTTATTTTAATCTACTCCGACATGCATCTTAGATAATGCCTGCTGTGTAATGCAGCTTTAAGGCACAGTTTGGTTTAACTTAGAAGTGTTTGATCAGCAGACCTGCCTGGCACCCATAGAACACTTAGCATTGACAAAATCATCTAACTGGCTGCAGCTAAGTAGCCAGAAGTTTTCTGCAGTGATGACTACTCCTCTTCTGCAATCGCTACACTTAACAGTATTATCCATATGCCAGCGTTTAGACGAACATGCTGAACACAGCACTCTAGATCGTGAAAATTCAACATCTGTAATCCATACACGTTTTATTACTGAATGACTGCTGTCACGGTATGTGGGTGTCTAGCGAGTAAGCCTCAGTTCATTGCATTGCCCGCAATATTCAGCACCTGTGGCTGAACTCTTCTGTCAGCACTTAAAGCAAAGATTCTGCCAGTACTGCACAGCCATCTGCACCATTTCCCTGCTGCATCCACTATTTGGAGCTGTCAGTCAGTATACTGTCTATGTTCCCAAACAATGACTAAAGCAGTTGTATTGTAGTAAAAGGTACCAAAGCAAGGTAACTGATGTGAATGTACAATGTATATGTAAAGCGCTGCGTAGATGGATGGCGCTATACTTGTACCTGAAATATTAATAATAATAACAAGGTAAAAAGCAACCAACAATGCACACAAGGTGGGTTGCAAAAACATCCTAGTATTCAGGAATATACACCAATCAGCCATAACTATTTGACCACTGACAAGTTAATTGAACAACATTAAATATCTTGCTACAGTGGCATCTTAAAGTCAGTGAGATATACAGTATTAGGCAGCAAGTAAGCATGTTGTTCCTGAAGTTGATGTGTTGAAAGCAGAAATAAATGACTGGTCAGGGTGCCCATGCTGACCCATGTCCACAGCCAAAATCGCCTACAATGGGCATGTGGGCAACTGAAGAGGGTGGTCTGGTCTGATGAATCACATTTTTTTTTACATCAAGTAGATTAACAGGTGTGTGTACATTGCTTACCTGGGGAAGAGATGGTACAAATATGCCAAAATAAAGAAGGCTAGCCAGTGGATGCAGTATGATGCTTTGGGCAATGTTTCACTGGGAAAACCTTGGGTCCTGCCATTTATGTGACATACTTGACATGTGCCACCTACATTGTTGATGACCAAGTACACACCGTCTATGGAACCGTATTCCCTTCCGTATTTAGCTTCTATCAGCAGGATAATGCACCCTGCTACACTGCAAAAATGGTTCAAGAATGATTTGAGGAACACAACAATGAGGACTTGGCCTCCAAATTCTCCAAATTTCAATTCATCAAGCATCTACGAGATGTGAGATGCGAGATGTGCTGAAAAAACAAGTCCAATCCATTAAGGCTTCAACTCGCTACTTAGGCCGCGTACACACGATCAGACCGGTCCGATGAAACTGGCCTTAAGGAATATACTAACCATCAGTCAGCCTTGAGGCCAGTTTCATTGGACCAAATCGATCGTGTGTACGGCCCATCGGACCATTTTCCATCGGACCAAAGTTTTAAAACTTGCTTTAAAATCGGTCCGATGGACGCCTGACCATCGGACCAAAACGATGATTAGTACGCAAAAGCATCGGACCAAAAACCTGTGCATGCTCAGAATCAAGTCGACGCATTCTTGGAAGCATTGAACTAAGTTTTTTTTTAGCACATCGTTGTGTTCTACGTCACCGCGTTCTAACCCAATCAGATTTTGGACTGATGGTGTGTACACACATCAGACCATCAGGCCAGTTCAGTGGTGACCCGATGAAAACGGTCTGTCGGACCATTCTCATTGGACCGGTCTGATCGTGTGTACAGTCCTTACAGGACTTAAACAGTCTGCTACCGATAGCTTGGTGCCACATACCACAGCATACTTTCAGAGGTGTAGTGGCGTCTATGCCGCAATAGGTCGGGCTGTTTTGGCAGCAAAAGAGTATTTTTTCGTGATTAAAGGGGGTCAAACGCAATATTAGTTAGATGGTCAAAGTTATGGCTGATCGGTGTGTATGCAATTAATCATTACCATGAGAGTATGGAACTATTTAGCCGCATACACACGATCGGTCAAACCGATGAGAACGATCTGATGGACCGTTTTCATTGGACCAAACCGATCGTGTGTGGGTGCCATCGGTTAATTTATCCATCAGTTAAAAAAAAGCAAACTTGTTTTAAATTTAACCGATGGATACCTAACCGATAGCAAAAAAACGATCGTTTGCAGGCACGACCATCAGTTAAAAATCCATGCATGCTCAGAATCAAGTCGACGCATGCTTGGAAGCATTGAACTTAATTTTTTTCAGCACGTCGTTGTGTTTTACCTTACCGCGTTCTGACACAATCGTTTTTTTAACTGATGGTGTGTAGGCGCGACTGACCATCAGTCAGCTTCATCGGTAAACCGATGAAAACGGTCCATCAGACCGTTCTCATCAGATGGACCGATCGTGTGTACGCGGCTTAATTTTGCTGCATGCATGCACAATTTATTTTATATCAATTAGACATACATTTTGTGATGGTAGCTAGCTAGTCTTTGGCAGCTGATTCAAGAACGGACACCTTTTTTCAGCCACCTGTGTTTATCCAGCCTATCTCTGTTCAATAGAAAATAGAGGATGCTGTTGATTCAGCAACCTGTGCAACACGGTTAATACCTAAGCTTTGCATTCTACCTTGTACAGGAGTGATATCCCCATACCCCTCTATTAACTGCTTCTAAAAATGATCTGCATACACCAAAACGGACAACATGTCACATGATGGTTGACCAGTATATATCAGTCAGAAACAATGTTATAATTATACTTTACCAATACATACATCCAATAAAGTTTTTTGGTCATTCAACATTGGGTAATAGGTGGAAAAACATTTCCAACACACACCCTGCAAACCTACTAAATCAATAACTGATCATGGATTAAAAGATTTATAGACTCCAGAGAAACAGACATAATTTTCATTTGTACAACTCTAAGTCCCCTTTCACACTTACACGACTTGTCCCACTCCATTATTTTCAATGACTACCATTCATACTGGCATGACTTTAAGTAGTGCCGACTTCAAAGTAGTCCTTGCACTACTTTGGTCTGATTTTGATGCCACTTACACAGGCATTTATTGAAATCGCGGCCGCGAATCGCGACAAAATCGCGGTAAAATCGCGGCCGCGAAATCGCGGTAAAATCTCACGACTTTGAAGTCGTACAAGTGTGAAAGGTGTCTTAGGTAAGGCCTCGTCTGAAATATTCAGTACAGATTTGGGCACCTGTTTTAAAAACAGATATTGGGGAACTGGAGAATGTGCAGAGGCATGGAGGAGCTCAGCTATGAGGAAAGATTAGCTGAACTAAATGTATTCTCTATTGAGAAAAGGCGAGTTAGGGGGATATGATGTACATATATAAATACATAAGTGGTCCATGTAGTGAATTCAGTGTAGAGTTTGTTCACTTTAACCACTTCAGTCCCGTCAAAAATGTACCCCCTTCCTGACCAGAGCACTTTTTGCGATTCGGCACTGCGTCGCTTTAGCTGACAATTGCGATGCTGTGCCCAAACAATATTGACGTCCTTTCTTTCCCACAAAAAGAGCTTTCTCTTGGTGGTATTTGATCACCTCTGCGTTTTTTTTTTTTTTTTGTGCAATAAACAAAAAAAGAGTGTCAATTTTGAAAAAAAGCAATATTTTTTACTTTTTGCTATCATAAATCCCCCCCCCCCCCAAAAAAAATATATATTTCTCAGTTAAGGCCAATATGTACTTGGCTACATATTTCTGAAAAAGGTTATAGCGTCTACAAAACATAGGGGATAGTTTTATGGCATTTTTATTATTATTATTTTTTTATTAGTAATGGTGGCAATCAGCGATTTTTATCGTGACTGCGACATTTTGGCGGACACATCAGACACTTTTGACACTAATTTGGGACCATTGTCATTTATACAGTGATCAGTGCTATAAAAATGTACTGATTAATGTGTAAATGGCACTGGTAGGGAAGAGGTTAAACACTAGGGGGCGGTGAAGGGTTAAGTGTGTCTTAGGGAGTGATTCTAACTTTGGTGGGTTGGTCTACAAGTGATACTACATTGATCACTGGATTAATTTCTAAATGTACAAAATATAACTGGATACTAATATTTATAGGTGATAACACCAGGTATAGTTGATCCAGGGAACATCAAATTGCCTCCTGTGGGATTAGAAAGGATTGTTTTTTCCTCCAACTGGAGCAAATTGGATGATACTTTATGTGTTTTTTTTTTTTTTGCCTTTCTCTGGATCACTTATGAGTATAGGATTGTGTATATTGAGGTTTTCCATTTGTTTTTTCTATTTGTTAAACTAGATGGTATTTAAATATTTTGAAATTTCCTGCTATCTTGTAAGAAATTCAGCTCTGCAATTAACTTATGTGCAACACTGTCTCGCCTTTGATTAATACAAACAGATTGGTCATGTTTCAGCAATCTTAATAAACATCACTATGATGTGGGATGAAGCTCCGGCAGTAAGAAAATCTTAACTAAAACTGAGATTGCAGAAGTAGAAAAGTCGCCATTTAATAAGAGCAGAGCCGGGGTTATTATAATTCAGTATGAGAGATAGTGGAGTACCTAAATTGCCCAAGATGCTGGATTTACAGAAAACTGTCAACATAATATATTTTTTTAGAATTATGTTGACTAAGGAAAACGTGGAGATTTCTAAAGTAGACAAATACACAAAATTCTACAAAATATATAACCGTGTGCCAATGCATTGACTGTGTGTTGGATAATGTTTTTATTTATAGTGGTCTTTAAATTCTTTAACCACTTCCCGACGGCCATACGACTATGTACGGCCGCAGGGTGGCTCTACTTCTCTTTTGATGGCTGCCCCTTTCCTCGTTCCCCGCGCGCGCTCCCGAGCGTGCAGGAGGGAACTTCTGTGCTGGCCGTGTCCCTTGGACACAGCCAATCACAGATTGCGGTAAATAGCCAATCACAGCGGCTATTTACAGCGTGATCTGTGCAGCCAATGAGAGATGATCTCAAATGTAAACATATGAGATCATCTCTCATTGCCGGCTCACACAGAGAAAGCTCCTGTGATGGGGAGAGGAGACCGATCTGTGTAGGAGACCTAGATAGGGACACAGATCGATCACCTCCCCACTCAGTCTCCCTCCCCCACAGTTAGAACACTATGCAGGGTACACATTTAAACCCTTACTCACCCCCTAGTGTTATTCCCTTCAATGCCAGTCACATTTATACAGTAATTAGTGCATATTTATAGCACTGATCGCAGTATAAATGTGAATGGGGCCAAAAATGTGTCCGATGTGTCCGCCATAATGTCGCAGTCCTAATAAAAATCGCAGATCGCCGCCATTACTAGTAAAAAAAAAAATATACCAAAAATATGTAGAAGAATACGTATCGGCCTAGACTGAGAAAAAAAAAAAAAAAATTTTTTATTTTTATTTTTAATTGGGCTATTTATTATAGCAACAAGTAAAACATATTGTGTATTTTTTTCAAAATTGTCACACTTTTTTGTTTATAGAGCAAAAAATAAAAACCGCAGAGGTGATCAAATACCACCAAAAGAAAGCTCTATTTGTGTGGAAAAAAGGACGTCAATTTTGTTTGGGAGCCACGTCGCAATTGTCAGTTAAAGCGATGCAGTGCCGGAAGCTGAAATTTCACCTGGTCAGGAAGGGGGTATATGTGCCCAGTAAGCAAGTGGTTAATTAACAGTTAACTAAATTAGCTCAAGTATAGCTTGATTGATACTTCTGTGTGAAAGAAACAAATATATCTTCTTGGTTCTTTAAAAAAATCTAATATTAGAGGACCAGGTATGTGTAGGAAGTACCCTATCCAATTATACATGAAATCCATTTGTAATGTGTAAATAATATGGTCAGAAGATTGATGGGATTGATTGATGGGATTTGACTTCCCTAAAGCCTCTAGAACATGACAGTAATTTAGCTCCTTTCGGGATATAAATATTAAATAAAAGGTATTAAGACATACATCTTCTGCTAGATTGGAGATTGTAAATCAGAAGTATTAGATCCAGTAACCTTGTTAATGAAAGATCTCCAATATTTGTGGATATATTTATAGATAAGTTTACCTTTTTTTAAATAAATAAATACACATCTTTTTGCAGGTAAAAAAACTGAGCCTATAAAACATTGCACCCGTGATCAGCAGATAACAGGTGCCAAGTAGGACTCCTGCAGACTTGCCTGTGTATCTGTCTGCTTGTGTCTCATAAGGGAAGACAGATAAACATTGACAGGAGGAGACAATGAACTACTAGAGCGCTCAATGGTGTCACAGTAGTTCATTGGGAACAACAAGCCGACAGCCGCAAAGGCTGTCAGGACTTGTAGTTCTCCCATTCACAGAACCACTGCTGGCAATAGATGACGTGGCAGCGACTCAGTTGTGGATCCCAACGCACAGTCAGTGCTTATCATGATGACTTGTAAGTGCTTACTGTATTTTGAGTGACTGTGTGTACAGTTGGACAACTCGGCTGTCCAGTCTTCGTCCTTGCTGTCAACTTGTATGAACACTGTGGCATCAGGTGGATGGCCATGATTTCTTTAGATTGTGCAGGGAAAAGATCCCTCGCTTGCTGTCAATATGGGGCATGGGGTGGAACCGGTGCAGGTGAACTTATCCTTTAAAAGTCCCTGCCCTTAAAGGAGAAGTATGGCCAAAGCGGTTTTGCTTTTAATTTTGCAAAATAAGTACATTAACCACTTCAGCCCCAGACCATTTGGCTGCCAAATGACCTAGCCAATTTTTGCGATTCGGCACTGCGTCGCTTTAACCGACAATTGCGTGGTCATGCAACGTGGCTCCCAAAACAAAATTTACATCCTTTTTCTCCGCAAATAGAGCTTTCTTTTGGTGGTATTTGATCATCTCTGCAGTTTTTATTTTTTTGCGCTATAAACAAAAATAGAGCGACAATTTTGAAAAGCAATATTTTTTTTCACTTTTTGCTATAATAAATATCCCTAAAAAAAAAAAATCGCAATAATTGATTGGTTTGCCCAAAAGTTATAGCGTCTACAAAATAGGGGATAGTTTTATGGCATTTTTATTAATAATTTCATTTTTTTACTAGTAATGGCGGCGATCATCGATTTTTTTATCGTGACTGCAACATTATGGCAGACACATCGGACACTTTTTGCACTATTTTGGGGCCATTCACATTTATACAGCGATCAGTGCTATAAAAATGCACTGGTTACTGTGTAAATGTGACGGGCAGTGAAGGGGTTAATCACTGGGGGCTAGGAAATGGTTAAGTGTGTCCTAGGGAGTGATTCTAACTGTTAGGAGGCATGGCTATGAGTGACACGTCACTGATCACTGCTCCCGATGAGAGGGAGCAGACAATCAATGACATGTCTCTAGGCAAAACGAGGAGATGCTGTTTTTACACTGGCATCTCCCCGTTCTTCAGCTCTGTGACCTGATCGTGGGACACCGGCAGACATCGAGTCTGCGGGCACAGTCACAGAGCTCGTGGCAGGTGCACACGCACGGCGGCAAATTTAGACTGACGTAAATATACGTTGATTTGCCATTCTGACGATGTATATGTACAGGAACCGGACCTTAACTGATTAATGCTATATTGGTACATAAGGGGAGCTAGACTTTAGGAAAAAAAAGGTGAACTTAGCCTTTAGGGATCTATAACCTAAGCTGTGATCAAAATAACTAGAACGTGAAGTATAAAGTGCAACAAAATTTCCTTATGTTATTCTAAATATATATATATTTTTTATGTTTGTTTAGATATTTTTTTAAATTGTTGTCTGTATTATTTTCATGTACTTATTCCATCTGAAATATCCAATTTATCCTGCCATTTACCTTTTCTTCTTGTTCTAAATTGATCACACAGAAGATAGAACATGTCAAGATAGATATTGATTGTCCAAGAAAATGATGGGAGGTGTGAAAATGTGATTTAATAACATAATCCAATCACCATGATGCATGAATGACTTGGGTGAGTGGAAAAACTGAAAATTGTATACTCACCTTTCCCTAATTTTCCTTTCTTGATGCATCGTCATGGCAGCATACACATGGGTTTGTGACTCTGTCCCCACAACTGATAGGACCGGTTAACTATAATACCGCATACACACAATCAAATTTCCGACAGGAAAAGTTCGATGTGAGCTTTTGGTTGGAAATTCTGACCGTGTGTAGGCCCCATCAGACTTTTTCTGTCGGAATTTCCAACAGCAAGAAAAGTTCTTGTCGTAAATTCCGATCGTCTGTATGCAATTCCGACTCGCAAAAAAAACATGCATGCTCGCAATCAATTCGACGCATGCTTGGAATAATTTAACTTCATTTTTCTCGGCTCGTTGTAGTGTTGTACTCTTTTTTTTTTTATAAATTCTTTATTTTTGAAATTCCTTTTTTTTTTTCTTCTTCCATACAGATAACTAAGCAAACTTTAAACAATATCATTTATACAATATCATTCTTATCTTAATCTGCATCTTCTTATCAAACAGCTCCACCACTTTTAATAATATTAACCTGGGACCCCCCCTGGTTACCCAACCTCCCAATAGAAAACTTGCCTAACATTTAGGACAAGCAGAAAGAAAAGAGAGAGAAAAAAAAAAGGGAGAAAACCGGCTCCTCGCGCCCTTATGAATTCCATTCCCTATATTCCCTATATGGTGACCAAATCTCCCAATATTTTTCTTCTTGTTCTCTCAGTACCATCGTTAAGTTTTCCATCTGCTAAATCTCCACTATTCTCCCCATCCATTGCATTTTTGTTGGGGCTACTGTACTTTTCCAAAGGGATGGTATAAACGATTTACCGCGTTCTTGACGGTCGGAATTTTGTGTGACCGTGTGTATGCAACACAAATTTGAGCCAAAATTCAGTCGGAAAAAAATCCAGGTTTTCTTGTTGGAGTTTCCAATCGTGTGTACGCGGCATAAATCAAAGACAGACCCAGCCCACAGCATTCTCTGTAACTCTCACCATTTGGGTGGGCATCTGTATGCTGCCATGAAGATGCACCAGGAAAGGAAAATGACGGAAACGTGAGTATACAATTTCTGTTTTCCTAGGGCATCATGGCAGCATAGACATGGAAACTCACCATACGGGAGGATGCAAGAAATGTTTTGGAATCATCAGTAGTGCAAGTATGCACCATGAATTTTCCAAATTTTACTGTCGCCAGCCGGGCTCCCATAACACAGAGAAAAGATGTAAAAAGCATATGGGAAGCAAAAGGAAACGCTGTCACTTGCGTGAACGCTTGTTTAAAGCTTTCTTGAGAAGCCTGCACCACCAGAATGGGGCTCCAACCATATAGCTCATTTAGAGACTGTAGAGGAAGACTTCCACCCAGGAGAGGCTGAAATATGCCCCCCAGACCACCAGAATGGGGCTCCAACCATATAGGCTCATTTAGAGACTGTACAGGAAGGACTTCCACCCAGGAGAGGCTGTACCTGGCTGGGGCGACAAACGATAAGGGATACCTCGCAATTCTAGTCCTGATCAGGTGAGGAAAAAAAGGAGAATTCTGTGGGTCTGGTCTGTTTTTGATTGAGCCCTGGTTCACACTGATGCTACTTTGAAATCGTGCTTCTTTACTTGAAGTAGCGCGATTTCAAAGTAGCAAGGTCAGCGCGATTTCAGGTGCTACTTGATAGACATTTGTGTGGCTTCATACACAGATGTCTATAGAAATTGCACCTAAAATCGTCAAAAGTAGTGCAGGAACTACTTTTGCAAATCGGTGCCGCGCCGCAAAATCGGTGTCGCACCAATTGGAACAGTGCCATTGCCGGCAATAGGCTGCGACTTGTCATGCGATTTGATCTCTCAAATCGCATAACAAATCGCTCCAATGTGAACGTAGGCTTATAGTGAACCAGTCCTATCAGTTTGTGGGGGCGGAGTTACAACCCATGTGTATGCTGCCATGACGCACCAGGAAATTTACTTTACCATTACAGAACAGGTTCAGTTGAATGTGACCAACTACTGCTAAATTAAGCCCTGTATAAACAATCTTTACAGTCATCTAAAAAACAAAATCACAACATACCAGTACCATAAAACTTTCACATTTATAGAGTAAGTTACATTGTAGATATATAAAAATGCAACATCATTTAAATTCTGATCTACAACCACTAAATGTATATGTCCCAGTTCCCAGGGTTTAGTAACACTTTAAGTGTATAATATTTTGTTGTGCAAAATAACCATACATTTACTGCTAAATATGCAAAGCATTTAATAGCAGTAGTATCTAATTTACTGGATTAATATGCTTTTTTTTAAATATCAATACAGCCTTGTTATAAGATTGCATGGACGAAAGCGTTAGGATTTTGATAATGTTTATGTAGTCTTTAAATATTTACATAATACCAATTGTCCCTTATTAACACAGATGTCACTGATTTATTATTTCCAATAATATCATGTTGTGCTATTCCCCAACCATCTTCTGTCTGGAGTCTCCACATAATTCAAAATAACTACTGAGTTTCTATAGAAATCCAATTCAGACTTGCTGATATTAGTGGCTGTAAAGTCAGAATGCATTATTTGCATTAAAATAGAAAACGTTCTGTGTCCAGCGGTGTGCCCCATTTCCCCCGATGTGCCATCTGCCTTGATGTACCATGTGCCATGTGCCCTTATGTGCCCTGATGTGCCATGTGCCCTGATGTGCCATATGCACTGATGTGCCCTGTGACCTGATGTGCAATGCGCCTTGATGTGCCCTGTGCCCTGATGTATGTGCTCTGTGTCCTGATGTACTGTGCCCTGATGTCCCGATGTGCTGTGTCCTGATGTACTGTGCCCTGATGTGCCCTTTGCCCCGATGTGCTTTTCCCTGATATGACACAGCATATCAGGGCACAGCACATCACATTAGGGAACAGTACATCAGGGAACAGGACACAGACCATCAGGGCACATGTGCTTGATATGCTGTGCCCTGATGTACCCTGATGTTCCGATGTGCTGTGCCCTGATGTGCTGTGTCCTTATGTCCTGTACCCTGATGTGATGTGTCCTGATGGTCTGTGTCCTGTTCCCTGATGTACTGTGCCCAGGGGTGGACTGACCATTCGGGGCTCTCTGGCACTGCCCGAGGGCCCCATGCCACTAGGAGGCCCTATCAGGGTTGCCAGCCTCAGCAAAATCAGGGAAAGTATCTAAAAATCTTGTTTTTTTTTGTTACATCTGTCCCTGAAATGTGCCTTACTGACATCCTTTTGGTCTAAAATAGCTGCCCTGCCTTTCCAGTACCTTTGCAGTGTGTGTGTGTGTGTATATACAGTACTGTGTGGCTCCATAATCTATTGCCTGGGGGCCCCATAATCTCCTATTGCCTGGCGGCCCCATAATCTCCTATTGCCCGGGGGACCCCATAATCTCCTATTGCCTGGGGGACCATGGGTTGTCAGTCTGCCCCTGACTGTGTCCTGATGTGCTGTGCGCTGATATGCTGTGTCCTGATGTCCTGTACCATGATGTGCTGTGCCCTGATGGTCTGTGTCCTGTGTTGTTGTTTACAATCACTTTAAGTGCCTTACAGCTTTCCACTTGCTGACCGCCGCACGCCAATAGACGTTGGCAGAATGGCAGCGGTGGGCAAATGGGCGTACCTGTACATCCCCTTTAATTTGAGGGCCAGTGGGTGTGACCATGCCCGCCGGTGTCCCACGATTGTGGCACAGAGAGGCAGAACGGGGAGATGCTGAGATTACTGCTTAGATTAACCACATCATGCAGTAGGTCCGTAAGAACGATGATCAGCTTGAATTCCGTCACATTGGCAACACTAGTTTTGATAAGCATGCAGGCATAGTGGCAAACGCCAAGCAGAGAAAATGTATACTCCTTGCTTTATTGTTCATGTAGTTTCTCTTTATTTTGTCTTTACATGATTAGAGCATTGAATGGCTGTAAGCTGTGTACACTTGAATCTCTGACCAATAAAAACTGTTATTGATAAAAAAAAAAAAAAAATTGCAGATCGCTGCCATTGCTAATAAAAAAAAAAAATAATAAAAATGCCATAAATCTATCCCCTATTTTGTAGACGCTATAACTTTTGCGCAAACTAATCAATATACTCTTATTGCGATTTTTTTTTTTACCAAAAATATGTAGAAGAATACGTATCGGCCTAAACTGAGGAAAAAACATTGGGCCAGATTCTCATATATTTTCGGCGGCGTAGCGTAAGCCATTTACACTACGCCGCCGCTGCGTACTAGAGCAAGTGCTTTATTCTCAAAGCACTTGCTCCGTAGTTTTCGCTGGCGTCTCGTAAATCGCCAAGCGTAAACCCGCGCAATTCAAATGGGGCGGCTTGTATTTAAATTAAGCGCGCCCCCGCGTCGAACGAACTGCGCATGCGCGGGCCGGGGAAAAAGCCCAGTGCGCATGCTCCAGCTCACGTCGGGAAGCGTCGTTGAAACCGACGTCAAAACGATGTGAGCGTCATTTACGCAACTCCCTATTCGCGAACGAGTTAGTAAAACGACGTAAGCGACGGAAAAAGCCGACGCTGACCCGACGCCATACTTAACATGGCATCCGACGGGACCCGACGGCATCCGACGGTACTTCGTAAGGTTACTCCACATAGAAGCTGGGGTAACCTTACGCGAACAAAAACGACGTACGCGACGACGGGGCGGCGTAAAAGCGATCGAGAATCGGCGTACTACCTCATTTGCATATGCAAATGCAAAAACAATGTAAAGGCCACCTAGTGGCCGGAGTTGTCATTACACCTACGATCCGAAAGTGTAATGCTTTTACACTTGTCGGATGTAGAAGCGTATCTATGCAAAAGTGATGCTAAGCATCACTCGCATAGATACGAGGACAAAAAAAAGGCGTTACGACGGGGTATCTGAGATACTCCGTCGTAACGCCTCTGAGAATCTGGCCCATTGTATTTATATATTTCATAGATATAGAAACACTTAGTTAGTGAGGCGAAACTCATCTACCATCATCCAATCACGTGCAAGTAAACATGACGTTTTTTTGGCCTTGCACAAGATTGGGTATTCTTTGCAGTGAATTGTCACCACATTCTCTAAGATAGAGGAAAATTCCCTGTAAAGTGAAAATTCCTTTACAAAACAGCCTATTTTTCTTTAGTAATAAACAAGCAATGTTTCCTGCGTAGCCTACATGTATGTTCTTTCTTGTATGCAGTGAGCAAACCAGAATCTTATATGCATTCTCTACCATAGTAGTAAAGGGACAGATGGTGGGACCATTTGTAATGCACTCACACTAATTCTGAATTGAAGTGATTTATTTCAAATGTCGCAATTATATTTCTTTGCTATGGATGTCAGGAAAATTCATCACCGATTTAAATCAAGGTCTTTTTTCATTTATAGATATACCCAGAATAATCAACACAATTATGAAGATATGCTGACATCGCAGATGAATCTGTAAGATGAGAAGGAAGTTTCAAATTAATCCACAGTCATAAACCTTGTACATCATCAGCTAAACCATGCAACATCCCATGGGTAAACAGCATGTGCGTTGTAAATTATCGACAGTCTGAAATTATATGAGCAGTATTCCCACTCCTAGGCAATGTGTTTGTTGTTTCTTGCCTAAAAGCTAGCATTACAAACATGACTTTTGTGTGATCAAACCTAGGCTTCATTGATTTTATATGCATCATATTATATGCATATATCATATACTTAAGTCATAAATTTAAGTCCTGCTAGATCACTTAATGCGGGCCCCTTTTGCAGGTATAGCTATAAAATCCAGTAAAACACTGTCTCACCCAGCTATGCACATGCTCAGTTGTTCTCCATTCTTGGCATTGTGCCAAATATCAGAGCCACTAGAGGCTGATCTGCTAACAGCCTAAAGATTTACTGCTGCTCAGGGGCTCTGGGCTTCAGCAAAATGTCAAGAAGAAACAGGAGAAATGCTGGAGGCAATTTACAGCACACACTAATTTTGGCAGCATAATTATCAAGTTGTTATCAGTAATGTTTCGCTTTAAGAAGATCTATCATTATACTTTTTTACAGTTCAGGTCCCTATGGGACATAGTACATGTAGTATGTTGTCTCATGTTTATAAGTGATTTCTAACCCTAGTTATGAGGTCCAACCTATCCCCCCTCTCCTCCTGCCATGGCTGATAAGACAATAGCTACAAAGGAGATAGAAACTTCATACCTGCAGCTTGCATTGGTTGGGAGTACTTTTCCAAAACAAGTGGAATACAGAGGCTAAAAGAGGCTAAAGCCTCATACACAGGATTGGATTTTCAGTGGACAAAGCGTAGGACTTTTGCCTGAAGGGCGTTGGCCAGGAACTTGTCTTGAATCCAAACGTCGGACAATTTGAGAGGGTGACCATCCAACATTTGTTGTCGGAAATTCCAACAACAATTGTCTGATGGAGCATACAGACGGTCGGATTATCCGTCAAAACAATTGATAATTGTTGTTGGAATATCCGATATTGTGTACGGCCCTTAAGAGTGTAAGCTCTGTGAGGGTAGGGACTGATGTGAATGTACAATGTATATGTAAAGCGCTGTGTTAATTGAAGGTGCTATATATGTACCATAGATATTAATTGTTTTGTGGTATATTTGTTGTGTTAGGTATGTTCCCCAGCAATGGTTACTGTAAATAAGGAATGCTACACTATGCTACAAATGACAAATATACCAAGATTTTTTTTTTTTTTTTTACATTGGCCAAATAGGATTTTTCATCTAGTTATGAAGCTAAGCAATTTGGATAGACTAGGCAAAGAGCTTAGCCTATAACCCTCTAGTTACTGCTATCTGTACTGACCAAAACCTGTACAACTGAGCCAAGCAGCAGGATCAGTATCTGTATAGCAAGCCAATACCAAAACAACATCAAAGCAGTCAGCCAGGTTTGCTCACAGCAAGGAACAGCTGTAATGCAACACTGAAATACATTTTTAATAACAGATATCCATAGTTGCACAGAGCATGAAATGTGTTGTTATTATGTTATATGTATTTTTTTAATAATATCAATATTTGTATTATTATTATGCCTTTTGATTAGTATAGTCATTATTTCCCCCACCGTTTTGCTTGTTTTGTTGATTGAAATCGGTAAATCATTAAAATGGGTTGCCGATTTTGTTGGCCTTTTAATTCCATGTGAGTTTTCTACAGTTGTGAACATTTTCCACAACTGTCACATTATTGGCCATCATGAGTGCATTTCTTTGTAAGGCCGCGTACACACGAGGGGATATGTCCGCTGAAAACGGTCCGATGGACCGTTTCAGCAGACATCTCCGCTCGTGTGTATGGGCTAGCGGACAGATTTCTCCACCCGACAGATTTCAAAGCATGCTTTGAAATCTATCCGGTGGGAATCTGTCCGCCCGACATGTCTGCTGGTTAGTACACTTACCAGCAGACATGTCGGCCCCCACCGCCGCCGCGCCGCTGCCGAATGGATTCGGCGCATGCGCGGAAGTGTTTTACTTCCTGGTGCGGTGACGTGGCGGTGACGCGGCGGCGTCAACGTCACCGCCGCGTCACCACTACGTCACCGCGCCGTCCGGCGGCGGGGAATTTGATCCGATGGTGTGTACACGCCATCGGATCAAACTCCCGATCGGACATATCCGATGGAAATGGTCCGCGGACCGTTTTCATCGGATACATCCGATCGTGTGTACGCCGCCTAAGACTAGATATGGAATATTAGATTTCAAGCATCCTTGGATACAGAAACATACTTGATTAGCTGCCTCTGTATTATGTCTGCATTATGTTAGTAGTAAAGAAATTTGTATAAATTAAAAAAAAATATTTTACATTTAAACTCAAGTCCACTATAAGCAAATATTGTCTAAATACAAGAGGTGTGAGTATTCTTATTTACATTTTGGCGTGCTTTGGTGTGCTTTGTTTAGGCTCCTGACATCATCAAGACCAGAGCAGGTCTATTGTCTTGCTGTGAACATGAGGATGCAGAGGGACAGTCACAGCCAGATCCTGGGGGATTGCAGCCTGTCAGGGATGGGAGAATCATATAAAATGTTTCTCCCCCCCCTTAGACAAAATTTTTTTTTGTTTTTTTCCTGCTGGGCTTTATTATTTAATACAAAATACGCAATGATTATGTGATGCCAAAAATAAACCAGATACAAACTCTACAACACAGTGCAGAGTTTAAAGTGACCCTTCCCTTTACCCATGTAAAAGTGTCACTTTACTGCAGGGGTGCCCAATCTTTTGAAAAACGAGGGCCACTTAACCACTTCATTACTGGGCACATAAACCCCCTTCGTTCCCAGGCAAAATTTCAGCTTCCGGCACTGCGTCGCTTTAACTGACATTTGCGCGGTCGTGCAACGTGGCTCCCAAACAAAATTGGCGTCCTTTTTTCCCCACAAATAGAGCTTTATTTTGGTGGTATTTGATCACCTCTGCGGTTTTTATTTTTTGCGCTATAAACAAAAAAAGAGCGACAATATATATATTTTTTACTTGTTGCTATAATAAATATCCCATTTTTTTTTAAAAAAAACTTTTTTTTTTTCACAGTTAAGGCCGATACGTATTTTTCGACGTATTTTTGAAAAAAATAAATTTAAAATCGCAATAAGCGACTGGTTTGCGCAAAAGTTTTAGCGCCTACAAAATGGGGAACAGAATTATGATTTTTTTTATTATTATTTTTTTTACTAGTAATGGCGGCGATCTGCGATTTTTATTGCGACTGCGATATTGCGGCGGACATATCGGACACTTTTGACACAAATCTGGGACCATTCACATTTATACAGCGATCAGTGATATAAAAAATGCACTAATTACTGTATGAATGTGACTGGCAGGGAAGGGGTTAACACTAAGGGGTGAGGAAGGGGTTAAATGTATTGCCTGGGTGTGTTCTAACTGTGTGTGGGGAGGGGGGTGACTGGGGGAGGTGACCGATGCTGTGTCCCTATGTAAAGAGACACAGATCGTTCTCCTCTCCGCTGACAGCACGTGGAGCTCTGTGTTTACACAAAGAGCTCCACGTCCCTGCTGTCATCTGTTCGGTTTCCCGCCGATCGCATGTACCCGACGGACATCGCGGCTGCCAGGTACATGCATCGGATCCCCAGCGATGCGGTGGGACAGTGTTTACCCGCCACGCGCCACCCAGTGGCGCGCGCGGGTAATGCACACAAATCACGTCCAAAGACGTCAAGTTGGCGCCTCAGATCCGCGCTGTTGACGTATTATGTCAATAGCGCGGGTCTGAAGTGGTTAAGTAACTTGGTAACCTGTCGCGGGCCACAGTGAGTGGAGCGGTGGATGTCATGTCCGTGCCCACTATACTATTATACTATACCATTTTTTTTTAGCGAATCAGATTGGAGGTAGGACACAAGTTAGTTTAGGTCTGTCACTACTTCGAGGTGAATGGAGGGTCCAATTGGTCAGGCTGTTGGACTGACCGTGTGAAAGAGGCCCAAGGCTGCTTTCACACTGATGCGCTGCGGTTTCCCCCTGAACCGCGGGTGCAAAGCAGTGTACCTTTGGCTTTCCTGCACTTTAAATAGACTTCTATTATATTCTGCAGGTTTGGTGCACTTTCTGAAAGCCCACCAAACTCGCAGGTAATAACAGAAGTCTATGGCTCAGTGCAGGTAACCCGCAAGTAAACTGCTCTGCACCTGTGGATTAGTTTGAAAGCAGCCCAGTAACCACTGCAGAACAGATATAAACTGACCTTTAATAACGGTATTCTATTCCATCCCCGAGCAGGAGGTCGCGGGCCACATCAGAGGCCTCCGCGGGCCACATGTGGCCCCCGGGACCACTGGTTGGGCACCCCTGCTTTACTGCTACCCTCCCGAGAACCACATAATCCATCCTGTAGGGACTGGCATAAGAAAACCCTATTTAAGCTCCAAACTGTTATAGATTTGGATTGTACTGTATACAGGGCTATGGACTCCAGGTATAGGTGAGCATGAGGCTACCCTCCCGCTTTTTCCATATGAAAGAAATGGGCCAATCACAAGGAACCTGCACTGTCACATGGGAAAGGGGGAGCAAGTAACATGCTCACCCTGGAAAAGTTGGGTATTCCACTTTGCTTCCTATGGCTGAACAGAGTCATGTAGGAGCAAAAGAAATATGAATATATACTGCAGTGAAGGAAGGATGCATGAGGGAAACGTGGGTTGAGTGACTCTTTTGCTTTGCCATGCATAGGCAAATGAAAGGGTCACTTTAAGGGAACCACCTGTCCATATTGTGACAAGTCCTGACAGACCAGAGCATTTATTGATATTGATGGAAATGCCTCCTTACAGAATCGTATTTGCAACAAACTCACCCAGAGTACAAGAGAAATTAATAATTCAAGTTTTTGATCTTACTCTAAGCAAAGCAATTGATATTGCAAGAACCCATGAGGCTGCTCAGGCACAATTAAAACTCATGGCTCAGTGAGATAAGTGTAATAGGGAAGGTTCCAACTCCTCACTGACAGGCGCAATTAGATACAGACAAAACAAAAACCATGGCAGTTCACCCATGTGGCAAAGAGCTGTTCTGCAAAGCTGTTCTTCACAATGGAAACAAAAGCAAACACTAGGCTAAAGCATGTCTTCCCACAGATATGTAGGATATTGATGCAGCTTCTAAAATTGATTCCTTTGACGTCATTTGGAATTGTAACGAAGTGAAAAATCTACCTTTGCAAATGTAATCAACGAAGATCAGCCGGCTCACATTATACACAGAGATTGCATTAGGAAAAAAGGAAAGCACGTAAAATTCAAACTAAACCCAGGTGCACAAATAAATGTGATACCGTTGAATACATTTCAATAGAAAGAGCCATTTCTACAAAACACCAATGCATGGGCACTGTAAAAATAACAACAACCAGTGGATTTCAAAATCAGGTTAGTACTGAAGCCAATAAAACCTCTTAAATTAAAAACATGTGCCGAATGGTTACGAAATTAGGCCAAAAATTCTTTGTACACTTGTTTAATTTTTGCAGCATTATTTTGGACAAAACGAAATGTAACATATAGTGATGAGAACCAGGTGGCCCTTAACATGTCCGTGTATAATGTTATTGTTAAATTGTTCCTTTTTGGTTCAGGGAGGTGCTACAGTACATTTTTCTGTAGGAGGTCCAACATAGGGTTTGATGTAGCAGCATGTTTATTGTGTCCTGACTGCCTTCAAACTCAAAAATATGACATTATTAGTATTATTATTATTGCTATTATACAGGATTTATATAGTGCCAACAGTTTGAGTCCTTTCCCCCTCCCCTGCTCCATGCTCCAGTGAGTACTGGGAGGAACAGAGTGGAGAATAGTGCATTATAAAGGGAGACAGAACATTTACAATATAAACTCAATATAAACTCAATACAAGATGGTTAGGAGGGCCCTGCTTCTAAGAGCTTATGCTCTAATAGGGAGGGGCAAGTGAAACAAAAAAGGTAGTAACTTTGAAAGATGAAACAATGGGAGAAATAAAAGATTCAGTTATTAGGTGAAGTCGGGATAGGCTTCCCTGAAAGATACGTTTTCAGGGATCACCTAAAAGTGAACTGAGTGGGAGATAGCTGGACAGATTGGGGTAGAGGGTTCTAGAGAGAAGCATTGGAGCAGGAGACAATGGAGCTAGAGATCAGAAGGTCTTAAGAGAACAAGAGGATGGTTTGGGTGATATATTAAGACAAGATTGATGATGTAGCTTGAAGCAGAGTTGTAAATGGCTTTGTATGTTGTTAGTATATTGAATTTAATTAATTGGGCATTCAGAAGTCAGTGAAGGGTTTTGCAGAGAGGGGTAGCAGAAATTGAGTGGTTGGTAAGGTGGATGAGTCTGGCAGCAGCATTTAAAATAAAATATTAGTTCTTCTGACAGCTGGGGCCAATGGTAAGAAGGTAAAAAAAAACACAGGACTGGTGTATGTCTACATTGAAGTAGCACATAAAAGTTCTGTCACAGTGATGCAACAGGTACAGACACGTGTTCCAGTGTGCTAGTCACTAGACTATATATTAGTTACTGTCCTGTGCCAGGGAAAGGGGTGTTAAAAGAAACTTACAAGACCTGAAGGACCTGGTATGGATTTGGAGGGGGGGTACGCTATTTTTTTTATGAATTTTCAATTGCCGTCATTCTTTGGTTTACATTTAAGCCATCAGCCTGCTAACAGTTGAGTCATCTGTTGTTAAGGACGCGGCAGCCTGCTTCCCAGGCCCCTCCTTAACAACCAGCTATTCTTAACACAGAATTTGATCATTTTTTGATCGATCTGAATTGTTCCAAAAATGTGGAATTCATTAGAAATCAAATAAGCCATTTCAAAGAAATATTACTCTTTCATTCGAAGATTCGGATACATTCAGACCGAAACAAATTGCACATGTCTAACAGAAACTGCGCTACCAGTTTCTTCACTAGATCATGGCACACAGCTCATTTAGTAGCAGAGCTGGATCTGCCTATTGCTGATTTTTTTCTAAAGCATGTAGTAAGTCTAGATCTGTATATATAAGCGACAAACATATAGTACTGCTGGAACTTTCTATGACCAGCTTCTGTTAGTCAATAATAAATAACACTACAGCAGCTTTCCTATGAATGCATCTGTTTGATAAAATGTGGTTTATGTATGTAACATACAAAATAGTTATTATAGGAAAAGAGCAGTAACCATTTTTTATCTGGTCAGGCATGTGACTAGGGAAAACGAATAGAATGGATTTCCTGCTAGCTATAATGGGCAGTTGGAGAGCCAGACTTAGACTTTTAGTGAGAAGCACATTATGGACCAGATTCAGGTAGATGGGAGAATCTTTAATTTGGAGTAACTTTTCTCATTTACGTTACTCCGCCGAAACTTTAGGAGCAAGTACTGTATTCACAAAGCACTTGCTCCTAAAGTTGCGGTGGCATAGCGAAAATGAGCCGGCGGAATTCAAATTGGGCGGGTAGGGGGCGTGTATTATTATAACTAGGCGATCCCGCGGCGAACGTACTGCGCATGCGTAGACTGTCAGTGCGCATGCTCCAAATTCTGTCAGTGAACGTCAATCCCTATTTACGGACGTTTTACGCAAACGACTCGAATTTTTTTTTTTCGACGCGATGACGACGGCCATACTTAACATAGGATACTCCACTAGGGGGCTGCTTTATCTTTACGCCGCGTATCTCTTACGGAAACGTCGGAAAGTCACTGCGTCGGGCCCGAATACGATTGTGAATTGCCGATTCTCGCTGATTAACATATTCTCGGCGTTAATCAGCGGGAACGCCCCGCGCGCCATTTTTAAAATTGCAGTTCCGATACGACGGCGAAATACAATTACGCCGATCGTATAGGAACTCCAACCCGGCGTTTCTTGTTTTCTGCTTACTGAAAACAGAAACGCCGGCTCAAAGTGAGAGTTAGGCTGGAGTATCACTGATACTCCAGAGTAACTCTACCTGAATCTGGCCCACAGTCATACACTCCAGTTAATATTTATGCAAATTGCGCCTCAGCAGATCAATAATAGGAAAAAAAAATCTATAGCTAGGACATGCCTAAGCAACCTGAAAACACAGTAATCGCCAACCCTCAACTAATGGTCCTAAAATCATGAAAATAAAATGTTTTATGTGCATCATCATCCTGCTTGATGATGGGCTTTTACTAAAAATATTTGCTGTTGATGGAGGTGCAACTAGGATTTTCTATATAGGATGCAATACAACTCTATAAATGAATCATGCTTTATAGTAACATAATATACCCAATTCAGTAAGTCTACCTGGTAGACAGTAAATACTCAGTTATAATTATAACTGTATGATAAGCACTCATCCAGCTTGCTCTTAATCGTCCAGGATGAGTGCTGATCATACAATAATTATTATGAGTGAGTATTTACTGTCTACCAAAATTAGAGGTAGACCTACTGAAGTTGGGCATATTATGCTACTGTAATTCATTTAAGGAGCTGTATTACATCCCATATAGAAAATGCTAGTTGCACCTCCATCAACAGAAAATATGTTTAGCAAAAGCCCATCATAAAATAGTGTAGCGAAAATAAGTATTAACTTTGGTTGCATTATGGAGAGGACCTCCTAAAATGGTGCCTTAATGTGTAAGTAAATTGAAAATTCAAAAGTTATGTATAAAAAACACAGTGGGATTGATTTAAGAAAACTGGAGAGGGCAATATCTGGTACAGCTGTGCATGGTAGCCACGGATATACCTGACAAAGATCCTCTCCCGTGCCCTCCTCCTTCTGCGCTCATCTAAAGTCAGTAGTATAGCTATGAGCAAGGATGCCCCTGGCATGTTGGCATACAGATTAATGTCCTGCAAGTGTGGCTGCTCAGCTCGTCCCTAATGGTGTTGCTTTTGCTGACATGTAGACGGATTGTCTAATTTTAAGCAAGCTTTTATTTGGTCTAATTTTAGACCGGCCGTGCAGCTGATAAGCACATCGTGTAGACTGCGCTGCACAAACTTAATTTTGTGAATCGGCGTATCTCCCTCATTTGCATATTTGCATAGCAAATCAATGGTGTGTCTAGTGCAGTTTTGCACGCACGCTGCGCCGGTCTATCCAAATTACGTCGGTCTAAAAAAATGTGGATTTCAGGCGTATATCGTTTTGGGGATTTTTAGACTTACGCGTGCCTAACTCGTGATACTCCGGAGTAAGTGCTTGGTGAATCTGGCCCTATGTTTTTTTCAACCCGATCATTAAAACGGCCTTGCCTACACATGATCGGAAAAAAAATGCTCTAGCAAAGTGTGGTGATGTACAACACGTACGACGGCACTATAAAGGGGAAGTTCCATTCGGATGGCGACACCCATGGGGCTGCTTTTGCTGATTTCGTGTTAGTAAAAGACGATTTGCGCTTTTCAGTCTGTTACAGCGTGATGAATGTGCTTACTCCATTATGAATGATAGTTTTACCAGAACAACATTATAAACAACATAAAAAATTAGAGCATGTTTGGAATTTTTAATGGCCATTCTTTACATTGTGAAAAATACTCTGGAGCCCACACACGATCGTTTGTAATGACAACCCGGAAAACGGTCGTGTGTATGCGGCATTAGTTCCACTTGAAATAAAATGTTTCACGATGTGAAGTTGTGCTTCAGGTTATTCAAGGGAGGCAGAATTAAAAGTTTTGATTGTAATGGGAATAAGATGAGGAAGTGAAAATGGTGAATTTTTTTAAAGAACAAAAACACAATTTTCATCATGGATCAACCTTCCAGAAAACTGTGTAGGTGTTTGGAATTCAAAAAACCTTTTTCAAGATTTCAACTAAACAAAAAGTTCAATATTGAATTCAAGTGAGGTTATGATTCTGCACACTACAAACATGCACTCAGTAAATATAGCATAGTACAAAGCCCCATACGTAGATTGTTATTCCAATTGTATTACTATAATTTTATAATCATAATATTATTTTTATTATATTTTATCAAACTTATGCACTCCGTGCAACCTCTCCAACTATCCTTGCCCTCTATCTGATCACTACCTTATTAGTTTCACTCTCTCCCTCTCTTCCACCTCCTCTCCCTCCGAACGCCTAACAGTTACCCGTAGAAACCTATATCATCTCAACCTTTCTCTTCTCTAGTCTGCTACCGACCACCTCTATGACACCGACCTAGCCACTTCTGTCTACAAAACGTCACTTCTAGTGGACACACTAGGACTGGACACACTAGCCCCCCTCACTACACACAGAATCAGGCCCCGTCCCCTTAAATCTTGGCAGGCACATGACGCTAGAAGTCTGAAAAAACACAGCCGTGCTCTTCAGTGCCTGTGGCCCAAGATAAAGTCTCAGAAAGATTTCAACTAGTATAAATCTGCCCTCCAAAAATAAGATTCCTGCCATCTCACTGCCAAGCAGGCTTATCTCATCTCTCTCATTAACACCTTATCATCCCATCCCCATCATCATCATTACTTCCCTCTTTCAACCCCACCACTATAGACGAGGTTGCGAAAATACTTGCCAATGTGCATCTTACCACCTGCCCTCTGGATCCTGTTCCCTTGCAAATGCTTCTTTCACCCTCTGGCTCTACTCTACACTCACTAACTCACAACTTCAATCTCTCCCTCTCTTCTGGCATCTTCCCCATCTCTCTAAAACATGCACTTGTCAGCCCCATACCTAAAAAGCCCTCACTGGTCCCATCCAATCTTAACAACCTACGCCCCATTTCCTTGCTCCCCTTTTTTAACCAAACTCCTTGAATGTCTGGTCTACAACCGAGCAACCACCTTGCTGATAGTAGCCTTCTTAATCTCCTTCAGTCTGGATTTCATCCTCAACACTCCACAGAAACTAGTGAAAAAATGTTGTTACTGCGATGACACAAAATACTAATTAACCCCTTAATCTTGGTTAATGAAAAACGTATGTATGATTAAATAAAGTGCTAAATCCAGTGCAGTGATGTACGTGATATACCACAGTAGATAAATAAATAAGTGAATGGCAATATCCAGCTCTCTCAAGCGTATACAAATGCGTTCTGCTATGTGCGACTACTATGCTAACAGACAAATTTAAATAAATATATACAATGTCCAGCTCTCTCTCACATAAAATGTGCGTAATACTATGTGCAGCTATTATGCCAGCAAACAGATGTAAATATAAATATAAAGTGCAAAGTCATAAAACGTGTGTGCAAAAAATATATGTGAAAGTTCATAAGTGTTCATAACACATCCCGAATGGTGTAAAAAAAACACAACTTCACAGTTGGAATCCAATAATGGAATCATTTAGATGATTAATCCTGGTGTTATGTCTCATGCATATAGGGTGCAGCGGACTCTTCCACCCGACAGAAATAAGTGCTACCACCACCAATGGCTGAAATGAGCACTCACCAGACCCCAACTGGTAATAGGCCCCAAACATATTCCGTTTCAGTCAATGGATATGTCCTCCTTTTTCCTCTCACAAGATTTTCCTTAATGCCTCAAAAACAATGGGCTCATCATGGTGTAGTACGTAAAAAAGGTTTTATTTATTTAAAATAAGGTAAAATCAAACTACTCACGAGAGGTGCTTAAGACCAGCACCTAGTATCTTTGGAAGTATCGTGCATAGACAGCCGCTCACCAGCGTATCTTTGGGGTGTGTGTCCGGCTCCTGCTCCGCTGTGGTCCCACAGGTCAAAATGCACTCCCTCTATGCGTTGTCCACCTAGCTTCTACGTCTTTCGCAAATGTGTGTCATCAGAAAAGCTTCAAAACACACGTTTTAGGACTTTGCACTTTATATTTATATTTATATTTACATCTGTTTGCTGGCATAATAGTTGTACATAGTATTACGCACATTTTATATGCTCGAGAGAGAGATGGACATTGTTATTTATATATTTATTTAAATTTGTCTGTTGGCATAGTAGTCTGGATATTGGATATTGGCATTCACTTATTTATTTATCTACTGTGGTATATCACGTACATCACTGCACTGGATTTAGCACTTTATTTATTCATACATAATTTTTCCATTTTTCGTTAACCGAGATTAAGGGGTTAATTAGTATTTTGTGTCATCGCTTATTCAGACCAGCGCAGTAACAACATTTTTTCGCTTTTATACCTAAACCTCCCTGAAGGTTTACATAGTACTGCAGCAGGTCAATATAATCAATCCTTTTGCGCCGGTGAGACCCACCACACTTTTTTACTCCACAGAAACTGCTGTCCTAAAACGATTGCCGCATACACACGTTCGTTTTTTGTGATGAAATAAAACGACATTTTAAAAAACGGCATTTAAAATGATCACCACTGTACCATAAAATCAAATAATATAAATAAAAAGTGCACAATAACTAAATCCAACATACTTCTTACTCCCCTCCCCTCCCACCCCACAGCAGGTGTCCCCACCAGAGTCACCCCACAGCAGGTGTCCCCACCAGAGTCACCCCACAACAGGTGTTCCCCATCAGAGCCCCCCACAGCAGGTGTCCCCATCAGAGCCCCCCCCACAACAGGTGGTGTCCCCATCAGAGCCCCCCCACAACAGGTGGTGTCCCCATCAGAGACCCCCACAACAGGTGTCCCCATCAGAGACCCCCACAACAGGTGTCCCCATCAGAGACCCCCACAACAGGTGTCCCCATCAGAGACCCCCACAACAGGTGGTGTCCCCATCAGAGCCCCCCACAACAGGTGGTGTCCCCATCAGAGCCCCCCACAACAGGTGTCCCCATCAGAGTCACCCCACAGCATGTGGTGTCCCCATCAGAGCCCCCCACAGCAGGTGGTGTCCCCATCAGAGCCCCCCACAGCAGGTGGTGTCCCCATCAGAGCCCCCCACAGCAGGTGGTGTCCCCATCAGAGCCCCCCACAGCAGGTGGTGTCCCCATCAGAGCCCACCACAACAGTTGCCCCAAGATCATTAGAGCTGTACCTGTCCAACTGTGCCTGTAGCTCAGGCACGCTGCGATCAGAAGCACGTTGCAGGGAGTGGGGCATACGTGACATCTTCAGTTGCTAGGAGGGGGGGATGATTGATAGCAGCTCCGGTCAACCAGAAGCCTCTCATCAGCCGCCTATGTCTGTGAGAGGAGCTGACACACACAGAGGGGCAGGGGGGCAAACAGGGGACTGCTACAGTACAGTGCGGCTGTTCCACGCGCACCAGACTGGAGGATTAGTGGAGACAGCGTTTCAAGGGCCCTGCTTGGGGGCCCCTGGCCAGCTCTGGGGCCCCAAGCAATTGCTTGTTTTGCCTGTCTAGTTCCGACGGGCCTGGCTATTACCCTTTGTTCCACTTGACCCTCCCTTCTAGCTTGTAAGCTCTAATGGGCAGGGCCCTCTGATCCTTCCTGTTTTGAATTGTATTGTAACTGTACTGTCTGCCCCCATGTTGTAAAGTGCTGTGCAAACTGTTGGTGCTAAATAAATCCTGTATAATATTAATAAAAATGTGACAATCTGTCCAACAGTTTTTAGTAATCAAAATAGACACCACATAAATGTGTATGGAAAGAGAATAATAAAGTCTCTCAAAATAATAGCCATGCAATTGAATTTATAGAAAAACAAGCTCATTTCTGGGGCTCACAGGCTTGAAGTAATAAAGGAGAAGGAGAGAGGAGAGACGAGAGAGACGAGAGAGACGAGAGAGACGAGAGAGACAGACAGAGAGACAGAGAGAGAGACAGAGAGAGAGACAGACAGAGAGACAGAGAGAGAGACAGAGAGAGAGACAGACAGAGAGACAGAGAGAGAGAGAGAGAGAGAGAGAGAGAGAGAGAGAGAGAGAGAGAGACGTGTATTGTGGATCTTATCTTGGTCAAAATGTTCTGCATTACCTGCACAGAGCATCAATAATTGAGGCAATGCTGGAAAAAGTCAGAGCAGGCCATTATTCATGCAGAGGATAAGTAATATGCAAAACAGAAACTGTGAAAGACGGGAAGACAAATAATTAAGGCTATGCTTTATAAAATGGTCTATGCTTTACAAAAAAAAGTGTTGAATTTAGTCCCAAATGTCCACCAGAAGACTGAATATATAAGCAATTTTTTGAGACTTGGTACTGCTCCCTCTAACCCTGCTGTCCTAGGCACTGGCTTCCAAATGCCATCATAGTACATATGGCCCTGTTTAAAGGCAGTAGATTAGTAATTCCATAGATGCAATAGGAAATCTCTGCACTGGAACTTATCTTTTAACCAGTTTGTGCCCTAACCGTTTTCTCAAGTCTTTGCGGTCATCAACCGCAGGCCCTGCACCCAAACTTATGGCTGGGAGGTAAGTGTGTGGGGCAGATTTGTCTTTATAGTAATAATAACCTGCCAGAAGTTCTAACTGTAACCCCCTTCACTGAAACAAATGTGCTTTGTTGCAGTCTGTGTCCCTACTGAGAAATTTCCTATAACTTCCCAAAAGGAAGTAAGGACAAGTCTCCCCAATGAAGACACATACCACAATAAAAACTTGCCTTTCCCCCTACTTAGCCCACCACTGAAAGCAAGTTTTGTCTGGATTTGGGGTTTAATAGCATCATAAATTAATACAAATTTATGCCCAAAGTAACAGAACCGAAAACGAGGCCATTATACATAATAGAAGAGGTAAACTTACATAAGAATGTTAAAGTAAAACTTAACGCAAAGCTCTTTTTTCCCCACTTTGGATAGAGTAAGGAAGGATTTAAAACCCCCATCACATTTTTTTCCCATCTGTTCTATTGAGGAGATTTCCCTTCACTTCATGAACTATAGCTATAACACAAAATGAGAGAAAATCCCTGGTAGTCAATAGAACTAGTGTACCCATTGAAGTAAAAAAAAAAAAAAAAAAATGTGCCTACAGTCATACTTTAAATGATATTATAACACTGTAGACTTTACAGACTGTATGTAGCTATTATTATTATACAGTATCAAATGTAGATTGTTCAGATGACAAGTTTCGTTGTTGAAAAAAAAGTTAAGCCTTTAATTGGGTGTTTTTATAGTATGCTCAGATGTGAGAATCCATTGGATATATACACTGGGCTAGATTCAGATAGAATCGCCTATCTTTAGGTGGACGTAGCGTATCTCAGATACACTACGCCGTCGTAACTTTGAGCGGCAGGTACGGTATTCAGAAAGAACCTGCGCCCTAAGTAACGGCGGCGGAGCGTATCTGGTCCGGCGTAAGCCCGCGTAATTCAAAATAGGAAGGAGGTGGGCGTGTAGTATTCAAATGAGCCGTGATCCCACGTAAATGACGCGTCTAACGGCGCATGCGCCGTCCGTGGACGTATCCCAACGTATCTTCTTTCTGAATCTAGCCCACTGCGTCCATCAATGGATGTTGCAATAAAAGGAGTAAGGGCTGGGCAGAACCAAACACTATAGTAGAGGTTAAAGTTAATCCAATTATAAACCCAAAACTAAAAACTTGATACATTGTCGCTTACCAATAATTAGATGTAATGGCTACATTCATTTTCCTTTTGTTCACCTGGTGATCTGGACAGTAACACACCTCCTGTATTTGAGTGCCCTCATTCTGGATGAATGAGTACAAGGAGACACCTTAACCAGTTAAGGACCGCCGCATGTACATTTACGTCGGCAGAATGGCACCGACAGGCACATCAACGTATATATACGTTGGTGCCTTGAGGGGGTTCGGGGGTCCGATCGGACCCCCCCCCCGTACATGCGGCGGTTCCTTCAGCTCCGGGAGCGATCCGGGATGAGGGGGCGGCTACTCGTTTTCAGCCACCCCCTCGCGATCGCTCCCAGCCAATGCGCGCGCCCCGCCAGCCTCTTCCTGTGCTAAGTGTAAACACAGGAAGAGGGAAGTGCTGTGTTCCTCCTCGTGTCGGTCTTTTCGTCCGACGCCGAGGAGAGAACACATCACACAGTAAGTTGCACATAACAGTACACTGACACAGGTACACATAGGCACACTTAACCCCTTCCTGTCACCGCCGATCGCCCCCCCCAGTCCACTGTAACATTGTGTCACTGAATACAGTTATCATTTATTTCTGATAACTGCATTTAGTGTCAGTGTTGCAGTAAAAAGTGTCAGGGCAGTTAGTCTTAGCCCCCTTTAGGTCTAGGATAGCCCCCTACCCCCCCCTAATAAAGGTTTAACCCCTTGATCACTGCCCTAGTTAACCCTTTCACCCCCTATTGCCAGTGTCACTAAGCGATCGATTTTCTGATCGCTGTATTAGTGTCACTGTTGCCGCTAGGCAGTTAGTTTTTTTTGAGGTTCGCCGCCAGGTTTATATAGCGCTAGGTACCCCCATAAATAAAGTTTTTAACCCCTGATTGCCCCTAGAGTTAACCCTTTCACCAGTGATCACCATATAAGTGTCACTGGTGACGCAGGTTAGCCAGTTCGTTATTTAGGTTTTTAGAAAGCTTTAGGTACCCCCATATATTACCATACAAAGGTTTTAACCCCCTGATTGCCCCTTAGTTAACCCTTTCACCAGTGATCACCGTATAAGTGTTACGGTTGACGCTGGTTACTTAGTTTGCTGTTTATAGCATCAGCGCACCCGCCGTATATTACCCAATAAAGGTTTAACCCCCTGATCGCCCGGCGGGTGATTTAAATTAAATTTTAGCGCCAGTTAGGGTGTGCATCGCCCCAGGCAGTGTTCGGTTAGTGCCAGTAACGCTTACACCCACTCGCAAAGCATACACCCCCCTTAGTGGTATAGTATCTGAACAGATCGATACCTGATCTGATCAGATCTATACTAGCGTACCCAGCAGTTTAGGGTACCCAAAAACGCATTGTTAGCGGAATCAGTCCAGATACCCGCTAGCACTTGCGTTTTGCCCCTCTGCCCAGCCCAACCCACCCAAGTGCAGTATCGATCGATCACTGTCACTTCAAAAACACATCACACACAACTGCAGCGTTCGCAGAGACAGGCCTGATCCCTGCGATCGCTAACAGTTTTTTTGAAGCGTTTTCTACATTTGCCTTTCTATAGCCAGGTGCTTTTTTTACCCGTGAATCATCACCAGTCTACAACTAAATTTAGAGCCCAAAATGGCAAAGCGGATGTACAGTGGTGAAGAGGCTGTTAGGTTCATGTGCATGTCGTCAGATGATGATGAGGAGGTCACGCATCTGACAGATTCGGGCTCAGAATATGATCCTGTTTACGACAGCGGCTCCATGTCAGATAGCTCGGACGACGGAGTAGTGGTCCCTGCTAAGGCCAGGCGCACCCGACCCCGTTCTAAGGTTGTTGAGGAGCAAGAACCGCAGGACCCTTGTATGGAGCAGAGAGCGAGTACTAGCGCCGCTATTCCTTTTGGTGGATTGGCAAGCACCAGCGGCCTAGTACACCCTGGTCGTTCATCCAGCACTGCAGTATCACGTGGTGACGTGGCGAGTCCCATAAGTGCAGTTCAAGCTGGCGAGGTGGCAAGCACAAGTAGTGACCCGCTGCCACCAAGAAGAAAACAAAGACAGGCCCGTCGTGCCCATAGTGCCCTTCCTGCAGAATTCGCCTATCCTGATTGGGTCCCCACCACTTCTGCAGCACCTGTACTTCCCCCATTCACTGGCAAACCCGGAATTCAGGTGGATACAGCAAATTTTATGCCACTTGATTTTTATTCGCTGTATTTCACAGAAGATCTCTATAGATCTATTGTGGACCAGACTAATTTATATGCTGGTACCTACATCGCCGCTAATCCCCAGACCCTCCTTGCCAAAGAATGGAAACCTCTTGAGGTTTCCGAATTTAAGACCTTTCTGGGCCTTACCCTCAATATGGGCATACACAAATTTCCTCAATTGCGCATGTATTGGTCCACAGAGCCAATTGACCAAATGCCCATATTCTCTGTTCACATGGCCAGGAAACGATACGAGATGATCCTGCGGTTCCTGCATTTCAGCGACAATGCACTCTGTCGTCCACGTGGAGACCCTGAATTTGACCGGCTCTACAAAATTCGGCCCCTCATAAACCATTTCAACGAACGTTATGCAGCCTTGTTTAATCCCCAGCAAGTTGTCTGCGTTGACGAGTCCCTGGTTAAATTTGCTGGCCGCTTGTCTTTCAAGCAGTTCCTTCCCAGCAAGCGTGCCAGATACGGGGTCAAGCTCTATAAGCTCTGTGACAGGGCAACAGGCTACACATGGAGCTTTAGGATTTATGAGGGCAAAGATAGTCACGTAGAGCCGGAAGGATGCCCAGATTACATGGGGAGCGCTGGCAAGATTGTCTGGGACTTGGTGTCACCCTTATTCGGAAAGGGGTACCACTTGTATGTGGACAATTATTACAGCAGCGTGCCACTTTTTAGTCACTTGTTTGATCATCAGATTGGAGCATGTGGCACTGTGCGACCTAATCGCCGGGGCTTTCCCCAGCGGCTTGTAGATGCCCGTATAAAGCTGGGGGCGAGAGCCTGCTGCAGATGTAATAATTTGCTCGCTGTGAAGTGGCGGGACAATAAGAATGTTTTCCTTCTTACCACCCTTCACGCAGACACGACAGTACAAATTCGTACGGCGACTGGTGTTGTGGAGAAACCCCTCTGTGTCCACGAATATAACCAAAATATGGGAGGGGTGGACCTCAACGACCAGTTGATGGCGCCGTATCATATTGCCCGTAAATCGAGACGCTGGTACAAAAAAGTGTCTCTACATTTATTCCAATTGACTTTGCTGAATGCTTTTGTCTTATACAAAACTTCAGGACAGAATGGATCCTTCCTCCAATTCCAGAAGGATATCATCAACGGACTCCTGTATCCAGGAGGTTTTCCACCTCACCATCCCCTACCAAATGCAGTAAGCCGACTGCATGAGAGGCATTTTATATATGCCCTCGAGAGTACCCCTACCCAACGAGCCCCCCAAAGAAGATGTCGTGTCTGTAGCAAGCGCGGATTTAGGTGTGACACCCGTTATTTTTGTCCCCGATGTCCTGCCGATCCTGGTCTTTGTATTGGCAAATGTTTTGAACGCTTCCACACACTAGTGAAGTATTAGCGTAGGGCAAAACATATCACAGGCTAGGCACACGTACACAGGGTCTCCCAAGATGCCATCGCATTTTGAGAGACCCAAACCTGGAACCGAAAAGTTGAACAGTTACAGTTACAAAAAAAAGTGTAAAAAAAAAGTAAAAAGTAAAACACAAAAAAAATATAAAATAAAAAAAACAAAAATAGTTGTCGTTTTTATTGTTCTCTCCCTCTCTATTCTCTCTCTATTGTTCTGCTCTTTTTTACTCTATTTTATTCTGCAAAGTTTTATTGTTTTGTTTTTTCATGCTTGCTTTTCAGGTAAGTAATTTACTTTACTGTTTTCAGGTACGCCATTCAGCTGTTGCGCGGACTTATTTATCTTGACAGCAACGGCGTTTGCTCCCACGATATATAAAGCCGTGACTCCAGTGCTGTAGGAGGTGATTTCACCACCACAGTTAAAAAAAGAGCATATATGCCGAAGCATGGGGGCACTAGGGGTGGAGGAGCGATTTTGCTCCTAATGCCGCGTACATACGGTTGACATTCCTACGGAGGCTTTCCCGTGGAAAAGTCTGATCATGTGTACACGGCATAGAAAAGTCTGACCATGTGTACACGGCATAGAAAAGTCCAACCGTGTGTACGCGGCATAACTTTTTTGCGGGAGGATGCCCCCATGCTTCGGCATATATATATATATATATATATATATATTAGGCACAGGTTGCGTTAAAAAAAATGTTTTATTTTTTACTATGTTTTTTTTATTGGTATTTGCTTTGCAGGTATGGTATGATCTTACTGTTATACTGTAATGTTACTTTGTTTTAATGTTAACCATCATTTGCTTAGCAGGTACGCCATTCAGTTGCAGCGCGGATTTATTTAGCGTGACAGCAACAGCGTTTGCTCCCACGATATATATAAAGCTGCGACTCCAACGCTGTAGGAGGTGATTTCACCACCACAGTCCAAAAAAGAGCATATATGCCGAAGCATGGGGGCATTAGGGGCGGAGGAGCGATTTTGCTCCTAATGCCGCGTACATACGGTTGACCTACCTACGGAGGCCTTACCCGTGGAGAAGTCTGACCATGTGTACACGGCATAGAAAAGTCCGACCGTGTGTACGCGGCATAGAAAAGTCCGACCGTGTGTACGCGGCATAACTTTTTTGCGGGAGGATGCCCCCATGCTTCGGCATATATAAATTCACTCCTCACTACCTATCACAGTTTCGAAGGCCATAAAATGTCAAAATAGCACAAAAAAAAAACCAAATGACCCCATTTTGGAAAGTAGACACCCCAAGGAAACTACTGAGAGGCATGTTGAGTCCATAGATTTTTTTTTTTTGTCCAAAGTGATTGAATAATGACAAAAAAATAAATAAAAAATAAAAAATTTGCCACTAAATGATATATTGCTCACACATGCCATGGTTATATGTGGAGTTGCACCCTAAAATACATTCTGCTGCTTCTCCTGAGTATGGGGATACCACATGTGTGGGACTTTTTGGGAGCCTAGCCGCGTACGGGACCCCGAAAACCAAGCACCGGCTTCAGCATTTCTAAGGACGCAAAATTTTTGATTTCACTCCGCACTACCTATCACAGTTTCGAAGGCCATAAAATGCCAAAATGGCACAAAACCCCCCCAAATGACCCCATTTTGGAAAGTAGACACCCCAAGCTATTTGTTAAGAGGCATATTGAGTCCATGGAATATTTTTTTTTTGCCCCAAGTGATTGAATAATGACCAAAAAAAAAAATAAAAAAAAAAAATGTACAAAACATTGTCACTAAATGATATATTTCTCACACATGCCATGGTTATATGTGGAATTGCACCCCAAAATACATTCTGCTGCTTCTCCTGAGTACGGGGATACCACATGTGTGGGACTTTTTGGGAGCCTAGCCGCGTATGAGACCCCGAAAACCAATCACCGCCTTCAAGATTTCTAAGGACATAAATTTTTGATTTCACTCACACAAATCTTGAAGGCAGTGCTTGGATTTCGGGGCCCCGTACGCGGATAGGCTCCCAAAAAGTCCCACACATGTGGTATCCCTGTACTCAGGAGAAGCAGCAGAATGTATTTTGGGGTGCAATTCCACATATGCCCATGGCATGTGTGAGAAATATATCATTTAGTGACAAAGTTTTGTAATTTTTTTTTTTTTGGTCATTATTCAATGACTTGGGACCAAAAAAAAAAATATTCCATGGACTCAACATGCCTCTCAGCAAATAGCTTGGGGTGTCTTCTTTCCAAAATGGGGTCATTTGGGGGGGTTGTGTGCCATCTTGGCATTTTATGGCCTTCAAAACTGTGATAGGTAGTGAGGAGTGAAATCAAAAATGTATGCCCTTAGAAAGACTGAGGCGGTGATTGGTTTTCGGGGCCCCGTACGCGGCTAGGCTCCCAAAAAGTCCCACACATGTGGTATCCCCGTACTCAGGAGAAGCAGCAGAATGTATTTTGGGGTGCAATTCCACATATGCCCATGGCATGTGTGAGAAATATATAATTTAGTGACAACGTTTTGTAATTTTTTTTTTTTGGTCATTATTCAATGACTTGGGACCAAAAAAAAAAATATTCCATGGACTCAACATGCCTCTCAGCAAATAGCTTGGGGTGTCTTCTTTCCAAAATGGGGTCATTTGGGGGGTTGTGTGCCATCTTGGCATTTTATGGCCTTCAAAACTGTGATAGGTAGTGAGGAGTGAAATCAAAAATGTATGCCCTTAGAAAGCCTGAGGCGGTGATTGGTTTTCGGGGCCCCGTACGCGGCTAGGCTCCCAAAAAGTCCCACACATGTGGTATCCCCGTACTCAGGAGAAGCAGCAGAATGTATTTTGGGGTGCAATTCCACATATGCCCATGGCATGTGTGAGAAATATATCATTTAGTGACAACGTTTTGTAATTTTTTTTTTTGGTCATTATTCAATGACTTGGGACCAAAAAAAAAAATATTCAATGGACTCAACATGCCTCTTAGCAGTTTCCTTGGGGTGTCTACTTTCCAAAATGGGGTCATTTGGGGGGGTTTTGTGCTATTTTGGCATTTTATGGCCTTCGAAACTGTGATAGGTAGTGAGGAGTGAAATCAAAAATTTGCGCCCTTAGAAATGCTGAAGGCGGTGCTTGGTTTTTGGGGTCCCGTATGCGGCTAAGCTCCCAAAAAGTCCCAAACATGTGGTATCCCCATACTCAGGAGAAGCAGCAGAATGTATTTTGGGGTGCAATTCCACATATAACCATATCATGTGTGAGCAATATATCATTTAGTGACAACTTTTTGTAAACATTTTTTATTTTAATTTTTTTTGGTCATTATTCAATGACTTGGGACCAAAAAAAAAAATATTCAATGGACTCAACATGCCTCTCAGCAGTTTCCTTGGGGTGTCTACTTTCCAAAATGGGGTCATTTGGGGGGGTTTTGTACTGCCCTGCCATTTTAGCACCTCAAGAAATGAGATGGACAGTCATAAAATAAAAGCTGTGTAAATTCCAGAAAATGTACCCTAGTTTGTAGACGCTATAACTTTTGCGAAAACCAATAAATATACGCTTATTGCGATTTTTTTTACTAAAGACATGTGGCTGAATACATTTTGGCCTAAATGTTTGACTAAAATTTAGTTTATTCGATATTTTTTACTTGTTGTTATAAGAAAAATCTTTTTTTTTCAAAATTTTCGGTCTTTTTCCGTTTATATCGCAAAAAATAAAAATCGCAGAGGCAATCAAATACCATCAAAAGAAAGCTCTATTTGTGGGAAGAAAAGGACGCAAATTTCGTTTCGGTAGAACATTGCATGACCGCGCAATTACCAGTTAAAGCAGCGCACTGACAAATTGTAAAAACACCTTGGGTCTTTAGCCTGCATATTGGTCCGGGTCTTAAGTGGTTAACCACTAGCCGACCAGCCGCCGTGGTTCTACGGCGGCAGGTCGGCTCTCCTCGGCGAGAGCCCGTAGCTCTACGTCGGGACTTTCGCGGCCGCTAGGGGGCGCGTGCACGCCACCGGCGGCCCGCGCGCGCCCCCCGCTCGCCCCCGAGTCCCGCGCGCGTGCCCGGTGGGCGCGATCGCCGCCGGGCACGCGCACTCGTTCGTTAGAGAGCGGGGAACGAGAGCTGTGAGTGTAAACACACAGCGCTCGTTCCTGTCAGCGGGGGAAACGCTGATCTTCCGTTCATACAATGTATGAATGGAAGATCAGTGATTCCCCCTAGTGAGTCCACCCCCCCATACAGTTAGAACACAAATAGGAACACACTTAATCCCTCCCCCCCCCCCTAGTGTTAACCCCTTCATTGCCAATGGCATTTTTATAGTAATCCAATGCATTTTTATAGCATTGATCGCTATAAAAATGCCAATGGTCCCAAAAATGTGTCAAAAGTGTCCGATGTGTCCGCCATAATATCGCAGTACCGAAAAAAAACGCTGATCGCCGCTAGTAAAAAAAAATATTAATAAAAATGCCATAAAACTACCCCCTTTTTTGTAAACGCTATAAATTTTTCGCAAACCAATCAATAAACGCTAATTGCGATTTTTTTTTTACGAAAAATATGTAGAAGAATACGTATCGGCCTAAACTGAGGAAAAATAATGTTTTTTTATATCTTTTTTGGTGATATTTATTATAGCAAAATGTAAAAAAATATTGAATTTTTTTCAAAATAGTCGCTCTATTTTTGTTTATAGCGCAAAAAATAAAAACCGCAGACATGATCAAATACCACCAAAAGAAAGCTCTATTTGTGGGAAAAAAAGGACGCCAATTTTGTTTGGGAGCCACGTTGGACGACCGCGCAATTGTCAGTTAAAGCGACGCAGTGCCGAATCACAAAAAGTGCTCTGGTCTTTGGACAGCAATATGGTCCGGGGCTAAAGTGGTTAAGACAGCACCATTGTCAGTCTGGTGGGGAGGGGAGTGTTAGATATACTAGTAGATTTAAATACACTTACAATTAGAAGCTGAACTCCAGGTAACACTTTATAAGCAGTTACAGCAGACAGGTTTTTTTCCTTTTTGGGATAAAGGTTTTACATTAAACAAAAAATCACTGTACGCACCCCTGCCACTAGTTAAATGTAAAAAGTAAGCTTTGGTACAACCTTAACCACCTGACCACTGGGCACTTAAACCCCCTTCCTAACCAGACCAATTTTCAGCTTTCGGTGCTCTCACAATTTGAATGACAATTACCCAGTCATACAACATTGTACCCATTTGAAATTTTTGTCCTTTTTTTCACACAAATAGAGCTTTCTTTTGGTGGTATTTGATCACTTCTGGGTTTTTTATTTGTTGCGCTATAAAAGAAAAACGACTGAAAATTCTGAAAAAAAAATAAAAATAAACTTGTTTCTGTCATATTAGCAGGTTATTTCTCACACACAGCATATGCATACCACAAATTACACCCCAAAACAGATTCTGAGACTTTTATACAGCGTGGCCACATACAGAGGCCCAACATGCAGGGAACGCCATTAGGCGTTCTGGAGCACCCAGACCAATTCTGACATTTCTCTCCTACATGGAAAAATCATAATTTATTTGCTAGAAAATTACATAGAACCCCAAAACATTATATATGCTTTTTTAGCAAAGACCCTAGAGAATACAATGGCGGCCGTTACAACTTTTTATCTCGCATGGTATTTTCGCAGACATTTATTGAACGCGTGTTTTTAAAAAAAAACTGTTTTGTGCTTAAAACAAAACAAATCAGTAAAGTTAGCCCAATTTTTTTTCATAATGTGAAAGATGAAGTTACACCGAGTAAATAGATACTCAACATGTCACACTTCAAAATTGCGCACACTCGTGGAATGGCGCCAAACTTCGCTACTTAAAAATCCCCATAGGCGGTATTGCAAAGTATCATGCAGGGTATTGGGATATTGCAGAGTATTGGGGTATTGCAGAGTATCGCGCGGGGTATTGCAGAGTATTGGGGTATTGCAGAGTATCGCGCGGGGTATTGCCGAGTACTGGGGTATTGCCGAGTACTGGGGTATTGCCGAGTACTGGGGTATTGCCGAGTATTGCCGAGTACTGGGGTATTGCCGAGTATTGGGGTATTGCCGAGTATTGGGGTATTGCCGAGTATTGGGGTATTGCCGAGTACTGGGGTATTGCCGAGTACTGGGGTATTGCTGAGTATTGGGGTATTGTTGGGTACTGGGGTATTGTTGGGTACTGGGGTATTGTTGGGTACTGGGGTATTGTTGGGTACTGGGGTATTGCAGGGTACTGGGGTATTGCAGGGTACTGGGGTATTGCAGAGCTGGGATGGATGGAGGGATGGCTGGATCTGTGACTGCATTTGTCACAGATCCAGCCACAGCGCTGCTGCTGACACCCCGCTCCCCCCCTCTCCTCGCACACTGTACCGAACGGTACAGAGAGAAGAGGGAGGAGAGGGAGGAACCGGCGTCATCAAATGACGCCGGTTTGATTATAAGTGATTGCGCCGTCATTCGACGGCGCGATCATGTGGTAAACGGCCGCTATCAACAGCAATTTACCGTGATCCGTGATGCGCCGGGTCTTCTAGACCCGGCGAGCACGGACACTTCCGCGAGCGCGTCCCAGGGGACACGCAATCGCGGAAGTGAAGGACGACGTCCCAGGGACGTCGTTTCACAGTAGCTCGACCACGCTGTAGCAATATTTTTGCTATAGCGCGGTCGGCAAGTGGTTAAGCCTCCCTCAGAGATATTCATTGCAATTACTGTATGTGTGGTTTACTGCAACAGTAACACAAGACACTCTGTGCAGTGTAACCCAATGTTATTCATTTAGAGCAGGGATCTCCAGGTGTTGCGGAACTACACGTCCCATGAGTCATTGTAAACTATGACATTCCTAGACATGACTAGGCATGATGGCAATTGTAGTTCCTGAACAACTGGAGGGACAAGGTTTGGAGACCTCTGATTTAGAGTGACGCCCAAATGGACAAGTACAGTAGGCTCCAACAGGAATACACTGAATTCTCTACATTAACGTAAAAAAAACTTTCAAAAGTTTCTCCCCCCATCCCTCGTTAAACACTTAACTGAGCCCGATCTTGATCCAATCTAAAGCAGCTCTTCTTCCCCATGTCCTCTGACAGGAGACTCGGCAGCAGCAGGATCCCTTGGTCAAGCCAAGCCTTTCTATGCATCTATAGACACACAGCCCAGCTCAGGATGGAGCCTGTATGTATGCCACCATAGCAAGAGGTTTGCTATGGGGCAGACAGAGAACAGGAGGAGCAGACATTGTCTTTGGTGGACTGCAAAAGAGGATGTTCGAGGCCACTCTGTGCAAAACCATTGCATAGAGCAGGCAAGTATGTCATCTTGGTCATTTAAAAAATAATACATTTACAATCACTTTAATGTAACATAAGTTACTTGCGTGCAGTAGCACGCTGAAGTTGAATGGCTTATTCTGAAGGGGGCATTAACATTTTAAACGGCACTGCTGGTTATGTGATGTGTGAACTATGAAGACTCATGAGGTAGTTTCCCAAAATGGCAGGCAGTATGTGCTTTCCATGTGTGATAAACTTCCAGCGTATTAAATCTGAGTTGCTGCTAGATCATATGTTTGAATCTTGATGTAACAGAATGAACCGTGACAGACTGAGATATTCCTATGTCTAGGGTCACCTTATGTCCACTAGGGCCATAGGGTGACAAAGAATCATAATTCATATATTGCAGAAGATGGGACATTAATAATAATTCATATTGCAGGACTAAAATATTACAAAGTAGATGTCTTGAGATATCACAAGCTGTTGCCTATTTAATATGGGCACACATGCTTTTGAAAGGTGTTAATTCAGGTCTACAAGACAGTGACTCATACCTTTGTATAATAGGCTAATGAAATAACTTAAGGTGTTGGCTATTCACTGTAAAGACATTCCGTTGAAAAGGTGTTGATTGCACCCACTCTCACAAGACTCTTTCATTGTGTGAAGCTCTCTGTTTACCCTATTGTGTTATTCTAAAGGTTAATTGAATTCTATGGATACAGGAATGTATTAATGCTCAGGTGTGATAGTATTTGGTTTTGATGTCATCCTCGCTGAGTTAACTCTATTGATGATGCGGTGCCGACGTGTCTACATAATTAGCTTACCTGAATGCCTTTTAAGGTGATTGAAGCCCCCCATGGTGTGAAGGGGGGGTGGAGACTACATTGTCCTGTGATTAACTGCAATATGCTTGAAACTGTATAAGAAGCTGAGAAAATATCAATAAATGGGTCATATGTTTGGAAGCAAGTGCAGAGCTTGAGTCTCGTCTTGTTTATGGGAATTGATATGGATCGTGTATGCAATATTGTCGGAGTGTGTCAGATAAGCTTGTCGTGGTTGGATGGAAGATCGTAAGCGGTGGTGACTGTTACACTTATCATATATCAGCATCAAGCACAGGCAGTCTCCCATCACTAATAAATTATCTGCAGCTCTCTTCAATAGATTATGTGACATGTAGTCTTCAATAAGTTATTGATATGTGACTTCTTGTGCTGGGAACGGATTGAGGGTATCTGCAAAGATCACTGGAGATTAGAAGAGATCATCAGGACAGTTATTAAATCAGGGGCCCACTCTAGTCTTTGGGATAAGAAAAGTTGTGCCAATACCTGGCGTCTGCACAGTAGCAGTAGGAAGGTTACAATAATATGTGGTCTCTGCAGTAGATGAGTGTGTTGCAATGGGACATGGTCTTCTATTTTCTGCCCACCATGTAATCTGACACCATGTTTCTCTAGCATCCTGCAGGTACTAGTGTCTGTAAATAGTGCATTTCTTTTTTGGTAGGCAGGCAGACCCAGGTGGGCTGGCTTTGCTGGGTCCATCCTCAGCAGTAGGGATGAGCTTCGCGTTCGAAACAAACGTATGTTCGACTCGAACATCGCCCGTTCGATCGTTCGTCGAATTTCGAACAAAAATGATCGTTCGCGACAAATTCGAGTGAAACGAAACGACCGTTTTTAAAACTTTTTTCCATTGATACTACTATCAATGGAATTTTTTTTTAAAAAACAGTCGTTTTTTTAGGAGTCCTGCTCCTGAAAAAAATAGTTTTTAAGACTTTTTTCTATTAATACATGTTCCCTGGGGCAAGACCCGGGTTCTGAAAGACGTTTTCCAACAATAACCTGCTCCTGAAAAAAACAACCGTTTTTAAGACTTTTTTCCATTAATACATGTTCCCTGGGGCAAGACCCGGGTTCTGAAAGACGTTTTCCAACAATAACCTGCTCCTGAAAAAAACAACCGTTTTTAAGACTTTTTTCCATTAATACATGTTCCCTGGGGCAAGACCCGGGTTCTGAAAGATGTTTTCCAACAATAACTTGTCTTTAAAATTATCGTTTTTGAATTCGAACGTTCGAGTCCCATAGACTTCAATGGGGTTCTAAATGTTCGTGCGAACGATCGGACTGTTCGACGGTTCTGGTGCGAACCGAACGCGGGGGTGTTCGGATCATCCCTACTCAGCAGTCAGGGACTGACTGACAGGGGAGAGAGCCACTGCTTGGCAGTATTGTGAGAGCCCTGACCAATCCCAAGCTGAGGGCTTGATATGGCAGGCATCACATGAATAATATTATTGTGAGAGGGAATCAAATGGAGAGATGAAGATGGAGTGCTGAGCTAGCAAGGGGGCTCTGAGTGGAGGTGGGGGTGATGCCTCTGGCTGGATGTGTGGTTGAGATGACCACCGCTGTTTCCTGTGCCACAGTCAGGACTGGCTGTTGGAATTCCTAAGGCTGGTGACGAGCAGGCACCACAGTTAGCTGTATTGTGAGAAACCACCCCCTTAGAAACAAGGATCAGAGAAAGTGGGGCATCTGTTCGTTTGAACCCCTATAGCCGGAAGAGGGGATAGAAGCAGCCAGACACAGGGCCCTGCTAGTTTCCAGAGATCCCAGGAGTTAATAAATTAATGGCATCCTGGACCTTTACGATATCCCATCCAAAGTAAAATCCCCCAATAGAAATAAAAACAATAATTCTATTGATTGGTTTTCTGACTGGTTTTCAAATGCTGGTTGCTTGGCTGCCAGGCTGGAATGCCTCCGCCTAGCAGCATACACAAGTTGAACCTTTATAAATCCAACGGCCCTCATAGGGGTATCGCTACATTCCTATCCCCCGAGTTCTATTGTGGCTTGCACAGGCACTGTAATTTCTGGCCTGGCAGTTTACGCTACCAACCATCCTCCCCCCCACCTAACCTCGGCTGTTGGCCGGATGCACTGCATCTGCAATTACATCTGATAGCACAATGTAAAGGCATCATCACCACCATGCCTTCAATCATTCCTGTCACCACCACTAAACATGCCTGAAACTTCCCCTTCTCTGCGCCTTTACTTTTTCCCGTCTTGCTCTCTCTCTCACCATCTCAGCTGACCCCAATCCTTCTTCACCTACACACACTACACATGCACACCATAGTGTAGGGAAAAATACAGCGCTACTACTCTCTATATTACACCACAAAAATTAATAACCAAATGTATGAAGCTGCTGTATATAACTGGTGCACCAACCAAAATAGTAGTATGTGATATTAATAAGATACGCGCTAAATACAACTAATATTGTGAAAAATCAGTATCAAATATTGATAACATATGTGGATCACTAAGGCTCCAAACGGCCAAAGGAATCATTAAACAATGTGCAATATACCGTAATAATAGTGCTCAGTGTTCACACTCAATGAATTGAATAAATAACTGAAAATTAGCAATACATACGATAAACACTCTACATGTAAAGAAATAAGAAAAAAGTCCAAAAGGATGACCTCAAACAGTAGTGAGTAAGCTCTGTCACAGCCCTGTTACTTTCAAAAAAGCCGCTCAGTGTATGCTGCGTTGATTAAGTCACGTGACAGTGACGCAACGCGTGGGGAGGAGTCTAACGTGCGGAGACCAGTGGAGGATTCGTTACGAGTTCTCAGCATACACTGAGCGGCTTTTTTGAAAGTAACAGGGCTGTGACAGAGCTTACTCATCGCATTATTGCGCGTCTTTCTGATCGATATGGTCATGTGAGTGTATCTATCACCAGTTTGCATCCGATTAGTGAAACCGCAGTGCTGCACAATGGTATGTTCTTTCTCCCCCTTTTTTACATAACATCGGAGGAACCTTTGTGAATCCAATCAAAACTTCTGCTGGGCTGAACATTTTCCGTGAATGGCTGTTTGGTTCCCTTCCTTGAGTTACTGGATTGTTTTCAGCACTACCTTCAGTCTCACCATTGCACCTGATTCCCATCCTATTCCCCTGCCCCACCTTCACTTTCCATCGCATAAAAGGCCCATCTCTGCAGTGCACTCGCTCCATCAATGCATGTTTCCACTGTACCAATGCATACCTCAGTGCTCTCCACCACTGTAGTTACGCACCCTTCCAAATTCAGTCCATTCAACCAACAAGCACACATTCACTAGCTACCTCCTAAAATGATATTAGTATGTCAGTTTATAGTTTTATTTGCTCCATTGCAGATTTCTTTCTTACATCAGACTTGTTATTGCTGTGTGCATTCTATTACACCGACAATTCATTATATTGCATTGTCAGTGTAATGTGAGTAGGTCTTTGCTTTCAGTACAAGCGGCTGTGACACATACTGCAACTGTAATTAACAGACTACTATAAACATTGCCATTGCCCAGAACAGTATACAGAATGTTTCAGAAATTATGTGTAATCAAAGTAACAGAATAGGTTTAACTTCCTACAAGTCCAAGTCAAAAAACTGAGCTAATGATGCAGCTAAACATACTGCGAAAATGAAAGATGGTAATTTATTCCCACGTTCTGAATTGTGAAAATGCGCTCCAAGATAAAATGTATAGTTTATGCGTTATATACTATGAACACTATATTTAAGCCAAACTGCCAAAAGCCATTTTCATGACAGTGATGCATGGCAGGGTTATAATTGAGTTACTGGTGCATGGAAAGAGGCTTCAGCAATCAAAATGTGCTATGTTGCATACAAGGTAGATATTTGTCCTTAAAGTGGAAAAAAAAAGTAATTGGTTGAAAAGGAAGGATTTGTAATTCAGAGACATGCTTTGTCTCTTCTGCAATTACGTTACTTACCTGCCTGTCCGCAGAGGCGACTCTGCGGACAGGCAGAAACATTTTTTTTTTTTTTGCATTTTTTTTTTTGTATTTTTCTCGGGCCGCCCCTGGAGTAACAGTCTCTCCTGAGAGGAAGAGCGTCCCCAGTCAGCTCTGCGGGGCATTCCTCCCCCCTCCCTCTGCTCGCTGACACTGCATAATGCAAACGTTCACACAACCACAGCCGCCCGATCTGCTCCTTGCCCTGCATCCTCATTGGCACGGAGAAGAGTGAGTTGCAGAAAGGACTCCATGAGCACTGTGGGGGAGGGGGGCCAAGCCTTCATCTCAGTTACTGAAAAAACAGACTGATTTCTCCCGTCCTTAGGACAGGAGAACCAGCCTGTAAATTCCGAGATTGGTGACTGCAAGCTGAGCCGAGTGTCAGTCTATGACACTCTTTTACAGCCTAGCGAGTCCAGCCACCTCCCCCCCACTCTCCTCACATACGAGCAGGGAGGAATACAGCTCCTCCTCCTTTCAGTCCCGCCCACACTATCTTGGTGTGCTGTATCTGAAGAGAGGGGATGTGTGTTCAGGAAATATGAAAATCAGCAGCATGTGTGTGAATGATGCCTGAGATTCTAGCCTGGACCGTGGGTAAGTGTGTGCACTGCAGACTGCAGTACACTGTAATCACTGAACTGCATTATCTCCATCCCTTCTCTCCCCCATCTGTCTCCCTCCCCTCTCCTGTTCTTTCAAGACATTCACAATTTACTTTCTGTAACGGTCACCACCGTTTACGATATTCCATTCCATCGCCCCACGACAGCTTATCCAACAGTCCGACAGACATCAGACATGACCCATTTCATTTCCCAGAATAACCCAGACAACACAAGCTCTGGTACTGGTTCCAAAATGAATGAATGAATCCTTTAATGGTAACTTAGCTTTCTTATATACAGTACAAGCATGTTACAGTTAATCACAGGGACAAAGACACACTCCACCCACACATCACACAATGGGGGCTTCATACACATTATTTTATATAATGACATTCCGATGAGTTAATTACTACTCATTACCCAGACGGTCTGGCTCCGCATTTAGAGGGGTTAATTACTACAGCTTGACAAGTCACATTCCACATCTTAACAGTGTCATTAGCATACACAATAAACAGGTCTTAGGAGCAGACCTAATTAGCACAATGGACACAAAACAGTATTAGCATCACACAATGGAATGTCTAGGAGCAGACTCAATTAACACCTCAAAAGCATGTGTCCCCCATATTGAATGAAAACACTCTATTGACCTGTCGGAGTCAGACTTTAACAACTTGTAATATTTAAAGATATCCTGCAAAACATGAATTATCAGTAATGTCCCATCCCATGTAATTTATCATTATCATTTCTCAGTCACCCTATGCCCAAAAGGGGCACAGGATGACCCTAGACCCAAGAGTCATTAGTGATGCTGGCACTCGAGTACCCCCCATCCTTCAAAAGTCTCCGGGTGTCACGGGCCATTCTGTTACACTTTCACTTTGTTAGGCAGGTAATATACAGTGCAAATTTCTTTCCTACATCCACAGATTGCAGGAAAGAAACTTGCATGATTCCCCCATCAACAGACAGTGCTGATGGGGGAATATCCCTCCTGCCCAGCAATTGTATTCTCCCGTCAAACATATATATATATATATATATATATATATATAATTAAGCGTATGTTCCGCAGCCGTGTGGGCTCTATGCCTGTAAAGTGTGGGCTCTATGCCTGTAAAGTGTGGGCTCTATGCCTGTAAAGTGTAGGCTTTGATCAATAAAATCTCTGATATTTAACACTAGGATTTGACTGGGAGCATCACCTGGATTGCATCACAATCAGCATGTCAGAGAAGGCTCCACTGCTGCTAAGCAACCTGCAGGGAGCTCACTCAACTGTCTACAACCAATAGAGATGGGCTCGGGTGTGTTTGAAATCCCACATTTCTGATCCCGCCAGGAAGCCGACACTCCACAGTGCTAATCACTGCCACTGAGACATTTCCTGATCTGTGCAGAGATGCAGAGCCGGGAAATCTCTCACTGCCTGTGATTAGCGCTACTGTATTTATTAGATCTGACTGGGAGCATTACCTGGATCACATCCCGATCAGCATGTCAACAGAGAAGGTTATACAGCATTACTGCTGCTAGGTGACCAGCTGGGGGCTCCCTCTATAACCAATAGTGCCAGCCTTCCCCTGCATGCACCCATAATGTCACCAGCACTAGGTCCTAATGGACTGCCGCCGCTGCCAAGGAGACAGATGCCAGACCAGCGCTGTCAATAGCAGGGACAGGACAGCTGGGGAACCCCACAGTGGCAGAACACCAGGGCTCGGTGGCAAGACAACCTTTGCAACCCTGAAAGTTCTCCCACTGCTTTGGACCCTTATATTTTCTTGGTGTGCTGGTGACATATATCTCTTGTTTTCTGCCACCCTGGGGGGCCCCAGTATAGTAGGAAGGGAGCTCACTGCAGAACATGTAAAAGGGCCCGTTGTGGGATCGTAGTGAAGGGCCCAGGAGATATATATATATAAAATATAATTGCATTTTATAGTTGGCCCCCTTACTTTTGTCCTTGCCCCCCCATGTGCCCCCCTTAAATATGAAAGCTGGAGACGCCACTGCCTGTCCGCCCTGTAAAGAAATTTGGCAATGCCAAAGCTGACTGCACTCCCACACACATGCAGAAGTAACATCACCCCCATGCGACCAATACATAAGGAATGATTAAGAACAATTTTACCAATAAAAAAAAACATACAGTCCTTTCTTGTATTAAGAGAGGTATGGACTCCAGAGATAGAGATATCATTTTTCCCCTGTACAAAATCATTAGTAAGACATCATCTGGAATATGCAGTTCAGTTTTGGGCACCAGTTCTCAAAAAAAGGATATCGGGGAACTGGAGAAAGTGCAGAGAAGGCAACCAAACTGATAAGAGGCATGGAAGAGCTCAGGAAAGATAAGAGGAACTGAATTTAATCACTCTTGAGAAGAGGAGATTAAAGGGGGATATGATCAACATGCACAAATATATAAGGGGTCCATATAGTGAACTTGGTGTTGAGTTATTCAATTTACGGTCAACACTGAGGCCAGCTCAGTAGATTGCTATAAGAAAGGCCTGGATACTTTCCTAAACGTACACAATATAACTGAGTACTAACATTTATAGGTAAAGTTGATCCAGGGAAATCCAATTGCCTCTCGGGGATCAGGAAGGAATTTTTTCCCCTGCTCTAACAAATTGGATCATGCTCTTCTGGTGTTTTTTGCCTGCCTCTGGATCAACTGTGGGTATAAAATTGTGTATATGGGAATGTCAATTTATTTTAATTTTTTTATGGTTGAACTAGATTGACTTTTGTCTTTTTTCAAACTGACTAACTAACTCTGAAACTAGGTAACTATGTAACCTAAAAAAAAGTGGTCTGTGAGCAAAGTAAAATGGGAAAGCTTAGAATACAGGGAGTTGTGCTTTAACCACATAAGGACCGCCGCACGACTATATACGTCGACAGAATAGCACGGCTGGGAACATGGACGTATATATATATGTCCTCTTTAAGAGCCCAGCCGTGGGTCGCGAGCGCCCCGCCGGTGGCACGCTCGCGAACTGGTCCGAAGCTCCGTGACCGCGGGACTTGCGGACCCGATCGCCATGGATGTCCCGTGATCGGGTCACAGGAGCTGAAGAACGGGGAGAGGTGAGTGGCAGCGTTAGTGATCGTTTGTTCCCTGATATAGGGAACAATGATCACGGACGTCACACATCACCTCCTACAGTAAGAAAAACACAGGAGGTCACACTTAACCCCTACAGCGCCCCCTAGTGGTTAACGCCTTCACTGCCATTGGCATTTTCACAGTTATCAGTGCATTTTTATAGCACTTTTCGCTGTGAAAATGACAATGGTCCCAAAAATGTGTCAAAAGTATCCGATGTGTCTGCCATAATGTCGCAGTCATGAAAAAAAAAAATGCTGATCGCCGCCATTAGTAGTAAAAGAAAAAAATATTAATAAAAATGCCATAAAACTATCCCCTATTTTGTAAACGCTATAAATTTTTGCGCACACCAATCGATAAACGCTTATTGAGATTTTTTTGAGGAATATTGGGGATATTTATTATAGCAAAAAGTAAAAAATATCGATTTTTGTTTATAGCGCAAAAAAAAACCGCAGAGGTGATCAAATACCACCAAAAGAAAGCTCTATTTGTGGGAAGAAAAGGACGCCAATTTTGTTTTAGAGTCACGTCATACGACCGCGCAATTGTCAGTTAAAGCGACGCAGTGCCGAATCACAGAGAGTGGCAAGGTCCTTAACCTCCATAATGTTCCGGGTCTTAACCGGTTAAAGTCCACTTTTATTGAGAAATTACAATCCCCTCTGCCACAACCACCATTATTAGTAAAAAAAATAAAAAAAATAAAATAAAAATAAATGTTATAAATCGATCCCCTATTTTGTAGGCGCTTTAACTTTTGCGCAAACCAATCAATATACACTTATTGCAATTTTTTTAGTAAAAATATGTAGAAGAATACGTATCGGCCTAAACTGAGAAAACATTTTTTTTTTTTTTTTTTAAATTGGGATATTTATTATAGCAAAAAGTAAAAAATATTGTTTTTTCCTTTTACAAAATTGTCAGTCTTTTTTTGTTTACAGCGCAAAAAGAACCCGCAGAGGTGATCAAATACCACCAAAAGAAAGCTCTATTTGTGGGGAAAAAAGGACGTAAATTTTGTTTGGGAGCCACGTCGCATGACCACGCAATTGTCATTCAAAGCATTACAGTGCTCAAAGCTGAAAATTAGCCTGTGCAAGAAGGGGGTGAAAATGCCTGGTATTGAAGTGGTTAAAGAGGGGGGGGGGGGGGGTTCTGCTTTAATTTAAAGTCTGGACAACACCATAGGTAATTAGAAAGGAATGAAGTACTGTACTCTTTTGATTATTCAGCTAAGTGTGTATTCTGACTTCCAGCAACTACACTCTGTAAACAGGCTTTTTCTTAGCAAAGTTATTAGGATCAGCATGGTAAACATGTCAAAATGAGCCTAAAGCTCCACCTGATGGTTGTCACAAGAAAGTTGGTAAATATAAAACATTAATTTGTAGAATTTCATATTTATTTGACTATTTCAATTTGTGGGGCTAATATATATATATATATATATATATATATATATATATATATATACACATATACACACACACACACATACACAGTTTATACAAATACACAATATATTACCATTAAGCAAGCATTGTCCTCAATGATCACTGCCTATGACTGTTGTAAAGCATGCAAAATGGATGCCTGTTGAAACATGCAGGAGAATCAATGCATTTTTAATATAATCGGATGTCTTGCTTGGATATATGCATTTTTACATGTCTCTAATTCATCAAACAGCTGGACAGTTGAGCAGCAGTGGGTGAATATCTCTTCATGAATATTTATCATCCTCCTCCTAGGAGGACAGCATTATCCCTGGCATATACTTCGGCACGGCTGGCAGATTTTTTCTTTATGATTATCTATATAGTATCACCATCTCCCATAGTGCAGTAAATATTTAATGTTACAGATGGGGGGGATGGGGAGGTGTGTGCAGATGATGGCGATATATTTTTAAAAAACTACATTGAAATGACAACTAAATATAAATGCATAGAAAAATCTATATAATTAATAGCAACATCAAGAGTCAACAGAAGTGGGAATGCTGGCTGTTCTGTTTATAATGTAGAGAAATATGGGATATGAGAATAAGATAAATCTAAAATACACTGGTGATCAACTTATATTAAAAAAGATGATTATTTGCATTTACCCACCTCATTGATTCATCCTTAATGACTCTCATTTTTTTCTGCACTTCTTGTTTTACAAATTCAAAGAGCAAACAGTGATCTATCACCAACAAAAACTGTGGGATGTAATATTTTTTTTTGCAAAGAGGTAATGCTTTCTGTACATTTGGCTTGAGTGATTTAAAGAGGGGCCTGTACTGTGGAAGCTGTGCCCAAAACAAAAAAAGCAGAAGCAGGGCCACTGATAAGGCATTACAGCCAGCCCTCCTGTACTGGGATAAGGCCGGTGTATCGTCATACTCTGCTCCCCATCACAGACTGCTCCGGAAGTGCTGTGGTGGCCAACTGCGCATGCGCGATGCGTTCCAAACGCATCTGCGATGCGTTCCAATGCATTTACGGCAGTGCACACCAGCGAAACCTCGTTCGGCATTCAGGCTCTTTCCTTAACATCCCCGTGGATTGGAGGATGTTAAAAATAGAGCCAGGAGGCCGAGCGAGCGGAGCAAGCCGTCCGAGCGAAGCAAGGACATGAGGCCGACTGGCCACTTTCCCCCAAAGTCCACGTCGCTCTGAATGACGGCTTCGCTGGTGTGCAGTGTCGTAAATGCATTGGAACGCATCGCGCATGCGCAGTTTGCCACCACAGCACTTCCGGAGCAGTCTGTGATGGGGGAGCCGAATATGACGTGTCACCCCATCAGTTCAAAACAGGGGCCCGGGCACCTGCCGAGCAGGAGGGCCAGCGGTACTGTCCTATTGCCGACCCTTGTGACTTGTGCAGTGCTGCCAGCTTCTACTTGTTTTCTTCCTCCAGCTGTACTGCAGGGGGATTAGTTCTAGTATATGCACCCCTTTCCCCCCGCCGTCTGTGCCCATTTCTCCAACAATGTTGCAGTTTTCCCTTGTCTCCTCTCCCACCAGCAAGTGCTGAGGGCACACAGTTGGGTTTTTTCAAGATGGTGAGCAGGGGGGCTCAACATCCTGAATGAAAACACCACTCTGAATGAACACAGTGAGCGATTGGTAACGATTGCTCACTACGGGGGTACAGATATTGCCTTTGTGCCGCTATACACTTAATTGGGTCTTGTTCGATGTGGGTATAGTTTCTGCCTTGGCTGCCAAGCATAGTATCACGGGTGTTGCATTTGAACATGGATTTCTGTCAGCCACCCTGAGCAGAAGTGTTGCCTGTAGGCTCCCTACAACTAAACTTTCCCATGATTGAATTATTATAGGGCTGCGTGTGAATTTGTTTAGTAAATGAGGTAAAGCTTCACTTTTCAAAGAATACTAAATCACATGCAAGGAAAAAAAAAACAGCAGTTTTGCTTGCACATGATTGGATGATGGAAATCAGCAGGGGTCTGCTCTGTATACTTTTTTTTTTTTTTGCGGATCGGATTGGAGGTAGGACACAAGTTGGTTAATGTCTGCCACTAATTAGAGGTGAATGGAAGGTTCAATTGGTTGGACTGTCAGACTGACCGTGTGAAAGGGGCCCAAGGTGGGTGCAACGCAGTGTACCCTTTGGCTTTCCTGCACTTTGCAATAGACTTCTATTATATTTGCAGGATTAGTGCACTTTCTGAAAGCAGCCCAGTAACCACTAGACATGTGCATTCGTTTTCGTTAGAATGCATTTTTGTCCGAAAATCTGTTTTTTTCGTTATCGTTTTAACAAACGATACCGAAAGCGCAAGAAAGGAAAACCGAAAGATCCGACATAAAAAATGCTTTATTTTCGTTTTCGTTGCAGTAAAAATTCGATATAGAGAGATTCGACATTATAGGGAAAAGATTCGACACTATAGAAATAATAGATTTGACATTACAGAGATTAGATTTCGATTTATGAGAAAATAGATTCGACATTATTACTAGTCATACAACATTAGAATTCTTGTAGGCGGAATATTCGAACGGAAATGTACGATTCGACGTAAAGATTTGACGTTCCGTCGAATATTCTTTTGTCCATTCGTCAGAAACCAAGTATTATTGGATTTTCGGACGAAAGCTATTCCCCAACGAAAGACAAAATAAATCAAAACGATTTTCGGGAGTAACTAAATACATTTATTTTCCAAATGAAAACGAAAAAACTAAACAAAATATTCCAGTCTGCACATGTCTAGTAACCACTGCAGAAAAGATATGCCTATATATACACACTGTGGGCCAGATTCACAGAGCGTTTACGCCGGCGTTACAGGAGATGCGCGGCGTAAGTCTAAATCTGTGCATGCGTATCGATGCGCCGCATCCCCAAAACAATATACGCATGAAATCTAATTTTTTTCGACCGGCGTAATTTCGATAGACCGGCGCATCCGTGCACACCATTGATTTGCTATTCAAATATGCAAATGAGGGAGTTACGGGTATCCACAAAAGTAAGTTGGTGCAGCGCAGGCTACGCACTGTGCGCAACAGCTGCATGTCCTGTCTAAAATTAGTCCATAGAAAAGGTGGAATAAAATTAGACTATCCGTCTACATGTCAGCTAAAGCAACACTGTTAGTGAGGAGTAGTGTTGAGCTGAGCATATATCTCGTATATAGTCACACTTGCTGCATATATTTTCAAATGAAATGATTGCAATTTTCGCTACTGTATGCGAATTGCAACATGAGAAATGCGGAAGGAGCAGGGGCATCCATGCTCATAGCTATAGAATATTCTAATATTACAATACACAATAATTGACTGCGGAAGGAGCACTTAGATGATATATTACAATACACAATAATTGCAAAGAAGGAGCACTCTGAGGGCATATATTACAATACACAATAATTGGAGGAGGGCACGGAGAATATTCGATATATTACAATACACAATAATTGGAATATTCGAGAAATGCACGGGAGAGGATTTTTTTTTTTCCAAAAACTTTTTATTTGCTTTTATAAACATTAAAAAAATATATACATACATATATACATCAATACATAACATACTGTACATACAAATTACAAACACGGTCTCACTATCTTTCAATAGCCCTTTAAAACCTTGATGGTGTCTCGCATCTTCAGATTCACCATGGAGGAGGGCCGGAGAGGGCACGGGAGAGGATTTTTTTTTTCATTTTTATTTGCTTTTATAAACATTAAAAAAAAATATACCTATATACATCAATACATAACATACATACAAATTACAAACACGAATTAACCACATGGTGTCTCGCACCCTGTAGAATTAACCACAACCCTGTAGGAGGACATCACCAGCCCAACACATGACACCACCCATGACACCCATGACAGCTACATATACAATCCTAGCCCCATCCCCAGCGATTTCGAACAGAAGATGTATGGGGACAGCTGGCTGGTTGCTGAGTGACATGGGTGGCAGGCATGACTGTCCCCCCCATGATGCTGAAATCACAAGGGGCACATGCACTACTAACATCCTCCTGTCTTATCCCTTCATGGTGACTCTGCATATGCACTGGGACCCCATCTCATGACTCCTATCCGGAACCCCCCATGGTACCCTGTTGTATTCCCCAAACTTTGTATGCCAGATCATCGGTGCATGTTGCATGCTGCACAACTTCGCAGTGAGAAAGGGCCTGGAGATTGACATAAGTGATTACCTGACCCCTAAACCAGACAATCCCCCCCTAACAGAGGCTACCTCGTCTTCTGAGGGAAGAGCAGCCAGGAGCCAGCTCACATTAGGCATCTTTGCACGTTAAACACACACATTAAAGGGGTAGTTCCCCCAAAAACCTTTTTTTTAACATTGATTGAGGCTCGTTATGTCAAGGGGAATCGGGTGTTTTTTTTTTAGAAATGAAGCAGTACTTACCGTTTTAGAGATGCATCGTCTCCGACGCTTCCGGGTATGGTCTCCGGGTCTAGGCGTTCCTATTTGATTGACAGGCTTCCGAGGTCGGATGCATCGCGTCACGATTTTCCGAAAGTAGCCGAACGACGGTGCGCAGGCGCAGTATAGAGCCGCACCGTCGCTCGGCTTCTTTCGGCTACTCGTGACGCGATGTATGCGACCGTCGGAAGCCTGTCAATCAAATAGGCACGCCCAGACCAGACGATCATACCCGGAAGCGACGGAGACGATGCATCTGTAAAACGGTAAGTACTGCTTCGTTTCTAATAAAAAAACACCCGATTCCCCTTGACATAACGAGCCTCAATCAATGTTAAAAAAAGTTTTTTGGGGGAATTACCCCTTTAATCATGGCACAATGAGAATGCATGCATGCACACCACTGTGGTCCCTAGCACAGACACATCACATCCTCATCACATTGGATTGGCACAAGCCCACCATGCAGGACTTGTGAGCAGCAACACCACACCACGGCTCCAATTAGGTCACTGTACATTCATACACCATTCACACGGACCTGGGGATCACTTCTCCACCACAAATGAGGGTGACACCCCTTTTCCGGCAGGAATGTCACCCCCACATTCCAAAATCATTCACAAACAGAACAAAATAAATAAATAAAATGCCCAGCAAAAAAAAAAAAAAATGCCCAGCAAAAATATAATTAAAAAAAAAACACAACAAAGAAAACACAGAAAAGACAAAAATCACTCTGCAAAACAGTCCCCAAATATCTCAAAGACACGTCACAAAGAAACAAACAAACGCTAATAAACAACAGAACAAAAGCACCTTGCTGTATAGGAAGGGATACAAAGGGATGTACTTTTGCAAAGGAAGGGCGTTTGTGTCTGCCTATTTAAGCTCTCTGCGTAGCTCACCAAGTTGCCTGGGTCCACTTCCAATTTCACTGATTGCTCCGTTCCCGAGTTGTGAGCATGCGCACAGAGGTGCTGACCATGGTCTGCTTCATGTGCGCATGCGCGATCCGGCCGGCCCTTCATTTGCATGGGGTCACGGCTCATTTCAATGTAAAACGCCCACGTCCTTCCCAATTTGAATTACTCCGCCTTACGCCTCGGGAATTACATTGCACCAGCGCAAATTTCTGCGCAAATACTACAAGGATACGGTGATTGCGCCTCTACATTGTGCCGGTCTAACGTAAAGGAGGTGCGCTACGCCGGTCAATATATGCGCCAATGAACCCGAATCTGGCCCTGTGATTTTAGTAATAAACTGACCTTTAATAACAGTATTCTATTCCATACCAGAGCAGGAGGTCGCGGGTCACATCAGAGGGCTCTGCGGGCCACTGGTTGGGCACCCCTGTCTTACAGTCATGCAACAAACTGAACATTTCTTATCTTTATATTGTACTAGGTCAGCAACTCAAAGTAGATAAAGCCACAAGCATCAGTGTAACAGCCAAGCAACTAGAATCTTCAAAAGTAGGGTTTAGTAGTGTGCACTCCTATTACTGTGTTCAGATACTATCATTGTTTGTTGTTGTTTACTGGTTGATAACCTACAATGTTAGGTACTACTATAGTCCTCATCACCCAGGACCCTCAACAAGGTCCCAGGAGGGCTATCCTTTGCTAGGTCAATGCAGAAGCCTACTCGTAGTTTGTACCCAATTGGGGTGACCGGCTCTACCACTGTCTGAGGTCTATGCCTATAGGTAGCTCAGATAAGAATGTTACATTGTAGAAGACAGTTTACCATTCATTATTTACTATAATGTGATGTAAACTTTGCTTTGTTTTTTATTGCTTTACATCTCATGTATAACTTCATACTTTTTCAATAAAAAAAATGTGGGGTTTAGCAAGAGCAGTCTACGTATTTCCTTTAAATGAAGAGTATGAATAAAAAAAGAAGAGAAGCATAATAACATCTACAAGACATTGTGACACTTTCGAGTCCTCACATGGTCTCCAAAGAGTTAACCTATTGACTAGTTTTCTAGGTTTCCAAAGCTCCATGCTTCCTTCTTAATCAATATTCTTTCCCGTAATCTAGCCCCCGACATTGCACTTAGTCTCCAGACATCCCCAGTCACAGTCTGATATAAGGAGAATATTACTTTTGTTCTGCCTCTTGGCAATTCTTGTCTTGCAGCCTGACAGTGTTCCAAGTGCTGCGGCTGGACTGGCAATTACATTTTCAATTTATTGTCAATTAGGATCCTCTGGTTACTTTTTCCCTCTGTGATATAGGTTTCAGCGATTGCTTCTGCTGCTTGGCTTTAATGCCCATCACTTTGAATTAAGATGAGATAAGGACGCATTTGGCACAGCTCTGCATCAACTACAAAACTTTTCAAAACCATAAAGAAAATAACCATGTCTAGTTGCACTACAGAAAGAAAAAAAACTAAAAACATTACTGGCTTCTTAGAGGAAACCTGTAATCTCTTCATACTAAGCAAAAGCAGCTTATTGGCTGCACTGAAACCACCATCAAGGGTCAACTCTTTTCGAAATGTTACCTCCCTGATACACTGTCATAATTTGCATAATATTGTGTTGTAGGTTTCAATGGTTAACTTGTTTTACAAAGCAGGTGAAAAATTGGGGATACTTTTAAAAAATATAGATGCAAAAAAAGCTGCGCTATTAAAAATGACTATATGGAGATCCCTCTTCTATATAAAACTAATTGAATATTTAAAAACAAATAATAAAAAAAATTGAAAACAGAGCTATAAAATACCCCAGTGAAGGGTATAAATAATAGTAAGTCCAGATATTGACAATCCAGATAAGTGAAAACCCAGAAAAAAACGTATTGATGAAGTGCAAGCGACGTTCTGACGTCACCGCGACACCAGCTGAACCCGGAAGACACAGGCAGGTACATTGAGGAGGCGGCCTGGCTCGATTTTTAATTCTATGCTTCAAACAATTGACTAATTGTAAGTGCGCATTTTTTATCTACTATTAAAAGTTATCTTGGATTTTATACTATGCAAGTTTTCCTTTTCATGGTACATCTTTACATGTGAAAGTCTGCAATAAGAAGTCCCCTGGTGGAGAGCTGTTGGGAAGTTACCTGTCTTATGTGTTTGTGATCTCCTAATCAGAGATCAATTCCAGCTGGTAAGAGGCAGTAATACCTATGGTGGAGGCTTTCCTTTCCTCACGTTCTTCTGGATGTTGGGAGTTTTTCTGCACTGAACAACTCAGTCCTGAGATTTCACTTATATTTTGTGGACTGTTCAATTTTTGGACTTTGTGAACACACTTGTCACTGGTTTGTTGTGTTTTCCTATTTATTTATATGTTTTGAAAGTTCATCAATAAGTTTAAACCTATTCATTGGGTTTTCACCTATCTGGATTGTCAATATCTAGGCTTACTATTATTTATACCCATCACTGGGGTATTTTATAGCTCTGTTTTCATTTTTTTTTTATTATTTGTTTTTGAATATTCAATTGTATTTATACAGGAGAGGAATCTCCATATAGTCACTTTTAATAACGCAGCTTTTTTTTTTTGCATCCATTTTTGTCTTTAGTGTAATATAACACTTATAGTTGCTTCCTAATTAATTTAAATTTTGTTGGATGAGCGCAGTATTTTTTCTACCTCTACCTTTAAAAAATATAGGATTTTTCTAATTTGGAGTTATATACTTACTCTAAAAAGTGCTGAAATGCATCAGGTTATACATCATTTCATTCCAAATATAATGCTCAATACACATTTTATGTTATTTAAGATCACATCTATTCAAACAGAAATGATACAAACATGTAAAAAAATAAATGTCAATATCTGGTTGGAGGGCCTTTAGATGCAAATGACAGCCTTGCACCTATCTGGCACACATTGCACTATGTTTTGAGTTATTTTGGGGTAATAATAAAATACCACTACTTTATTATAAAGTTCTAGTTTGTTTCTTGGCTATGCATCTCTTAAGTCTCGCCTTCACTCCCTACTTTGTATATCTGCTTTAAGGCATAAAAATTCACACCACAAATATTAAAAATCAAAAATCTATTATGTGAATTTAAAATTGTGTTGTATATTAGCTGCTCATTAGGAGGCTATTTTTAAATATAATCATCCTATTTATAAAGCTCATTAACCTAATATTAATATAGTCATTTACACCTACACCATCTGTTCTAAAAAGGTAAAAGATGGAAATTGTTATATTTACAATATTAAAATTTTTAAAGGCCAGTGAATGTTGCGTTCATTGTACAGTACTTTCATTTTGCACATACACCATCCTGCATTTCACAATGAAACTACAACAACATATATTTTACAGTGAGTGTCCTCTTCTCTGTGGCCAGGATCCCAAATGTGGGACTGAAGCTTCCCTTTGTGCACCAGGTGAGATTAAGGGGGGACCCTAGGCAAAGAATTGTTTTAAGGGTACAGTTAAATCTGAAGAAGGGCTTCTCAGGGACTCCCCATAACTTTATTGTACCAACATCGTATGTGAAATGATACAGTAAATTATCATACTATTACTATATTTGGTACTATACCAAACATGGGCGTTTGTTCCAATGTTGTCACAGGGAACCCTAAGGAGATGTCTCTGCAACAATAAAACTCATCTATGGCAATGACTGAGGGAAGGGATTAGAGATTCCAACAGAAAAATTAAAATGAAGTTTAAATTATGAAAAAGTATTAAATTGTTTTTTAAACATTTGCATTCCTCTATGCATCCATGAATGAGTGAAGCAATTTAAAGAACCTTTAACCTCCTACCAAGAAGGGTGGTGAATCCAGGGTATCTATGCTTTAGAACAGCCTCTCTCAAACTTTTCAACTTTGCAGTCTCAGGGAACCCTGGCTAAAAATTACTATATGTACAACTCATGATACATTAGTGTGATTGTCAGTGGGAAGAATGCTCCTTACACTTGTGTATAAATTGGTAAGAAAGGACTGGGGAAGGGAAATAGCCTAAGGAAAGGCTACAGGTAACCTCTTTTTAAATAGCCTTTCCTTAGGCTATTTCCCTTCCCCAGTCCTTTCTTTAACAAGTTATAGACATATATGTCAGTTACAGCAACAAAACCCAACAGGGTACATTATCAACTATAGGTACCTTCAGTAAAAACCTATAAATTACAGATTCCTTGCCCTTCCCTTTCCCCCAACATTCCCCTTAGTTTTTATTCTTACACTTGTGGTCATTAGAAGGAATCCCCCCTTACAGATAGCTAAAAAGAAAATGGTGTCAGTGGGACTTATCTGAGAGGCAGAAATTGTTGATTGTTCAAGGGACCAGTAGCAACCTCTGTAGGAACTCTAGTTGAGAAACTCTGCTTTAGAAGCTTCCTCTTTTTTTTTTTAGGGGATAAATCGCAAAGCAGCTGCCTAATTATGAAGTACAAGTAGGCTGCCTTTGATGTGGATAGTATACAGAAAACTACAGCGCTGCCCTATATGTAAGCCGCTAAAACTGCAAATAGACAAATAGAAAAAAAAGTGAAAACAAAAAAGTGTAGTGCTAAATTAAGTTAGGTTGGCATAAAACTTCAAATTACAAATATGACAATAAAAGTGAAGTGAAATATCCACATAAATATATAAATAAATGCCCATATGTGAAAAACATGAATAGTATAAAATAACAAATCTAACTATAGAATAATCCAGTAATAATATTGGTGAATTCCAAAGCCTGGTGATAACTTCAAAGAGGTGCTAGAGTTTAAGGAGCATAGAAATTAATTAACATGAAGAGAAACCACCACCGATAGGTAAAGGGGCTTACCAGAGAGTTTGAACCCAGGAGAACCTACATTCAGATGGGTCAAACAGAGCTTTGTGTGGTAAAACCACAATGGAAACTGGGCAATCCTGTATGTGTCTCCAATGGCTTTAGCAAGAGTGACCAAATAGCAGATGTGGCAAGGGGCTATATCTTATCATTGCTGCCTTACCAGGAAGGTAACAACTTGCCAGTACAGCATCAATGTTTTAACCACTTAAGACCCGGACCAATACGCTGGTAAATGACCCAAGGTGTTTTTGCGATTCGGCACTGCGTCGCTTTAAAGACAATTGCGCGGTCGTGCGAAAAACAGGAGGAGGAAGTGAAGGCTGGGAGCGCGCTCCCAGCTGGGAGCGATCGCGGGGGGGGGGCGGAAAGGACATCCGCCCGCAATCCCGTCGCTCCCAGAGGTAGGGGGACCCCCGCACGCCGGGAGGGGGTCCCGATGGGACCCCCGACCGCACTCAGGCGGGGACGTAAATCGCCCTTGTGCCTGTACGTGCCATTCTGTGGCCGTATATGTGCGTGCGGGGGTCCTTAAGTGGTTAATATACAAATAAAAATGAAAAGCTTAAAGTCAAGTTTCTCTCACTTTCAAATAGGACCAATGTGGTATGGTGTCAGTGTTAGTCTGGGTTTAAAGTTAATGCAATATAAGAAACATGCCTTGTTTACATAAAGTTTGTGTCTGCAGAGGTGGATTATTCTACCAGATGTTGAAAGAAGTTGTTGTTAATTATGTCCAGTGGGAAGGCTGGGTTCCATCTCACTACAGTTAAGACTTTGGCGGTACATTTTCTTAGAGGGTGGTCTCAGAAAGCTCTAGGGTGATATGTTTTCTCAATCCATGGGCTGGAACATAGGGGGATCGTGGAGATTATGTGTTCCATTGAAACTGACACATTGGGGTTTCTTAGCTCAATGGTAGTGCCAAATCAGTGAGTTTACTCCACACCAGAAAATTTTCAGGGCTTTCCTGCACAATTGTATTTATAGAAATGTCAAAAAAAGTTCCCACAGGTATATCTTCCCACTGTTAGGTACGCCTTAGTACATGAGGTGGGTCTCACAATCAATGCAATAAACATAACATTTAGCTTCCTGACTCTCTTGCGGAAGCTTTTCCGCTGGCAATTGACAATAGCGCATACCTCCCCTGTCCCCGGAATCCGGGCTGGGTACCACAGCGGAGCCTAGTACCGAAACACGTTCCGGTACTAGGCTCCACTAATTAATTCTGTCCGCTGTGCATGAAGCAGTCTCCTGTCTGTCCTGCCCCCTCTGTGTGAGTCGGCTCTTTTTCCATAGGCGGTGTGATGAGAGGCTTCTGGGTTGGCCGGAGCTGCTGCCAATCATCCCTTGCACTCCCAGAAATGCTCTCCGAGTGCCACCCTCCAAGTGACCAAAGATGCCACATATGCCCCGCCCCCTGTAATGTGCTTCTGCTCCCAGTGCGCCCAAGCTACATGGATCTATTGGACAAGTACTGATCTATGGGGACACATAATGTGGGGGGCTCTGATGGGGGACACCTGCTGTGGTGGGGCTCTGATGGGGGACACCTGCAGTGGGGGGCTCTGATGGGGGACACCTGCAGTGGGGGGGGCTCTGATAGGGGACATCTGCAGTGGGGGGGGCTCTGATGGGGGACACTAATGAAGACTTCTTAGGGGAGCATCTCTGTGTTTGAGTCGTAGCCATAGAAACATTTGTAATGGGGAGGAGTTAGTAAGATGACCATGCCCATGTGGGGGCACCAGAAATATTTCTGCACCCAGGTGTCTGTGACCCTAGGATCGAAGTTCAGATACATTTCCTCAAATTCTTTCAGTAGGTTAGATAATGTGATAAGGGTTTGGGTGAGGAAGTATAAGAAATCATTGGCAAATGCGAAGACCTAAAATTCTTTAGCTGCCATTGAAATGCCATGTACTGTATGTTATCCTTTGCCCTTATCATGCATACAATTTGTTCCAGTGTGATAATAAAAATCAGGGGAATTGTGCAGATTGGTTTCCTTTTTGGATCTCAGAATCACATACACCCTTGCTTTTAAGGGGATTACAGAGTTGCAATGCGAGTCAGACATTCTTGGCATTTTGCTAAATTTGAAGACGCTGGATATTCTTGAAGTTCTTGCCCAATGGTGGAGATTGCTTTTATGGTGTTAGCACAGAAATAATGGTGTTACCTAAAAGATAATGAAGTGGGGGGGGGAGTGGCAGAATCCAATTTGCTAAGATTTTTAGAAAAAAAAAACATTTCAAATCAAATCTATTCCAATTCCATTTCTAGGATTTTCTAATTTCCATTTCCTACTTAAAGAGGGGTTCACAAAAGTTGTATCGGTAGTAAAGTTTATAACATGTCAGAAAACAAAAGTAAAACCATTTTATAATGTAAATTTTCTATCTTGCATAATGTTATTAATTCTTTGTATATTTGCCATATATCGTCATCCCAGCTCTATAAACATTCTAAGCATTTCCGGTACACATTTAACATATAGCAGTCTTGCTCCATAAAATGGAGGCTTTCCATTATTTTTAATTACTTACAATGTGTACATTATTCAGGTTTTGTAATCCATAAAGTACAAATACAGTACACTAATACAACATAATCCAAAAGTTTTTCATAATAAATATGTATTTTTTTTCTCACTTCACACTGACTAGTTATGCCTATTGTTTTATTATTCAACTGCTGCATGGAAATGTTCTAGTTTAAAGGGGAAAAACAGCAAGCAGGATGGACCTTTTTTATATGTCTAAAATAAAGAATGGCAAAAAGTTATCAATAATTTCGGTATGATTCTTTCAGATTTTAGGTGCTTAAAGCGGTACCATTATTTGAAAGGGAATTTGGCGTTTTATACTGTAGGCTTGTAATTCTTAAGAATAACTCACTGAAATCTATCCAAACAAGAGTCTAATAGGCATCCCGGGTATGATTTTTTTTTTTTTTTTATTAAAAATTATAATATAATAAATAATTATAAAAAATTATAACAAATAATAATATAATTATAGTAAAAATGATTCACTAATGTAATTTTTTGGACAAAGACGCACCTCAAAAGACGCACCTAGGTTTTAGAGGAGGAAAATGAGAAAAAAAATATTCACTGAAATTTGCTCAGTAAAATGCAGAATTTTTGTGGATTGGTTTGTTTAATGTGCTGTACTGTGCATTTTTTTTTTTTTTGATTTTTTTAGACAAATGCAGCGGCGAGTTTTTTAATGTACCCTATTTACATAAATCGGGGATAGCTATCGCAGGCGCAGTAAAAGACGATTGATTGATGTTCTGTGGAAGCAAGTGAGGAAAATTCAGAACACAGGCCGAGTGAGCAACACTTTATTATCGCTGTTTTTTAATTCTACAAGCTGCTCTTGCTGTGTGAAAACTGCTGGGAATGGACCAGTTGACCCCCGCGAGCCCAAGCTTGCCCGGCTGCCTGCCCTGTGCATGCTCTCTGAACCGGCCCGGTAGTTAAATGGACGGGGGTGGCCATTTAGTATTCTTAAGACGCAGAGACATTTTCCCTCATGGGGGAAAAAAATTCTTATAGCCGAAAAATATAATCAAATCAAAATCACTGAAATTTGGTTGCAATCTATTATTTTTTTTTTTATGACAAATTTCCCCATAAATCGTTTAAATTCTGCAGGGATTTATTATCGCTGTTTTTTAGCTGCTCTAAAACAATTTTTGAAAAGGGACAGTTTTGGGCAATCTATTAGGGAGAAAAACAGTATAAAAGGACATGTAGTGTACAGGGCAGACCACTAGGGACATGGGGGGTGTGTATTTTTTACATACAGTACTGTAATCTATAAGATTACAGTGTACTGTATGTATAGTGTTTGTTTACATTTTTGAATTTGGCGCCGTTCCCCCCCCTACGTCGCGACGCTCGCAGGGAAGGGAATCGGCGGTACACACAGCATCAGGCGGACATCCGGCCGCCGTGTACTGCGGAGATTCATCGCTGGATCGCAGAGAAAAGGTAAGTAAACTTTTTTTCTGCATCCAGCGAGGCAAGTCCGTGTGTGGCACGGGGTTACCGATCTTAGCTTAAAAATCTCACCCCGTGCCACACACGGGAAGACCGCCAGGGAGGTTAAAGGATTATTTTAGTTATAAACAGTTAACCCTCAAAGAGATTGTAGGAACAGAGGGGGCATGCGATACCACCCAACTATGTTTACATTAGCATGCAAATCATAAATCCAATCTAATCGAGGAAGCAGCCAATATACATTAGCAGCTTTATCCCTATGCAGATTTTAGGTGATTACACACCAGCAGTTCCAGTAACAGGCTGTACAGGAAGAGAATGCAAGGTCTGCGCCCATAATTACTGCAAGCAAGTGCTGATTGAGATTTTTGTGAAATGTTGCATTATTGATTTGTATAGGCCAGTGACATCATTTAAAGCAGAACTTTACCCATAACAGTTTGAGAAAAAATAATGTTCTTTAGCGAGGAACATACATTCTACATTAATATTTATGGTACCAAAATGAGTGTATGTTGTAAATTGCCTCTAATTTTAGGCACAGTGCCTAGAAATGGAGAGCAACTGAGCAAGTACAGAACAAGGGAAGAAACAAGAGACAGTGTATTACTGGATTTTAAACAGTATAGGCACTTATTTTTTTATGCTTTACATAGCTATACCTGCAAAGGTGGTCAGATTGAAGCGACTCAGCAGGAAGTTGTAAACCCTTACAAATGACGTTTCACTACAGGTAAGCCTATAATAAAGGCTTGCCTGTAGCTACTGTGAATATCTCCTGTATCAGCATGTGCCGACATCAATCGGCACATGCACACTGAACCAACGGCACAGCTGACATGCCAATATGGGTGAGTCCAGCACGCATGCATGCATGCATGACGTCATCGTGGCTCCGGCCCATCACAGCGCCGGAGCCCGCCATACCTGAAAATAACTCTGGGAGACATGTCGCTGGGCAGAGCAGTGTGCCGGGACCACTGCGGTGGCTTAGATTTAACCACTTAACGCGCGCCGCATGTATATGTACGTCCACAGAATGGCACGTACAGGCAGATGGGCGTACTGGTACGTCCCTGCCTTCCCGCGGGTCGGGGGTCCGATCGGGACCCCCTCCGCTACATGCAGCAGTCGGTAAGTGTCTGGGAGCGATCCGGGATGAGGGGGCGGCTGTTCGTTTCTGTCCGCCCCCTCACAATTGCTCCCAGCGAATCCGCTTCCTCCCCCGCTGCCCGCCCTCTGCCTGTGTAATGTAAACACAGGCAGAGGAAGTGATGTCACCTCTCCTCTCGGCGGTATTTTTGATCCAGCGAGAGGAGAGAAGACATCACATAGTAAGTCGCACCAACACTACACTGACACCACACACATAGGCACATTTAACCTCTTCAGATCACCCTCCCCCATCACAGTGTCACTAATAGCAGTGATCATATATTTACTGATCACCGCATTTAGTGTCAGTGTGACAGTTAGTGTGACAGGCAGTTAGTGTTAGGTCCCTACCCCCCTAATAAAGGTTTAACCCCTTGATCACCACCCTAGTTAACCCTTTCACCCCCTATTGCCAGTGTCATTAAACTTCCCGCCCGGCCATCGATTTACGGCCGGGAAGTTTTGAAATCTGACAGGCCGTCAAACGTTGCACGATTTCATGCCGGCGCGCCCGTGCGGGCGCGCAGCGCGGCGATGTGATGCGGGGTGTCACGCACCTCCGTTGGTAACGAGTCTCCGCGGAGCCTCGTTACCACGGTAGCTGTCCAATCACGGCTTCACGATTAAACAGGAAGAGCCGCCGACGGCTTTTCACTCGCGTCTGACAGACGCGAGTAGAGGAGAGCCGATCAGCGGCTCTCCTGCGGGGGGGTTCGCGCTGATTTTTTTTCGGACTAAACCAGAAATAAAAAAAATACAAAAAAAGGGCAAAAAAAAAAAAGACAAAAAAAAAAAAGTGCAAAAAAAAAAAAGGGGCAGTAAAAAAAAAATGGCCAATGTGCCCAATGGGCACATTGGCAACATTGATCCATCAGCCACCCCTAGTGAATGTGCCACCCCAGTTGAGTGCCACCCCACAGTGCCAATCCATGCCCATGCCCATTATCAGTGCCCACCTTGCCGCCTATCAGTCACTGTGCCGCCTATCAGTGCCCACCTTTCTTATGCCCACCTGTGCCGCCTATGAGTGCACCTGTGCCCACCTGTGCCGCCTAAGTGCCCATTGCCGCCTAGAGTGCCCACCTGTGCCGCCTAATGCCCATCTTTTTTTTTCAAAATTTTTGGCCCATCATTACCTTCGGTGCCCATCAGAACTACCTTCGGTGCCCATATCCACCTCATCGGTGCAAGTGCCAAAATGCCCGTAATTGAAAGAGAAAACATCTCATTTACACAAAAATTAACAGAAAAAAATAAAAACTTTATTTTTTTTTCAAAATCTTCGCTCTATTTTAGGTTGCAAAAAAAAAAAACGCAGAGGTGATCAAATACCACCAAAAGAAAGCTCATTTGTGGGGAAAAAAAGACGCCAATTTTGTTTGGGTGCTGTAGCTACGCGCGCAATTTCATTCAAATTGCGACAGTGGAAAGCTGAAAATTGGCTTGGGCGGGAAGGTGCGTAAGGCCTGGTATGGAAGTGGTTAAACGCGGTTTTCTGAATTGTATTTGTCAGTTGCCGCTGGTATCTAATTTTTTTTTTATATTGATTTTTTTTACTAAAGCATGTGGCAATACATTTTGGCCTAAATGTTTGACTAAAATTTAGTTTATTCAATTTTTCTTATAACAAAAAGAGAAAATATCTTTTTTTTTTCAAAATTTTTGCATTTTCCGTTTATATCAAAAAATAAAATGCAGAGGCAATCAAATACCATCAAAAGAAAGCTTATTTGTGGGAAGAAAAGGACGCAAATTTAGTTTGGGACCACGCAGACCGCGCAATGCTGTTAAAGTGACGCAGTGCCGAATTGTAAAAACACCTTTGGGCATTTAGCAGCACATTGGTCCGGGGCTTAAGTGGTTAAAGTAAGTTTTTTTTTATAAGCTACAATGCTATGCATACTAGCTCATTATAACTTTGTCTTGCATGTTTTTGTGGGTTTACAACTACTTTAATTTCCACTTTAAGAAGCTGTACTAGTACTATGCAAACAACAGTCCTCTGGAATTTAAAGTAAGCAAAATATAGGAAGATTGTCAAATAATGTTTTGTCCCAGGAAATATTGGCCACTTTAGGAAGTGTGCCCAAGACATAGTACAGAGTTTATCACAGCCCACAACAAATATACCATATTTGGACTGCTGTATATAATCTAAAAAAGGTATGGACAAAGTAACATGGCTTTTATAAGACAGTAATGCCACGTACACAGGACCGTTTTTCCTGTCATGCAAAAAAAAAAAAAGTTCTTCTCTACGTGATTCATCGTGATTCCTCTCAAGCCTGCCTTGCATACACACGTTCATGAAAAAAACGCTTGAGAAAAGTGTGGTGACGTACAACAGCACTATAAAGGGGAAGTTCCATCCGAATGGCGCCACCCTTTGGGACGCTTTTGCTCATTTCTGAGCATGCACGTTTTTTTTCCCCCTCGGAAAAGCATACACATGATCGGTTTTCGTGCCAAAAAAAAAAAAAGAACGGGAAAAACGATGAGAAAAAATAGGGCAGGTTCCAATTTTTTTGCGGACAGTTTTCTCGTTGAGAAAACTGCTATGGAGCATACACAAGACCGGTTTTCACAACCAATCTAAAAAATGGCAGTTTTCTCATCATGAAAAATGGTCGTGTGTATATGCTGCATTAGTCCAAACTATGATCCAGAAGATATTTTAAAGGAGACTAATGGTTCCAGTGCTATAAAAAGTTCAAAATAGGTGGCAGCTGCAATTTTTATTGTGACCTGGTTACCTAGAATTGTCTATCCATGCACATTAATACTAGCTACAGTATGCCTCAATCTGGACAGAATATATATAATTTATTTGCTGTGTAAAATATACATTTGTGCAACATTGAAGTCAAAATAAAAATGTAATAGCATGAAAAAAAGGCAAAATTTCACATGTGTAGAAAACACACATAAAACAAGAATGTTTAAGCACACAAGAATGTTTAAGCACACTGCTGCATTCAGATATACTGCAGCAATTATAACCCATGTTCCACAACATCTTTTCAAAGCCCACCTTTTCTTTCTTTAGCAATTAAACATATATTCAGAGTAAACCTCTTTAGCAGGAACAACTGGTTATCAGTCTAAGACCCTGTACGCACGATCGGTTTGTCTGATGAAAACGAACCGATAGACCGTTTTCATCAGACGAACTGATCGTGTGTGGCCCCCCAATTGTTTTTTTCCCCCATCGGTGAAAAAAAAATAGAACCTGTTTTAAATGTTTCCTATGGCTAAAAAGAAACAATAGAAAAAAACGATCGTCTGTGGGGAAGTCCATCGGTCAAAAATCCATGCATGCTCAGAATCAAATTGACGCATGCTCGGAAGCATTGAACTTAATTTTTCTCAGCACGTCGTAGTGTTTTACGTCACCGCGTTGGACACAATCAGATTTTTAACTGATGTTGTGTAGGCAAGACCGATGAAAGTCAGCTTCATCGGATATCCGATGAAAAAATCCATCGGATTAGATTCCATCAGATATCCGATTGTGTGTACAGGGCTTAAAAGCACCTACCACATTTCCCATGAATTACAATGATTACGTAGTGTGAAGTATATGGGACTAATGATAACCAAGCACAATGGAATTTCTGCAAGACTGTTTAGAAAGTCTTAATCATCTATCACTGCTTCAGAAATTGATGATTTGCTATAATGAAACTACAAATACAAAATAACCTTTAATGTTACAGGTGGTTGATGGATTAAATCCCATGATCCCAGGCTCAGGGTAAAATAATTCCCTCCAGGTTAAGCTCAAGTGCTAAAAGGCTTCACACATCCACCAGACTCTGATCAATATTTTACAAATGCTAATGCAGAGTGTGCATTTCAATGGAAAAAGGTTAATAGGTAAAAGTGTACCATTATGTAAGTCCTGTCACTTCTTTAGTATAATAGTACTCAACAATCATTTTTGATTAATTGCCTGCAAAATAATAAAGATTTTACATATCTATCTGCTACAATAAGCAGATTCCCAAGAGTGGTAAAATACATCATTTTATTAGCTGATCACAACACAGCACTCATTAACTCACAAAGGATGCCACATGCAACATTTTAATACCAAAAAACAAACAAAAAAAAACATTGTAATACCATCATAATACAATCTAGAACAAGAAACAAAGAGGCACCAAATAAAGATTCAAATGCACCACGGTTCATAAATAATTTGGTAAAACACAATAATGCTCAACAATTTTTCCATTTAGGATGACCACATGTCAATAAAACTAACATGGTGAATCATTGAGCTCAACTGGGAAAACTGGAGGAAATGTGGAGCGGTTTCTCCACAGCACCCAATCAGTTTAAAGTTTGCGCAAAACAATATTGTTATTCTCCAAAAATAATCCATCCACAATATAAAGGCCCTGTAATGACATCACATAGCTTTGAATTCACTCCCTGGTCATCTCTTGCTTCGACTACAGCAACTCGCTTCTCATTGGCTTACCCTTACTTAGGCCACCCCCCCTTCAGTCCATTATGAATGCTGCTGCCAGGCTCATCCACCTTAGAAATCGCTCAATTCAAGATACAAGCAACAAATTTCAAAGCCATCCACAACTTGGCCCTTAGCTACATCCCTAACCTAGTCTCAAAATACCAACCAAATCATTCTCTTCATTCCTCCCAAGACCTCCTGCTCTCTATTTCCCTTGTCACCACCTCCCATGCTCGACTCCAGGACTTCTTCAAAGCCTCTCCCAACTTCTGGAACTCTTTACTCCAATCTGTCAGATTATCTCCTACTCTGTTCACTTTCAGGCAATCCCTGAAAACTCATCTCTTAAGAGAAGACCATCTCTAGACCCCCACCTAATAACTGTACATTTATTTTCTCCATCAGCCAATCCCCCACAGTTATTACCCTTTGTATCTCTTGACCCTCCCTCTTAGACTGTAAGCTCTAAACAAAACAGGGCTCTCTGATTCCTACTATATACATTTGCTTTGTAATTGTCTGCCCTTATGGTGTAAAGCGCTGCATAAACTGTCGGCGCTATATACAATAATAATAATAGTAATCTATTTTTAAAGCGGAGTTCCACCCAAAAATGGAACTTCCGCTAATCCCACTCCTCATGGCATGTAATTTTTTTGGGGGGGGGCTTCAGGAGGAGTGGGACTTCCTGTCCCACATCCTGCTTCCGCCTAGGGGCTAGTTAGGCGATTAAGCTTAATCGCCTACAGCAGCCCCTCCCTGTAGGCGTTCGCATGGGACACATGACAGGTCCCATGCGATCGCCTGTCCAATCAGCGGCGGGCCGCAGTTGTGATGAGGACGCCGGCCGGGGAGGGGGGGAGAGGAGCGGAGCCCCGGTCGGCGCGTCGCTGGAACGCTGGAGCAGGTAAGTGTCTGTTTATTAAAAGCCAGCAGCTACACTTTTTGTAGCTGCTGACTTTTAATAAACACAAATATTGGCTGGAACACCCCTTTAAGTTGTTACTGTGTTTTTTTACCTCCTTGTTACATACCCTGTGAGATTCTGAACTGCTTTCTTCCCCTCCCTTTTCTGTTCATTTAGACCACGCAGTTCACATTATTTATAGTCATGTGCACTGCTTTATGCACAGTTGCACACTATGGGCCAGATTCAGGTAGATGAGAGCATCTTTGCTCTGGAGTAACGCTTCTCATTTACGTTACTCTGCCGAAATTTTAGGAGCAAGTGCTGATATTTATGAAGCACTTGCTCCTAAAGTTGTGGCAGCGCATCGCAAATGAGCCGGCGGAATTCAAATTGGGCGGGTACGGGGCGTGTATTATTAAAACTAAGCGCGATCCCGCGGCGAACGTACTGCGCATGCGTCGAGTGTCAATGCATCCCAGTGCGCATGCTCCAAGTTCTGTGAGTGAACGTCAATGACGTCACATCCCCATTCATGAAAGTTTTACGCAAACGACGCGATTTTTTTTTTTCCGACGCGATGACGACGCCTATACTTAACATAGGATACTCCACTAGGGGGCTGCTTTATCTTTACGTCGCGTATCGCTTCCGGAAACGTCGTAAAGTCACTGCGTCGCGCCCGAAAAAGATCGTGAATTTCCGACTCCCGCTGATTAACATATTTTTTCAGCGTTAATCAGCAGGAACGCCCCCGGCGCCATTTTTAAGTTGAAGTAACGATGCGATGGCGAAATTCAATTGCGCCGATCGCATCGGAACTCCAACCCGGCGTTTCTTGTTTCCTGGTTACAGAAAACAAAAACGCCGGCTTAAAGTGACAGTTAGGCTGGCGGATCCATTGATCCGCCAGCCTAACTCTACCTGAATCTGGCCCTATAAGTCCCATAGTCCAACTCTGCAGTGAACATAAAGGGTGGCTACATTCCTACATACAGTGTGACCATGAAGAGTTACTTTTTTGATTTAAGAACACATGCTTGAATAGAATTTTGTTTAAATCAGTTTAGTGCCATGTTAATTTCCATTTCCACATGAAAGAAATTATGCTATGGGGGGGGGGGGGGGGGGGGGGAATGTTTCTAGCCACATACCTATATAGATCAACCACTAAAAAAATACTGACACCCATCATTCATTTATATTCATTAGCAGCAGCAATGTGTTTCTTTTTCACTGTTCACTATGTGGCCATGCTGACTTGTTGCATAAGCTACTCAGAGGCCACTGAAATAGCTTTCCACCCTGCCCCCCACCTGTACGCCACCATGCTACTATGCTAGAAAAATACAGCCTTCTCATGGCAACTGAGACCTTGGAACAGAAGTGCTTTCTGCATTAATGATGTTGTCAAATAATTAATGAGATAAAAGCTTTGAGAAAAGTTGATATAATGCATATACTGTACAAGGATAGGGTTTTTTCCTATAATTAATAAAAAAAATGTACATTTAAAAAAGCACACAGCTTGCTGAAGAGGCACCCACAGGAAGGAGTAGACAGTGTTGGTGGGAGGTAATCCGCCACTATGTGCAATATCCTTGCACAGAGCAGGTAAGTATAACATCTTTTTTTATTTTAATAAAAAATAATGTTTAGGGCCTGGCCTGGCTAAGCATGGTGATGGCCGCTTGAATGGAGAGCTCCTGCAGACAGAGGACCGTAATTTGCTCTATTTGGGGAACCACTGAACCTACCAACCATGGGCAAGTCCAACAGGAGTGTCTCAGCCTCCAGGACACCGAGGGAATTTGGGACACAGCCCGGTAGAAATATACCGGAGCTCTTTCGCTCCCTCCGCTCTGATAGCCACGGGGCCTCCCAGGCCGCAGGGCCTACTTCCCCGAGCGCCGCCTCGGACTCGCAATCGGACGAAAGGGAGATGCATATCGGCCATGCGGCTCCTTCGGTGAGCCTAACAGACCTTAATAGGGTGGCGTCCGACATTACTAACACCCTGTCGGCGGCTATCATGGACCTCAAGACGGAGTTCCGAGCGGTGGCCACCCGCCTCGCGGATGTGGAGCAAACCTCACAGCGGCACTCGGCGGCTATCAGGCAAGTACAACAGGCTCACGACGCCCAGCTTTCCTACTTATTTAACCTGCACCGCCACGTCGAGGACCTCAACAATAGAGGTCACAGGCACAACGTGAGGGTGAGGGGAGTCCCGGAGGGGATCGATGCAGGAGCCTTGCCGCAAACGATCTGCGCCATCTTTAACGACTTACTGAGCCGCCCGGCGGACTCCCCGGTGGAGATGGAGAGACTACACCGAGCGCTCAGACCCCCCCTCGTGATGGAGACCCCCCGAGGGATGTCATATGCTGCATTGTGAACTTTCCACTTAAGGAGGAGATATTACGGAAAGAAAGGGAGAGAGGCCGCATAACGCATGAGGGCACTGAAATTAAACTTTTTCAGGATCTGTCCCAGATCACTTTGCAGAACAGGCGAGCCCTGCGACCCCTGCTGGATGTCTTGCGGAACCGCAACATAATATATCACTGGAAGTTCCCTTTTTGTTTGTCCGCCTCGGCTAGGGGTCGCTCTGCCTTCCTCCGCTCCCCAGATGACCTCCAGCACTTCTGCGAACAACTTGACATACCCATGGTGGACCTGCCAGACTGGTGTACCTTCCATTTCCCCACTGAGCCGTGGCGTCCAGTGTCGCATCATCCCTCTCCAAAAGCCCAGAGGCACCGCTCCAGACGACAGAGATCTGCTTCTTCCCAACCTGGACCTTCTATGCCTCGCCGGGAACAGGGCCTCCGCAGTCCGGACCTTCCGGCTACCCCACGCAGAGATTGCCAGGATGCCTGATGACATACATGCCGAACGAGTCCCTCCACCTGTAAGTGTCCTTTTTTTTTTTTTTGTTGTTTTGCCTTTGGTTTTATTCACCCATCTTGGATTCGATTAGACTCTGACTCCTATCAGTTGCTAACCTGACCCTGCTTAATATCCCGGGTTGGAGGCCCTGTTACTGTTTTTTTTTCCTTGGGTGGCGCCCTCTATTCACAACCCATTGCTGTTGATCGGCGCCCCCATAGACATTTACGCCAGTATTACGCCACCGCGTTCCTGCCTGTCTAGATGGAAACCCTTGCTGCAAACTGTATGCTGCTCTATTGTTAGCAGTCCCCATTTCAGGACTACAGAACTATGTACCTCCCCGTATTGACCTTGGACCCTAACCTACTTCTCCCCATGTAAGACTACCCTGCTTATGCTAGCGGTCAACCCGACCCCGCCACCATCATTGCTTCTGAAATACTGACGATATTGCTGTCCCGCAGAGAGGGCGATACTCACCTCAAACGGTATCTGGATCAATACCCACAGCCTCACGGACATATACCCTGGTCCCACACTTGCCCACCCCTAACCTCTCTTCCTGGGACCGCAGCTAAAGACTAAATGCTCCCTCTGAAACATTGAGCACCACTATGTCTGCCTCTCATGGACTGCTGCAGGTTCGAATTACAGGACTGGTCGAGATTGCTGTCCGGGGGTTCGTGGCGTTTTGGTCCCCCCCCCCCCCGTGTTCCCTTTTTCCCTTCCCCCTCCCCCTCTCTCCCTTTTTATATTTATACCCCCTTTTTTTTATTTTTATACCCCTTTTTTTTTATTGTTATCACTTGAATTTATTATCTACCTGTACTTATTTGATTTATTGATCTTTTAATTATTTTACTTTTTTTGGCTAACTTTTTCTCTTTTTTAGATAGTGGGAACGAGGCGGTTTCTACGGTCTCCCACCTGTTGCAGGGGAGTAATTGGTTCTCCCCGCGCCATCTGGGATCTCTGATGCAGGCTTTCTTCTCACTGAATAGCGTCTTGAAACGTATACTTGGGCTGGTGGTCCATCTCCCCCCTTTTTTTTTTGTATGTTGCTGGTTTATTTTGGGTCTTAGACGTATCACCACCCATGAGGCCTATAAGACCCACCACCCAGGCACCATTTGCCGGGCTCAGGTAATATGTCTAAGGTACCGGTGAAATGCATGACAGTTAATTGGTGATCACAGGGAGCTCTACGGGTCGCAGGTATCCATATCCTTGAGCCCCCTGGCTCTCCATTTTTGCGCTCTCAACCCCCCCGATCCTCCCCTATCCCCCCCATCCCCCCTCCCCCTTTTTCTTTTTTTATTAAAAGGCAGCGGGGATGCATTGGCTCCCGTGACCTCCCGCTTGACATGAGGGAAACTTGGTTCCCCTCTCGCCATCCGGGACCTCTGGCGTGGGCCCCCCTCCTTCTGAGAAGCTTCCTGAATTAACCACTTAGCAACCACCTGCCGAAAAATAACGGCGGCAAGGTGGTTGCTTAACTCTGGGATCACGTTATATAACGTGATTCCAGAGTCGCGCTCCCGCGCGCCCCCTGGGCGCGCACAACGGGAATGTCCGTGACCGCCGGGTCCAGAGGACCCGGCGGGTCACGGATCACGGGTAAATCGCCGCTGATAGCGGCGGTTTACCACGTGATCGCGCCGTCCAATGACGGCGCGATCAGATGTAAACAGACCGCGTCATTTGATGACGCCGGTTCCTCCCTCCTCTCTCTGTACCGATCGGTACAGTGTGAGAGGAGAGGGGAGGGAGCGGATGGCAGCGCCAGTGCTGCGGGCTGGATCTGTGACAAATGCAGTCACAGATCCATCCATCCATCCCTCCCTGCTCAGCCATCCCTGCTGCACATACTCTGCAATGCTGGGCAATACTCTGGGGGGGCAATACTCTGGGGGGGGGCAACACTCTGGGGGGGGGGCAACACTCTGGGGGGGGGCAACACTCTGGGCATACTCTGGGCATACTCTGGGGGGCAATACTCGGCAATACTCTGGGCATACTCCGCAATACTCTGGGCATACTCCGGCAATACTCTGGGCATACTCCGGCAATACTCTGGGCATACTCCGGCAATACTCTGGGCATACTCCGGCAATACTCTGGGCATACTCCGGCAATACTCTGGGCATACTCCGCAATACTCCGGGCATACTCCGCAATACTCCGGGCATACTCCGCAATACTCTGGGCATACTCCGCAATACTCTGGGCATACTCCGCAATACTCTGGGCATACTCCGCAATACTCTGGGCATACTCCGCAATACTCCAGGCATACTCCGCAATACTCTGGGCATACTCCGCAATACTCTGGGCATACTCCGCAATACTCTGGGCATACTCCGCAATACTCCGCAATACTCTGGGCATACTCCGCAATACTCTGGGCATACTCCGCAATACTCCGGGCATACTCCGCAATACTCTGGGCATACTCCGCAATACTCTGGGCATACTCCGCAATACTCTGGGCATACTCCGCAATACTCTGGGCATACTCTGCAATACTCTGGGCATACTCTGCAATACTCTGGGCATACTCCGCAATACTCTGGGCATACAGCACCCCTGTCCCCGTGAGCTCGCATGCAGAAGCGAACACATACGCAAGTCCCGCCCACATATGAAAACGGTGTTCAAACCACACATGTGAGGTATCGCTGCGAACGTTAGAGCGAGAGCAATAATTTTGTCCCTAGACCTCTTCTCCAACTAAAATGATGTAACCAGTAAAAATATTTAAAGCGTCACCTATGGGGATTTTTTAAGTCGCAAAGTTTGACGCCATTCCATGTGGCCACGCTGTGTCAAAAAGTCCCACACATGGGGGTATCGCCATACTCGGGAGGAATAGCAGAATGTGTTTTGGGGTGTAATTTGTGGTATGCATATGCTGTGTGTGAGAAATAACCCGCTAATATGAAAATTTTGTGGAAAGAAAATAAAAATGAAAAAAATCTTGATTTTGCAAAGAATTGTGGGAAAAATTACAACTTCAAAAAACTCACAATGCCTCTTTCTAAATACCTTGGAATGTCTTCTTTCCAAAAAGGGGTCATTTGGGGGGTATTTGTACTTTTCTGGCATGTTAGGGTCTCAAGAAATGAGAGAGGATGTCAGTACATCAGATGTGATCAAATTGATCAATTTTCAGTAATTGGTACCATAGCTTTTAGACCCTATAACTTTCACCCAGACTAAATAATATCTAAATTGTTTTTGTTTTGTTACCAAAGATATGTAGCAGTATACATTTTAGGCCAAGTTTATGAAGAAAAATTACTTTTTTGCAAAATGTTATAATAGAAATGAAGAAATTCATTTTTTTACAAAATTTTCGTTCTTTTTTCATTTATAGTGAAAAAAAAAAAAAAAAAACGCAGAGGTGATAAAATACCACCAAAAGAAAGCTCTATTTGTGGGAAAAAAAGGACAAAAATTTCATTTGGTTATAGTGTTGTATGACTGAGTTATTGTTATTCAAAATGTGAGAGCACCGAAAGCTGAAAATTGGTCTGGTTATTAAGTGGGTTTAAGTGCCCAGTAGTCAAGTGGTTAAGTCCCCATAATTTTTGGGCTATATAACTACCTGATATGAATACTAAGGACTAGGGCCTTCTTGCACCCCTGTTGGGGGGTGTCCTAGGGGCCCGCGGAATATCCCTGCTTGTAGGCGAAAACGTCTTCCGCCTAGTATAGCGGGCCCTGTGCCCGGAACGCCTGATGTGTTAAGGGACATGGTATGCCTATACCATATATGCTCTACCTGGTAATATTCATACTATATAATGTTACGGTGATGTTCCTGATGGGATTTGTTTCGTTAGCTCTGCACATTCTAGAGGAGCTATTTACACATGTTTTCACTGTTTTTGACATTTCAGGACGGACTCTTGTATTGTTTCCCAATGTATGTTTTTGTTATTACTCTACCTCCAATGACAGCTTACTCTCCCCAGACTCAAAGCTCTAAGGCATCTCTCCGCCTTAACCCCCCTCTTTTGCCTCCCTTATGTTGCCCTATCAATACACTCGATATTTCCTCTTCAGGTTCCCCATTACGCCACCATTGGCTGGTTCCTCAGTATTGCGGCAGCACATGACCTCAGTCATACTTACTACCCCCCAGCAGCAGCGCTATATATAGTCTGCTGACACCCCAGCCTTGTAATTACTAGGTGGAATAGACTGACTATTTCCACCTCTGGTTTATTCTCCTCTCTGTTCCCTGTGTCACTCCTTGGCTTCCCATCCCTCTCTCTTTCTACTTAGCTGCCCTCCTCTCTCCCTCCCCCCCCTCTTTTTTTTTTTCTTCCCCTCTGTGTCGGTTTGTCCTCTGCCCGGGCTGGTCCCTGGCGGTGGGTGCACAAGTCTACTCTTGATCCTACATCGTCTGCTATACTGCTGACTCCCTGAACTACGTTTAATCAATGAAAAAGGGAGAAAGAGGTTTACCCCCCCATTGGGTAAGCTACCACCAACTTTGTTTATTTAATTTTTAATCTGGATTGCTGAATTGTATATTACATGTTTTTTTATATTGTTATGTATTTTATAGATTGGCTCTCCTGAAGAAGCGGTACACCCGCGAAACTAGTAGAGACTCTGCCAAATGTTTTTTTTGTATGATTGTCCTGTATTAGTCATTTATGTAATAAATATTTGTTAACACAACTATTCCTAATTATTTTTATCTGTACCGATATAGTCCACACTCCCCTTTCTGGGTAGGCATGACTCCAAGGTTAGCTTCAGCCACTATCCTTCTTGCCCTAACCCTCCCCCTTTTTCAATATAACCTGGATGATGGTACATTTTTATCCACATTTTTATTTTTATGTTACCTGAGGCTATACTCCCCCTTTTCGTTCCTACGTTTAATCATGCAGAAAGCTCCGCAACGTCATAATCCCTTGTTGCTGAAGTGTGTGTCGCTCAATGTAAAAGTCCTAAATGTACCGGAAAAGCGATCGCAGGTCTTATCCACATTGTCTAAGCAGAAAGCTCAGTTTATCTTCCTACAAGAGACCCAGACCCAGACTCCATTCCCAAGCTTCGTAGTGATCTCTACCCTACGGCCTTGCATTCTACAAATCCCTCTGCGAAGACCAAGGGTGTCTCTGTCTTAATCTCTAAACATGCTCCTTTTCAGCTGTCGGATTCTTTGGTGGACCCGGAAGGTAGATTTGTGTTTATCAAGGGCCTATACGCCTCCAGACCCTTGACCCTGGCGAATGTTTATGCCCCTAACGAGCACCAGGTTTCCTTCTTTAAAAAGGTTTGCGACCTCCTCTTTTCATTCAAGGAGGGTATGGTCCTCTTGGGGGGTGACTTTAATGTCCCTTTGAACCCTGAAGTTGACATCTCCATGGGAACCACCGTTCTGCCTTATCGAGCTTTACGTCAAATTAAGTTACAGCTGCAAGGTCTCACACTACAGGATTCCTGGCGCACCTTGTTCCCGTCGACCAAAGACTACACGTTTTTCTCCACTACTTTCCAGAAGTATTCCCGCATAGATTACTTCTTCCTCTCCCAATCTGACCTCACCTACCTTACACAAGCTGCCATAGACCCTATGTTCTTATCTGACCATCACCCCATCTCGATAACTCTCACCTTTCCCTAATCGGTCTCCAGGACCAAAACATGGCGGCTGGACTCGTCCCTACTTAAGGACACAGCCTTTACGACAAGTCTGGAAGCCACGATCCGCAGCTACTTTGTGGAAAACGCCTCTCCGGACCTGTCCCCGCTTACTATCTGGGAGGCCCACAAGTGTGTGGTCCAAGGGGAACTTTTGGCCCAGGCAGCGAAGCTTAAGAGGTTACGCCAAAAGACCATAGCGGAACTAACATCTAAGAACCGAAGGCTGGAGGCCTCGCACAAAGCTTCTCTATCTCAACGTTCCCTGCAGGAGCTCACACACACTCGCTCATTGCTTCTGGAAAAACTAGGTAAACGAGCCAGAAGATGCTACGTTCTTCACCAGAGAGTGTTCTATGAACAAGGCAACAAGTGCGGGAGACTCTTAGCGAGAGCTTCCAGACCCTCCAATACAATTCACCAGATCCAAGACCACGGAGGTGTTACCAGGGCTAAAAACGAGGACATAGCGAAATGCTTTGAACGGTACTACAAAAAACTCTACAACCTAAAGCCCTCCAACCAAACTCCGGCCCGAGAGGCACGGAGAGCGGAGGCCATTAGGGACTTCCTAACCCAGTACTGCCCTAGGCAAGTTCCAGAAGCACGTGCGGCAGACATAGACCTGCCCCTCTCTTTTGAGGAACTTCAAAACGCGGTGAAGCAAATTAAACCGGGGAAGAGCCCAGGGCCTGACGGGTTCACACTCCAATACTATAAATCATTCCTCACTATCTTATCTTCTAAGATGCTAGATACCTTCAACGCTCTAGCATCCCCTTCCGCCCCAATGGGTCGTCTGTTGGAGGCACACATAACGGTTATACCAAAAGAAGGTAAAGATGCCACACAAGTCCAAAACTACAGACCGATATCACTTCTCAATGTGGACATTAAGCTGTACGCCAAGATCCTAGCAAATAGGCTATCCCCGCTCTTGCCCGGCTTGGTCTCCCAGGACCAGGTGGGTTTTATCCCTGGAAGGGAGGCCAGGGACAACACTACTAGGGCATTGAATTTACATCATTGGCTCACTGTATCCGGGACGCGAGGCTTCTTCTTATCCCTTGACGCGGAGAAGGCGTTCGACAGGGTGGCCTGGGACTACATGCGGGAGGTCTTGAGAACGATTGGCCTTCACCCCTGCATGCTGGCACACATCTCCGCATTGTATTCCACGCCCAGTGCTTGTGTCCGAGTGAATGGATGCCTGTCGGACGCCTTCTCCATAAGCAATGGTACCCGCCAGGGCTGTCCCCTATCTCCCCTGATTTTTGTGCTAATCCTGGAGCCTTTCCTTAACAAAATACGTTGCAATCCTGATATTAAAGGCCTGATGGTGGGAGGTAGGGAGTACAAGGTAGCGGCTTTCGCTGATGATGTACTCCTTTCTTTATCGCAACCGAGGATATCACTACCGAAATTGCTGAAAGATATAGAGAGCTTTGGGGAGCTGTCCCACTTTAAGATTAACTACTCTAAATCACACGCCCTGAATGTGTCTCTCCCGCAGGGCGATGTGGATAGTTGCCGGAATTCCTTCCCGTTCCTTTGGAACGAGAGCGCCATTACGTATCTGGGCATTCAGATTACGGCGGATTTGACTCACCTTTATAACGTAAATTTTCTGACCGCCCTTAAAAAGGCTCAACAGGATCTAAGGGACTGGGGGACCCTTAATGTTTCATGGTTCGGTCGCTCCGCCCTCCTGAAAATGATAATTCTACCGCGCCTTCTGTACCTCATGCAATGTATCCCGATTGCCCTACCTCCCTCCTTTTTTGCAACATTCAAGAAGGCCTCTTCAGCGTTTATATGGAAGAATTCGCCCCCCCCCCCGTATTAGATACTCGCGGCTCACCCGCTCAAAGGCCAATGGTGGTATCGGTCTTCCAGACCTCTTCCAATACTACTTGGCAGGCCACCTTATGCGAATAGTGGATTGGAATGTCCATGAGACTAGGAAGGGATGGGTGACGCTGGAAAAGTCTTTCACACAACTCCCCCTTGATTCGCTTCCTTGGACACCACCTCGACACTGGCCACCAGAAATCAAGGTGCACCCGCTGCTTCACCCTTCTCTTAAAGCTTTTGAACGAGCGACGAAAATGCAGTAATTTTCCTCGGTTCCGGGGCCGCTGACCTCCTTAAGAGGCAACCCTGAATTCTTGCCAGGTCTATCCTCCTCGTTCCTGATTCGAGACTGGCCGGGGGACCGAGTCCAAGCACATCACTTTTTCTCTCATGGATCCCCTCGCCCCTACGCAGATTTGGTCTCTGAATCCCCATCCAACTCCTTTCCCTTCTGGTCCTTTAGACAACTACGACACTTCCTCTCCTCACAACCGACCTCCGAAACTTGGACGCGGCAACTGACGCCCTTCGAAAACTTATGTTCGCAGTCCTCCCCACAGAGACACTTGATCTCCAGTATATATCAGATCCTCTCGGATAACACCCCCACACTTCCAGATCCCGCGCGTACTGCCTGGGAATCTGAACTTCAGGTTTCCCTGGATGAGGAGGACTGGGCCCGTATCGATGAATGTGTCCACAAGGGGTCTCTTAATGTCGCTATCCAGGAAACCTGTTACAAAATCAAAATGCGCTGGTATAGAACTCCGGCTCTCCTGCACAAATTTTCCCCAGCAGTTCCGGAAACGTGTTGGAGATGTGGTAAGGAAAGGGGGACCATGCTCCACATTTGGTGGAGCTGCGATTCCCTCCAGCCATTCTGGAAAGAAGTGCATTAGCTTATTGTACACGTTACTACTTATACTCTCGACTACTCTCCAGCACAATATCTCCTACATCACACGCATCTGACCAGATCTGAATATTTTAAATCCCTGGCCATGCATATGGTGAATGCGGCGAGGCTCTGCATTCCGGTACATTGGCGCTCCACACACACTCCGACAATTAGGGAATGGTTTAACAGGATATCTAAGACCGAAGAAATGGAAAAGCTAGTTCATATATCCCAAGAACGCATCGAAAAATTTACAACCACCTGGGCATGTTGGGCCCACTTTAAAACAACTCAGTGTTTCCGCCCCCATTAGGGGTCTGCTCCTACCGGGTTGATGATGTTGTGCCCCTGGACTTGTGGCCTCCCTGGCGGAGGGCCACTGGCACCGATGACCTCCCACCACCGTCCCTTCTCCTCTCCCCCCTTCCCTTCCCCCCCCCCTTCCCCTTTTTTTTTTTCGTCTGTTCTTCCTTTTCTTTCTTCTCCTCCATCCTCTTTTCTTCTATCTCTCTCACTCCCTTCTCTCCTCTTTCTCTTCACTTTTTCCTCAGCAAAATACTTTGTTATGGTTTGATTATAGACCATTTTTGCCAAGGTTTAACAATCCCAGAAGATGGGATTGTGCTCGGTTTAGAAATGCTAACCTAGACACCCTGTTGCTATATGTATATATGCATTGTTAACATGTATCAATCTACTTCCATGTACTTTCCAGTTTTGTGTATTGTACTGTTCTATTATCGCTTAATAAAATTGTTTATGGAAAAAAAAAAATAATGTTTAATATCACTTTAATTCTATCACTTAACAAAACTCTGGTTCAGCCGCATCTTGAGTATGCTGTCCAGTTCTGGTCCTCAAACCTCAGGAAGGATGTCCTTGAATAAGAAATTGTCTAGAGAAGGGTATCGCAGCTAGTAAAGGGGCTGGAGGACCTCAGGTATGAGGAACAACCAAAAACATTAAACTTATTCTCCCTTGAGAAGCGACGCTTAAGAGCAGATATGATAGCAATATACAAATCTTTAAATGGGGACTCTAGCATTGGGAATAAACTTTTTTAATCTTAGGTCTCCAAAAAAGACACACAGACACATAATGAAGTTGAACGAAAAACGGTTGAATCTTAGACAGCGTTAGGCGTTCTTTGCTAATAGATGAGTAAGGATGTGGAACTCTCTTCCACAGTTGGTGACGTCAGCAGGGAGTTTTGAGAAGTTGACTGTTAGATGCGTTTCTTAGCAAACACAATGTATAGGAAACGGGAAATAGAAATCACACAGGCACTCTCTAGATCAAGGGTCTTGGGGTAAAATTCACAGAGGTCCAGTCAGTAAAATTTTGCTCTGGCAGATCTGTGAATCTCATGTTTGCTCTATAAGATATCACAGTTCCCCCTGTACATTAGTGTCTTCAGCCTACCCTTCACATCATAGCCCTGTTTACACCAAAGACTCCTCTCTACATTACTGTCCTCAGTGCCTCCCAAACCCCCCGCCCCCAATTTACATCATAGCCCTCTCTTTACATCAGTGTCCTCAGCCCCCCTTCACATCACACTACAGTCTACCCCCTTTACATTAGTGTCCAGAGTACCTATTGAGGGCCAGTTAACAGTTATACATTCATGTAAGACTCCTGTGTGACTTTCAGCCAATTCAATTGAATGGCACTGGATTGCACAATAAGTAGTATATGCACTACTTTTCAAAAATGCACTGCACTTCAAAACGCACTGTGTTTTGATTTGCATTTGGGGTGTAGATCACACAAATGCGTTTTGAACACTGTACAGGAAATGCATACAGAATGTGGGTTTTCCAAACCACGTTCTGGTATTAACAAGCCCTTACATAACAGACTGCCTTCACATCACATTCCCACCCCCTTTACATCACAGTCCCACCTTTACAGCAGTCACACAGTGTCCTCAGTTCCTCTTCACATCACAACCCCCACTTAAATCACAGTGTCCCTAGCAATCACAGCCCCCCATCACAATCCCATAAGCAGTCAAAGCCCACTTTCCTCCCTTGAATCAAAGTCCCCTTTTCAAAGGGAGCCTCTCCTGCACAGTCCTACCTTAACACGGCAGGGTAGAGGCACCTACCAGTCTGGAAGTCCTCTCCTGGGTCTCATGCCTGGTCACCCGTGTCATCCCCACAGCGTGGCAGAAGGTGCTGCAGATATGTACAGAGGGTGGGAGCTGCCCAACTTATTGTGACAACAAGTGGGTGATTACCCACTTGGTAATATGTAAAGATTCCCCCTCTCTCTCCAGATATGCAGCACCTCCCACCCCTGCCCTGCTGTAATTATGGCAGTGGCAGGGGGGCAGGAGAGGACATACAGCTGCCAAGTGGCATGGCATGGTCAGGAGAGGACTGTAAATTGGACGGTGATCCACCATTTAGTAATCCCTTAACTAGATGGACAATGTGCTTATATAATCTTACCAACTATGTAACTAAAATGTATGGAAACTAAACATTTTCAGAAACAAATCCTCAAAAAATGGTAATGTCCAGAAAAATAAGGACACCTGACAACCATAAAGGCTGCCCACTGTGTCAAATCATCTGTTTGTTTTTGCTTGCCACCACCACCTTCAAAACCTTTAGAAGTTCAGTTTATCTCCTCTACTTTCCCTTGTGCCTTACAATGCATGATTTATAAAGAACGAGACAAGCAGTGGCTTGTATAATAAATTAAATGTCACAGGGCTCAAAAGACAGATGTCAGCATGCCCAAAGTGCTCTACATTGCCTATAAGCAGAATTTACAGGTTGGAGGTGTTAAATATGTATGCATTTCCTTGTTGGGGTTCTAAGTTACAAATTCCCATGAATGACCTCATTTAGCTTTGTTTTTTTTCTCCATATATCTTCATGGGCTTTGTCTCTCAGCCCCTTCTTCCAAGTGTCTCTAAACTTAAAAGCAAAAATGTAATGCATTGAAGCTCATTAGTCCTTGGTGTAGTGGCTGTATTCATTTTTCCAAGTTCCTTTTTTCTTTATTTGTAACTAATTCTGCAAACAACATTTCCTTTCCCCTTTCCTAATCACTCTTCCACACTATCTATCTTTGGAGGGAGCCATGGCTGTCACTCTAGGCCGCTCACCTGATATGGGCTACAAACATGTTCATACCTCTTCATCTCAGTAACCTCAGGGGTTGGGGGGTGAGCAGAGCAATTGGTAAATTCTAGATCACAGGTGTCAAACACAAGGCCTGCGGGCCGAATCCAGCTCTCCAGGCCATTTCATGTGGCCCTCGCACCTTCTGCAGCTGCAGGAATAGCTTCAGCCCTCCTCTGGTCCCTCTCCAGACCCCTACTTTCTGATTTCAAGCAATGCATCCAGCTTCTTCCCAGCAGCAGCATAAGGAAAGGGGGCTGCACTGTGATGTAAGGGAGAGTGGCGGACTCAACTTCTGATGGTGGGGTGGCTCTTGACACCTAATATAAAGGGGGGAGCGCTGGACATCTACTCTAACAGATACAACCTACCCTTTTGAGAATAATCATAATGCTGGTGAGGCCCATGATGAAATTGAGTTTGACACTCCCGAGTTTGATCATACCTGGGAGGGAAGATATTCTTTGCAACTCACCGGAAGGGACAAGGACACTGCATTTCAGGCAAATTCAACAGGTTTTGTCTGTATTTGCTGAAAATATTCTTAGTTTGAGAAAAACTAAGAAATATTTCCACCTACCACGTCTAATGCCACGTACACACGATCTGTTCATCCGCTGAAAACGGTCCGATGGATTTTTTCATCAGATATCCGATGAAGCTGACTTTCATTAGTCTTGCCTATAGATCATCAGTTAAAAATCCGTTTGTGTCAGAACACGGTGACGTAAAACAAGTTCAATGCTTCGGAGCATGCGTCGACTTGATTCTGAGCTTGCGTGGATTTTTGACCAATGGATTTCCCCACAGACGATTGTTTTTTTCTATCGTTTTTTTTACCATCAGAAATTTTTTAAGACAGGTTCTAAGTTTTTTCACCATTGGGAAAAAAAACGATGGGGACCGTTCGGACCGTTTTCATCAGACGAACCGATCTTGTGTACAGGGCATAAGAATCATAAGCTGCAATATATTTTTAGGTTTAGTAATCCTTTAAAGTGGAGTTCCACCCATTTTTTTATGTTTGTCTGTGCTGCATGCCCTAATCTCATAGTGTTCAGAATGGACAATTTTTATTTATTTTGTTGCTTGTAAATACCTTTATTTTGTAGTCCTTCATTACTTCCTCCTCCTTATTAGCCTAGGCTATTGAGTCACAAGGCTATTTGCAAGGGTTTCTGGGATAGGCATCATGTTTCCCAGTAGTCCTTGCAAACCTGACTGAAACCTATTACATTGCTTGTGCAGCACTGAGCATGTGCGAGATATGCAAAGCTGAAATCCAGGAAGTCATACAGTCTGGCTTCATAATTCCCACACTTAAGATGACCACGGTCTATTTCTAGATTATAATCTAAATGCTGTAACAACCTAACAAAACGGACCTTAGTTTACAGACTAAACTTTATTAGAATGCATTAAGCTTGTGTATTACAGGGGTATTTATATTTAAAAAGTGAAATTGTGGGTGGAACTCCCCTTTAAGTAAATGGGTTAATGAATAAATAAATGCAATGCAATACACTGGTTAAAAGAATTGCTCCTACAGGAGTATCCTGGTGCAAGAAAAATAAAGGCCCAGATTCACAGAGCGATTACGCGTGCGCAACTGCTGTTGCGCGTGCGTAAGTCTAAATGTGCGCGTGCGTATAGTTGGACGCGATTCACAAAACAATATACGCCAGAAATCTACGTTTTTTGGTCCGGCGTAATTGAGTTAGACATTCGCTTCCCTTCGCGCAAAACTGCGCTAGACACACCATTGATTTGCTAGTCAAATATGCTAATGAGGGAGTTACGGGGATCCACAAAAAAAACGCAGTTGCTGCGCAGGCTACGCGATGTGCGCAACTGCAAAATGTCCTGTCTAAAGTTAGAGCCCATAAAAGCTGATCTAACTTTTGAAAAAAAGTCTAATTGTCAGATAAAGCAACACCGTTACTGAGGAGCAGACCACACACACGTGTTGCACTACAATTTGACTGCCAACATGCTAGGGGCATCGTCGCTCATAGCTGCACTAGTGAATATAGATGACCAAAGAAGGAGGAGGGCACGGAGGATGGCACGGGAGAGGGTATACCGCACCCGCATACACCTGTTTGGCATGAATGATTCAGAGGTCTTTCGCATCTTCAGATTCCCCCCTCATGCCATCCTGGAATTAACCACAACCTTGCAGGAGGACATCACCAGCCCAACACAACGCTCACATGCAGTGCAGCCACTGGTCAAGGTCCTGGCAACACTCCATGTCCTTGCCAGTGGCTCTTTTCAGCGTACAAGTGGAGTGGTGGCTGGGATGTCACAATCCTCCATGAGCAGATGTGTGCACCAGGTTGTCCCTGCAATCCTCACACGCTTGGCCAACCAAATCATCAAACCCACCACTGAGGAGCTTCGAATCAAGGCAATGGCAGATTTCTACCGAATTGCCAGATTCCCACGCACCATCGGGGCCATTGATTGCACACATGTGGCACTCCAGCCCCCCCATGAGACCGAGCACATGTACCGCAATCGGAAGAATTGGCACTCCATCAACGTACAGGTGATAGTTGATGCCCAAGGCCTCATATGGCACGTCCGTGCCAAACACCCAGGGTCCAGCCATGACAGCTACATCTACAATCAAAGCCACATCCGAACAGAATTCGAACAGAACGTGTATGGGAACACCTGGCTGGTTGGTGAGTGACATGGGAGTCAGGCATGACTATCCCCTCCCGTCATGCACAACAGAAGTGGCACATGCATGACTAACATTCTCCTGTCTTTTCCTTTACAGGTGACTCTGCATATGCACTGGGACCCCATCTCATGACTCCTATCCGGAACCCCCAAACCCCAGGAGAGGAACGATACAATGAAGCACACATCAAAACCCGTGCAGTGGTGGAGCGCACCTTTGGCCTCCTGAAGTCACGTTTCCGATGCCTGGATAAGTCTGGGGGTACACTGTTGTATTCCCCAAACTTCGTGTGCCATATCATCGCTGCATGTTGCATGCTACACAATCTCGCAGTGAGGAAGGGCCTGCAGGTTGAGCTACGTGATGATCTGACCCCCCAACCAGAAAATCAACCCCTAACCGAGGATACCCCGTCTTCTGAGGGAAGAGCAGTCAGGAGGCAGCTCATATTGGGCATCTTTGCACGTTAAACACACACATTAATCATGGCACAATGAGAATGCATGCATGCACACCACTATGGTCCCTAGCACACACACCCCACATCCTCATCAAATTGGATTGGCACCAGTCCACCATGCAAGACTGGTGAGCAGTAACGCCACGTCAAGGCTCCAATTATGTCACTGTACATTCATACACCATTCACACGGACCTGGGAATCACTTCTCCCTGGTCCTGGGGAACCCTTCTCCACCAAAATTGAGGGTGACACCCCTTTTCCAGCAGGAATGTCACCCCCACATTCAAACATCATTCACAACCCAAAATATGCCAAAAAAGTCAAACAAACAAAAATGCATAGAAACAAAAAATGCATAGTAAAAAAAAAATGCTTAGAAAAAACAAAAACAAGCAGAGAGCAAAAATAAAAAAGCTTTCAAAACAAACAAAAGGTGGAAAAAAAAATTATTGCCCTCTGCCTGAGCCACGCCTGGGGCGCCCCCGGCCACGGCCCCGGACCCTCAGGGGAGACGCATGGGGGAGGGGAAAAGCCGGGGAAGGAGGAGCAGCCCCTGAGATCTGCCCACCTGGCGGCCTGCCCTCCAAGGCCACGGCTATTCTGTCCAGGGCAGCACCAAGTGTTGCCGTGTTGCCCTGGATAGCCTGGGTAAGGGCCCTCACATCCTGCCCAACGCCTGCTGCTGTAGTTTGCAGGTCATTAAGGCAGGTTGTGGAGGCCCGGGAGTGGGAGTCCAGGTTACCCAGGCTATCATTAATGGAGGACAGGCTCTGATCCACCCGCCCCATAGTCTGGCAGAGCTGTCTCAGAAGGCGGGTCTGGGTGGCCAGGTTCCTTCTCAGACAGGCGGGCATGAGATTGGGCGCCCCCCTGGTGCTTGGGGATGACCTCCTGGCTCCAGCTGATGGTTGTGGCCGGGGAGAAGGGGAGGCCCTTGTGAGGGGAGCCATGTTGGGGGAGGAGGGGGGGGGGCTGACCCTTAGGGAGGGCAGGCTTCTTGCAGCCAGAGGGGAAGAGTCCGCAGAAACCAAAGGGCCAGTGCCTTCCATGGACTCCTCCTCCTCATGATTCTGCTCCTCCTCATGATCGTCCTCCGCATGATCCTCCCCCTCCTCTTGTTCCTCCTCTGCGGACTCTGGCCTTGTTGGGGGGGCCTCATTAGGCTGCTGTCCTGGGGTTGGAGCGGTCAGTCCAGATGGCCCTGCACCCTCCTGCACAGCTGTGGATGACACAAAACATTCACAGGTTGGAGGATCCACACACTTGCCACATATTCCCTTTCACCCCCTCCCCCACACATGCTACACACCTGAGAGAAATAAAAACCTTACCTGGCACCGCGGGGACCGGACTTGTGTCAAAGCCTGGCAGGCCCTCCACTTCATGCCGGTGAAAGGTCAGGGCCACCACACGCTCCGTCTCTGAAAATCTAACCCGGCATGGTGGGCCCCCTCCTGTGCCCCTGGCATGGGCATTTATTGCGGCCAGTTTTTTTTTCACCTCACGCCGGAGGTCATTTATTTTCTTTTCTATCCCAGAGCGGGTCCGTGTCTCCCCCTCCCCCGATGAATTGACCTGCTCTGTGATCATATCCAAGATCTCCCTCCTCCTGGCCGGGGTGGTGGTGGCACTCTGCGGGCCGTGGAGAAAACGCCCATAGTCGGTAATGGCCCGGGCAAGAATTCTTTTTTCCCCCACAGTAAAATTGAGCTTTCTTTTTCTCTCAGTCATACTTCCAAACAAACTCACTAGCAGTCACCAAAAATCTGTCACAAATACAAGCACAACCAATCAGACAAGAACACACACAAAGAGAAAAAGAACAGCCAAAAATCACACTAGCACTCAGCAAGAAACACACACAAAAAAATCAGATGAAAAAATAAAGCAAGAAAACAAACGCTCAGAAATCTATCAATCAAACAAACAGTCTCAAACACTTATCAAAATACACTTTCACAAAACTACCAACAAGCACAAGATCACACAGAACACTAATCTGACAACTACAAAACACACTCTAACGAACAACAGAGCAAAAGCACTTGATTCAATGGGAAGGGACACAAAGGGATGTACTTTTGCAATGGAAGGGCGTTTGTGTGTGTCTATTTATGCTGTCTGCGTAGTTCACAACATTGCCCTAGTCCATTTCCAATTTCAATGATTGCGCCGCTCCCGAGTTGTGAGCATGCGCACAACGGAGCTGACATGGTTTCCTTCACGCGCGCATGCGCGAGTCGGCCGGCCCTTCATTTGCATGGGGTCACGGCTCATTTCAATGTAACACGCCCACGTCCCTCCCAATTTGTATTACTCCTCCTTACGCCTACGGAAAAAACCTTACGTTTGCGCAAGCTCTTGCGTAAAAGCTACGTGAATCGCCGGATTACGCGGCTAGATTGCGCAAGTCTAACGGAAAAGTGGTGCGCTACGCCGGAATGATAATGCGCCGATCTACGTGAATCTGCCCCAAAGACTCTAGGATGTGACCATGGCAAACAAAGGGGTGTAGGAATTCTATCTACTAGGTTAATTACCTATGGGATCAAGCTCATTGTACGGTCCATACATTTTGAACCCCTAGTACAGTTTTGTCTTCATAGAAAGGGTTGTACTTCAACACACAGTGACGTATGGGAGAGGAATCTGGGGACCCCGACGTATAGGGGAGGAATCTGGGGACCCCCGACGTATAGGGGAGGAATCTGGGGACCCCGACGTATAGGGGAGGAATCTGGGGACCCCGACGTATAGGGGAGGAATCTGGGGACCCTGATATATGGGGGAGGAATCTGGGGACCATGACGTATGGGGGAGGAATCTGGAGACCCTGATGTACGAGGGAGGAACCTGGGGACCCTGATGTACGGGAGAGGAATCTGGGGACCCTGATGTTCGGGGGAAGAATCTGGGGACCCTGATGTTCGGGGGAGGAATCTGGGGACCCTGATGTTCGGGGGAGGAATCTGGGGACCCTGATGTTCGGGGGAGGAATCTGGGGACCCTGATGTTCGGGGGAGGAATCTGGGGACCCTGATGTTCGGGGGAGGAATCTGGGGACCCTGATGTTCGGGGGAGGAATCTGGGGACCCTGATGTTCGGGGGAGGAATCTGGGGACCCTGATGTTCGGGGGAGGAATCTGGGAACCCTGATGTTCGGGGGAGGAATCTGGGGACCCTGATGTTCGGGGGAGGAATCTGGGGACCCTGATGTTCGGAGGAGGAATCTGGGGACCCTGATGTTCGGGGGAGGAATCTGGGAACCCTGATGTTCGGGGGAGGAATCTAGGGACCCTGATGTTCGGGGGAGGAATCTGGGGACCCTGATGTTCGGGGGAGGAATCTGGGGACCCTGATGTTCGGGGGAGGAATCTGGGGACCCTGATGTTCGGGGGAGGAATCTGGGGACCCTGATGTTCGGGGGAGGAATCTGGGGACCCTGATGTTCGGGGGAGGAATCTGGGGACCCTGATGTTCGGGGGAGGAATCTGGGGACCCTGATGTTCGGGGGAGGAATCTGGGGACCCTGATGTTCGGGGGAGGAATCTGGGGACCCTGATGTAATACGGTGGAGGACTGTTTGAGAGGGAACTCTGATGGGGATTCTTGATATAAGGCCGGAATCTGATGTAAACAGATGGGCTTGTCCTGATGCTGCACTTTATATGTAGTTTTGCATATTACTTACTCCTGACACCTGCACTCTATACATTATATTGTACATTACATATTCAGACAAGCAACGTGATCACTTTTACTATGTAGAAAAGTATATGTGATGGAAACCCTTACATTTTCTAAAATTATCCTTCATTCTGAGTGTTATGTCTATTTGTGAGACTGAATAGTGAGTAGTATTTCACAGGTGCAAGGACTGATGTAAATGTGTGCAAAAAATTATTCCCCCCCGTTAGGCAAAATCTACTGACTCCTGTCAACTGCCCTGGTGATCTTGCATCCTCTGCCCCCCCCACCGACAGTTTTTACTGTACCCCTACACTAACTTCATTGAGGTATTCACACAGTAGCACATTACATTGAGGTCTGCTGCACTGCGCAAAAATGCAGCATGTCTGCATTGAAATGTGTTCCCTTGCGACCTTTGTTTGGTGCATATTATTGCAGGTCACGGCATACAGTGTGAACAAGCTCTTAATGGTGACTAATTTATATAGCTGTCACATTCGCAATGAAAATAAAGCTGATTGTGTGAGTTGGATTCCTTTTTTTACCAAGGTTTTCACTGAATGGGGTCTTGCTTAGTATGTAAATCTTTAGAGAAACTAAAAAAAAAAAAAAAACGTGTGTAGCTTTATACCAGACTTGAACATATACAACGTGGGTTTTTATGGCACTGTAATAAATATTCACATTTAATTGCCTGATTCTCATGTTACCAGTCTGACTGACAGCAGAGCTATAAACATTCATATTGCCATATGCTTATAGGGAAGGAATATACAGCTGACACACTTTTCTCAGTGTTCCATAAACCCAACAACACTCATAGGAACTGATGTAGAAAACATGCTGCCACAGCATTTCTTGGCTGCAACAACATTGTTAAAAATGTATTAAAACAACAAGTCCTTTAATTATACTGCTTCACTTAACACAAGATAGTAGCTACTATATTCAAAGGAGTTTGGAAATAATTACTTAGCAGATTTCCCTGGCCACAGATGATGTTCAGAGATTGGGAACCAAGTTATCTTCTAAATATTTCTTAGCCACCTGACAGTCACACGGCCATCTATGTCTGTAACCATAGCACCAGTGTTACCTTAGGGGTACATTAGCTATCCAATGGAAAAATTTAACTTGACTGGTAGTCTTTTGCCCCAAGATCTATCACTCACATCAGGAGATGCCCACGGATACCATAACTCGGTAACTAGTCTAACCAATATTATAATGTCTAAGGCCTCGTACACACGATCGAGAATCTTGTCAGGAAAAACCCGGCGAGATTCTTGGCAAGAAACTCTTGCCGCCCGAGTGTACAGACTTTTGTTTCAAAAGAACCGTGGTTCTCTTGAAAGGAAAGAACGCGGTGACATCATCGCGTACGACAAGCATGCACTTGTCACATTCTATGCCGTCGCCGTCAACTTGCTTCACCCTACCTATGCTGTGGAAGCTACCGTGCATGCGTCAAAGTCATTTTGAGCATGCACGGGTTTCCACGGCAACAGGTAAGTATACACACTCTCGGGTTTCTCGTCAGGAAACAGGCTGACAAGAATCTCAACGAGAAAAAAAAAAGAGCAGGTTCTCTTTTTTTCTCGTCGAGATTCTTCCCAGATTTCCAGACAAGAAACCTAAATGCCTCGTACTCACGAACGGGAATCTTGGCAAGAAGCAGTTTTCTTGCTGGTTTTTACAGAGAGAACCGGTCGTGTGTACAAGGCTTATCTAAAACCTTGACCATTTAAATGCAATCTAGCATTTGCTTATTAAAGGGGATATCATTTGTTATACATACAAAGGGTTGCAGCCCAATGTTCTACTCTCTTCAACTTTCTGGAGCAATACATGAGAGTACCATGAACTATGCAGGCAATATAATGCTGCATACACACAGTCGGAATTTCCGACAACAAATGTTCTATGGGAGTTTGTTGTCGGAAAACCCGACCATGTGTAGGCTCCATCAGACATTTGCTGTTGGAATTTCCGACAACAAAGGTTTGAGAGCTGAGAGAAAAAAATCACAGCTCCAGGTGAGCCTTGTAGACAATCAGGAACATTCAGATTACCAAGGTGCTGGCGATGCACGTAGTAATGGCAAATAAGAGGAAGAGGATGGACAGCCGCACTCCGGGAAGACTTAAAAAAGTTGTCTTTATTTGTCAAACTGGAAGATGCAAAATCACTGCAACCACAGAACAGGACAACCGACGCATTTCGCACTTAACTAGTACTTAGCCATGACAACTTTTTTAAGTCTTCCTGGAGTGCGGCTGTCCATCCTCCTACTCTTGTTTGCTAAAAGTTTGAGAGCTGGTTCAAAATTCAATGCATGCTCTGAATCAAGTACGAGATGGAAGCACCCGGTCTGGTAAAACTAACGTGGAGATAGCACCTTCCTCACGCTGTAACGGACTGAAAAGCATGAGGCTGAAAATAGTGAATCGTCTCTCACCAAACTTCTACTAACACGACTGGTATTGAACTTCTCTTTTCTCGGCTCGTTGTACGTGTTGTATGTCACCGCATCCTTGACATTTGGAATTTCCGACAACATTTGTGTGACCGTGTGTATGCAAGACAAGTTTGAGCCAACATCTGTCGAAGAAAAATCCACGGTTTTGTTGTCGGAATTTCTGATCGTGTGTATGCAGCATTACGGTGTGATGTAAATGGTAGAGAGCACATTCATTTCCTTTTTGAGACAATCTAAGTACAAAAAATTTGCTAGCATGTATTAATGGCTCTGTAGTATGTCTGAAAGGATACATTTTTGTATAATGCATCATACAATGGTATTTCATATGTATGACATTTTAGAGCTTACGTTTCATTTAAATAGTAATCTCACCCCACAATTTTTTTTATTAATCTAGGTTACTAAGATTTAAAAGTCTTTAACGTTTTATATACAGGGGCGTGTTACATACACCATGAATTGACAGTTCATGTTAGTAACTAAACCACGTGTACAACTATTTAGAGTCATGGGTGCTTATGTTGAAATTACATATGCAGTCAAATTGTATACAGTGGAACCTTGGCTTATGAGCATAATCTGTTCTAGGAGAATGCTTGTAATCCAAAACACTCACATATCAAAGGGAGTTCCCCATAGAAGTCAATAGAAACAAATATAATTTGTTCCGCATTTACTTCTATTGCATGTGGCCAGAGGTGGGGGCGCCAGAGAGACCCGGAAATACTCGGATGCAGTCGGAAAGGCTTAAAACACTCAGGAACTGAGTATTTGAGTGTTTCCAAACGGCTATGAGTGTCACAGGTACCCCCGCACCTCTGGCCAAATGCGGTACTCCACACTGCAGAGGCTTAAATCCTGCTCGTTTAGAACTACTGCATATCTGTGACAGACTCACCCGGGACAGGGGCTTTTGGAGGGGACTGAATGCTAGCCTCTTGTCTTGCGATCATGGGCCCTGGCATTTGAGGGAACGGTGCTCTTTGTGAGCTGTATGCCTGGGGACCCTGTATATGCCATATTAGAGTGACTGAGTCATACTGTTGGGACATACAGTGTAAGGAGATGCTCATGCCATCACCTCAAGCCATCTGTCTGTTCTCTGTGCTAATTGACCCTGCTATTGTGTAAACATGTCTTGTGTTTACACTTATGATAATGTGTATTGTACAGCAGGTGAGCGAGGAGACGTGACGTCTACCCTGAAAGGTCATATCTATGAGTCACTTCAGCTGTCTAAATGATTTAGTTAATTAGTTCATGTTAATTTATGTTCTGGTTACCTCCCCTATAACTGTATATAAGGTTGTATTCTTGGTTCTAATAAACACTCCATGTTCGGCAGACAAACAAGTCTCGTCTCGTTGTGTGCTTGAGAGCAGCTGGAATATTTGATATCTATATCCAGACTGATAGGAAGCGGTATATGGCGGAAGCGGAGTGTGGGACGTTCCGTTACAATATCTGAAAGCCCACAGGAGAATTTTTTCTCCTCTTATGTTTAAGAGGCACCCTGATATACAATTCATCACTGGTACAGAAAGTGCTTGGAAATTATACCACAGAGGAACCAAAGAAGGTGCAAATTATTCACCATTACATCTAATGTTTTGTCTGGAGGTGAAATTTAAACTAGCTTTTTTTGCCATCCTAAACCATTCCTTCATACATATGGTAAGAAAATATATGGGGTCAAGTTGGGTGGCAGGAGCTTGACTCCTTTTTTAATTGACACTTGAGCGGTCGTGCAACGCTTGTACACAAACAAAATTTGACACCTTTTTTCCCACAAATAGAGCTTTCTTTTGGTGGTATTTGATTACCTCTGCGTTTTTTTTTATTTTTTGCGCTATAAACAAAAGAACAGCAACAATTAAAAAAAAAAAAAAACACAATATCTTTTACTTTTTGCTCAATAAATATTCCAATTAAAAAAAAAAAAAAAAAAATTCTTAGTTTAGGCCTATATGTATTCTTCTACATGTTTTTGGTAAAAAAAAAAAATCGCAATAAGTGTATATGGATTGGTTTGCGCAAAAGTTATAGCGTCTACAAAATATATATAGAATTATGGCATTATTATTATTATTATTTTTACTAGTAATGGCTGCAATCTGCAATTTTCATCAGGACTGCGACATTATGGTGGACAGATCGGACACTTTTGACATATTTTTGAAACCAGTGACAACTTTACAGCGATCAGTGCTATAAAGATGCACAGATGACTGCAAAAATGTCACCGACAGGGAAGGGGTTAACACTAGGGGGCAATCATGGGGTTAATTGTGTTCCCTTTTAACTGAAGGGGGGTGGGACTTTGTATGAACACACGATCAGTCATTTCTCCCCTGAAAGAACCAGGATCTATGTGTTTACACACACAGATCCCTGTTCTCACTGTGTCAAGAGTGATCGCGGGTGCCCCACTGCCATCATGCCCGCCACTCGCATTGGCTCCGGCGGCGCGTGTGCGCGCCCCCTAGTGGCCACACTTCGAAGCGATGTAACATAACGTAGTTTCGCCCAGCCGAGCCATGCTGTGAACTGCGGTGGCTGGTCGGCAAGTGGTTAAAGATGGCAAAAAACACATATCTATTTGGGCAAACAGTCATATAAGTCTATAACTGGCTTTAGTTTTTGCTTTTGAAAAAAAATATATATAAAAAAACATGTCTCCATACAATTTACCCAAATGTTTCTATTTTGGGTGTGAGCATGATATGATGAAAAGCTATGTCATATTGGTATGTCTGTCTGAGCAATTCAGTCACTGCAAAAGTAAAGCTAATTGGTATATGATCCTGATTATTAATGCATGGTGCATGTCACATTGATATAAATTCAAGTGTGGAAACATTCTGCGCACCCATCTGTTTTATCATCTCAGCCCTGTACACAAAACAAATACTTAGGGCTGCATTCCAGATTTGTGAGAGAAACACCATCAAAATAGGTCTCTGAATAAGCACAGACTCTTTACACGGCCAAGAGAGGATGGACCTGACTACGGGGATTTTTCCAGATCAATTAACCACCGCAAGCATGAAACAAGACAGACACTACATTTGAGTAATGGTAAAGTAAAGATAAAAATCTTATTGATATAACATTTTAGTAATGGTAAAGTAAAGATAAAAATCTTATATGTATTAAAAAATCTATTTATTTTTATTGTGAACACAATAGGACATGTATATACAGTATGTATATATTCTCACCTCCTCCTCCCACAAGAATATATATTTTTTTAATATTCAGCACCATCAGACAATGACATATTATAGGAAACAATGCTATTCGCCAATTCCAAATTCTGGTAAAAAATACACTATACCGAGTTAAACCTGTGATTTTGAGGAGAGGAGTAACTGGCAAAACCATTATTATTTATGTCCTATCTTCATCCAGCACCGACATATTATACAGTATCAAGGACAAAAGCCCCCACACCGGTACAACTTACATTCTAATTTCCATATAATTGTACACACACACACACACAACACAGCACATTCTCACACCATTTCTCTGCCTTTTAAGGTCCAATTTCCTCATCAACCAATTAAACCAGTGTTTCTTAACCCTTTTTTAGTCAAGGCACCTAAAATTATCTATTCCAGATTTAGAAAATAAACCCCATTGTGTACTTAAAAGTGTGGTATGCCTGTATTCTATAATATAAAAAACTATTCTAATGCTGCGTACACATGATCATTTTTCAGGTTGTAAAAATTTTTTTTTTTTAAATGTAATTTAAAACGATCGTGTGTGGGCTTCAGAGCATTTTTCGGGTTCTGAAAAACTGGCAATTTCTTTTCCGAACCTGCTCTATTTTTTCACGACGTTTTTCGGGTTGTAAAAAATGATCGTGTGTGGGATTTAATGACGTGAAAAACCCGCGCATGCGCAGAAGCAAGTAATGAGCTTGTTTTGGTAAAACTACCGCTCGTAATGGAGCACATTCATCACGCTGTAACAGACAGAAAAGCGCGAATCGTCTTTTACTAACACAAAATCAGCTAAAGCAGCCCCAAGGTTGGCATCATCTGCATGGAACTTCCCCTTTATAGTGCCGTCGTGCGTGTTGTACTTTACCGCGCTTTTTTTTTTTTTCATGATCGTGTGTAGGCAAGGCAGTTTTAATGATGAAGTTGAAAAAACTTTGTTTTTTCTAAAGCCTGAAAAACTCAGTTTTTTACAACCCGAAAAATGATCGTGTGTACGCTGCATAATAGTTTTACATATTGCAGCAGCATCGACACACATAGGACGCCCAACATTAGAGGTGATTTATTTTTCCAATGCAAATACACTTTTGTACACTGGTACCGACTAGTATTCCAGTGTTTCCCCTCTCCATCAATCAGCAAATGTGACCCCAATGTTGACGGAGAGGGGCAAACAAAAGAGGTTGTGTAGACGTTCTTAACAACACTGATGACATCACTGGTTGTTAGGACGCTGGTGACTGGAAGGTTTGTAATGGTGCACAATAAAAACCTTTAGCTTACTGTAACTAGACGGTAGGCTTGATCAACCGGATGGCTTGTATACATTTTTGGGCAATTTTTTAGGCATTTTGCTGAAGAAACCTCAAGGTTGAAAAAGGCTGAATTAGCCCACCAGCTAGATCAGACCAGAATGAGGGACAAATGAGGGGGGAAAGAGGGACAGAGGGACATTATTTCAAATCAGGGACAGTTAGGAGCTATGTGCATGGCATGCACTTCACCCTTCACCTTGGCCCAGCAGCACTGAAGCCCCGTACACACGACAGGGAAACTCGACGGGCGGAACACATCGTCAGAATCTGCGACCCGCCCGTCGGGAATGGCAACCAGCCATTCATCCCGACGGGCCGTCGAGCAAATAGAGAACCTGTTCTCTATTTGCTCGACGGGTTTCCCGACGGGCGGGGCGAGCAGAGAGCGTACACACGGCCGAGGTTCTCGCTGGTTTCTGGCGAGAACCTCGGCCGTGTGTACGGGGCCTGACATTATATACACCTTTCACACTTCAGGCTTGCTCTCCCTTTAGTGGAGCAAACCTACCCAACTTTAATTGGATACTGTGCTAGGCTCACAGACACCCACTCTATGCCAAAACTGGCTTTGTGACAATAACCACATCTGCATTGTAACAGACACAATTTATTTGGTGCATGTTTAACAATACTGTATGTGTATAGCCATTGTGGCGTTTCTATATGTCAATTTTCCAGCATTGCTAGTTCAGCATTAAAGTGTTACTAAACCCACAACAGTAAGATCAGTCTGTATATGCAGTAAAGCATGTTTGTTATACTCAGTGGGAAACGTAAGGGGTTAATCCTTTGCATAAAAAGGCTGTTTGATCCTGTCTTCTCCGATCCTCCCCTTTTTGTATTGTCGCCAAAACATCTCCGATGTTCACACTTATTACGGGAATAAAATCATGCGAGCCCAGCTGAACTTGCATGATTTCATTCCTGCACGTCAGTCCCGACTTCAGGGGCGATTTCAGAGACATCTGTGCGGGTTTCTGCACAGATGTCAATGTAAATCGCACCTCAAAATTGCCAAAAAGTAGTACAGTAGTACACTACTTTTGGGAATCAAACCGCAAATGCAGCGTCGCACCGATTAGGACGGTGCCATTGCCAGCTATTGCCGCCGATTTGGCATGCGATTTGACATGTCAAATCTCATGCCAAATCGCATCAATGTGAACCAGGGCTAACACAGAGTTGGTGGAGCAGTCACTGCACATGCTCAGTTTTGTGTGTATTGCTAGAGAGTTTTTCTTGCAAAAGAGTGCTTGTGATCAGCATAGGGCCAATCAGCACTGTCCAGACAGAGGGTCAGGGGTCCTACATCCTCATAAGACAGTCGGTGCAGAATGAAAACCCCTCTTACAAGCTTGTCCAGCCTTACATTAAAATCTCTGTATCTACAGACATCTATGATCTAACACTAACCTATCTAGCCCTGTAAACAAAAAATCAGTATACATACCTTTTTTGAAGCCGATCCGGTCTGCATTGGCGGAAGCTCTGCAGAGGACACAGCCGACTGTGAAATGAATGGGGAGTGATGCCACCCATAGACTTACTATGGGGCTTCTGTTATCTGGGTTTCCCATGCACCTGCCTCCACAGCGGAACCGCAGCTGACAGCTCAGCGTAGGACCATATTGGTTTAAAAAAAGGCATGTATACTGATTTCTTATTTACAGGGCTAGATAGGTTAGTGTTAGATGGTGGATGTCTGTAGCTGTAGAGATTTAATGTGGACTTCTACTTTAACCAGACAACGATAGAAGTCACAAGACTGCTATATACTGCTGATGAGAAAAGATATTTAGTAGTTTATTGTAGCGCTCACTCCCGCAGGAGCCGCTGGTTTGATGTGGGATCAGCGTAATTGAAGTTACCTCTGTAACATGTCTAGGGGTGATAGCAGTGACGGAACGTCCAGGCAGTTGGTTAACGTTTTAAAATGCTTTATTCTCGGTCAACACGCCCAACAGTCAACTTGGAGTAGATGGGACTGATTGGTGAAAAAAGCAACCTTGCAGATTCAGGCTTTGGATAGAAGGAAGCAATCCTGCCTCCAAATAGTATTCTCGCTTTCGTCGCCACCCCAGCCGGGATAGGTGCAGTGCACCGGACAGGCCTCCCTCACAGACCTGAATGAATGAATGAGAAATTTATATAGCGCGGCACCTGCGAACTGAATCGCCTTTGGGCGCTGGCAGCCGGAGTGTCACTGTGAGCTCTGAGAAGGAACAAGTCTCTGCCACCGACTTGGCTTTAGTAAACTAGTAAAAGCCTCTGCCACAGGTCCTATACTCAAGGACAAGAATTAAAGCGGATCCTCTCAGTCAATAGTTGGGGTCACTGACTGACAGTTTGCAACTCACAACCTGTCAGTGTCTGGTCACCCAGATCCCTGATGGTTCCGTCTAAATCCTATTGGATCACCTGCCTCCGGGTTCACCTCAGACCGACTCCCCACTGAACAGCACCCAGCTTGGGATCTCTTTTTAAGTGTGGGGTCCCAGTAATTCACTTGAATACCCCCCCTTTGGTTGCTTCAGTTTCTCTGAGCCATATGGGCCCAGAGCCAGGAACTCCGCGTTGCACGAGCCCCGGCCAGGTAGGCCATAGTGGTGGCGCCCGTGATGTGCACACACCCTGAAGGTGGGTGCCGCTCCCGGAACCAGGAACCCGCGAAGACCCTGAGAAATGGCTTCTGCCACAGATATACCCCTCCCCAGCATGCCCCACGAGGAGAAACTCCTCCAATTGGCTGCTGGGGAAAAGCGGCTCTGCCTGGACCCCTCTGGTGCCACCTACTGCCCAGAGATGGAACTACATCTCTGAAACACAGAATGACACACAGGATGGTTCAGGGCTGGCAACAGCCGAATTTAAACAATTCAAACTGGTAAAAGCAAATAAGTCTCTCACCCCACTAAATTTACAATAGCGTCCCTGCTGAAAGTAGAAGGGCGCTACATTATATTTACTAAAATATTTTAATTTCCATGTTCTGTGAACCGTGGGAGACCAGATATAGTAAATGGCAGGGTCCTGGGTTTAGTAACACCTTAAGATAAAAATTTAGCAGTGGAACAGTTGGCTTTAAATCTATGCATGTGCTAATTAACATCATGTAAAACAACTTTAAATCTACCATAGCAGATATCAAATATAAAAGCACCTTTAGGCTGGGTTTACACCATCGCCGCATCTGTCACACAGCAGGGGTCCGATGCATGCTAATTCACCGTTTCAGGTCAGAATTTTGGGCTGAATTCAGACCAGAAACAGACCAAAAAAGGCACACGTTTTTCCTGCAAAGCGCACCGGACCTGATGTGGAGATATGTGAACTGACTTTGTAGAGAGCCAGTCACATTCTCGAGCTATACAAATTGGATACGGGAAAAGCCACATCCAATTCGCATAGGTGTGAACCCAGCCTTAAGCCTCGTACACACGCACAGTTTTCTCAGCCAGAAACGGCAAGAAAACTGCTGGCAGAGCTTTCTTGCCGAGTAAACCGTGCGTGTGTACGAGGCTTTGAGGTTTCTCGTTGAGAAAACTGCCCAGAATCTTGACTAGAAAAATAGAGAACCTGCTCTCTCTTTTCTCGTTGTGATTCTCGGCAGTGTTTTCCTGAAAAGAAACCCAAGCTTGTGTTTACTTACCTGCCTCCATGGAAACCCGCACATGCTCGAAATTACTTCGAGGCATAGGTAGGGTGAAGCAAGATGGCAACGGCATCGAATGTGATGAGCGCATGCTCGTCGTAGAAGAAGACATCACCGCGTTCATGCAGTTCAAAAGAACGGCAGTTCTTTTGAATCGTACGTGTGTACACTGGGCAGGCAAGAAAATCTTGCCAGTAATCTCGTTTCCTAACGAGAATCCCGGCTGTGTGTACGGGGCTTTAGGGTTCATTCACGAAAAGGCAAGCAATAAATACCAATCACATTGATATACAAATCTCTTTGTTTATCAGTTGGTCGGTTCATTTTCTGAAAGACCCAATTTCAGGTTTAGTAAAACCTTGGATTGCGAGCATAATTTATTCCGAAGGCATGCTTGTAATCCAAAACACTTGTATATCAAAGTGAATTTCCCCATAAGAAATTAAGGAAACTCAAATGATTCATTCCACATCCATTTATTCATAGGTCCTTCAGTTTATAGTCGATTGAAAAAGATTAGAGCAATGTGATTTAGTTGCCCAACCTAAAATATCCATCCACAAATGGCAGCCTTCACAAGGGGATGAGAAGCAAAATCCAGCAGGACCTACAGTGTATAAAAGAGAACAGAGACGCCTCTAAGTGTGGCAATATGGTAACATTAAGTGAAAGTACAACATTTATCAACTCACATGGTTGAGGATTAAAAGAGGCACATCCAAGTATGCAGGCATCTGGGGTAAAGCTGTCCACATAGACCGTCCTCCACACCGCCGGCTCTCACCGCTATCAGTCTGCAATCGTGACCGGGAAGACTACGCTACAGTAGAGCGATCTGAAAGCGAGGCTTGAACCGCTCATGGAGCACAGCGAGGAAGGGACGACGTCAATGGAGGTGTGGAGGATGGTCTATGTGGACTGCTTTACCCCGGATGCCTGCATACTTGGATGTGCCCTTTTTAATCATTAACCATGTGAGTTGCTAAATGTTGTACCTTCATGTAAAGGCACCTCTTTTTTCTTTTATACTCAGTTGTGACATGACGCTACTCTTATATCAAAACATTGCTTGAATATCAAGTCAAACTGTATTAAAACATGTTGCTTGTCTTTCAAAACATTTTTTATACCAAGTTACTCTAAAACCAAGGTTTTACTGTACTTTGAATGGCAAAATGCAGGTTGGTACCCCATGACACCTTGGTGAAAATAAACTCTTTCAAAAACAAATTGATTTCCTAATAGCCAAGCAATTTGCTTGCCCTGGAAATTGCAGATAAATACATGGCAATGCATCTCATGTTCTTTTTGGCAAGAACAAGTATTTATGCAATTGAAGACTGCCACATGAAAAGAATAGAAAGCTAAAAAGCCCCAAAAAAATTAAATAGAACAAATGCAGCTACCAAATCTAAGGTCCCTAGTAATTGCAATAGATTAATGTTATGTTAATAAGTTTAGTTGGTCTTAAATTTCCCCACAAGGCATATAGATACAGTGGTGCGTTTTTTAAGGTGCTTTTACTACTTGTTTCCATTATGTAAAGCCCCCAAAAAACACAAACAATACAGTATATGCTTATGAAAAGACAATATAAGTATAATTTGGTCACTTTCAAGCATAATAATGGTGTGCATGTACACAAATAATCACATAGATAGACATTTGTCACTCAAATTAGTGAAAAATTGAATGCAAATAAGGCTGCCGGTAAGCCAAGCCTGTGCAATGGTTTCTATGCATATTTAATTCCTGTGCAACAAATTTGCTGTTGCAGATGAGACATGTTTTTCATTACCATTTTAGTGCAGTGCCACCGTGACAGTCAACAGGAAAGATTATACAAATCTGGACTGCCTTATTCAGTATATTACATATGCCGAGGCCCAAGGTGCTACAGATAAAGAAAATCTCTTTTAATTTAATAGGACTGTAAATTTGCTTTAGGTGTAATGCATTTTTTTTTTTTTACCATAGGTAATCAGAAGAGACCGTTTAACATGAATTAAATGTAACTGTCATGGCTTTGTGTAAATTTTATTTAAGCTTTTAAGCATATACAGTTTTAAACTGTTATGTTATATTTGTATTCTAATAGAATTTTGGTTTCTAGATAAACATTTAAAAGATGAAAAGGTATTTATAAAGCACTATGGATTAGCTAAAAAGACAGCACAGCAAAGGAAGCTTACTTTGCAGCTCTCTTGGTCTGATTAAGATCTACAGCGACTGCACTTCCAAGTGCAATTTCAAGTGCTCTTGTAGTGCAAAGTGGTTTTTCTTTTAGTAAATATTGTGTATTCCACTTAGCCCTCATTTACATTGGAGTGACTTGTCATGCGATTTGACAGGTCAAAGTGCATGACAAGTCGCACCCTATTGTCAACAATGGTGCTGTTCAAATCAGTGCAACGCTGACTTTGTGGTGCCGCATCGATTTGAAAAAGGAGTTCCTGCACTACTTTTGGCGAATTAGTCGCATTATAATGTTAACGGGGGCTTAACTATTTAAGGACCAGTTGTGCTGCGGCAAGTTGGCTCTCCTGTGTGAATTGCCGTCATTGTAGATTGGGCGCATACATGGCGATCTGTGGGTGCGCTAGACATGGGCCGTCAATTATTAATTTTTATTTTTTCGTTTCATTATGATACGTTTCGTATTAGCTGCAAATTTGTATTTCATAATTCGTGTCCGAAATTCAATTCGTATTCGCCCGAAATACAAATTCTCGTTAGATTCGTAAAATTCAGAACATTTGTTACGATTTATTTAAAAAGCAAACCCAGTAAGTCAGCAGTGCTGCTGACTTCCTAGGTTTGCTTTTTAAATTCATCATAACTAATGTTCGTAATTGTTACGAAAAGTTAACGAACCTAACGAAAATTTGTATTCAATACAAATTTAATTTTGGACACAAATTTCGAAATACAAACTAACGGGCTACAAAAAAACTCAGCACAGAACAGGGATGGTGGGAGCCCCTTATAATGAGCACAGCATGGATACAGCCCCAAGAGGAAGTCAGCACAGCACAGGGATGGTGGGAGCCCTTCATAATGAGCACAGCAAGGGGTACAGCCCCAGGAGGAAGTCAGCACAGCACAGGGATAGTGGAAGCCCCTCATGAGCATAGCAGGGGCACAGAAGTCAGCACAGCACAGGGATGGTGGGAGCCCCTCATAATGAGCATAATACGTTGACGACTGCCATTGGATTGAATACAAATTTTCATTGAATGTTCATTAACTTTATTAAAAGGGGCTCCCACCATCCCTGTGCTGTGTTCCTCCTGGGGCTGTACCCCTGCTGTGCTCATTATGAGGGGCTCCCACCATCATTGTGCTGTGCTGACTTCTTGGGTTTGCTTATTCATCATAACGATGAATATATCATCATAACATTCAAAAACCATAACCGTTTTAGGTGCCATTGAAAATAATGGCACCTGAACCTGCATGTTGCGATTGTAGTGCATTTTGAGATCGTAGGCAGAATCGCAGCGATTGTGCTGCGATCCCAAAATGCCCAGGTGTGAATGGAGCCGGACACTTGCACTGACACTAAATATAAAACCTTTTTTTCTTACCTGATATACACTGACACTAACACTGCAACGAACTGCTACTTGCACTGCCACAAACTGATATTGACACTGACACACTCTGTTACTAACTGCTACTAGAACTGACCGCCTACACTCACTTAGCTTTTTTGTACAGACTTCTCCTTAATGAGGGGGAATAGATACTGTAAGTGGATCTTTTTATCCTTTTCCTCCTCACTAGTAGTCTTGTTTCTTATATTCACAGAGAAGAGACAACACAGGGAATGGCTACAGTGTGAGTGATCATTGCAATAGCCGATCACAGGCTATCACAGCAATAAAGCATTTGGTATCCAGTCCCCCTGGTCCCAGTCATTATTAGGAGACTCAGGGCTGTCACAGGTTGGTCACTGTGTTGCGAGTGCACTATCAAATACTCTTTCAGCACAAGCACAAGAACACATGTATGCGGTGCCAGGATTAAAGCCAACTTCCTAGATGCTGCATATATGTGTTACGTGGTGATGGGGTTAAATAGTTGGGGTTTTACTTACATGTAGGGCCCCTAAGCCCAAAATGTGGCCTGAGAGCCCCAATCATGCAGCACATTGAGTGATGGGCTACAGGTAATTAAAGGCCTCATTCACATAGGCATACCTATCTGTACACGCGTGTCAAATGAATGGGCTTCTGTGGCTGTGTAAACATGACACATGCTACATGCAATTGTGTGAATCTAGCCTTTCCTCCTGTTCTGAACCACACTCTATCATTACCTGCACTCATATCTTTATACCTGTCACACAGATACCTTCATTTTTATATGTAAAACAATGTACTAGATTTCTATTAGTTAAATGAGATTAACAAATGATAATACCAAAATACAAAACAGTGACTGGTATTGAGAAAATAATCAATACACAATTCCAGTAAGAAGATTATCATTTTGTTGTTGTCTACAACCATGAATGGCTCAGCTGTTGGTGCTCTATGAAGATCGTAAACACTAACCTCCCATGACATGCAGTGTACCAACAGCTGTAAATTAGGAAGCTATCCTGTCCAAAAAACAGATCAGCCTATCGAAAATTACTTCTTTTGGATGACATTATCTGCTACAGATTTGTTGAACCAATGTCAGTCTGGGTAGTTGCCAACCACCCAAACCATTTAAGAGACAATAAAAAGGCAAATATACCTAGACAGTTTCATAGTTGGCAAGTTTGAATAAAGACAATAGTCCATCCAGTCTACGTCCTGTGTGGGTGTATGTGTGTATGTGTCAATTCTCCAAGAGTCATTTAAAACTATCAATACTCCCCGCTGGCACCACCAATTGTGGAAAAGAGTTCTACATCCTTATTGCCCTGACAGTTAAAACCCCCCTAAGCAGCTTAAAGGGTCACTAAAGGAATTGTTTTTTTATCTTAATAGCTTCGTTTACCTTACTGCAGTGCTGTTTTCATGTCCTCATTGTTCGTTTTTTCTTTGATGTTGCTGTAATTCTGCTCTGATCTCCACACTTCCTGGTTGTCTGTTTCCTTATAACCACAGTGCTGGGAGCTTTCTCACTGTGGTCACTAATCAAGGAGGTGTGATTACTGTGTGTAAACTGAAACTGGGTTGGTGCTGAGGGGTTTTAGACAAACCATCACTGCCCTCTATTTGCTCTCTGGGTCTGTACACCAGAGAGACAGGAAATAACAGCAAAAACGAAAATAGAACTGTAGGTTGAATGTATGATTGATTTTTATCTATCAGTTAACTTGTATGTCTCTATACCCTGTAAACAGTCATTTCAGCCCAAAAAATATTTTCCTTTAGTGACCCTTTAAGGTTAAAGGCTTCTCCTCCAGTCTCATTGCATGGCCCTGTGTCTTCTTACACCCCCTGAAACTGAATTGTTTTCTTCTTACGCTGGGATCACCATTGAGATATTTGTAGACGCTTGAGGGGAACCCTCTCCTCTCAAGCGTCTCTTCTCCAAAGAGAATGTAGTCATTCCTCGTAATTGAGGCCCTCCAGTCCCCTTATTAATTTTGTTGCCCTTCTCTTTTCAATTCCAGCACATTCTTCCGGAGGATTGGTAACCATAACTGGATGGAATACTCCAGATGTGGCCGAACCAGAGTTTTATAATGTGGCAGGATTTTCGTTTTATCTCTGGAGTAAACCCCCTTTTTTATGCATGCCAATAGTCTGCTGGCTTTGCTCGCTGTAGTTTGACATTGCATGATATTGCTCAGTTTGTCTTTTACTAGAACCCCCAGATCTTTCTCCATCCTGGATTCCTCCAGAGGGTCTCCCCCTAGAGAGTAATTTGCATTTATATTTATATCCCCCAAGTGCATTACTTTAAAATTCTCAACATTAATCCTAATTTACCCACCCCATTATTTTTTTCAGGTCTTCTTGTAAGGTTACTATATCCTGATGTGAAGTTATTGACCTACTTATTTTTGTGCCATTGGCATGAACGAAGCTCAAGCTATTTATACTTTATTTATATTAAAAACCATACTGGGGAAAATTTCCTTGCCACAATATATCAGGGTGCACAGCGCTCTTCACTTTCCATATGTGTGTCTTTTTCATTTCAAGCTATTTATACCAACCTCTATATCATTTAGGAATAAATTAAAGCAGTTGTAAAACCCGCATATACAATTTTTTTTTTTTTTTTTTTTACACCTGCAAGGCAAAAGCCATAATAAGCTAGTATGCACCGCATACTAGCTCATTATGAAATACTTACCTCGGAATGAGTAGAATAGAACTTACCTGGTCCACGCCGAGTGAGATGATGTCATCTTGACTCAGTGTGTCTTCCGGGTATCGCCGCTCCAGCGCTGTGATTGGCATTGCGAGGGGAATATCTCCTAAACCGTACAGGTTTAGGAGATATTCTTTATACCTACAGGTAAGCCTCATTATAGGCTTACCTGTAGGTAAAAGTCAAAAAGTGGGGTTTACAACCACTTTAAACAGATCCCAGGACAGAGCCTTGAGGTACCCTACTTACCACTCCAGACCAGTCTGGGTACACATTATTTATCACCACCATTTGGACATGCCCCAATAACCATTTTTTTTTATCCATGAACAAACTCTATAGTCAAAGGATGGAGACCTCAGCTTGTAGATTAACCGTTTGTGGGGAACTGTATTGAATGCTTTTGCAAAATCCAGATACACCTCATCCACAGGTCTTCCCTTTATCTAGATGGCAGCTCACCTCCTCATAAAATGTTAATAGATTGGTTTGGAAAGAATGACCCTTTATAAACCCATGCTGATTGCTGCTAATGATACTGTTTTCATCAGCAAATTCTTGGATATTGTCTCTTTTTATACTGTACCCTCCAATAGATTACATACTATTGATGTTAGACTGATTGGCCTGTAGTTTCCAGGTATAAGTCTCTGCCCTTTTTTGAATATTGGTACCACGTGGGCTTTTACCTAGCCTTAATGGCATCCCAGTCTTAGTGTGTAGGGTTCAATATTGAGTTGGCCCACCTTTTACAGCTATAACAGCTTTAACTCTTCTGGGAATGCTGTCCACAAGGTTTAGGAGTGTGTCTATGGAAATGTTTGACCATTCTTCCAAGAAGCGCATTTGTGAGGTCAGGCACTGATGTGGATGAGAAGGCCTGGCTCGCAGTCTCTCCTTTAACCACTTAACCCCCGGACCAATATGCTGCTAAATGCTCAAAGGTGTTTTTACAATTCGGCACTGCATCGCTTTAACAGACAATTGCGTGGTCGTGCGACGTGGCTCCCAAACAAAATTTGCGTCCTTTTCTTCCCACAAATAGAGCTTTCTTTTGATGGTATTTGATTGTCTCTGCGTTTTTTTTGTTTTTTTTTGCGATATAAATGGAAAAACCGAATTTTTAGAAAAAAAATTATATTTTCTACTTTTTGTTATAAGAAAAATCAAATAAACTAAATTTTAGTCAAACATTTAGGCCAAAATGTATTCAGACACATGTCTTTAGTAAAAAAAAAAAAAAAACTAGCTACCTAGCGACAACAGTTACACTAATACAGCGATCAGAAAAATGATCGCTTAGTGACACTGGCAATAGGGGGTGAAAGGGTTAACTAGGGCAGTGATCAAGGGGTTAAAAACTTTATTAGGGGGGGTAGGGGGCTACCCTGGAACTAACACTAACTGCCTGTCACAGTAACTGTCACACTGACACTAAATGCAGTGATCAGTAAATATATCATCACTGCAATCAGTGACAGTGTGACAGGGGGCTTTGGGGGGGTGATCGGAAGGGGTTAATGTGCCTATGTGTGTGGTGTCAGTGTAGTGTTGGTGCGACTCACTTGTGATGTCTTCTCTCCTCTCGGCGTTACAGGTACGCCAATGTGCCTGTCCGTGCCATTCTGCCGACGTAAATGTACATGCAGCGGTCCCTAAGCAGTTAAGGCTGAATTCACGTATATGTGATTAGGATCTGTGTTTTCCTGCATTCTATGTGCATGACAGACAAGTGTAACTTGCTCTCAATGTAGCCGGTTCACACATGTCTAGGACAGCCGAGGAGCGGATTGTAAAAGGGTCCTTTGAGTGTTTGGGTCCAGTTTAGGTGCAAATTCAGGCAAAAATTCGGACCTGAATTGCACCTGAACTAGTGAACAGACACACACCAGACCCCAAGCATGAACCCGCTGGTGTCATATATGAGCCCCGGCCTAATTCATCCCAAATGTGTTCTATCAGGTTGAGGTGCAGGCCAGTCAAGTTCCTATGTAGGCAAGAAACATTTTGTGTTTATACTTTTGTCACAGATGATTGGTTTCTGCAACTAGAAAAAAAGGGATGCAAAAATGGATGTACACTGAACGAAACTAAAGTGCAAACTGATGTAGACTGATGTAAAGTAAACTGAACTGCAGAAGGATGTGCAAACTTTTGTAACCTGAATCCATTATTTCATCAGTTCTTTCTTAGCAAAAAACCTGACTAAACCCATGACGTCCGTGTGAAAGAACCATTAGGGCCCTTTTATATGTGGTGGATTCAGTTCCAATGAGCAGGTGATCAGCTCACTGATTCCCTGCTGATCAGAGCAGAGAAGTAGATGACGCATCCATGTCAGTTTATTCAGAACAGACACAGACAGGGCCCACTCTGCTCTATGGGTGGCCAGGTGTAAACAGACTCCGCTGTCTGTTTATACCTAACTACCTCCAATCACGCTCTGCCGAAACAGAAGAGGATAGAGTCCCCTTCCATTTTTTTTTTTGTGAACTAGACCAGATCCAGGGGTTTGTTTACACCCACCTGTCCATAGGGATGAATGGACCTTCTGATCAGGTCCATCTGAAAAACCGAAACTTGTGTGACACTGGTGATTAAAGTGATATTCAATTCATGTGTTTTTTATTTATTTAAAAATAGCAAGCATGTTATACTTACCTACCCTATGTAGTGCTTTTGCACAGAGTAGCCCAGATCCTCATCTTCTCGGGTCCCTCTAGCGCTCCTGGCCTCTCCCTCCTGCTGAGTGCTCCCACAGCAAGCAGCTTGCTACAAGGGCACCCGAGCCGCTACTCTGTGTGTCCATTTAGACACAGGACCATGGGCCCGGCCCTGCCCCATCTCTCACTGACTTTGACTGACAGTAGTGGGAGCCAATGGCTGTGTCTCAGCCAATCAGGAGGGAGAGTCCTGTAAAGATGGGGGTCCCGTGCAACATTGCTGGATTGAGACCGGGCTCAGGTGAGTATTACCCTGAGGGGGGCTGCTGCACACAGAAGTTTTTTTTATCTTTTAGCATAGTTTACTTTAGGATAAAAACTCTTATGCCTTTAGAACCACTTTAAAGCTGGTGTGAATTGTAGCCACAAGAATATTCTAATTCCTGCTGCAACTGCAAATAGTTGTCACCGCCACCTGTCATGTTAGTGAATGGGGCCAGCGGCCACACCTAGCTTCTCAGAGCCGCAGCAGGAATTGGAAGATTATTTCTGTAATGCCCCGTACACACAAGTGTTTTTCCCCATCTGAAAAACAGCGATGAGAGCTTTTTGTCGGGAATCCCGACTGTGTGTATGCCTCATCTGACTTTTTCCCACAGGAAAACTGCTGGGAAAAAAAAGAGAATAGGGTCTCTTTTTTCCCGTCAGGAAAAATCGTAGCGGGAAAACCCTTTGTCTGTATGCTTTTCCGACGGGAAAAAACGTGCATGCTCAGAATCAAGTCGACGCATGCTCAGAACATTAAACTTAATTTTCTTGGCTCATCGTAGTGTTGTACGTCACCGCATTCTTGGCAGTCAAAAGTTCACCGAATTTTTGTGTGACCGTGTGCATGTAAGGCAGGCTTGTGAGGAATTCCGTCAGGAAAACGGGAAAACCACTCGTGTGTACGGAAGCATTACACTTTGCGCTGGTCTTGATTGCCAGTGTGAATGTAGCCTTACAAAATAATGACACAATTAAAAATCAAATTTAGTGTCATTAGAATTACACCAGATGAAATAAAGCAACAATAAAGCAAAAAAAAAACATGAAATAAATAAAATATTAAGCAACTCAAAGAAGAAATATTTCCTAGCTTACTTTGGGCACAGAAATGACAAGCTGACCTACAGAAATAAAAAGTACTATGTCAATATATAACAAATTGACTTGGCCTTTTACAGAGGCAGAATCAGTCACCTGTACAGTTACCATGCCAAATTCACAGTTTTCTTTTCAGTAGAATGTATAAGTGTTTTCTGTCAATATGTACAGACACAGAAAGAGGTGGGAGGTTAGGTACAGACAGAGGGCTCTGGTATGTGGGCACATACTGGGTGTTCTCTATTACAAATTCAAGCAATGAGAGGACGCCTAGGGGACAGAGAGCTGTGCTTTGAAATAATGTTCTGAATAATATAAAAAAAACTTTAACTGGGGCAACTTGTGTGCATTTTATTTGTGTTATTGCCAGTCATCCCTGAGTTCCAAGGACAGCCCCAGCTTTAAAAGCATTGTCCCTGATAAGATCCCTGGTTTTCAGTTTTGACAAGCTACAGATTTAAATAACCTTTGTCTTCATGCCAGATTGAATTTATACTATCTTTTTATCTCCTCTGGTTTTTTACTATTCATTGAAAAGCTGTTGAAATTGGTTTTATAAACCATAAATCCAGCACATAATATAAGGAACATTGCTCATTGTCATCCTCAAAGAACACTATTGGCTAAATTGAACTGGCTCGCCAGTAGTGTTCCCAGTTATATATTCATAGGTAACTATGCTTGCCATGACTCCATTCTATCAGCTCTGAGTGACCGCAATCTTTATGGAGCTACCCGATTCCTTACATCCTAGTCAAGAGCCAAGGCAACAGAGAAGGACAAAGAGGTATTTGGGTTAGTACAGACATAGGAAAACACAATATTTTGCTATAAAAATATAGCTACTATGATGTGGACAGTGATGGTGCTATTTAACAACCCCTCTCTTGATCATTAGTGTATTTTTTAATACCCCCCCTCCACACTGGTGCTCAGTTGCAGCGTTTGCCTACTGGGCACGTTTACCCCCCTTCCTGCCCAGGCTAATTTTCAGCTTACAGTGCTGTAGCACTTTGAATGACAATCACGCGGTCATGAAACACTGTACCCATATGACATTATTTTTTTCATACAAATAGAGCTTTTGTTTGGTGATATTTAATTAAACAGGTAGTTTTTTTCCTTCACTAATATGTGCTGATGAGGCTGCACTGATAGGCACTGATGGGGACTGAAGAGGAGGCACTGATGAGGCTGAACTGATGGGCACTAATAGGCAGCACTGAAGGGCACTGATAGGCGACATTGATTGGCAGCACTGATTGGCAGTGATTACCAGTGCAGATGTCTCCTTTCACACTACCTGGCTACCAGCATTATCCTCTTCTAAGGCCGTGACAGTGTGAGGAAAGCACTGCCGAAAACCGGCAAATGTGTTTGCATCATGATCAGCTGTGATTTGACACAGTTGATCACGTGGTAAAGAGCCGCTGATTGGCTCTCTACCCAAACCGCGATTAGCTGTGTCCAGAGGACAACAGCAACCACAGATTGTGCCACTCGCTCGCCACAGCAGGAGTGCCATCATGGGAGGACGTCATATGACGCCCTCCCAGAACTGGCTGACTGCGATGTAGCCATCATTTAGCTATAGCGTGGTCAGAAAGTGGTAAAACTCCCTCATTGCTGGTCAATGACAGTGGTATTTAACATCAGCAGCAGTGTTTTTTTCAACCCCCCACCACCACATTGATGGCAGTGAAACTTGACTGCCCCAGAATTGGTGGCTACTTACCTAATTACACACTTTGTTGCTCTCTCTCTAGGCTGGGACTTTTCTTGTAATCCACCACACAGTTCATTCTTTTTTTCAGTTCCAGATGCTGAAACTCAGAAAGAGCTTCAGCACTCGACACCCCATTGCTGTTTAACTGTCCTCTTGTGCCCAACGGGTGCTAGACCAAGCCCAGAGAGTCAGTGGGCTGCATTTTGTTTTTGTGTTTGGATATGCTTTAACCACCCACCCAGCCTCATGTTTTGATGATTTTTTGATACAACCAACATTACATCATACAGGATTACATGATTTTTTGTAATACAGTTCTTGTATACTGATAAATATATTTATAGAGTTATTCTCTCTGTAAATATTTGTTTCTCTCCAGGGATTTTCTTCTCTTGCACATGCACATTTTTTTTTTCCATTACATTTCTCGCATGAAATGATCAGAAAATCGGCCGTTTTCCCGAAAATTTCCAACATGTCGGATTTCTAAAATCAGCCATGCGAAAAATCGGCTGTTGCTGCAGCCCACTAACGGTGCAAAATACGAACAAAAATTCTTCAATACGATTTTCGCAAGAAAATTCTTTCGAAATTTGAACCGTGTATGGCTGGCTTTACCTACAGTCATGGGAAAAACAAGTACATCAAAATGGAAATGGAAACACTATTTCAGCATATTTGAACAGGAAAAGGGCAGACACAGTGGTCTAGTGGTTATCACTTTCGCCTAGCAGCAAAAGGGTCGCTGGTTCGAATCCCGACCATGACATCATCTGCTTGGAGTTTGCATGTTCTCCCTGTGTCTGCGTTGGTTTCCTCCGGGTACTCCGGTTTCCCCCCACACTCCAAAGACATGCTGGTAGGTTAATTGGATCCTGGCCAAATTGGCCCAGTATATATATGTGTGTATGACTGTGTGTCCCAAGCGTGTCAAGATCCTACGGGGTAAAATGACCGCACCAGCCAGGAAGACACTGGCTGAAAAAAGCGCCCAGAGGCGATTCAGTTTGCATGTGTAGCGCTATACAAGTCATTCATTCATTCATTCATTCATTCATTTGAAAACCACAAATATTGTTTCAAACAGTACCTACAGATAAGGTGATATAGCTGAAAAAAAGATGTAACATAAAACTGAAATGGTGTATAAGATCAGACCTACTGGAATAAGATTTTATACAACTGAATATGTTTGGCACAAATCAAAGACAGCATTTCAGGAGAAGAACCTTGTACCAACTGTGAAACATGGTGGTGGAAATTTTGTAGTTGCTTTGCTGCTTCAGTGCCTGGCAGCTTGAAGTCTGAGTCAGCTATGAAATTTGCACTGTATCAAAGTGTGCTTGATAAGAAAGTGAGGCCCATCTGTCTGAAATTTGAAACTGAACTGGAGATTGATCTTTTAACATTATATTGATCCAAACACTAGCTCAAGTTATACACTGGCCTAGTCAAAACCCTAATTTGAATCACATTACAGTGTTGCAGGGAAGTTGGCAACAGCTAATTCATTTAAAGTAACCCGCAAACAAATCTTTATGAAGGAGTGGTCAAAATTTTTACAGATTCGATGTTAGAGAGTGCTTACAGAAGTAATTTCTGCTAAAGGCCTCTGAAGATAAAAGTACCTATTGTTCCCATAGAATACATAAACTCTATGGATATTTGGTAAATAAATTACTGAAAAGGCAGAAGTTTTACATGTTCTATTTAGATCACCTTTTTCGGTTGGCATTGTTTAAATAAAGATCTAATGTTGCCTGTTCGAATACATTAAAAAGGTTGAACATTTCTATGAATGTACTTACTTTTTCACATGACTATAACATGAGTCGGGTCGTGATTGATTTTTTAGACAAATTTGGCTTTTTTTTTTAATTATAAAATTATGTTTAATTACAAGAATTACCTTTTTGCTCTAATTATAAATTCAAAGTTCCAGGAACGTTATATATACACACACACACACACACACACACACACACACACACACACACACACGTGCCAGAGACACAACAAAACCAATATCAAATCAAGAGAATATAATTATGTCATTATGAAGCAAATCTCATGCAAACCACGTAAAGACAGTAAAAAAAAAGTTAACTATAATAATGTAACTGTGTTGGGCTGTAAGTTAACACCCCTTTCACCTCTTAAGTGGTAGAGACTACAGCTAGAATCAATAGAAGCTTGAAGTCAAGTTATCTACAACCCCCAGTCACCAATATATCATTATCTGCCTATGACCTGGGGTTAATTGGCATGTGTAGTAGCTTTCTGAATGCAGCAAAACACAGATTTCACTATGAAGGAAAAAATATGTGTACAGCAGAGTATATAGAGTGACACACACCTATTAGAATAAAGGGCAAGACCTGCACCTCCCCTCAATAAATCAAGCAGAACCATTGGTTTAGTGACAAGGCAAATAAACAAGTTGGCTAATATACTAATTTGTTACCAAATGTTAGCCAAGACTACTAGTAGGAAATACTTTAGGTCTTAAAATGATGGCGGAAAAATAGAAAAAAAAAACTGAAACTGATCCTGCTCCTCTATACTACCATCTGTGGTCCATCAACCTAATTGAGTGAGTGAGTGAAAAATGTATATAGTGCTGCACATGCAAACTGAATCGCCTCTGGGAGCTCGTTTGACCATTTCTCCTTTGAACTCAAAAGAGATGGGTTTTGATCTTTCTCCTAAAGGCCAAGTGGTTCTCCTCCAACCAAATGCTGGTTGGTAATGCATTCCATAGTCTGGGTCCTTGAACCGCAAATCTTCGCTCTCCTTTAGACTTGTATCTGGCTTTGGGTATTTGGAGTAGATTTTGGTTTGTGGATCGCAGAACGCAATTGGAGTTGTGAGCTTTTATTTTTTGGCATAGATATTGAGGGGCCTTCCCATGGATGCACTTATGCATCAGACAGAAGCAATTCTGTCCTTTACTGGCAACCAATGAAGGGATCTTAGCGAAGGTGAGATTGATTCCCATGTTTTTTTCCCAGTCACAAGTCTAGCAACCGTGTTTTGAACGACTTGTAGACGAGTGATTTGGTACTTTGGGAGTCTGAGGTAAAGGGCATTTGCATAGTCCAGTCTGGAGATCACAATTGTTCCCACCACGACGGCTATGTCTTCTTTAGGAATAAAAGAAATAAGTCTGCGTAGTAGGCGCAGCAGATGGTGAGATCCACTGACTACTGACCCTATTTGTGCGTCCATTGTCATGTTGGTGTCGAAAATGACTCTGAGACTTTTGACTTTGGTGTTAGGGGTGATAGTTTTGCCCAGAATGGGTGGAGGTTTCCACGTTGTTGCAAGGTGATGCTTTCGATTGGCGTGAAACAGGAGAAGTTCTGTTTTCGATCCGTTGAATTTAAGATAACTCTTTGTCATCCAGTTTTCTATCAAAGAGAGACATTTCTCTAGACCGAGATGATGATCCTTTTTGTTGCAAATGCGTAAATACAGTTGTGTGTCATCTGCATAAGAGTGATAAAGTAACTTTTGGCTGCTGATGATTTCGAAGAGGGGGCGGAGATAGATATTGAACAGCACCGGTGACAGAGGGGATCCTTGTGGGACTCCGCATGACACTGTGCGTTTTTCAGAAGTGAAAGGTCCCAACTTCACTATTTGTGATCGGTTTTCCAAAAAGGAGAAGAACCAGGGAAAGTCACATTCCGCGACTCTGGCTACTTCAGCTAGCCGAGTCAGTAATAGTTTGTGGTCTACCGTGTCAAAAGCTGCGCTTAGGTCCAACAGTACCAGAAGACAAGATTCTCCTTCGTCTGCGGCCTCGAGAATGTCATCCCATATTTTGAGCAGTGCCGTTTCCGTCCCGTGACCAGGCCGGAAACCTGATTGAAATTGATCGAGCAAAGCATGGGTATCTAGGTGCTGTTGCAGCTGTTGTACCACTACTTTCTCCATTATCTTGGAGAAGACGTTTAGGCCTGTTATGGGACGACAGTGTTTTGGGTCTTTAGGGTCAAGGGTGGGTTTCTTTAAGATGGGTTTGATTATTACCTGTTTCAATTGGGAGGGCACTATGCCTTCCTTGAAGGACTGGTTTATAAGCTTCGTGATAGGTGGTGCCAGGTTATCGGCACATTCCTTCAGCAGTTTGGTGGGGATGATATCATTAGGCTCTGTGCTGTTTTGCAGAGTACCGATGATATTTTTAGTGGCCTTGATGGGGATGAGTTTAAGGTGAATTTTGTCCATTGCGGTGAGTTTATGTGGGTATTGAGGGAATGGTTGGGGGGGGGGGTTGAAGGGGGTATTGTTACGCTGAATGCTTTCACGGATTCCTTCGATTTTGTTAACAAAATTATCCGATAATTCATTATAGAATTCTTGGGTATCAGAGTTGGGGGCTTCAAGGTCTGGGTGACCAGCTTGAAGAGTTCACGGGGGCGGTTTAGGGCATTGGTGATGGCATTGGAAAAAAAAAATGTTTTGGGCTTTAACTGCTTGCCGACCAGCCGCCGTCGTTTTACGGAGGCAGGACAGGCTATACGTCGGCTCTTTAGTTGCCACTAGGGGGCGGGCACACGCGATCGCTCGTTACAGAGCGGGGACCTGGAGCTATGTGTGTGCTATATGTAGAAGAATACATATCGGCCTAAACTGAGGGAAAAAAAAAAAATTTATATATTTTTTTGGGATATTTATTATAGCAAAATTTAAAAAATATTGCATTTTTTTTCAAAATAGTCGCTCTATTTTTGTTTATAGCGCAAAAAATAAAAACCGCAGTGATGATCAAAAACTACCAAAAGAAAGCTCTATTTGTGGGAAAAAAGGACGCCAATTTTGTTTGGGAGCCACGTCGCACGACCGCGCAATTGTCAGTTAAAGCAATGCAGTGCCGAATCACAAAAAGTGCTCTGGTCATTGGGCAGCAATATGGTCCGGGGGTTAAGTGGTTAAAGATTTCTTTGTGGTATTTTTTTGTTATTGTCTTGTAGATGGCATGGTTTTCCTCTGAAGAGCTTATTTTCCAGGCGGCTTCCGCTCTTCTGCGCTCTTGCTTTAGCAGCGATAGCTGGTCGTTAAACCAGCCGGCGTTGTGCAAGTTTTGCGTTTTGGCGCCACTGAGTCGGCTGACTGTAGTAGAGCCGTGTTGATGGCATCCAGGGTTTCTGTGGCTGTTTGCTGTAGTTGGATAGTTTTTATTTTTTCCCTAATGTGACTTTGAAGAGTTCCGAATGGAGCTTCTTCAGAGATCTAGTCCAGTGTGTTGTCACTGGTTTTAACCTTTTTGTTCAGGGGGCGTTTTTGTTAATTGTAAATTTATTTACATGGTGGTCAGTCCATGGTAGAGGCTCATTTTTCAGAATATTTATTTCCAGACCTTGTCTGAAAATAAGATTAAGTGTATGACCCTACGCATGTGTGGGCCCACATACTAGTTGCTGCAGACCTAATCCTTTCAAACGGTTGATGCAGGCGTCAGCAACGGGATCCTGAGAGGAGTTGGCCCAGAGGTTGAAATCCCCGAGCAGCAAAAGATGTTTGCTGTTTAGGGTATAAGTGGAAATAAACTCTGTCAAAGGTGAAAGAAACTGCGATTTTGGACCCGGTGGTCTATAGCAGAGTAGAATATGGACAGTTTCCTGGGGATTTGTTTGCAGTTGCAGAGTGAGGGTTTCCATGAATGGAAGTGGGTTTTGAAGGACTGGCTTAGTGATCGCGAGGTGAGTCATGTGGATCACCGCCAGGCCTCCTCCTCTTAGTCCCACTCTGTTTTGAGTTATAATACGATAGTTTTCTGGCACCAGTTCACCTAGAATGGTGTTACAGTCGGCTGTGAGACAGCTTTCTGTAATAAAGAGGCAGTCTAAATCGTATTGTAGAATGAAATCATAGATTTCTAGTCTGTGTTTTACTGTCGATCATGATATGTGCTTAGGCTGGGGTAAATGGCTGAAATTTTTGACAATCGATCGTCGATCGATTCCCAATAGTTGCTCAATTCTTAGGGCTTTTTTGGTGACGGCGGGTAATATCGCGGCAAATCGCCTCAGAACGCCTTGGACGAAACCCTGGATCAAGTGCTATTGGATTGTGGAGGAGGGAGTGGGGGTGAGAGATACCCCCGTTGCTGGGGTGTACCAAGATGGCCGCCGATCAAGAAACGGGACCCAAGCTGGGGGCTGTCAGCTGGGTGGATCGGTAATGCAGGGGAAGGCTGGTTGGTAACCGGGAGAGGATGGGGTCCTTCTGGGGTAGGGGGGGGTTTCTGGGCAGTTTTGGAGGCGATTGCTGGGTGTGGGTGCGGCAGGCACGGTCTTTCCTAAAACGTGGCAGCCACGAATCTGCCACAGGAAAACGGCGGAAAACTGAGGCGGGGAGGTGGCGGGGGGGATGCCTCGATTAGGGATGGCAATGTGGGGGGGTAAAGGAGAGGGGGTGAGCCGCAGTAATTACGCCGCTGCAGCGGCTTGTCCTGTAAAGGACGGCCGCCAACGGTCCCAGGGGAGGTAGATAGCCCTGAGAACAGGGGATTACCTTGTTAGACTCTCTGGAGATAGGGTTGCCACCTTTTCTTCAAGCCAAACCCGAACACTTAGCCTTGCTTGGCAATTTTTTTTTAAGGGCGAATGCTGTGGACTCTGGTACAAGGGTGTTTCTGCTCACCAAAGCTCCCAATTACTTTAGAGTTCCCAGCATTCCCCCTTAAATGAGAGTTCTCAAAGCCCCCCTTACATCAGAGTCCACAGAGCACCCCATACATCTAATACCCCCTTACTTTAGTGTACTCAATCATTTAGAGGCAGGGGAGAGAGAGAAGAGAGGTAGGGGAAGTACTTCAGTCACAAACATTGGATGGTGAGCTCACTCGAAGAAGGAGGCTCAGGTTCGACACCTTTCATTCACAATGTATCTGCCGGCTGCTGACCTTCAAATTTCTAGCTCACTCATCCCTTTCCTGAGGCACAGGACACCAGGGATTGGAGTAAGGGTGGGCAGACAGAGGGGTAAGAGTGGGAGGAGGAGGAGCAGATTGAGCCATCTCTCCTCTCTAAATCATGTATAGGGGTGGGGCCCATGCACACACCTATGTACTTGGTTGTTGTACCCATTTACTTGGGGAACTGCAGTCCATTCTGTATAAAGTGTCCTGGTTTCAGTCGATCTGAAACCCGGACACATGATTCTAAACCCGGACTGTCCGGGTCAATCCCGAACAGGTGGTAACCCTACCTGGAGATGATGTCTGGAGAAAAGAGGGGGCCCAAAGGGGAGGAATAAGAGTAGCTGGTCCTGGTAGCTGTAGTTGTTACACATGCAGCAAGGGGCTAGGAGGAACCTGCCTACCTGCCTGTCTATCTGGTCCCTGGGTGAGAGCAGACTCGTCGAGAAGCGTCCTACTCCACCACTAACTGACCACTGTTCTGAAAATACCTTTCTTTCCTGCAGAAAATATTGCTCTAGGCCTCATGGGGTGCTCATGTGATCACCTGCCCATGAACTGGCTACAATAACTGGGCAAGAAGAACTACTGATTGACTGATATGTTTTCTGGAAAATGTATATAGAAACAATGATGATCAAGGGAAGTTGGTAACAAGTAACAGGGAGAAGGCAACTGTATAAAATACATTATTTTCCTCAAAAAGAGGCATATTAAATTAAGACAGTAACATCAATAAGATTTTTTTTAATGTAACCTCGTGGCTGACAGAGACCAGTGTTAAGAACAGACAAGAAAAACCTTAATGTGAATAAATCACCAGGAGCAGATGGCTTACACCCAAGAGTCCTCAAAAAGCCACATTGTATCCAAACCATTATTTCTAAATTTTAGGGATACCAATATTCAAAAAAGGGTTGAGATTATATATATATACACACATACACACATACACATACAGTACACACCAAAAGTTTGGACACACCTTCTCATTCCAAGAGTTTTCTTTATTTTCATGACTATGAAAATTGTAGCATCAAAACTATGAATTAACACATGTGGAATTATATACATAACAAAAAAGTGTGAAACAACTGAAAATATATGTCATACTCTAGGTCCTTCAAAGTAGCCACCTTTTGCAGCAGACACATCTCTAGAACAACTGTTAAGAGGAGACTGTGTGAATCAGGCCTTCATGGTAGAATATCTGCTAGGAAACCACTGCTAAAGAAAGGCAACAAGCAGAAGAGACTTGTTTGGGCTAAAGAACACAAGGAATGGACATTAGACCAGTGGAAATCTGTGCTTTGGTCTGATGAGTCCAAACTTGAGATCTTTGGTTCCAACCACCGTGTCTTTGTGTGACGCAGAAAAGGTGAACGGATGGACTCTACATGCCTGGTTCCCACCGTGAAGCATGGAGGAGGAGGTGTGATGGTGTGGGGGTGCTTTGCTGGTGACACTGTTGGGGATTTATTCAAAATTGAAGGCATACTGAACCAGCATTGCTACCACAGCATCTTGCAGCGGCATGCTATTCCATCCGGTTTGCGTTTAGTTGGACCATCATTTATTTTTCAACAGGACAATTACCCCAAACTCACCTCCAGGCTGTGTAAGGGCTATTTGACCAAGAAGGAGAGTGATGGGGTGCTGTGCCAGATGACCTGGCCTCCACAGTCACCGGACCTGAACCCAATCGAGATGATTTGGGGTGAGCTGGACCGCAGAGTGAAGGCAAAAGGGCCAACAAGTGCTAAGCATCTCTGGGAACTCCTTCAAGACTGTTGGAAGACCATTTCAGGTGACTACCTTTTGGAGCTCATCAAGAGAATGGCAAGAGTATGCAAAGCAGTAATCAAAGCAAAAGGGTGGCTACTTTAAAGAACCTAAAATATGACATATTTTCAGTTGTTTCACACTTTTTTATGTATATAATTCCACATGTGTTAATTCATAGTTTTGATGCCTTCAGTGTGAATCTACAATTTTCATAGTCATGAAAATAAAGAAAACTCTTGGAATGAGGAGGTGTGTCCAAACTTTTGGTCTGTACTGTATATATATATATATATATATATATATATATATATATTTATATATTTATTTATTTATTTATTTGGTTTCTGCAGATCAGTTAGCCTAACATCAATAGTATGTAAGCTATTTGGCGGAATGATAAGGGACCATCTCCAATAATTTGCTTAGAAACTAGTATCAATAGTAGTAAAAAAACATGGATCCATGAAGAAAGGTTCTTGTCAGACCAACCTTTTAACATTCCATAAGGAGGTGAGTCATAAGTTGGATAGAGAAAGGTCCGTGTATCTAGATTTCAGTAAGGCATTTGATCTCCCTATTACTTGTGACCAAGTTCCCTTGTCTAGAAAACATATCAGTCAATCAGTAGTTCTTTTTGGCCAGTAGGGATGTGCCAACTTCCTGGCAGGGCTCCGCACGTGGAGTGTGCTAACACTCCAGAGCTCATGTCTATTGACCAGTTATTGTAGCCAGTGCATGGACATGTGATCACATGAGTACCCATGAGGCCTAGAGAAATATTTTCTGCAGGAAAGGAAGGTATTTTCAGTGTTTGGCCTGCTTAGTTTTGATATCAAAACTCAGCAATAACTTTACCACAGGATTTAGCAACTTTACAAGAGGACCTAGTAAAAACATAGGTGTGGACAGCTATATGTAAGATCAAGACACATCTCTTTTGATATCAAAGGAGACAGGAACAACAAGCGCCCAGAGGCGATTCAGTTCGCATGTGCTGCGCTATATAAGTTTTTCATTCATTCATTCATTCATTCAAGATGAGGTTCAATGTAGGAAAATGTAAAGTCATGCACTTGGGATCAAAAAATATGAATGCAAGTTACACGCTAGTGGGAGAACCCCTGGGGGGTGGATAAATGATGGAAAAGGATCTTGGGATCCAAGTAGATGCCAGACTCTACAATAGTATGCAATGCAAAGCTTAAGCAAACAAGCCCAGCGGACTATTAGCATGCATTAAATAGGGTATTTACTCAAGAGATATAACTAGAATTCTGCCACTTTACCAAACCCTTATTCGGCCGCACCTCCAGTATGCTTGAACTGGAGAGAGTCCAGAAAAGGGCAACAAAGCTTATAAGGGCGCTAGAGGACCTCAGTTATGGGAAACAACTACAAACATTAAACTTAGTCTTTCTGGAGAAGAGGTGCTTAATAGGGGATATGATAGCAATATACAAATCCTTCACTGGTGACTCTTAGTATTGGGAGGAAATTTATTAATCCCCGGTCTCAAAAGTAGATACGCAACCACACAATGAAGTTGGATGAGAAACAGTTCAATCTTAAACTGCATAAGGGCTTTTTTAATGTTAAAGAGGTAAGGATGTGGAATGCCCTTCCAGAGTCAGTGGAGTGTATAGATGGGTTCAAAAAAAACTTTTAGATGTGTTTCTTAGCAAACACAATTTACATGTACTGTATATGAAAAACAGTAGTTTTTGTCTTTATTCAACCTTACCAACTATGTAACAATGAGGCTAATGTTCCTAAAGTTGGACACAGCATTGGAACTGGAGTTTTTCCTGCAGAAAAAGCTATGGCAGCACATTTTTTACCATTATTAGTTTAATGAACCAAGACTAGCAAAACAGAAGAGTATGCCAAACTGAGAAAAATCAAAAGGATTACTGTACTTTTGAAACACATTAGTTCTTCTAATATATCCAGGGATGACAGCTATGAATCCACAGGGCAGAGGTAAGATATTATATTACTCTACAAAGCACTTGACTTATAAATGGTTTAGGTTTCAAACTATTATACTGTATGTAGCGCCCTGCTCCTATTGAACAGGCGCTGCTTTAAATTTAGTTGGGGGTCTGAGCTGTTATTTGGCTCAGACCAGAGTGATTAAGGGCAATTTAGCCTCTGGCTGTGCTGAAAATATCCACCATTGCTCGTCTGGGGGGGGGGGGGGTCATTACCACCCCAGGCCAAGGGTGGCAGCAGCAAGGTCAGGGTGTATTGAGTGTCCGCCTCAGCAACGAGTCAGTGGGAGTGGTCGCTCTGCTGTGCATGCTGGGAGGGGTACTTAAGGGACAGACGGCATTGGTGCAGGGTCTGTCCATTCACGCTATGTGGCCCACCTGGCCTGAGGTGCGTGCTCTGAATCCTAATCCCCGGACCACGTTGGGCCGGGCTGCAGGTTCGTTTAGTGGGCCCAGTTGTCTGGCTGGGGCCTGCACTGCAAAGGTGATCCTGTGCTGTCCATCCTGCGGGAGGAAGCCACTTGATGAAGGAAGTCAGGGGAGGACCTATCCTGGAGAGGGCCATGCAAGAGGCTGGTACCTTGGGAGAAGGCCTGGAAGCTTCATCAAAGGATGCATTGTGCACCGAGAGGCTTGACAGTGTCACTTGTCGGATCTAAATATTCTAAAGAAACCAAGCTAAAGAGACCTGGGTGCTGAATCCTCTGGCAGAGGATTCCGGACCAAAGTGTCTCATCAAGAAAGGAAAGTCTGTGGCAGAGACTATACTTTACTTTGTGCGCCATCCCGGCTGCTAGGGTGAGAAATACCCACTCTGGCTAGAGTGCTGGAAACTGGAGTGTTTCTCTACTTTTGATTATGCACCTGAACCTACCTACACTTCTACCCTTCCACCCTTCATCCTTCTTTTCTAAAGTTATGCAAAATAAATCCAAGAAAAAGAAGTGCACTGTGTGGACATTGAAATTCTTCAGACTCTCCTTTTACTCTAGACGGTGAGAACATAGAGGTAACATGCCACCCAAAATATAACCAGCAGCTCCTGTGGGGGTAGTGCTACATGTATATGGTTAGTGTGACAGGCAGTCTTACTTGAACATGTCAAATCTACCTTTGGTGCTACATGTTGACAGCCACTGCATTAAAAGATCATCCTCTGATACAGCCAAAATCAGTAAAATTGGACCTCCATCAGACCACATATGGGGTACCAGTGGCTTTTCTCCTTGCTGGAGGCTCTGACACAAAGAAACTAAAACCTGCATCTACCAAGACTGCTATCTGTAATAAGCGCAGGATCAGCTGCAGGTGAATGAATGAATGAATGAATGAAAACTTATATAGCGCGGCACATGCAAACTAAATCGCCTCTGGGCGCTCGTTGTTCCAGTATCTCATAACCTCAAAAGAGCAGAGTTGTAATCTGTCTTCTGAAGGTTTGGTGGTTTTCCTCCAACCGAATGCTGGTTGGTAAAGCGTTCCATAGTCTGGGACCTTGGACCGCAAACCTTCTTTCTCCTTTGGACTTAAATCTGGCCTTGGGTACTTTGACCAAATTTTGGTCGCTGGATCGCAGAACGCGATTGGGATTGTGGGCTTCTATTTTATCGCAAAGATATTGCGGGGCTTTTCCATGGATGCATTTATGAGTCAGACAGAGAGCTTTAAAAGCAATTCTGTCTTTTACTGGCAACCAGTGGAGGGATCTCAGAGAAGGGGAGATCGATTCCCATGTTTTTTTTCCAGTCACCAGTCTGGCGGCCGTATTTTGGACGACTTGCAGACGAGCGATTTGGTACTTTGGGAGACCGAGGTAAAGGGCATTTGCATAGTCCAGTCTGGAGTTCACAATTGTTCCCACCACGACTGCTACGTCTTCTTTGGGAATGAATGGAATAAGTCTGCGTAGTAGGCGCAGCAGATGGTGAGATCCGCTGACTACTGACCCTATTTGTGCGTCCATTGTCATGTGGGTGTCGAAAATGACTCTGAGACTTTTGACTTTGGAGCTAGGGGGTGATGATTTGGCCCAGAATGGGTGGGGGAGTCCAGGTTGTTGCCAGCTGACTCTTGCGACTGGGGTGAAACAGAAGAAGTTCTGTTTTGGAATTGTTAAGTTTAAGATAACTCTAATGCCGCGTACACACGGTCGTTTTTTGCGATGAAAAAAAACGACGTTTTTTAAAACGTCATTTAAATTGATTGTGTGTGGGCAAAACGTCGTTTTTTGTCTTCAAAAAAACGACCAAAAAAAATTCCAACATGCTTGAATTTTTTGTGTCGTTTTTTAAAACGTCGTTTTTTGTTTCACAAAAAGTCACCGTGTGTAGCAAAAACGTCGTTCAAAACGACGTTTTTCAACCCGCGCATAGAAGCTAGTTATGAAGCGAGCTTCAATGGAAAAGAGTGGTGAACGTAACCTCGCTTTTTGTGAAAAAACGATATGCAAAATTGTCTTTGAAAAGTGACGTTTCAAAAACGTCGTTTTTTACTTCACAGAAAACGTCGTTTTTTTTCATCGCAAAAAACGACCGTGTGTACGCGGCATTAGTCATCCAGTTTTCTATCGAAGAGAGACAATTCTCTAAACTGAGACGATGATCCTTTCTATTGCAGATGCGAAAATAGAGTTGTGTGTCGTCTGCATATAAGTGATAAAGTAGTTGTTGACTACTGATGACTTCAAAGAGAGGACGAAGATAGATGTTGAAGAGCACCGGTGACAGGGGTGATCCTTGGGGGACTCCACATGACACCGTGCGTTTTCCAGAAGTGAACGGTCCCAATTTCACGGTTTGTGATCGGTTTTCCAAAAAGGAGGAAAACCATGGTAAATCACCTTCTGTGACTCCGGCTACCTCAGCCAGCCGAGTCAGTAGCAGTTTGTGATCCACCGTGTCAAAGGCTGCACTTAGGTCCAGCAGAACCAGGAGACAAGATTCTCCTTCGTCTGCGGCCTCAAGAACATCGTCCCATATTTTGAGCAGTGCTGTCTCTGTCCCGTGTCCAGGGCGGAATCCCGATTGCAGTGGGTCAAGTAGGTTGTGGGTATCTAGATGCTGTTGCAGCTGTTGTACCACTACTTTCTCCATTACCTTGGAGAAAACGTTTAGCATTGTTATGGGACGGCGGTGCGTCGGGTCCTTGGGGTCCAGGGTAGGTTTCTTCAAGATGGGCTGGATTATGCCCTCTTTCAGCAGGGAGGGCACTATGCCTTCCTTAAATGACTGGTTTATAAGCTGCGTAATGGGAGGCGCCAGAATATCGGCACATTCCTTTAGCAGCTTAGTGGAGATGATATCATTAGGCGATGTGCTGTTACGCAAAGCGCCGATGATATTTTCTGTGACATCGATGGAGGTTCCAGAGTGAATTTTGTTGGTTGTAGAATATTCCTCTGGGTGTTGTGTGGTTGCTCAGGGGTATTGTTTTGCGGAATGCTTTCCCGGATCTTCTCAATTTTATTGATGAAGAAATCTGACAATTCATTGCAAAATTCTTGGGTGTCTGATTTGGGGGCTTCAAGACAGTCTGGATTCATAGTCTGCGAGACCAGCTTGAAGAGTTCACGGGGGCGGTTTAAGGCGCTGTTGATAGCCTTGGAAAAATAGTTTTTCTTGGCTTTGAAGATTTCTATGTGGTATTTTCTTGTTGCTACTTTATAGATGGAGAGGTTTGCCTCAGAAGCGTTTCTTTTCCAGGCAGCTTCTGCCCTTCTACGCTCTTGCTTTAGTAGCGACAGCTGGTTGTTGAACCAGCCTGCCTTGTTTTTCTGGGTAGGAACTTTGCGTTCTGGTGCTACTAAGTCGGCTGACTGTAGTAGGGCTGCCTTTATGGCATCCAGTGTGTCTACGGCAGTTTGATCTGGTTGAATAGTTTTAATTTTATTTCCCAAGGTAGATTTGAAGAGTTCCGAATGGAGCTTCTTCTGAGATCTAGTCCAGTGCGTTGTCACCAGCTTGGGTGTTTTTATTGGTAGGGCAGTTTTGGAAATTATGAATTTAATTGCATGGTGATCTGTCCATGGCAATGGTTCATTTCCCATAATACTTATTTTCAGATTTTGTCTGAAGATAAGATCGAGTGTGTGACCTGAAGCATGAGTGGGCCCACATACTAGTTGCTGAAGGCCCAATCCTTCCAGATGGTCGATACAGGCGTCGGCAATGGGGTCTTGTGAGGAGTTGGCCCAGAGGTTGAAATCCCCGAGCAGCAAAAGGTGATTGCTGTTCAGGGTGTAAGTGGAGATGAACTCCATCCATGAGGGTAAAAACTGCGATTTTGGCCCGGGTGGCCTATAGCAGAGAAGAATGTGGAAGGTCTCCTGGGGGTTTGTTTGCAGATGCAGAGTAAGGGTTTCCATGAATGGAAGCGAGTACTGAAGGGCTGGTTTAGAGATCACAAGGTTTTTGCCCTCTCCTCCTCTTTGCATTCTGTTTTCAGAACCTTTTCTGGCAAGTTCCTGAATGGTGTTACGTGCTGTAAGCAGCTTTCTGTATGAGGCAGTCTAAATTGTTTAGTAGAATGAAATCGTGGATTTCTAATCGGTGTCTTATGCCGTCTTGTATTGATCAAAGCACATGTTATGTGTTTGGGTTGGGGTGGGTAGCTGAATTTTCTGACTGTTGACGTCATCGATCCTCAACAGTTGCCGAATCTTAGGGCATTTTTGGTGAGTGGTAGCTGTGGCAAATTGGCCCCTCAGGCCCCAGATTTTCTGCAGAATACTGCAAATGGCATGTGGCCCGTCACCAGTTAGTGGTCAGGTGGCGGCGGGGAGCGGATAGTCCTCTCTCCAAGCTTTATTTTTAATTTGGTCCAGGGAAGGCAAAAAAACCCTGGTTCAGCAGCCAATATGCTGGGCAGGGAAAAAAATTCCTTCCTGATCCCTCAGGGCGATCGGTTGAGACCGTGGATCAAAGCTGATGATTTGTGAGGGAATGGTGTGAAGGCGATTCAGTTCGCATGTGCCGCGCTATGTAAGTTTTCATTCATTCATTCAAGGGTGTAGTTGCTGCTGGGGGGGGAGTACCAAGCTGGCCGACGGCCTGGCCCAAGGCCCAAGCCGTGCTCCAACTGGCTGGATAACCCCAGAGAAAAGGGGGGGGGTTGGCTGAGCCGGATGGGGACTTCCATAAGGGGGGGTTGTTGGGCGATGGGGGTGATGCAGTGTGCTGGACGGCGCGCCGCTAGGCCGCAGTAAGCCGCGGTTTTCCTAAGCCGCGGCTCCCGCGGACAGCGAAAACAGCCGAGAAGCCAGCGGCGGGAGGGGGGAACGAGGGGGTGTGCCTCGGTTGACTGGGGCTGAGGTGAATTCCCCGGGTTGAAATGCCGCGGCGATCCTAAAAAGGACGGCCGCCCTATCCTGGGGGGGACAGGCAGGATCCTGTAAATGGAGCCAAGCCAGATGGTGCAGGAGGGGGGGAAGGAGTGCTGGAGACGGCTGGAGGTGGAGGAGATCCGGACAGATGTCTGCCTGCTAGCCTACACTCGCACGTTCCTACTCCTAGGAGACATGTGGCGTTGTGAGCTGTTGCTGCTATCCGTCTGCCTGATACCACAGTATATACTTACACAATTTTTTGCCCTCTGCTTTTCTTTTCCCCACAGTTCAGTTCCTCTTTGACAGCGCCCTTTTTTTAGTGCAGTGCACCACAATGCTTAAGCTATTGTTATTTGTATATTTTGGTGCACTAAAACACACATGCACTAGCGTGCGTTTGTAATGCGTGCTGGTTTTCCATTAAAATTGAATAACACTGATAAGCACTGCAGGCCATGTGTTACTGTGTATTGATGAGAAGGTGCGTTTCCAACCTTAAAGTAAACCTTTCTAAAATCTGGCCAATTTAAAGCAAACCTTCCCCTTCTAAAGCATAATGGGCTGCCCTGCCTCCTCTCCATATATTTTGGTAACTCTTTTATTTGTGCTGCAAAGCGGTACTTCTGCACTTGATTCTGAAAACTTCCCTGCCTTTGTGCAAGAACCTTAACCTGCGTGCTCAGATGTGCCGATGGTCCCTGCCAGGACCAGAAGGCCGAGCAGAGTCTGTGGGGCATTACTGCACATGCACCACCATAGTGGAGGCTGAGCAGGGAGCAGGGCCACTATACTATACTATGCGGACAGAAGTTCTACTTTATATTGAACATATTATAAACATATTATACATACAAACTGTATGTCAAACCAATCAGCTGATCTATAGGCAGATGAAATTAAACTCAAATCTTGCCCATTTGTGTGCAAGTCAAGCTTGGCTCCACTTCTTCCCACCTCTAAAGCTCCTTTTCTGGTCTTCTAATGTGATGGGCTGGCTCACTGACTAATAATTAAGGCTCCGGAAGCAGGCCCAAAATCAAAGAGTTCACACACCGCATGTGATTTGTACAGGAATCACACTGCATTCCTGTGCACATGATATGAGATGTCTGTGCAGTGTGATTTGAGCCATTTTTGTATGGCTCAAATCGAACTGCACCCACGCGAAAAAGGTGCATGCACTTTTTTTGCTGAACTGGAATCGCATGGGTGTTCATACCTATGTAATCAAATTCTGCCAATTGCACTGCATTTTGCCGACCCCTTTTGGGCTGTCTTCAAGTTAACTTTGACACCCGCAGCGGTTCACATGAATGGAGTGCAATTGTGATGTGGTGCAGGAAAAGCACAGGAATCAATGTGAATGCCGCATGAGTGTGAACCAGGGCTTAGACTTGGTTCACATCTATGCAGTTTGCTTTTGATCCGTTATCGCATTGCTTTTTGCAGTGCATTTTGCACACACATTTTTGATGCATGTTTTTTGGATGTGTTTTGCATTTTGAATGCTTCTTTTGTTGACCAATTTGTTGTTAGGTGGATTAAAATGGAAAATGCAGATCGTGGCAAAAACACACTACATGCTTTTCTGCAGCTTCTCCATTGAAGTCTATTGAACCAAAAACACACCATTTTGCTTTTAAGGCCTGATTTACACCTATGCATTTTTAGCGCTTTTAGCATTTTGAAGATGTGGACTACAGTCCATTTAACATGGTTTTCTATAGAACACGTTCTGCAAAATACAAAAAGCACAAAAAATGCATAGGTGTGAATGAGGCCTTAAAAACCGTCTAATCAAATAATACCCAGTCACCTGCAAGCAGAAAAAAAAATAGCATTTTTGCTTGCACACGATTGGATGATGGAAGTCAGCAGCGCTTCCCCTGCAACTGCGCGTGCAAAGTCTATTGCCTTTGGTAAACCAACCCCAATATATCCCAGCAGGGATGCTTGCCACAGGGCTCTGAGTGAAGAGCATCTCTCTCATAAAGCCCAGAGTCTGCACTGACAGTTCCTCCTCCCTCATGTGGATGGGAGAGGAGAGAGATGATCTGCTCCTTCTCCCCCTGTGTGCACCACGAAAGTGTGAATCTAAGCAGATGATTTTGATCATTCAGCTCATGTCTTTCAAACTTTCTGTGGTGCACACAGAGAAGGAGAGGGGTGGGAGAAAAAGGAGCAGATCGTCTCTCTCCTTTCTCATCCCTGCAAAGGAGGAGGAAGGGGAAACTTGGCTGTATGAGAGAAATGCTCTCAGCTCAGAGTCCTGCTGAGGAGGCACTGATAGACAGCATTGATGAACACTCATGGGTGGCTCTGATGGGCACTGATAGGTGGCACTGACAGGCAGCACTAATAGGCGGCACTAATAGGCAGCACTAATGGAGCTGCACTGATAATCAATGTCTTAATTATCAGTGTAAAAAATACAGACACAGCGTGGGAGGAAAGGACTGCTGACAATCAGCAAGTCTGTTTACATTTCATTTGCTGATCACATGGTAAAGGGCCGGTGTGATTGGCTTTTTATGTGATCTGTGATCAGCTGTATCCAAAGGACAAAGCAGTCACAGAGAAGGGGGCATGCGGGAGGCAGTGTTCTGTGGGGATGTCCATGTCTTTCCAGAACTGGAAGCCCAGGGCTCGAATGAAAGGGGACAGGGGGGCCTTTCTTGGTTTCTTCCAATGGGGCCCTGAAAGTTCCAATTACACCTCTGGATTAGGCAACAACAATTTTACACTACTAACCTTGATAGCTGCATCAGATAACCTCAGAATAGCATCTGCTGGTTGTGGAAATTCTTACCCACAAACATTCTTCAGAGTCAGTGAGGTGTTAAGTACATAAATGGGTTTGAAACACAGGAAACACGCATATGTATTTGCATTTCCATTTGGTGCAAACACAATCTTTCAGTGGAGTAGACAGACTTTTTTTTTTAAGAAATATCGCTTTGCAGCAATCACAGTATCCTTCCAAATGGAAAAAAAAAAAAAGCATAGAAAGAGTCCTTTTCAGAGCCTATGTCCTCAAACTAGGAGTTGCTAAATGACCCAGAGACCAGTAATTAGTATGAGCATGTGGTCACCATTTGAAACATCCAATTAATCATTTAGAAAGTCTCCCTTCACACCTAGGTGATTTGAATCATGGATTGAATCGCCCCAATTCTGCCCACCATTCCAGAATCACAGTAAAAATGTGAGATGTGTTTGCAATGCCATTATTTCCTAATTGTACCCCAAGCGCGGTGTGATTTTGCCACGATTGTAGAACAACAAAATGCAATGCAATTGCGGCAAAATCGCAATGTCAATCGCTCCTGGCTCTGTGCCACGATTTGGTACATGAGCTTCTTTGGAGTTTTTTTGGAGCTGAGGGAGGCCCAATCAAATAATTGGTTCCACTCCAAATACGCTCTACAAAAAAAAAAAAAACTATAAAAATAAAATAAAACAGCTGCAGCAGTTGTCACTGTGCTACTGTATGCTCAGGTGTAAATAGAGCCTAAAGTAAAGTATACCCAAATTTGTATCCCTACACCTCAGCTGTATGCCTGGAACCAACATGGAATGGAGCAGCATTCTGTATTAGAGACTACCACCCCCATCTTTTATCTTGTACTAAAAATTCTGCTTTACCCAAGACAATCTGACATTTCTGATCAGCACTTGGATTGACGAGTTCTATTTGCCTTGAATTAGCTGGACAGTTGATAGTTAGCTGGAGAGAACACAAATCCAGAAGCAGCACGGCCTGACTCACTGTGTACACACACCATTAGCGATATGCTTGACTAATTACATGGCTAGGAATGCCAGGTCAGCTATTTGTATTTGATCCATATAATGTATATTCTCCATGCTTGCAATGCAATTAGCTCAGATATATTCTGCATGCAAAAATAAAAAGCATTATGCATTGCGTTTCAAATGTTCTTAGCTGTAAGCTTGAATTATAGCACTGCATATGGAGACTTTTAACCTCATCCAATTTATTTATGATCATAACGATGTTCTGAATAGGGTTTAATTAGACGGGTGTTGGGTTGTATGGTTATATTTATAGTCAGCATTGTTTATAGTACATGGATGATTATAATAAGCAATTGCACACTGCATCCAATTAGATTTCATCGTTACACTTAGAAAATCAAGAAAAACAGTCTAATTAGTTTCTGTAGACAATAACCTCTCATTTTATAAATCTCTGATAAATAATTTTGAGCTTGCCACTTGTTCCAGTATTGTGTGAATATAGTGCCATGCAAAACACATAGGTTTAATAACCACATCACTGCAATATTGTTAAGTCCTCACACAATATGGCCTGTGCCTTGAACATATAGACATGGCTGCATAGACCTAGGAATGAGCAACTGTGCGTGTTCCTAGTTCACATCCTTGCGGTCAAAAATAGAAAATATTTAGTTATGGTCAAGTGAACTGACACACACTGACAATGCTACATTTGGTCTAGGCATCTAACCTTTGATTACGAATAGACATACTATAGTCGACAACCTGATCGTTTGATAAGCCACACATAGGGAAGTAGATTTCAATCATTAGTTTATAGTTGTATCATAAACTAACAATAACAATCGTAAATAATCAAATATGATTGGATTCATGAAAAAAAAGTGTCTCAATGCTGCCAATCGATGCAAAACGATTGATAATTTATCACCCAGGACGCAGTATGATCGAATCTGAATCCGAAATGGACCCTAAATCAATTGGATAGTTATTCAATTGTTTTCAAGTGTTTTGATCAAATCACACATCGACTGGATAATAAAATAGAAGCATGTGTGGCTACCATAAGGATCCCTGTATACAATATCTATACAATCAACTTTAGGTCTACCAAAACTATGTAATATGAGGACAAACCTAAACTATCAAATTGAGATATATCCAATCAGGCAGGACCTTGTACTACATAGTTGCTGGCAGAGCTACATTAAAGGAGATTGGGCATCCTTATTGCACATGGTGTATAATGAGTTTAAAGAGGAATCCACCCGCCTTTTTTTTCCTCTCCCAGTGTCCCGCACCTCCATGTTTTTCTGTGATGCCATCAAAAGGCAGTACCAGCCCTTCAGGGTTCTGGCGCAGATTTCTGATGACATGTCACCAGGCCCACTTCCCCCTCTGTTAGTGAATGGGGTGATGTGCAGGCCCCTGGGCATATAAGCATTACATATCTCAGGAGGCACCAGGGGCACTGAGGATGTGGGGTGGGCCAAAACGAACTGTAAACAGAAAAAAAACTTGATACATGTGCAACCAGCAGGGAAGGGAGGCGAGAATGAGAGGAGGCAAGCCAATTTAAAGGGTGAAGATCTGCTTTAAGGCCTTGTTCACACTGGCTGCAAAACCAGCTGGGTAAGTCATAGCACTTACCAACGCTCCCTACTAAAGTGTAAATGACGCCTCTAGCAGACAGTGCTGCTTGTCAACCACCTCAATTCACGCCACATAAAGCATGCCTTAAACAGACCTATAGTTTTTACAGCGCAATTGGGATGAAGTTGGAAAGCCTTACATGGAGTTGGGGGACAGACTTTTGGAAAATCTCTGCGGGACAATTAGATGCACCCCTGAACCAATGCAATATCATCTTCTTCTTCTTCCACTGCACCTTTTAATCCGAAACCATCTTCCCCTGGACCAGGTAAAGCATCAGTGAGTTGACAGTTTTAGAATCCATTATATTGTTTTAAAAAAGACTATAGTCTAGAACAGTAGTCTCCAAACTCCAGCGGGGAAGATGTGACCCTTTGCTTGCCTTTATCTAGCCCTTTGAGCACCATTCCTTCCACTAAAACTAATGATGGAGCACTAATCTTCCCAATGACACCAATAAGACAACTATTCTTGCCACTAATACCAATGATGGGGCACTTTTCCTCCCACTGACACCAACAATGGGGCACCATTCCTCCCACTGATACTAAGAAAGTGGCACTATCCATCTCACTAAAACAAAAGATGGGATATGAGTTTCTTCCACTGAAGCCAGGGCATTGTCTACTCCCACTGGCCACAGTCCAGCCCCCCTAACATCTGAAGGTCAATAAACTGGCCCTTTATTTAGAAAGATTGGAGATTTCTGGTCTATATAAATGAAGCAAAAGCAAGAATCACAGAAAACCACTAGACACCACACCATAAACTAACCGTACCTCAAAAAATTGTCACTTCCTCTAGATCAGGGGTGTCAAGCAGGCGGCCCTCCAGCTGTTGCAAAACTACAAGTCCAATGAGGCATTGCAAGGCTAACAGTTACAAGCATGACTCCCACAGGCAGAGGCATGATGGGACTTGTAGTTTCGGAACAGCTGGAGGGCCGCCAGTTTGACACCGCTGCTCTAGATCTTCTCCCCTTTAAAAAAACCAAATAGGGCATTTGGTGAGAGTTAATGCCTTAATATTCAGTATTCATCATCTACTTAATTTCCTGTTGATGCCCGGGTGATCTTAGCCTTACTGCACGATCAACAGAAAATAAAATTATGTTACAGGGAGGACTCAGAAAAACATAGACTGCTGTGATAATGCTCTTGAAAGACTACATCATATATGCTCATAGCACCACTTTAACTACAGTATAGAAAGTGAGGCCACCAACCTGTCTATGTTGCCAGATAGGGGTGTAGGGATGACAAGATTGGCTACACTCAATTACAAATTCTTTGGTGTGTAAAGATTCTGCGCCAATGCATCACAACTGTCTATTTAGCCATTTGTCTGCATTTTAAATTTATTGTGCATGGGCACTTTCTGGCAAGTTTTGAAGGAGTTTGTATATGAAAGGGTTTGGACATCTGCATTGTGCTCCCGAAAACTAGCGACGAACATGCCCATGAAGATCGTTCTTTAGGTAGCTGCATTATGAGCTAAGACCTGAAAATGGCTCATACTACAAAAACACAAAGAATAGCTAAGTATATGTAATTTAAGATCTAAAAAAAAAAAAAAAACACAAATAAGGGGATATATAACATCTGGAGCAAAAGAATATGGGGAACAATTGGAACTACTGGACAATGAATCAAGCAATCTGATTGGCTGCTTTGGGCATTTTCCCAATTTCTGCTCCATTTTCTTTGCTTTTTTTTTCAACCCTATAGATTTTTTTTTTTTAACATAGGATTGCATACAGCAGCAAAACGCATTATACAGGAATGAAATGGAAAAATATGGATTTTCTTATATTAATATCAGGTTTAGCATGTTTTTAGGTTACAATTACTTCATTGTTTCCATCCATTTCATTTATAACATATACCAAGGTGAAGATGTGGATAATATTTGAGTGCTGCAAGCAGTTTCTTTGCATAGCTTCAAACTTGAGAAGCTTGTAATATGCAACACTACATTGTGATAGGACACTGTAAAATAAAAAGGATTCAGTAGACTTTTATTAAATTGACAGTTGTAGTACTTTAAAAAGTGGCATCTGACCTCACTACAACAAGTCATATTTCCCAGGGTCCGCAGCAGTTCTGTCAATTATGGAACCAGCAAGTCCCATTAGACAGGAATACCTCTCCTAGAAGCACTGCTGTGCAGCAGAAACCCTGTAATGGTTAACAGCACCATTATACCTAAAATCACTGATAATCCACAAGCTAATTGCTCATCAGAATAAGGGATTTTCTTTTAATTAGCACATCAGGTTCAGGTAACTGAAAACACCATGCATGCTGTTAAATAATGAGCTAAAATAGAGCTTTTTTAATAGCAACCTATGACAGTACAAAAATAAATATTTTAACATATGTCAATATAATCCAGCTCACCTCCTATTCCTATGCAAATTATGAAGCTATACTCATTAAACAGCATTTATTCTAATTTAAAATACTTGCCATTTAAAAGGTTCAAACGAATAATCTATGGATCTTGAACCTAAAAAAAACAAGAACACCCACCAACCCTTCCATTCAGTTTTTGTACCCAGCAATGCTTGAGTTTACATGAATAATTAGGCTAAATGCAGCAAGCCTTGCTTAACCCCTGCAATGCATAATACATGGGGCTGCAGGGAAGGGGTTAACTGCATCAGGACGCCAGACAAAGGCGCTGACAGATCCTTGCACAATGCTATGCAGCACACTCGGTGCAGCATTCTGACAGCCCCATTTTGCAGGCAAGTGTCCCTTTATGTCTATTCCTGGTGCAATCTATAAAAGCCTCTTCCCATTGTCTACCTGGGGGGGGGGGGGGGTATGGTTTTCTGCAGCTGCCAACATGACATAAGTGGCTTCCTCCCTTTAGATGAGTATGAAGGTTTCTAGGAATCCCCCATTGTAATCAATACAAAACCGGATATAACCTGTTAAGTTTAGAGAACAGGCTGATCATTGATCATAATGCAACCTGTGCAATATAAAGATAAGTTAGGTGCCCTGGAATGGAGTGTAGATCTCATCCTATAGAAATAGGGTGCAAAATAAAAGAGCAATCACAAATAATACAGATTGATCATAATGCAACCTGTGCAATATAAAGATAAGTTGGGTACCCAGGAATGAGTGTAGATCGCATCCTATAGAAATAGGGTGCAAAATAAAAGAGCAATCACAAATAATACAGGCTGATCATTGATCATAATGCAACCTGTGCAATATAAAGATAAGTTGGGTACCCAGGAATGAGTGTAGATCGCATCCTATAGAAATAGGATGCAAAATAAAAGAGCAATCACAAATAATACAGGCTTATCATTGATCATAATGCAACATAAAGATAAGTTAAGTGCCCAGGAATGAATGTAGATCTCATACTATAGAAATAGGATACAAAATAAAAGAGCAATCACAAATAATACAGGCTGATCATAATGCAACCTATGCATTAAAAAATATAAGTTGGGTACCCAGGATACAAAATAAAAGAGCAATCACAGATGGTCCATAAATCAAGTGGTTGCATGTCTTTACCTTGTATGAAGCAGCAAAGTGTAGAAGCCAGCAGCTTGCAGAGACTGCCTTGGATCTAATACTCCCTTAGCTCTGATGAGTTGCCTGAAATGTAAAAGACAAAGCGAGAGAGGAGAGGGAGAGGTAAAGTAAGTGCTACACTACATTTCCGTCCGGGGATGTCTGCAGCTGATGGCTTTCTGGGAAAGACAGCAAATGCTTCAGCTGGATCCCTTGCTGAGCAGGCAATGTGTGCGCACTCTCCTGGGCTGGGAGCAGTGGGGGAATCAATACACCTCATCAGCACTGGGGAGGCGGACAGCGCCTGGCTCTGCTATCAATGAGTCTGCCACTGCACACCATTCATGGATTGGCTTCTACTGCTCACCACTCATCACTACACACCATTCCACAAGTCCACTCATCATCACATCCACATCACATGCAGAGCTTGCACTTTTCACTGAAAACATCTTTAGGGGACATGTCTAGATGATTGTTTCTTATCTAAATGCCATTAGCTAGAGCAGTATTTAAATAGCGCTAATGAAGATACACTTCGTTAGAGCTACACTTCATTACAAGCGGCTGGAAATGCTTGATGGAACATTCAACGCAGTACGTGATGATCACAGAGGTAGAAAGAGCGATTCGCTGATTTTTTGTTCACCTGAATAGGTTGTCACCAACCAGCATTTTTTTGATTGTTTTTTTCAAACTTTTTTTTAACCGATTGACCTTTTGGAAGATTTAATCCCCTTAATTACCAGGCCATTTTGTTGCGTTATTTTAACTGACAATTGCACGGTCATGTGACACTGTTCCCAAACAAAAGTAATTTCAATTTTTTCCCCATAAAAAAAATTCTTTTCCCAGTGCCTATCCATGGCAGCATACTTGTGACAAGCTCCGCCTTGGCTCCTCCCTCAGGACCAGTGAGTATTGTAAAAGGAAAGGATTAGTGCACTTCCAGCATTCTACGTAATATTGTATGCTGCCATGGATAGGCACCAGGAAAATAAAATTAACGTAATTTTCTGTTTTCTTGGTGCCTCCATGGCAACATACCTGTGACCAGGGGCGGATTCACCATTCAGGAACTCGGGCACTGCCCGAGGGCCCCATGCCACTATGGGGCCCCATCAGGGTTGCCAGCCTCAGTAAAACCAGGGACAGTATGTAAAAATCTGTGTTTTTTTTACATCTGTCCCTGAAATGTCCCTTACCGGAACCCTTTTGGTCTAAAAGTCCCCAGATTATAACTGCCCCGCCTCTCCAGAAGCTTCTCAGTGTATGTGTGTATACTGTGTGTGTATATTGTGTGTGTATACTGTATGTGTGTTTGTGTGTATACTGTGTATGTGTATACTGTGTGGCCCCATAATCTCTTATTGCCCAGGGGCCCCATAATCTCATATTGCCCGGGGGCCCCATAATTTCATATTGCCCGGGGGGCCCATAATCTCCTATTGCCCGGGGGCCCCATGAGTTGTCAGTCTGCCCCTGCCTGTGACAAATAACTAGTTGAAATGGGTGGGATGATGCATAGTAAAAGATTTTATTTTAAAAATAATTTAAAATAGGCAAATGCCGGCCTGATAGCATGTCTGCCAGTTTCTACAGATGAGAAAGCTGCCGGGTCTACTCTGTAACGTCTCATAAATGTATGTTGGGATGACCATAATGCTAACCTTTAGATCGTTTTGATGGATACGTCTGCTCTGGCCATCCAAGAAGCAGAAAACAACCCAGTGGCATACAGCCCAACTGAAAATTGGATCTGAAAAGATTGGCAGGGCCCAAGGCTTGGAGATAGTAGAGGAAGAGGAGAACTTAGGGATGAATCCATGTACCGTTCTAAGTTATTATATTATTGTCTTCTGATCCCAGAGCCTGAAGTTCTGATCCTTCCCAGCCTGGTGCCATCGCCATTTGCAAATGAGATTTCACAAGTATACTGAATCAGATGCAGTGGCTGTACATCAATAGTGGGCGCAGAAGCACCGCCCCCTCTCTACTGCACCGCCACTGAACAATACATAGATTTATGCATTGCATGAATCTATGTATTGTCGCTGTCGCCCACTATTCAGATGGCCCACCCCTTGGTAAGTGCCGGCCATCTAAATAACAGCAGTTGGTTGGCTTTGGAAGTGTCTATCAGAGCCAGCAGCTCTGATAGGCTTCCCGATTACAGCCTGTGGGCTGTAATCGGCTTCCAAATAGTTAACCAGAGGACATACGGGGTGTGCGTTCCCTGGTTAACACTAACACGCATCTCAGCCAATCAGGTTCACCCGGTTTGGTTACCGGTAACCTGATTGGCTCAAGTGTCATCGAGGGTGGGTGAAGACATCGAGTGACAGTAGAGGGAGGATAGCTGCCCGAGAAAGGTAAGTGCCGGGAAATCTGGCAGCATTTTACAGGGTAAACTGGTGGTTTTTGAGGGGAAAACTGGCGAGAATTGATGGCATGGCACAGTGGCGACAATTGATGGGCACAGTGGTGACAACTTATGACACAGTGGCTGCGTTTGATGGCATGGCACAGTGGTGACAATTGATGGCAGAGTGGCTGCGTTTGATGGCATGGCACAGTGGCTACGTTTGATGACATGGCACAGTGGCTGCGCTTGATGGCTAAGCACAGTGGCTGTGTTTGATGGCATGGCACAGTGGCGACAATTGATGGGCACAGTGGCTGCATTTCATGGGTGCAGTGGCTGCATTTCATGGGCACAGTGGCTGCGTTTGATGGGCAAAGTGGTGGCAATTGATGGGCACAGTGGCAGCAATTGATGAGCACAGTGGTGACAATTGATGGGCACAGTGGCTGCGTTTGGGCACAGTGGCTGCAATTGATGGGCACAGTGGCTGCAATTGATGGGCACAGTGGCGACAATTGATGAGCACAGTAGCTGCATTTGATGGGCACATTGAGGCTGCAATTGTTTTTTTTGTTTGTTTGTTTGCGCCCCATAAAAATTTTGAGCACCAGCCGCCACTGATCAGATGGGGCAAAAGGCTGTTTGAATAAAGGCTCCAGAGTGATAGAGAGATCCCAAGTGGGAAAGATTTGTTTTATTCGGTGGGCTTATCTTTTTGACTGTCTTAAAGAATTTGATTATTAACCACTTGCTTACTGGGCACATATACCCCCTTCCTGCCCAGGCGAAATTTCTGCTTCCGGCACTGCGTTGCTTTAACTGACAATTGCGCGGTCGTGCGACGTGGCTCCCAAACAAAATTGACGTCTTTTTTTTTTTCTTACAAATAGAGCTTTCTTTTGGTGGTATTTAATCACCTCTGCGGTTTTTATTTTTTGTGCTATAAACAAAAAAAGAGCTACAATTTTGAAAAAAAGCACTATATTATTTACTTTTTGCTATAATAAATATCCCAAAAAAAAAAAAAAAAACATTTTTTTTCTCAGTTTACGTTGTCTTGTAAAAAATTTTGGGTAAAAAAATAAAAAATCTCAATAGTGACTGGTTTGCGCAAAAATTATAGCGCCTACAATATAGGGACATAATTATGATTTTTATGATTTTTTTTTTACTAGTAATGGTGACGATCTGTGATTTTTATTGGGACTGTGACATTATGGCGGACACTTTTGACACATTTTTGGCGCCATTCACATTTATACAGCGAACAGTGCTATAAATATGCACTGATTACTGTATAAATGTGACTGGCAGGGAAGGAGTTAAATACTAGGGGGCGAGGAAGGGGTTAAATGTGTACCCTGCAAGGTGATTCTTACTGTGGGGGAGGGGACTAACTGGGGGAGGTGACCGATCTGTGTCCCTATGTACAAGTGACACAGCATCAGTCTCCTCTCCCTGACAGAACTCTGTTTACACACAGAGATCCACGGTCCTGCTTAGTTACTGGGCAATCGCGGGTGCCCGGAGGCAATCGCGGGTGCCCAGCGGCCATCGGCGCCCCCTAGTAGCTCTAAAAGACAAAGACGTCATATGACGTCCTGTCAGAACAATAGTGTTATCGTGCTGTCGTCAATTGACGCCCGCCGGTAGTGTAGTGGTTAAAGGATCTTCGGCCCATCTCTTGTAGTCACAGCAGAGATTGCCACCAGCTGAACCTTTTATTTGCTTAATCCTAATCCTAAATCAAGGTCTGCTTTCAGGGAGTCAAGGAGTTGGGAGGAAGAGGGTACATCAGGATTGTGTAAGAGTCCAGGGCTTACTACGCATGACCCAATGGCGCGTTGCCGCGAGAGAAAATCTGTGCACACTGAGCATGCGCCAAAGACGAATCAGTGCGCCAACCCGAATCAGTGCGCACACAGGAAATGACCTCAACCTGATGGAAAAAGGCAGGAAAATACACAGGAGGCGCACAGGAAGTGACCTCAACCTGATGGAAAAAAGGCAGGAAAATGCCCACGAGGCACACAGGAAGTGACCTCAAACTTCCCTATATAAGCCTAGCCCAGACACTGACAAATTGCTGGATTATCTTCAGCCCCCCCCCCCTGTTCCTGTGGTAGTGTGTGTTCTGTCAGAACTTGTTGTGACCTGGAAACCTATTTGACTACTCTTGTTTGCTGCTTGCCATTGACCTCAGATTTGTGCCTTGACCATTCTACTTCTTTGCCCCTTTTGTACTTTTGATTAATCCTTCTGAACTTTGTTGCCAAAGCGGACTTGACTTTGGCTCGGATCTCTGATTAAGGCTCCGCACCCCTGGCACCCATGCCACTCGATGTCCACCAAGTCTCTGTCTCCATATCCAGAGGCTTTAGGGACCCGAGGTGCAAGAGAGGCCTCCCCATTACTTCGGTCTCACCTCAGGTGCGTGGCCCTCGTGACAGATTGAAGTTGTGCCATTCGCTAAAGATCGAAACTTATTTCAAACCTTGTCACATGTATTGTTCATTGAAGGCTCCCGTGCTTTGAGCAGAGTTGAAACAAATCTGGAGGAACATCCTAATGATTAACCACTTGACCACTGGGCACTTAAACACCCTTCCTAACCAGACCAATTTTCAGCTTTCGGTGCTCTCACAATATGAATGACAATTACTCAGTCATACAACATTCTACCCATTTGAAATTTTTGTCCTTTTTTTCACACAAATAGAGCTTTCTTTTGGTGGTATTTGATCACTTCTGGGTTTTTTATTTTTTGCGCTATAAAAGAAAAACGACTGAAAATTCTGTAAAAAAAAAAAAAAAAAAAAACTTGTTTCTGTCATATTAGTGGGTTATTTCTCACACACAGCATATGCATACCACAAATTACACCCCAAAACACATTCTGCTATTCCTCCCGAGTATGGCGATACCACATGTGTGGGACTTTTACACAGCGTTACAGAGGCCCAACATGCAGGGAGCGCCATCAGGCGTTTTTCTGACAATGTAAAAATCCTTATTTGCTAGAAAATTACATAGAGCTTTTTTAAATAAAGAATACAATGGCGGTTGTTGCAACTTTTTATCGCGCACGGTGTGTATTGAACTTTTTTAAAAAAAACTGTTTTGTGCTAAAAAAAAAAAAAAAAAAAACAGTCTTTTTTTTCATAATGTGAAAGATGAAGTTACGCCAAGTACACACAGCGCACACTCAAATGGCGCCAAACACTTAAAAATCTCCATAGGCGGTATTGCAGAGTATCGCGCAGGGTATTGCAGAGTATTGGGGTATTGCAAAGTATCATGCAGGGTATTGGGGTATTGCCGAGTATTGGGGTATTGCCGAGTATTGGGGTATTGCAGAGTATTGGGGTATTGCAGAGTATTGGGGTATTGCAAAGTATCATGCAGAGTATTGTATTGCCGAGTATTGGGGTATTGCCGAGTATTGGGGTATTGCAAAGTATCATGCAGAGTATTGGGGTATTGCCGAGTATTGGGGTATTGCCGAGTATTGGGGTATTGCCGAGTATCATGCAGAGTATTGGGGTATTGCCGAGTATTGGGGTATTGCCGAGTATTGGGGTATTGCCGAGTATTGGGGTATTGCCGAGTATCATGCAGAGTATTGGGGTATTGCCGAGTATTGGGGTATTGCCGAGTATTGGGGTATTGCCGAGTATTGGGGTATTGCAAAGTATCATGCAGAGTATTGGGGTATTGGCGAGTATTGGGGTATTGGCGAGTATTGGGGTATTGCCGAGTATTGGGGTATTGCCGAGTATTGGGGTATTGCAAAGTATCATGCAGAGTATTGGGGTATTGCCGAGTATTGGGGTATTGCCGAGTATTGGGGTATTGCCGAGTATTGGGGTATTGCAAAGTATCATGCAGAGTATTGGGGTATTGCCGAGTATTGGGGTATTGCCGAGTATTGGGGTATTGCCGAGTATTGGGGTATTGCCGAGTATTGGGGTATTGTTGAGTATTGGGGTATTGTTGAGTATTGGGGTATTGTTGAGTATTGGGGTATTGTTGAGTATTGTGGTATTGTTGAGTATTGGGGTATTGTTGGGTATTGGGGTATTGTTGGGTACTGGGGTATTGTGGGGTACTGGGGTATTGTGGGGTACTGGGGTATTGTGGGGTACATTGTTGGGTACTGGGGGGATTGCAGGGTACTAGGGGATTGCAGAGCTGGGATGTTTTGAGGGATGGCTGGATCTGTGACTGCATTTGTCACAGATCCAGCCACAGCTCAGCTGCTGACACCCCGCTCCCCCCCCCTCTCCTCGCACACTGTACCGAACGGTACAGAGCGGAGAGCGAGGAGAGGGAGGAACCGGCGTCATCAAATGACGCCGGTTTGTTTACAAGTGATCGCGCCGTCATTCGACGGCGCGATCACGTGGTAAACGGCCGCTATCAGCGGCAATTTACCGTGATCCGTGATGCGCCGGGTCTTCTAGACCCGGCGAGCACGGACACTTTCGCGAGCGCGTCCCAGGGGACGCGCAATCGCGGAAGTGCACGAGGACGTCCCAGGGACGTTGTGTCAAAGCAACTCCACCGCGCCGTAGCAGTAAAATGCTTATGGCGCGGTGGGGAAGTGGTTAAAGCCTCTGTTTTAAAGGGGTTGTAAAGGTAAAAAAATGTTTCCCTAAATAGTTTCCTTCACTTACCTCATCCTTCAATTTTGCTTTTAAATGTCCTTATTTCTTCTGAGAAATCCTCACTTCCTGTTCTTCTATCTGTAACTACACACAGTAATGCGACACTTTCTCCCCGGTGTGGAGAAAGCCTCTTGAGGGGGGAGGGGGCGAGCAGGAGTGTCAGGATGATATCTACTTTGCAAATAGAGAAAGGAGCTGTGTGTTAGTGGGCGTCCTGACACTCCTGCTCGCCCCCCCCCCCTTAAGGGGCTTTCTCCACACCAGGGAGAAAGTGTTGCATTACTGTGTGTAGTTACAGACAGAAGAACAGGAAGTCAGGATTTCTCAGAGATACTGGCCATTTCAAGTTGACTAATTATTTTAAACCTACGGACCGCAATGCATATATTCCCCTGGGGAGCTGTCATCACAGGTCCTGGTTATGTAACATCCCCAGAGGACAATTTATTAGATTGTGTCGTAATTGCACACAAGACACTGACTTTGTTAATCAATCACATGTTCTTGCTGACAGATTTGTGCAAAAAAAATTGTGCATAAAGAAAGTCTTGAAGTGGAAATAGAACATGTCTAAAAGTAAGGCCCCTTTCACATTGAGGCGTTTTTCATGCGGTACAGCGCTAAAAATAGCGCTGCTATACCGCATGAAAAATCATGCCCTGTAGTGTTCAATGTGAAAGCCCGAAGGCTTTCACACTGAAGCGGTGCGCTAGCAGGAACGCTCCAAAAGTCCTGCTAGCCGCATCTTTACCGCGGTATAGGAGCGGTGTGTTCACCGCTCCTATAGCGCGCCTTCCCATTGGAAACAATGGGAAACCGCGGCAATAGCGCGGTAATACCGCCCGCAACGCGGGCGGTATTAACCCTTTTTCGGCCGCTAGCGGGGGTTAAAACCTCACCGCTAGCGCCCGAATATCGCGGTAAACACGACGGTATAGCGGCGCTACAAATAGCGCGGCTATACCGTCACCGCGGCTCCACGCCTCAATGTGAAAGGGGCCTTAGATAGAACCACGCTGTTCTCTGATCGGGTGGTCATTCCTCGTCAGTCCAATAATGATCAACACAACTTTAGAATGATTTTGGATTATAATGTCCACTGTCCAGCATAAAAAAGTTGAAAGAATCATTGCTAAAATTTGGTCAATTTTGAAACAGGATAAGATACTTGGACCAGTGTTACCAGTAAAGCCACAGTTTATATACAAAAAAAGCGCCCTCACTTGGAGACCGTTTGGCACCGAGTGTCCTTAATCCCCCTATTATTTCTGATAATAGAATGTTTCAATTTTTGGGTGGTTTTTACGCATGCAGACGGTGTGTCCCATGTAAGCACTCAAAAGTAAACATTAAGGGCCAGATTCTCAGCGGCGTTACGACGGAGTATCTCAGATACCCTGTCGTATCGCCGTTTTTTTTGTCTCGTATCTATGCGCGTGATGCTTAGCATCACTTTTGCACAGATACGCTTCTACATCCGACAAGTGTAAAACCATTACACTTGCGGATCGTAGTTGTAATGACAACTCCGGCCACTAGGTGGCCTTTACGTTGTTTTCGCATTTGCATATGCAAATGAGGTAGTACGCCGATTCTCGATCGCTTTTACGCCGCCCCGTCGTCGCGTACGTCGTTTTCGTTCGTGTAAGGTTACCCCAGCTTCTATGTGGAGTAACCTTACGAAGTACCGTCGGATGCCGTCGGGTCCCGTCGGATGCCATGTTAAGTATGGCGTCGGGTCAGCGTTGGCTTTTTTCCGTTGCTTACGTCGTTTTACTAACTCATTCGCGATTAGGGAGTTGCGTAAATGACGCTCACGTCGTTTTGACGTCGGTTTCAACGACGCTTTCCGACGTGAGCTGGAGCATGCGCACTGGGCAATTTCCCCGGCCGGCCCATGCGCAGTTCATTCGACGCGGGGGCGCGCTTAATTTAAATACAAGCCGCCCCATTTGAATTGCGCGGGTTTACGCTCCGCGATTTACGCGACGCAGGCGAAACCTGCGGAGCAAGTGCTTTGAGATTAAAGCACTTGCTGTAGTACGATGCGGCGGCGTAGTGTAACTGGCTTACGCTACGCCGCCGGAATTCTTAGAGAATCTGGCCCTAAGAAGAGAAAAAACTTTTTGGCATCTGCAACGAACCGGGAATATGATATCAAACAGCTTATTACCAGTGACACAGTTGGGGTAGTTTATATGTTGGAATGCGACTGTGGTCTTCAATATATACGTAGAACCTCTAGACCCCTACATGTCTGTCTTGCTGAACATGTTAAGAATATTAAAAAAGGAAAAACTACACATAATGGGCTAGATTCAGGTAGATCGGCGCATATTTAGGCGGGCGTAGCGTAGCGAATATATACGCTACGCCGACGAGGCGCAGAGCGGCAAGCACACTATTCACAATGGAAATGCTCCCAACGATGCGCCGGCGTAACGTAATTTCATCGGCGTAAGGCAGCGTAAGTGGAAGTGGGTGTGACCTTATGCAAATGATCATCCGAGCGTGGTCAAATGCTTTACACTCGGCGTATCTAAAATGGCGCATGCGCAGTGACATGGATGTACGATTTGCGTCCCTATGCGCATGCTCACAACTACGCTGGCACAACTTCCTTTATTACGCCGAGCGTATAAATACGCCCAGACATGCGCCCGTCCGGCGCAAAAGTACATCCTGCTTGTTCCCCCCCCCGAAGCAAGGTACTTTTGCTGGGCGATGGCGGAAGCTAGGAATGGAGGCAAGGAGAGGAGGATTTTTTCTGACGAGGGGAGGGCTTTCATTGTGGCTGGAATGGCCAAATATGACCAGTTCCTCCATGGTGCCCAAAGTGCCCAGACCAGCAAGGCACGGGAGAGGGAGATTTTGGAGGAGATCACCCTTCAGGTGAATACGGTTGGGCATGAGACATAAGGTCCGTGAAAAATTGGCGGGTATAAGGAGCCACACCAGGGGCACAGGAGGAGGACCAGCCACATCTGAGCGTTTGACTGATGAGGAGGAGGTCATCGCCCAATGCCTGCAATTGAGGGCTATGACTCAGGTGACCAGGCCTTGAGGACAGGTAAGTGTGTTTTATCTCCTATTCGGTGTGTAGCATGTGAGGGGGTGGAAGGAAACATGTGACAAGTGTGTGGGTCCACCAACATGTGAATGTTTTGTGTCATCCACAGATGTGCTGGAGGGAGCTGGGCCGTCGTCGGCTGCTGGGCGACCCACGCCATCCCCACAGGAGAGTGCCCACTCCTCTCATCTAGAGGAAGTGGTGGAGGAGCATGGGGACCTCGAGGGAGTCATGTACCTCATGGAGGATCCCACCATCCCTGTACCCTCCTTTAACCCTCCTCCCCCATCACGGGGTAGCCCCTCCCCCTCCTTCCCCATCAGGAGTAGCCCCTCACCTTCCTCCCTCATCAGAGAGAGTCCCTCAAGGGCCTCCCCGTACACACGGCCCGAAGCTTCTCCTGCCCCCAGGAAGGCAACACGTAAAACTAGGGGTGTTTGTGAGGCCATACAAGAAACCATTATCAGGGATAATGCCCACCAGACCCGCCATATGGGTGCTGTCGCTGTTGAGATGAGACGTCTTGCAGACAGCCTGGCATCCACATCCCAGATCCACGACAGCCTCCAAGGCGTGAGCTGTAATTGTGCTGCTGTGGTCACCAGCCTGGGGGAGCTGCAGGCCTCGCGGTTGAAGTTAAGAGCCTGGCAGTGGCCGTTGTGGAGGAGGGGAGGCAGACCAGGCTGCTGCTGGCAGAACATGAATGCTGTCCTCACCCGCATTGCCCTGGCAATGGAGGGCAGGCAGCCAGCCAGGGAGAGTCCAGGGGATGCTCCTCCACCTCCTGATGCCCCACCCCCCCACCTGAGGCTCCCCCCAGGTAGTTAAGGAGCCGGGGACGTGGCACCAGGCATAGCCCATGACAGGGCAGATGAGTGCCATTTTTGCTTTTTATTTTGTGCTCACTTGATGAGTTTGTATATTTTTTTTGGATACTCAGGTTATGAGTTTATTTATTTTGTAGTATCTGCACATGGTGAGGAGTGCAGGCTACAGTGTGACTGGTGTGTGAATAGGGGGTGGGATTCCTGCCAGTAAGGGGCGTCACCCTCAGTCGTTGGGGAGAAGATATCCCCACGACTGTGTGAATATGGTATGAATGTACAGCGACACCATTGGGTCCTTGGCGCGGTGTTGCTGCTCCTAAGTCCTGCATGGTGGACTTGGGCTAATCCAATGAATGTGGTGTGTGTGATCTAGGGACCACAGTGGTGTGTATGCGTGCATTGGCCGTGTGCCATGATGAATGTGTGTGTGTGTTTAACATGCAAAGATGCCTACCGCGAGGATCCTCCTGACTGCTTTTCCCTTAGCAGACTAGGTAGCCTCGGGCAGGGGGGGACTTTGTGGTTGGGGGGTCAGGTCATCACATATGTCAATCTCCAGGCCCTTTCTCATGGCGTAGTTGTGCAGCACACAACATGCACCGATGATCTGGCACACAAAGTTTGGGGAATACAACAGGGCCCCCCCGGACGTATCCAGGCATCGGAAACGCGACTTCAGGTGGCCAAATGTGCGCTCCATCACTGCACGGGTACGTATGTGTGCTTCATTGTATTTTCTCTCTCCTCTGGTTTGGGGATCCCGGAATGGAGTCAGGAGATGGGGCCCAAGTGCATATGCTGAGTCACCTGGAAGGGAAAAGACAGGAGGATGTTAGTCATGCATGTGCCCCTCGTGATGTCTGCATCATGGGGTCGGACAGTCATGACTGACTCCCATGTCACTCACCAACCAACCAGCTGTCCCTGTACACGTTCTGTTCGAATTCCGTTGGGATGTTGCTTTGACGGTATATGTAGCTGTCATGGCTGGACCAGGGGTGTTTGGAACAGACGTGCCATATGAGGTATTTGGCATTACCTGTACGTTGATGGAATGCCAATGCTTACGATTGCAGTATATGTGCTTTGTGGCACGGGGGGCCGTAGTGCCACATGTGTGCAATCAATGGCCCCGATGGTGCGTGGAAATCTGGCAATTCTGTAGAAATCCTGCATTGCCTTCTGCCGCAGATGCTCATTGGTGGGTTTGATGATGTGGTGGGACATGCATCTGAGGATTGCGGGGACAACCTGGTGCACACATGTGCTCATGGTGGATTGTGACATCCCAGCCACTACTCCACTTGTACGCTGAAAAGTTTCACTGGCAAGGAAATGGAGTGTTGCCAGTACCTTGACCAGTGGCTGCATTGCTTGTGAGCGGTGTGTCTTGCTGGTGATGTCATCATGCAGGGCTGTGGCTATTTCCAGGATGGCATTAGGGCTGAATCTGCAATTCCCCCATGCCAAAGACGTTAATGCGCGTTTGGTATATATTCTCTCCCGTGCCCTCCTCCTCCGTGCCTGAGGCCACAGTAGTAGTGCTAGGACCACTGCTGCCCCTGGCATGTTGGCATACGGATGTGTTGTCCTGCACGTGTGGTTGCTCAGCTCGTCCGTAACGGTGCTGCTGTAGCTGCTCTCCAGCTGACCTGTGCACATCTGCTGCTGACTTACCCCTGCCTTATGAGGAGTAAATTTGCGCCGGACATTCAACTTACGCACAGGCGCACGTAGCCAGTGTCGGGAGCAAATACGTTGGCCAATCGGTGTATCTCCCTAATTTGCATATTTGAATAGGAAATCAATGGGTGCGCCAGATGCGTCCAGCGTAAATAGGCGCCTACGATACGCGGGCGTAGGAAAGTTACATCAGTCGGCAGAAGCCTATTTTCAGGCGTATCTATTTCTGTGGGTACGGCGCATAGATACGACGGCGCACATTTTGAGTTACGCGGCGCATATCGAGATACGTCAGCGCAAGTCCTACCTGAATCTGGCCCAATGTCTCTAGGCATTTTAAACAGTTCCACCAGAAGAATCCTAAGGCCCTGTACACACGATCAGACATGTCTGATGAGACTTGTCTGACGGACCGTTTTCATCAGACAACTCTGATCAGACCAGAACGTGGTGACGTAGAACACAACGACGTGATGAAAAAACGAAGTTCAATGCTTCCAAGCATGCGTCGACTTGATTCTGAGCATGCGCGGGTTTTTGGTCCGATGCTTATGTGTACTAACCATCGAACCTGTCCAACGGTAGGGAAGCATGTGATGTCGCCCGCAGCCTTCCATCGTATCATGCACAATCGTTGTACACTCCTTGCACTGGATATAGTGCCTATGTTTGTGAGTTTTTATACATATTTTTTATTAAATTTCATTACTGTTATTGCGGAGAGCACTAAGGTTTGTCCTCTTTTTATATGATTGGATCCATTCCCCGCATTCCCCGCTGATATACTCTGTGAGTTTGATCGCTCTGTCCCTGTCTGGTCTTTGCTGGAGGTGTGCCTGGATTATACCCTTATGGGAAAGCGTATTTGACCCTACCTAACAGAGGGTCTATCTCATGAGGTGAGCGGCCATTACTACTACTGGTGGAGGTGTCTTGCTATTCCACGCTCATCACCTGCATGCTTTTGCATACAGTCACGTTTTAAAGATCACTTGGATGATTTCTTTTTATGGACTTGTTATTAGCGCTGCACTATCTTTTAAATTACTATCTCAGGAATTTTTTTAATTGACTCCTAGTGTTCAGCTGCTTGCCGTTTTGTATTTGTGTTTATTCCGCTGATTTGTTTTTCTCTGAGGCCGTGTACACACGGCAGAGAACCTCGACGGGCAGAACACATCGTTCCGCCCATCGAGGTTCTCTGCCGGCCGTCGAAATCGGCGCCCCGCCCGTCGGGAATGGCAACCAGCCATTCATCCAGGCGGGCTGTCGAGCAAATAGAGAGCGTGCTCTCTATTTCTGCTCGACGGGCTTCCCGACGGGAAGTTTGCCGAGAGCGTACACACGGCCGAGGTCCTCGCTGGAATGCAGCTTCCAGCGAGGTTCTCGCTGGTTTCCAGCGAGAACCTCGGTCGTGTGTACGCCACCTTACATTGATGGGTGTGATGCCTCGAGCCAGAAGAAAGGGTATCAGAGGAATATTTACTGGAGGCAATATTGCCCTAGGGAATCATGGGTCTCCCTGCAAATATGTCAGGACTATAATCACTGATTTATTTTTCATATTGCACGTCTCAAGAGAAGTTGAGTTAGGAGGCCGGAGGAGGCAAAAATTAGATTGCATGCCCAAGTAGTTGACAGGGCATCTATTGGTTCTGCTCAAGGGTGAGGTAGATGTGAAATAAACCTCTGCAGCTTGGTATTGTTTGCTGTAGAAAAAGGATGCAGTTCATAACTTTGATTTATGGGACTATTTGTTGGGATTCAGGAATCCTTGGGATAGGTGATCGGCGTCTGTGTTTAGGTGGGCTGGAAGATAGACTACTCTTAGGTCCTTCAGATTCTCCTCTGGCCAAATGAAGATGGGTTCCACTTCCCTTAGTAAGGAACTGTTGTTGGTTCCGCCTTGCTGATGTATGTATGATATTGCAGCTCTATTGTCTATCCGAATCAGAACTCATTTGTCCTTGATCTGAGAGAGTGAATGCTGTCGATGTGAGATAAGCTGCCTGGATTTGAGGATATTTGGGATTATGTCTGCCGCATTGAATGCCCATCTCTCTTGAACCAACATCTGGTTGCAATGTGCATTCTAGCCTATTGCATTGGCATCTGTGGTAACTGTGGTCCAGAAGACATGCCTTAATGGATGTGGCTTTACAGGCATCTCCCTCTTTGTCTACTATTGCAGACCCATGTGCATCAAACTTGTTTGATAAGTGTACCTAGGATAGACGGTTTGCTCCATTGCTTCAGGAATTGTAGCTAAAAGGTGCCTGAGGTATCCATGTGTCCATTGGACTAGTGTTGAGCAGAATATGCCATATTCGATTTCGCGATATATCTCGAATATATAGTCGAATATTCGAGATATATTCATTAAATGCGAATATTCGCAATATTTTTTGGAAATGAAATGATTGCGAAATTTCGCTATTGCGAATGCGAATGCGAATGCGAATTGCGAATGCGAATGAAATTTCAAGAAATGCGGAAGGAGCACTCTGATTGGCTCAGAATATTCGTGATATTTTATAATACAAAATAATTGCGAAATTTCGAGAAATGCGGAATGGAGCACTCTGATTGGCTCAGAATATTCGTGATATTTTATAATACAAAATAATTGCGAAATTTCGAGAAATGCGGAATGGAGCACTCTGATTGGCTCAGAATATTTGTGATATATTACAATACAAAATAATTGCGAATATTCGGCAAATGCGGAAGGAGCACTCTGATTGGCTCAGAATATTCGTGATATTTTATAATACAAAATAATTGCGAAATTTCGAGAAATGCGGAATGGAGCACTCTGATTGGCTCAGAATATTCGTGATATATTACAATACAAAATAATTGCGAATATTCGGCAAATGCGGAAGGAGCACTCTGATTGGCTCAGAATATTCGTGATATTTTATAATACAAAATAATTGCGAAATTTCGAGAAATGCGGAATGGAGCACTCTGATTGGCTCAGAATATTCGTGATATTTTATAATACAAAATAATTGCGAAATTTCGAGAAATGCGGAATGGAGCACTCTGATTGGCTCAGAATATTCGTGATATATTACAATACAAAATAATTGCGAATATTCGGAAAATGCGGAAGGAGCACTCTGATTGGCTCAGAATATTCTTGATATTTTATCGTAATTTCGCAAAAATGCGAATGAGAAATTGATTGCGGAATTTCGACAGTAACACTCTGAAATCGAATATATGTGTTATTTTAGCTAAAAACAATATTGTGAATTTCTCGAAAATAATCGCGCGATATCGCTATTGCCGAATAATCGCATTGCGATTTTTCGGCAATATAAAATGATCGCTGCAGCTACTCGGCCCAAGGTCTCTAATCATACCAGCAATGCTTTTAGACGTCGATGGGGATCTCTAGGATGTGATCTGTTCTAAAAAAAAATTGAAAAAATACGAATATTCGAAATAGCGAATATTCACCGCGAAATTCGGAATATATCGCGAATACGAATATTCGTGAGCAACACTACATGGGACCATCTGGATGCAAATGGACAAAAGTCCCTATTAAAGCAGAGGTTCACCCAAATATATACATACGATCATATTCCTTAGACTTCCAATATGTACAGTATGCTGTTTTTTTTTTTCTTTTGGCTGTACATACCGTATAATGGCTATTTTCCATCCGGCTTCCAGGTACTCACTCCCGCGGGAGTAGGCGTTCCTATGCAGAGGCCAAGATGATTAACGTCCTTGAGAAAAACTTCCCCCCGGCAGGTAAGGCCCCCCTCTATTGCGTAGGGGCGTCACGAGTTTCCGAAAGTAGCCGAACTGCGAGTCAGCTCTATACGGCGCCTGCGCACCGACTAGGAGCCGTGTAGAGCTGACTGCGCAGGCGCCTTATAGAGCTGACTCGCAGTTTGGCTACTTTAGAAAACCTTGTGACGCGCCTACGCAATAGGGGGGGCCTTATCCGCCGGGGGAAGTTTTTCTCAAGGATGTCAATCAACTGGGCAAAGTCCCAGATGACATTGCGCCTCTGCATAGGAACTCCTACTCCCGCAGGAGTGAGTACCCGGAAGCTGGGTGGAAATTAGCCATTATACGGTATTTATAGCCAAAAAATATAAAAAAACAGCATACTGTACATGTTGGATGTCTAAAGAATATGATCGTATATACATGTTGTTTGGGTGAACCTCCGCTTTAAGTTGAGTGAGCTTGAGGCTGTTATGTAGGACCATGTCCTCACTCTCCTTACTTTCTGAATGATCGCCCATACTTTCTGAGATGGCAGGAACACTGTCCCTTTTGCGGTGTTGGATAAGGCGCCTAAACTGGAGAAAAGATGACTCGTTTGATGATTTACCATCTAACCGTAACTTGATAGTGCAGGCCACAGCATCCACCTGAGTTCCACTAGCTGGGCTGGATCTTTTGATAAAAGGAGGATATTATCTGTTTAGTGATAAGAACTGAGACCCAGTTCTCTTAAAAGAAGCTTGGATAGTGATCAGAGCCCTCGTAAGGGCTCTGAGGAAAGTGCAGGGTCTGAAGGGTAGACTCTGGAATTGTAGATGGGCCTGGTCGACCGAAAATCTCAGATACTTCTGTAACAGTTGTAGTATGGGTGCGTGCAAGTAAGCATCCCTGAATCCCGGGTACATCTAATTCTGCAGTTTCCCAAATCAAGTCTGATTTTCCTCCTGTGATGTGGGAAATGGCTTTCTGTAACCTTTCTGCAAAGAGTGATTTATCATCAAAAAAAGGGTATTTATACTAATTTTGTTTTGACACAGTGTCAGCTGCCCGTAGTTCTGACCACAATACCCATATGGCTATATTGGCTATCACAAGTATTGACATCTTGCAAACAGGTTATCAAATTACGTTAATAATTTGATACATGAGGATCAAACAGGTTTTGTTCCAAAGAGAGCACCTGCAACAAACATTTGTAGGTTATTTTTGAATTTACAACTACCTATGGAAAATACAGGATCTAGAGCAATACTATGCTTAGACATCCAAAAAGCCTTCAATCTGGTGGAGTGGGAATATTTATGGACAGTATTGGAGGCTTTTGGAATAGGACCAGGATTCTTAAAATGGGCTAAAATATTATATAGGGATCCTAAAGCAAGGGTAAGAATTAATAATACATTATCCAGCTTGTTTACCTTATCTAGAGGGACAAGGCAGGGCTGCCCCTATCGCCACTATTATTTACTATAGCAGTGGATCCTCTTGCCCTTGCCATTAGACAATCAACAAAAATAGTTGGGTTTTGTCGAGCAGGAAGAGAGGATAAAGTGGTCCTTTATGCAGATGACACTCTTATCAAAATGATTTGGGCTCCGCAATTACTTTACGTGTTTAATAACTCACCCATATGGATCACAGTATTCTGGTTTAGGAAAATAGAATCTCTCTTCAGAGAGTTGATTTGGAAGAAAAAACAACCACGTATAAAATTAACAACATTAATGTTATCCAAAGAAGAGTATGGTGTTGTGGTCCCCCTTCTGAAAAAAAATTGCCTTAACAATTACAACATTTTAGTGGATGGGAAACAGTATCAGAATCTGATCCTATACAGAGCCTGCTACTATCAAGTTATGAAGTATATCCATTCATTTCTTTATTAGGGTCGAGAAATCAATTGCGCGATAAAGGATTCCATACGGGTAAATTATTTGACAAGGTATGGCAGGAAATGAGGAAAATTACTGAAATAAAGGGATATACCTCATATACTCCAATCTGGAATAATAGTAGTTATGTGGAACTGGTGAAATTGAAAGGGTTTGACATTTGGAGGCAGAAGGGACTAAGGTATATGGCACAGTTATTTCAGTAAGACGTGATGAAAACCAGTGAATTAAAAGAATACAGTATTCCAAATCAAAGATTTTTTCAATTTTTACAGCTCAGGCATGCATTAAAAACACAGGGACGTTCACAGGAATTGAAGTTTAATGTTGGTGGTAATAGCCTTGTTTGATAAGATTGGGGGGGAAAAAGGGTCTGATATCACAATTATATGATATATTATTTGATCAATTTAAAGAAACTGTGGCTATTCCAGCAAGATTAGCCTGGTCGGGTGATATAGGGCCAATTTCACAGGCATTATCGGCAATATCTCAGTCCTCTCTATCTCCAACACAAAATTGAACACAAATATTTATCCTCCACCGGGTACACTAAAGAGAAATTCAGAGATCAGAGAAATTATTCAAATGGAAATGTAGAGATAAAGACCAATGTCCAAGATGTAAAGGTAGAGAAGCTAATTCAATACACATGCTATGGAGATGCCCTGAACTCCATCGCTTTTGGTCTGGGGTGGTATCTATGATCAATAGTGTACTTGAGATTATGTTGCTTATTGAGCTTGGGAGATGTCTTCTGCTTGAAGACCAGTTGCTACAGTAGTTGCAGGACTACCACTGACCAGCAGGATAGGTACACAGGCCTGGCAGATGACACAGGCTCATCTGAGGTGCGGAGTCCAGGGCCGCCATCAGGGGGGTACAGGCAGTACACCTGTAAGGGGTCCGGAGGTCCCCAGGGGCCCGGAGATCTCCAGGGCCCTGGATGACAAATATTTTTTCTATATATTTTTTTATTACTTTTATTTTTTATTATATATGTATATATATAATATAATTATTATTATTAAAGGGCCCAAAGGTCCCCAGGGCCCCGATGGCAACCCCCCTTTTTTTTATAAAAAAAAATGTTTTTTTATATATATTTTTTATATATATATATATATATATATATATATATATATATATATATATAAAAATGTGTATATATATATATATATATATATTTATTAAAGGGCTCAGATGTCCCCAGGCCCCATGTGGCAACCCCCCTTTTTTATTTATATAAATATTTATTTCTTTATTTTTGTTTATATATATTTTATATTTTTTTTATTAAAGGGCCCAGAGGTTTATTTTTTTATTTTTATTAAAGGGCCCAGAGGTCCCAGATGGCAACCCCCCTTTTTTTTACCATTATTAGTTTATTCTATGTTATGCTAACCTAACCCTATAATTTTCTGAGTCGCAGACTTGTAACAATAAAAACTCAGCTGAAGAGTTCTGATTTTGCTTTCATGATCTGCATGATGTTTCAAAGTATTAAATTCAAAACCAATCAGGCCATTCGATTTTTTTATAAGTGCAGATATGACATAGTCTCACTGGTATGGGTTGTCTTTACCTGCCAGAATGGATGATGCACTTCTTTTTTATTTTATTTTTTTATTCATCTGTTTATAAAAAAAAAATTCTCTTATAGTTACAAATCATAACACACAAAATACATTAAAAACCTTATGAGCCCAATATATTAATCCTATTAAGCACACAAACACTTACCGTATTTATCGACGTATACCTTTACCGAGCCCGCCGGAATTCACGAGCCGTCTCTCCTGTTTACTCGGCTCTAACGTTACACACACAGTCACGCTTCCGCCACCAGCATTGGACCAGTGTTCTATCAATCACAGGAGCTGGTCCAATGCCGATGGCGGAGGCGGGACTGTGTATGTGACTGCCGCCAAATGAACAGAAGATGACGGCTCTGTGATTCCCTCACTCCACAAGAGAAGGTGAGGCTCCAAATGGGCACATAGGCTGCATCTAGGCAAACTTAAATAACACATAGGCTGCATCTAGGCTGAAGATGGGCGCATAGGCGGCACATAAACTGGAGATGGGCACATAGACTGGAGATGGACACATATTGGAGATGGGCACATAGGCTGCATTTAGGCTGGAGATGGGGCACATAGGCTGCATTTACGCACAGATTAGCCTGCATTGAGGCTGCAGATGGACACTGACCACAACATTTAAAAAAACTTTTTTTTCCTGAAACTTCCCTCTGAAATTGGGGTGCGCATTATACGCCGATAAATACGTTAACTGTAATTAATCTAAATCACTATTGCGAGGTACTATGTACCTATTCCCTTTCCCTTTTCTTTTGATGTCCTTCAGTAAAAAATGTAATTCAATCTGCTGTACTTTGACAATCTGGAAGATTAGATTTGGCCTGAAAAGTTCCCTAAACCTGGCAACATTCTGGCCACCTGCTGGCATAGGGGTCCATTATATGTAAAAAAGCATACATCTGATATTTGAATGCTAGAAAAACAGAGGTTGCATTAAATAACGAAGAAAGCTTTTGTGGTGTGCAGGTTGCTGCCTATCTGTATACAAGATATGTGTTGCCATATTATTAATCCTGCTGTGTCAGGCCCCAGTATTAGTAAAATCTATTATTCTATGATTTAGCTGACAACAATGGCAGACATTGTAAGTTCATTTTCAATGCCATGCTGAGGTTTTGTACACATTCTACTTTTCTGAACCATAAGATGCAATTAAATTTGACACACAAGTCAAAGTAAAAGAGGCTGTAGCATAACAGCCCATTATGGTAAATACATAAAATGCAGTACCAGCCTACCTTTTTTCATTAATTTTACTGTTATTTTTGAAAAGGCTCTGCAACGCATACAAACTAAACAAGACAACGCCATCTAGAAACCAACTTAGTGAACATGGGTATATTAGGCTACCATTAACAACACTTCTCTATAATAATCCCTTATAGAATTGCAATGTGGTTTGAATTGATTAAGCTATGCGCTAACCTTTGACGTACAGTCCAGGGTCAATAAATGAACCTCTGAGAATAGAAATATATAGCCTTTTAGCTATAGAATTAAATATAGAGAGGGAGTTGGGACTTTGTGTGAGGCAGGTGGCTATCAAGTAAGGCAGTGTTTTTCAACTCCAGTCCTCAAGGCACACCAACAGGTCATGTTTTCAGGCTTTCCATTATTTTGCACAGGTGATTTGATCAGTTCACTGCCTTAGTAATCACCACAGCCATTTCATCTGAGGGAAATCCTGAAAACTTGACCTGTTGGTGTGCCTTGAGGACTGGAGTTGAAAAACACTGAAGTAAGGTAATACACGTATGTTGGCTAAGCATAGCAATTTTTTTTGTCATAAAGAGGGTATAAAATTGCACTCAGTATGAAAATATATAGCAAAGCCATTGAACATATATATACACACAGATGGATAAAGTACAGTTCATGAATACATAAAACTAAAATTGTAAGCACATATTCCAAACAGTTTATATACATATATACTTGTATAAAAGCAAAATAGCAGCACATTCCAGTAACCAATGTAAGGAGGAGTACATATTGTGTATGAAAATTAATAAAATAGCAGTGATTGTATAGTATATGCAATGATAATAGTATAAAACAATGTGGATCATATCGATGTTCAATGTGTTTCGTGTTACTCAACCACTTTATCAGGAGCGGGCGCATCCATTATTCTGCAAGAAATATAAAACAATTATTCTAGTTGAAACTCCAACATAAGAGGAGGAAGAAAGAAAGAAAATGTTATGAATTAAAAGCTTACATGGAACTGGGATTAGGAGGTATGTGCTACTGCAATTCAGAAGAGGCCGCTAAGGTAGGCTGTCTGTCCCGGGAGCTGAGAAAGCCAGGCTGCACGCATGGTGAACACCCAACCGCATATTCCCCAAGAAGCTGGTTTCTCTACGGTGTTAAAATAGTAACAGAGTAAGGCTCCAATGGAGTCTGTGAAAAAATATAACATTTCTAAGGAATAACTCTCTTGTATAGATACTAATGGGAACCAGTTGAAGACCAGTGTACAATGTGGTAAAGGTGAAAAAATCATCACTAGGATGAGGACCATAATGTCCAACCAATTTGGAAATACGAGTGCAAGGTAAATATAGCGAGCTTGTGTATGAAAGAAAAGATGGGTTATTAAAAATGAAAAATAGCCAAAACAAGTGTCAACAAGGAAAGACCCATAAATATCAAGATATTTACCTTGTGTGCATATTAAGCAACAAGTTGTGCAAGTGATGTGCAACATAGCCAATGGTGCAAGTAGAGAGATTGTGAAAGTAGAGGTGCTCGGTAGGCCCACACGCAGGTAACTCCCAGCATCAAGCTAGGCAAGATGAAGGAGGAGAGGCGCCCCCCCAACGCAGCCACTGACCTAGAACAAATATGCAGACTTTTTCAGACTTGATTGACTATATGCAGGACAGAGAAAGCAAAGACAGTTCCAATATTGATACCCTCACAGATTTATTTTAAAGCGGTAGTAAACTGCTATTTTTTTTTTGCAACCTGCAAGACAATGTCATAATGTGCTAGTATTGTATACATTATGTGAAACTTACCTTAAAATTAAGTCCTCCAGTGGCACGCTGTCACAGCTGAAGACGCTTCCATCTTCACCCGGTCCTTTTTCCCGGTTGCAGACTCCTGCTGTGTGAGTGGCTGGAGCCGCGATGATGGCGTGTGCAGGAGCTGATGTTTACAGCACAGGATATTGAAGAAATGGCACAGTATGCCATTCCTTTAGAGCGCATGCACCAAGTAACGTACCCGGCTGCATGTAAGATAAATATCTCCCAAATGGGGCACGTTTAGGAGATATTTACAGTACAGGCATACCCGACTTTTAAGTACACAATGGGACCAGAGCATGTATGTAAAATGAAAATGTACTTAAAGTGAAACCTGTTTTCACTTCTAGGGTGTAGTGGGGGATCATGGGCTGTAATGGGGGTGTCAGGAGCTGTAGTTGAGGTTTCAGGGGCTGTAGTGGCGGTGTCAGGGGCACACTGGAACAGAACGGGCTATGCTCTCGGAGCTTCAGCTCCTTCTACTGTGGCTGCAAAATGTCTGTACAGTACTTGTAAGGCACTTTACATACACTCGTGGGTATGTCCTTACTCGCGAGTGTATGTAAAGTGAGTGTACTTAAAGCGGGGTATGCCTGTACCTATAGGAAAGCCTTACTATAGGCTTACCTATAGGTAAAAGTCATGCATGGGAGTTTACTCTCACTTTAAGAAAGCAGATTGTTTCTGCTCTAGGGCACCCATAGAAGAAACCTGCACTGAGAGCATATGGAGGTTGCCATTACTACTTTCCTTTCCTTCTCTGGTTGTCATGCTAATTCTATGGCTTTTTTACAAATCAGGAAATTTGACACCATTCAGATATTTTTTTTAATGTCAGTGACTCAAAAAATATTGAAGCTAGAGACACCCAGTAGCCTTTTCTGCAGATCGATCACTTAGCCTTTTCTCCACATCCTTTTTTTTCCACAATCAAGATTTATTGAAAGCTTTTAAGAGTTTACAAAGTGACATCATTGCAGATAATAGTTAACCCAGGTCCGATATAAAATGATGATGTGCAATTTAAGATTAAGGAAAACATAGGAACTGTGTGTGCAGAAAAATGACAATAGGTGCTCTGGACTGGTGAGTCAAAATTTGAAATATTTAATTGTAGCAGGAGGCAGTGTGTTCACAAAGGGCTGGAGAGCCATACAATAATGAGTGTCTGTAGGCAACAGTGAAGTGTGGTGGAGGTTCCTTGAAAGTTTGGGGCTGCATTTCTGAAAATGGATTTGGAGATTTTGTCAGGCTCAATGGTGTCCTCAATGCTGAGAGATACAGGCAGATACTCATCTTTCATGCCATACTATCAGGGAGGCGTGTGATTGGCCCCAAATGTATTCTGCAGCAGTACAACAACCCCAAACATACAGCCAATGTCATTAAGAAGTATCTTCAGCAAAAAGAAGAACATGGAGTCCTGGAAGTAATGGTTTGGCTCCCACAGAGCCCTGATCTTAACATCATCGAGTCTGTCTGAAATTACATGAAGAGATGGAAGATTTGAGGCATCCTACATCCAGAGAAGAGCTGTAGTTAGTTATCCAAGATGTTTAGAACAACCTACCTGCCGAGTTCCTTCAAAAACTGTGTGCAATTGTACCTAGAAAAATGTATGCTTTATTGCATGCAAAGGGTGGTCAAGCTAAACCTTGATATGATTTGCATTTCTCTTCTAATTATTAACTTTCCATTTTGGTAATTTATAGAAACTCGAAAAAAAACTATCAACACTTCTATTTCTGAAAGCATTTTAAATACTAAGGGCCTTTAGAACGTGGGACAGATTGTGCCTTTATTGTTGCCAGACGGGTCACTTCCTGAAGTCTTGTTCTACCCGTCTGGGGAATGCTCGCACCTGACGTCATGTAGGGGACAGACCTTAAGTGGCGTTGTTATGTCCCCAGTTATCCAGAAAGATAAGCCCTTGTTATCCTTTCTTGGTCTGAGTCGTCAATCAAGATACAGGCTCTAATCGACTCTGGGGCTGCAGGCCTGTTCATAGATGGTGCCTTTGTGGCTAAACACTCGATTACGCTGCAGCTTTGTGCCACTTCACTTGCCATTGAGGTCATTGATGGGAGACCTCTACAGCCTACCCATGTGACTCATGAGACTGCTCTGTTGACCATGGCCATAGGGGCTCTTCACCATGAGATAATCTAATTCCAAGTCATTTTCTCACCTGTTGTCAGACGGGCTTTCCCCCCGGTGGGCTGGCAGAGGACGGTGGAGCAGCCGACACAACACCACGGTCTGGGCGTGGCTGAACATGGTGGTGATCTTGTAGCATCCTGGACATTTGACGTCAATGAAGTAGGAGTTTGGGCTCTGCACCAGATGCTTCTTCTTGTGTTTCCTCTTCTCCTCCTCGGAGGAGGGGTGTAGGAGATGTTTAGCGAGTGGCATCTTCTCAGGTTGAGGCCGCCGCAGAAAAGCAGGTGCTATTTTTAGCGCTATAGCGCCTGCAAAGCACATCAAAAAGGATATCTCACTGATGCAGGATAGAAGCACAGCTGTCATGCTGATTGTATGGGAACTTATAGATCAAGCCCTGGAGGCACAGAAAACGTTTTTATAATTAGGGTGCCAGGACATGTACCTTGGAGACTAGTTCCCACAGCTGAGTATAAATTCCTGGCAAATGGAAGGGTCCCTCTAAAGTTATGGAAAGATTAGTGGAAATAAACTAAAGTCCACCAGCTAGGGAGAAGGAAACCAAAGCAAATACATTATGTCAATCTCTTAAAACCTTAGAAGGACAATAAGACTTTGCTGGGAGCGCCAACTCCCAAAAGGATATGACCCCCTTGACACCTAAGGTGTCAATAAAATAAAATAACTATTGTCAATAGGCCAACAGAATGATGTAAAAGAGTATTTAGGTCTCAGGTAAATATTTGGGGAGGGGGTGGGGGAAAAACTACTGGAGCGTGTTTTTCTTAATGCATTAGGTAAAACCTTTTCTGGCTTTAGAACTACTTTAAAAATTACCAAACACTGTAAAAACTTGCCATATCAAAATGTTTTTGCTGAAATTTTTTGGATCAACAGCTTGGAAGAAAATTTAAAACACATCATAATACATAAATCGTAGGAATTTTACGTCGTTTGCGTAACTCGTCCGTGAATGGGGCTGGACGTAAATTACGTTCACGTCGAAACCAATGAGTCTTAGCGCGTAATTTGGAGCATGCGCACTGGGATACGTCCACGGACGGCACATGCGCTGTTAGTAAAAAACTTTATTTACGTGGGGTCCCACTTAATTTAAGTAAAACACCCCCACATCAAACACATTTGAATTTGGCGGGCTTACGCCAGCCCATTTACGATACGCCACCGTAACTTAGCTTGGTAAATACAGCACTTGCCTCTCTAATTTACGGCAGCGTAGCGTATCTGAGATACGCTACGCCCGCACAAAATTACACCGCTCTGCGTGAATCTAGCCAAATGTGAATATATACATATAGGGCCAGATTCACGAACACTTGCGCTGGAGTATTTGGATATGCGCCGCGTAACTGTGATGATGCGCCGTCGTTTCTATGTGCCCGTACCCAGCAAACTAGATGCGCCCAATAACGGGTCATTTGCGACCGGCGGAACGTTCCGACGCCAGAGTATCGTCAGCGCTTATTTTCGCTGGGCGCATCAGTCGCGCCCATTGATTTCCCCTGCAAATATGCAAATGAGGTATTTTTCCCAATTCACGAATGGATTAGCACCATACGCTGGCTACATGCGCCGCGCGTATCTGGTCCGTCCGGCGCAAAGTTATTTCTACAAAAGGCTGCTTTATCTTTACTCCAGACGGTCACAGGTCAGCAGGAGAGCAGCTACAGCAGCGTTACCGACGATAGGAGCTTGCTGAGCACCCCCACTTGCAAGGACAACACCTCTGTGTGCCAACATGCCAGGGGCACTCGTGGTCCTAAGACTAGTACTGGGTCCCTCGCTACGGAGGAGGTGGGCACGTGAGAGGATATACCGCACTCGTATGAACCCCTTTTCGGCATGGGTGATGAGGAGGTGTATCGCCTCTTCAGATTCAGCCCTGATGCAATACTTGAACTAACCACAACCCTGCAGGGTGACATCACCAGCAAGACATACCGCTCACAAGCAGTGCAGCCACTGGTGAAGGTCCTGGCAACACTCCATTTCCTTGCCAGTGGATCATTCCAGCGTACAAGTGGAGTGGTGGCTGGGATGTCACAATCCTCCATAAGCAGGTGTGTGCACCAGGTTGTCCCTGCAATCCTCAGACGCATGTCCAACCAGTTCATCAGACCCACCACTGAGGAGCTGCGGCAGAAGGCAATGACAGATTTCTACAACATTGCCAGATTCCCACGCACTGTGGGGGCCATTGATTGCACACATGTGGCCCTACAGCCCCCCAGTGCCACAGAGCACATTTACCGCAATCGGAAGCATTGGCATTCCATCAACGTACAGGTGATAGCTGATGCCCAACGCCTCATATGGCACGTCCGTGCCAAACACCCCGGGTCCAGCCATGACAGCTACATATACAATCAGAGCCCCATCCCAGCAGAATTTAACCAGAACATGTATGGGGACAGCTGGCTGGTTGGTGAGTGACATGGGTGGCAGGCATGACTATCCCCTCCCGTGATGCACAACAGAAATCGCACATGCATGACTAACATTCTCCTGTCTTTTATCTTACAGGTGACTCTGCATATGCACTGGGACCCCATCTAATGACTCCTTTCCGGAACCCCCAAACCAGAGGAGAGAGAAAATACAATGAAGCACACATCAAAACCCGTGCAGTGGTGGAGCAAACATTTGGGCTCCTGAAGTCCCGTTTCCGCTGCCTGGATAAGTCCGGGGGGACCCTATTGTATTCCCCTACCTTTGTGTGTCAGATCATCGGTGCATGTTGCATACTACATAACTTTGCTATGAAAAAAGGCCTGCATATTGACATACGTGATGACCTGACCCCCGACCCACACAGCCCCCCCCTGCCAGAGGACACCCAGTCTGCTGATGGAAGAGCAGTCAGGAGGGTCCTCGCCGTAGGCATCTTTGGACACTAAACCAAAACATTAATCACACAGACAGTGCACGCGTGTACACCACTGGATCACACACACCACATGCACATCGCATTGGATTAGCCCAAGTCCAGCATGTAGGAGTTGGGAGCAGTAACGCCAGCGTCAAGGCCCCAATGATGTCACTGTCCATTCACACACCTTTCACACGTGATTCATTCAGCCGTGGGGTTAACTTCACCACCACGGCCGAGGGTGACACCCCTTACTTTCAGGAGTGCCACCCTCTCACATTCACACACCATTCACACTGTCCCCTGCACTCCTGACCGTGTGCAGTACAAAAATAAATTAATAATATCATATCCTGATAATGAAAAGAAACAAAATCTCATAACCTGAGAAAAATAAAAAATAAACTCATGACCTGAGTATGTCCAAATCAAAAATATAAAACAACCAAAAAAAAAGGCCTCATCGGGGATGCCGGGGGCTTCTTCTGGGGGCCCCTCTCTGGCTCCGCAGCTGCCTGGATGGAGTGGGTGGGGGTGGGGGGGCATCTGGAGGTGGCTGATCCCCAGGTGGGCCACTCCTGGCAGGTGTGGCCTGCGTGCCCTCCAAGGCCCTGGCTATCCGTCCAAGGTAGGAGTTGGTCTGGGCCTGCATCCGGAGCTGACGGGTGACCTGGTAGTGCTGGGCCCGCCGACTCAGCCTCCCCTGGTCCCGGATGGCAGCACTGTTGGCCTGGACGGCTGCAGTAAGGTGCCGAATATCCCCCTGCACCTCCCCCAAAGTGGTGACCACTGCAGCGCAATTACAGCTGACATCCTGCACTGCGTTGCTGAGGTTGGCAACGGAGCCCAGGCTGTCAGCCACTTTCTCCAAGTGCACCGCTATGGCCCCCATCTGTTCCGTCTGCCTGGCGTGATCCCTCGCCAACTGGTCCTGTATACCATCAGACACCCCCCTGGTCTTCTGGGTCGCCTTCCTGGGGCCAGAAGATGGATGTCCTCGGGTGGAAGGAGTCGCCCTTGAGGGGCTTCCAAGGATGGGGGAGGGGACGACAGACGGCCCAGGAGAAGGGGAGGAGACAGACAACACTAATGAAAAGTCCTGCTCTGCCACAGCAGGATCCTCCACAACCACCTCGGCAGGTGTGGTGTGGCCACTCTCCTCCTCCACAACCTCTTCACCACCCAGTGGCTCGGGCACACGATGGCGTGGGGGGGATGGGGTGGAATGCACGCTGACAGATGATGGCCCAGCTCCGTCATCTGTGGATGACACAAAGCAGACACATGTTGGTGGTCCCACACACTTGGCACATGTACCCCCCCCCCCCCAAATGCAAAACAACAAATAGGGGATTATAAAACACTTACCTGTCCTTGTGCCTTCCTCCACGGAGTCATAGCCTGCGACCCCCTCCACCTGCTCCCTCTCCAGGCAGCGAGCAACCACCTCCTCCTCTGCGTTCAGGGTGACAGGACATGGGGGACCACCACCTGTGCCCCTCTCATACCTCCTGATGGAGGCCACCTTGTCCCTCACCTTGCGCCGCAGGTCATTTATTTTTTTTTGTATGTCCCCAGCAGTCCGGGTGGAGTAGCCCAGGACATTGACCCTGGCAGCAATCGACTCCAGGATGCCCTGCTTCCTTTCCCGGCTGGTCTTCCGGCTTTTTTTGCCATGGAGAAATTCATTATCCCTCTCCATTGCCGAAATGATCACTGAGACCTCCTGGGCATTAAAATTGAGGTTCCTCCTCTCTCTGGGGGTAGCGGGAGCAGCCATCACAGCACAAAAGTATCTTCCCTGGGGTGGGGGGAAGCGGAACTACTTTTGCGCCGGAATGGCGTTTCCGCCAGCGCTTTTAAGCGCCCAGCGGAACGCATTGCGCTGACGTTTCCCAGGAAGTGGTGCCGACGGAAGTTGTGAGCATGCGCACAAGGGGGGCGAGTGGAGCCGCACTCACTGCGCATGCTCCGTGGATGATGCGCTGAACGTAAGCCTCTGCGCTGGGCTCCGCCCATCATTTACATATGATCACACCCACTTCCACTTGCGTCGGGTTACGCCAGCGCATTATCGTTACTCTGGCGCAAGTTTACGCGCAACTGCTATGTGAATTACAGGACTTGCGCTGAAAGGGTCTTCAGAGTAACGTAAATGAGAAGCGTTACTCCAGAGGAAAGATACTCTCATCTACCTGAATCTGGCCCATAGAAGAGTATGCACCAAAAGAATGACATAAAAGAAAATGAATGGTATACAGGTATGTCAGACAAGGTCCTGACGCGTTTCAACCCAATTGGCAGGGTCTTCTTCAGAGGAGCTATAAGGTGCTACTGCAACAAAAATAAAAATATATGGTCGCTACAATGTATTGCAGAACAAATATCTATTAACATAGTTGTTACATATATAACTACCTACTTGCTGTATGTAAACATAGTTGTACTTGAACCAGAGATTGCTTAAAAAACTCCAAGAATGGACCCAAAAGAAGTAATCTTCCACACAGAAGGCGAAGCACCGTGAGACCCGTAGAGCATGGTGTCTCTATTCGCGGCTTACATGAGCTCACAATATATAAAGGAAAGGGATGTCAGACCAAGTCCAGACCGACGAGGGAAGAAGATCGCGGCGGGGCAGCCAATGCAGGGACACCTATCAAAAAGTAATAATGAAGTATGATATTATATAGAAAGTGTAGCTGAATTTAGCTGAATTTGATCAGGTCATTGTGCATACACATTACACATCCTCCACGGTGTGTCAACAGGGAATCAGAGAGGGGGGGGAGAAGCATGGGCGGCAGTATTGGTTTAGTTGGACATAAGAAAATTGGGTAAAAGAATTATAATAACTGTAGTGCCCATTGCTTTTTGTATAGGCGCTGCATTAAAACTAGTTGGACTAGGAGAGTTAAGTTGCTCCTAGTTGTGATTTGTTTAGGTTATTGACCTATGTCATTCTGGAAGGGTCCACTGGCTCAGACTGCATTCTGGGGATGTCATTTTCATCCTTGGCCGGCAGTGGGAGCCAGCGGGACTTCTGGCGGATGGAGTCTTCCTCAGCAGCCAATTGGAGAGGGTTTTTCCTCGCTGGGAATGCTGGGGAGGGGCATATCTGGGACCTGGGTCAGGTCTTCGGGGTTCTTCTTCTTCACGTGTGCGGGGTCCCGGACATGTGACCTACTGAGTTCCCGAAGCTTAAGAGATACCCAGATGGGGATTCGGTGACCGGGATGCTGGCAGGTACGCTTTGCTGCCCCCCCCCCGGTGACTTATGCTGACAAATTACTGGGAGGATTCGCTCTGTTCGCACATTTAATCTATCCAAATTAACTGGCCTGTGGCAGAGGCCTAGAGCCGGGCCTGTGAGAGAGACCCGTTCCTCCCAGCTAAGATTCGAGGTGGCGCCTCGGCTGCCAGGTCTGTGTGAGAGACACCTGTCCGGGGGCACCTTACCCACTCAGTCTCATAGGAGTGGCGACGTGTGAAAATTTGTGCTACTAAGGGCTGATCGGCCTTGTGTATATCCAGGCCTGACATCGAAAGTTACTCTTATCTCATCAACCTATTCTTCCTTCACCAAAGTTGATGTTGGCTAATGTTGGCCTGGAATTAAAGCATTGAGAAAATCTTTATTGACTGTGTGGACCTCCGTTTACTACTTAGTTCTTCTGGTGCATCCCTAGACCAAGCTGGGGTAACTTAATTTGCCGATCCCAAATCAAACCAGTGGCTCCTTCGGGGGTAGTGCTACATAACATATTGGGCCAGATTCTCAGATACCCCGTCGTATCGCCGTTTTTTTTGCCTCGTATCTATGCGCGTGATGCTTAGCATCACTTTTGCATAGATACGCTTCAACATCCGACAAGTGTAAAACCATTACACTTGCGGATCGTAGTTGTAACGACAACTCCGGCCACTAGGTGGCCTTTACGTTGTTTTCTCATTTTCATATGCAAATGAGGCTAGTACGCCGATTCCCGATCGCTTTTACGCCGCCCCGTCGTCGCGTACGTCCTTTTCGTCCGCGTAAGGTTACCCCAGCTTCTATGTGGAGTAACCTTACAAAGTACCGCCGTATGCCGTCGGGTGCCGTCGGATGCCATGTTAAGTATGGCGTCGGGTCAGCGTCGGCTTTTTCCGTCGCTTACGTCGTTTTAATAACTCGTTCGCGAATAGGGGCATTGCGTAGTGACGCTCACGTCGTTTTGACGTCGGTTTCAACAACGCTTTCCGACGTGAGCTGGAGCATGCGCACTGGGCTTTTTCCCCGGACGGCGCATGCGCAGTTCGTTCGATGCGGGGGCGCGCTTCATTTAAATACAAGCCGCCTCATTTGAATTACGCGGGCTTATGCTGGGCCATTTTCGCTACGCCAACGCAAACTACGGAGCAAATGGTTAGAGAATACGGCACATGCTCTAGTACAATGCGGCGGCGTAGTGTAAATGGCTTACGATACGCAAGCGAAATTCTATGAGAATCTGGCCCATTGAATGTAACAGTTGTGAGGCTGTATGGAGAAAATATGGTTTAGACTAATATATATAATGATTGTGATGCGAGGCTTGGTCTGAACAATAAAAAAAAGTGATGTAATGTGGTAGAGCAAAAAGAAAGAAGGAAGGGGGAGAGGGAAGGGGGAAGACAAATGTTGAAAGGTGAGAGAGAGGCCCCTTGATATGCAGGGGTGGGTGTGTGTAAGTGGGAAGGAAGTGATAGGTGTGGAAATAAAAACAAAAAATGGGTGGAATACCCAAGTGAGTACGACAAGACAGATTGAGAGTGGGAAGGAAAAGATAAAGTGAAGTAGTGGGGGAAGTGCTAGTGAGGGTGTGGGACTTGGGTGTGTGCTGTGCTGAGGGTAAAGACAGCAATGTATGGTTAAATTCATTAATAAAAATATATTCAAAAATACCTCTGTTTATGAAATGGCTTGGGCCTGGAAAGCAGCACTAGATTATCTACATAAACCCATGCCTAACGAGAAAAAAAGGTAAAAGAGGAAAGGTTGTAATAGAGTTGTATAAAATCACCTCAGAAAAACACTGCCCAAAGGTTAAGCTTCTTACCCCATATTGCAATGATCCGCTCCTGCAAACATGGACAAGGGTCACAAACTGACTCCATCTGTCCCTAGGGAGTGTATATATAGGTGCATGCACAATACCTGAACCAATGGTGGTCCTGCATTAATGGCTGTCTCCGCCCTGGATGACCTCCCCTCCACAGCTGGGTCAGTCAGGTCCCTGGCCGCAATGGCGGCCATCCCCATTGTGAACTCCTCGGCGTCGGTGGAGGACATGGTCCCCGACCACTGTTGTAGTCGCGCCCGTGACGTCACGCTCACACGCAGTGCGCACATGCGCAGGCAAGACAGAGCACGGCGCTCCGGGAACAACCATCGGCGCCGTCAGCGAGGGGGAAAAACCAAACAACACAGCGGAACCAGCCCGCAATCTAGTGGAGTATGAGAGAACCCAGGGCCCTGGGCTCTCTCCCCCTCACTGAGAATCAGCTAGAGACAGCAGGCCAGGTGACAGGACTGCCATCCTGTGGAAAGAGATCATCGGGGTCCTAATGAGGAGAATAGGCAAAAACTATATTAGATTACAATAAGTGTAAAAGTAAAAAAATAATAATTATTAAAGGGAAAATTAGAAACACTGACAGGAAGTCTCGTGTGGAGAGACTATCTTGGTGTGTTGCCATCTCCTAAAATAAATGGGTAAATCCATAAAAATTATGGCTTGAAAATTTATGTGCGAGGTTCTGCAGTGGTATTGGATTAGCAAGAGGTTAGTTGTCAGATTGGGATAACATTTCACACAATAGGGAGCCTTGGTAAAAAGATGAAAGGGAAAAAAGCAGGGGACTGAAAAGTCACATGTTTTTTCTGTATGAGAAAAGACTTGGTGTGAAGTATTGCATTTCAATAGTATTGGTCAATAAGAAAGTATGATTAGGAGAGTAAAAAGATGGAAAAACAGTAATTGGGAGCAGGTGTGGCACTGGGGAAAGAAAAAAAACATTCAATGGGTTTTCCCTGAAGTAAATCATTTCAAAAATGGGGCAAAAGATAATGACTTGTTCAAGCCAGGGGGCTTGGTGGCCTCTAGCCTGAAGATCCATCTCTGCTCCCTCTGGAGCAGAGTTTTGTTCCAGTCGCCCCCCGATCTGGGATGTGAATCCGATCGAGGGCAGCAAATGAAACATGAGGTACTTTATAGTTGTGGACAAGAGCAACATGTTTCCCAATTGCCGATGTCCATACTGTATTTATGTTGATTTACACGTCTCCAAAACTTGTTTGGTCTTGCCTATGTAATAGGCACCACACTCACATTCCATATAATACACAACTCCACGTGTGTGACAGTTTACAAAATGTGTTGGTTTGAACATTTCCCCATTGGGGAGGCAAAAAATCTTTTCTTTCCTCATTAGAGAGCAGAATGAGCATCGCCCACATTGGGAGGTTCCAAAGATAGGGCAATGTTGGTTCCTCTGCTGAATGGTTTTATATTCACTAGATACCAAAAGGTCCTTGATAGAAGTTGCCCCTTTGTATATAATGGAAAGATGATCTGCAATGAATATGTTGATTTTAAGTCAAAATAGTCCAATGCTTGTGCATTATGTTTTTAATGGCCTTATGTTGTCGAGAATAGCGCAAGATGATCCTGGTTACTTCCAAATTGGGATCATTGTGTAATTTCTTTTTGGAAAGGAGGTTCTGCCTAGACTGGGCAAAGGTTCGGTTGAATGCCCAGCAGGATCTACTATATCCTCTATCAAGGAGTCGTGTCTGGAGCTTATCCGCCTATTCTCTGAAAAGTGTGAAAAAAGTGTTATCCGCCTATTCTCTGAAAAAGATTCTCTGTGTCAGTTGAACAATTGCGACGAAGGCGCACATATTGCCCATAGGGGATGGAATTTTTTAGAGGCATAGGGTTATAGCTTTCAAAGTGTAAGACCGTATTTCCAGCTGTAGCCTTACGAAAGAGGGTACTGCATAGAATCCTTTCTGAGTTAACAAATAATTGTACGTCAAGAAAGGTGATGGCTTGCTTGTCATGAATCATAGTAAAGACCAGATTCCGATCATTGACATTGAGCATATCAAAGAATACAAGGAGTTTGGTCTCAGAGCCATCCCAGACGACGAAGATGTCGTCGATATACCTTTACCATGTTAAAAATGCACAGTTTTAAAGTATGGATATGTATTCAGTTATTGTGTACACACAGAGGTACTAGGTATCTATTGTAATAGTGAGAGTCCCTGTCCCTATGAAATTGGAGGTAAAATGGACACAGAGTTTGCGTATCTGCAGACCGCAGAACTACAGAGTGTAGAGTTTAAATGGAGAAAACTGCTCTGTCAGTTTTCTACAGGTTTTGCTAGTTTTGAATGGGGCTGTGTAGTTGGAGATCCTGCAGAGACTTGGGCGGGATGGGATCTCCAACCCTGTGTCCAGATTTTACAGACAGCCAGCAGGTTGTGTTCCCAGCTGAACACTACCAATATAATCAGGGACTGATAAGAACAGAGAGGAGGAAGGTGGAGTGTGTGCAGCTGGCTGTTGCTGCAAGACAGACCTGTGTGTATCGCATTTACTACTTGAGTTAAACCCCCAATGTTTACACTATGTAGAGAATAAAATAACAATGATCAAATGCAGGGGCATTGCTAGGAGTGTGAAAGATCTGGGGAACCCTTGAGAACTCTAAAGTTAAGAATAATGCAGTGTGCGTAGCACACCACAGTGAATGGGGTGTGTGGCATTACTGCACTAACACTGAGGGGGGCCCAAAGGGGCATACGTAAAAAGACCCTGAGCCTACTGACTGTATACAAAGTGCACATATGCCACAATCCGTATAGATACAAAACAAGGCTCTTAGAGATAAACCAGAGTATGATAATTTTTCAAAAATGTAACTATTCCATTACATATGCTTTTCTGCACGCATGATATACATAGAGATATCACTTTGCCTGAGCCTTAAAGGGGTTGTAAAGGTTAGTTTTTTATTTTATAAATAAACACAGCGTGACCACCGCGTCTCCCCGCAGGGATGTAGTGCCAAGGGAGGGGGCGAGCATGCTGACTAACCCCCAGCTAGAGCGGCTCGGATGACGGGAGCAAGCTTAAGGCCCCTTTCAAAGCATGTTTATGTTTTGCTGGAATTCAAGACTACAGGCGAGCGACCCCCCTCCTTAACCGTGCCAGGCCACATGCCCTCAACATGTAGGTGCCCTGCGGCCCCCCACCCCAAAGCACCCTGTCCCCATGTTGATGAGGACAGGGCCTCTTCCTGACAACTCTGGCTGTTGGTTGTCCGGGTCTGCGGAAGGGGAGCTTATCGGAATAAGGGGGCCCCCAGATGCCGGCCCCCCACCCTAGGTGAATGAGTATGGGGTACATTGTACATCGCAGACCCCGATACCCAATGGCCAGGGTTGTCGGGAAGAGGCCCTTTCCTCATCAACATGGGGACAGGGTGCTTTGGCCCCCTGCCCCAAAGCACCTACCCCCCATGTTGAGGGCATGTGGCCTGGCACGGTTAAGGGGGGGGGGGCGCTCGCTCATCCCCACCAGCTTTCCTGACCGGCCGGGCTGCTGCTCGGATACGGGTCTGGTATGGATTTTGGGGGAACCCCCACGCCAGTTTTTCGGTGTACGAGGGTTCCCCTTAAAATCCAGAGCAGACTCAAGGGCCTGGTATGCTCCTGAAGGGGAAACCCATGCTGTTTTTTTATTTGAAATTTGGCGTGGAGTTCCCCCTCAAGATTCATACCAAACGCAGCTGACACAGTGTGGTTATGTGCCGATAGCTGCGGGATTTCGCAGCTGGATGCATTCAGTTCTACTTTTTCTATCCACACAAAACCGCGGGTAACAAAACCACAGTTAACCATAGTGTATGAATGGTGTCATAGGAAAGCATTGTGTGCTTCTAGCTGCGGTAAAATCCACAGCTAAAATCACCATTCTATCCGTCCGTGTGAAAGGGGCCTAATGAGGAGAAAGAGGAAGTGAGAAATTCAGACAAAGAAAAAAAAACATTTAGAAGGGAAATCGAAGAAAAAGGTAAGTGAACCAACAATGCATTAGCTTAAAGTAACCTATTTATAAAATAAAAAACAAACTTTTACAACCCCTTTAATGGTAAACTCCAGACTCAAATGCTTTCATTAAAATATATTCATACTCGCAAAGAACATAAAGGAAGAGACAGGAAAAATAGCAGAGTATTAAATACAATCACCGGATAATCCTACCGGTCAGTCCAGGGTAGCCAGACCTTATGTCGTGTACACACGATCATTTTTCAGCATGAAAAAAAAAACTTTGTTTTTCATCATGTTCAAAAAACAAAGTTTTTCCAACATCATCATTAAAAACAACGTTGCCCACACACCATCGTTTAAAAAAATGTACAACACGTACGACGGCACTTTAACCACTTAAGGACCCCCGCACGCACATATACGGCCACAGAATGGCTCGTACAGGCACAAGGGCGTAAATTTACGTCCCCGCCTTCGTGCGGTTCGGGGGTCCCATCGGGACCCCCTCCGCGGCGTGCGGGGGTCCCCCTGCCTCTGGGAGCGATCGCCGACGAGCGGGCGGATGTCCGTGATTTCCGCCCCCCCCCGCGATCGCTCCCAGCCAATGGGAGCGCGGTCCCATCGTGTCAGTTCCTCCTCCTGTGTTTACACAGGAAGGAGGAAATGATGTAATCTCTCATCGCAGCGCTGTTTCCCAGCGCTGCTGATGAGAGAAGACATCACAAGTAAGTGTGCACCAACACAACACTGACACACACTCACATAGGCATATTAACCCCTTGTGATCGCCCCCCCCCACCCCCCTGTCACAGTGTCACTGAATGCAGTGATCTAATCACTGCATTTAGTGTCAGTGTGACAGGCAGTGTAAAAAACAGTTAGTGTTAGGTTCAGGATAGCCCCCCCACCCCCCCTAATAAAGTTTTAACCCCCTGATCACCGCCCTAGTTAACCCTTTCACTCCCTATTGCCAGCATCACTAAGCGATCATTTTTCTGATCGCTGTATTAGTGTCGCTGTTCCCGCTAGGTAGCTATTTTTTTTTATTGCGATTTTTTTTTTTACTAAAGACATGTGGCTGAATTAATTTTGGCCTAAATGTTTTACTAAAATTTAGTTTATTTGATTTTTTTTATAACAAAAAGTAAAAAAATTGTGTTTTTTTTCAAAATTGTGGCTCTATTTTAGTTTATAGCGCAAAAAATAAAAATCGCAGAGGCGATCAAATACCACCGAAAGAAAGCTCTATTTGTGGGAAGAAAAGGACGCAAATTTTGTTTGGGAGCCACGTCGCCCGACCGCGCAATTGTCTGTTAAAGCGACGCAGTGCCGAATCGCAAAAACACCTTGGGTCATTTACCAGCGTATTGGTCCGGGTCTTAAGTGGTTAAAGGGGAAGTTCTATTCGCCTTTGGGCTGCTTTAGCTGATTCCTTGTTAGTAAAAGACGATTCACGATTTTCTGTCTGTAAGGCCGTGTACACACGGCAGAGAACCTCGACGGGCAGAACACATCGTTCCGCCCGTCGAGGTTCTCTGCTGGCCGTCGAAATCGGTGACCCGCCCGTCGGGAATGGCAACCAGCCATTCATCCAGGCGGGCCGTCGAGCAAATAGAGAGCGTGCTCTCTATTTCTGCTCGACGGGCTTCCCGACGGGAAGCTCACCGAGAGCGTACACACGGCCGAGGTCCTCGCTGGAATGCAGCTTCCAGCGAGGTTCTCGCTGGTTTCCAGCGAGAACCTCGGTCGTGTGTACACGGCCTTACAGCGTGATGAATGTGCTTACTCCATTCAGCGCCGGCCCAAGACATTGTGCTGCCTGGGATATAGGAGAATAAAGAGTACCTGTCATGGCTCTATGCATGTATAAAGGAGTATAACGAGGGCCTGTCATGGCTCTATACGTGTACATAGGTGTATAAAAGGACCTGTCAGGGCTCTATATGTATCCAGGAGTATAAAGGGACCTGTCGTTTTTTTGTTGTTTATAGTGCACAAAAAATAAAAACCGCAGAGGTGATCAAATATCACCAAAATAAAACTCTATTTGTGGGCAAAAAAGGACATTCTTTTTTTTGGGTACAATGCTGCACGACCACGCAATAGTTAGTTTAAGCTACACAGTGCCGTATTGCAAAAAATGGCCCGGTCATTAAGTGGGCAAATCCTTTTGATCCTTAAGTGGTTAATCAGGGCTGGGCAAGGCAAGTCCCTCTCAGGCTCTCATGTCTCATACAACTTGCTATGTGTGTTTGCACTTTCAGATTTGCTTCGGACTCCACCACTAGATGCTGGTTGTCACCTGCCACACGTTGCGGATTGCCACCTGCCACGCGTTGCGGATTGTCACCTGCCACACGTGTTGGGATGTCATTTGCCATATCACATGCCACACGTTGCGGGTTGTCCCCTTCCACACGTTGCGGGTTGTCATTTGCCACATCACATACCACACGTTGCGGGTCATCACCTGCCACACGTTGTGGATTGTCATCTGCCACACGTTGCGGATTGTCACTTGCCACATGTTGGGGATGGTCACTTACGTCACCTGCCACACGTTGCGGGTTGTCATTTGCCACATCACATGCCACACGTTGCGGATTGTCACTTGCCACATGTTGGGGTTGGTCACTTACGTCACCTGCCACACGTTGCAGGTTGTCATTTGCCACATCACATGCCACACGTTGCGGATTGTCACTTGCCACATGTTGTGGATTGTCACCTGCCACACGTTGTGGATTGTCAGCTGCCACACGTTGCGGATTGTCACTTGCCACATGTTGTGGATTGTCACCTGCCACACGTTGTGGATTGTCACCTGCCACACGTTGCGGATTGTCACTTGCCACATGTTGGGGATTGTCACTTACGTCACCTGCCACACGTTGCAGGTTGTCATTTGCCACATCACATGCCACACGTTGCGGATTGTCACTTGCCACATGTTGGGGTTGGTCACTTAAGTCACCTGCCACACGTTGCGGGTTGTCATTTGCCACATCACATGCCACACGTTGCGGATTGTCACTTGCCACGTCACCTGCCACACGTTGCGGATTGCCACTTGTAACGTCACCTGCCACACGTTGCGGATTGCCACTTGCCACATCACCTGGGACACGCTGCGGATTGTCACTTGCCACACGCTGCGGATTGTCACTTGCCATGTCACCTGCCACACGTTGTGGATTGTAACTTGTAACGTCACATGGCACACGTTGTGGATTGCCACTTGCCACATCACCTGCCACACGCTGTGGATTGTCACTTGCCACGTCACCTGCCACAGGCTGCGGATTGTCACTTGCCACAACGTCACCTGCCACACGTTGCGGATTGCCACCTGCCACAGGCTGCGGATTGCCACCTGCCACACGCTGTGGATAGTCACGTGCTACATCACTTGCCACACGTTGCGGATTGCCACCGGACACACATTGCGAATTGCCACCTGCCACACTTGTTGTGTCCCAGAATAGAGGTCGGTGGGGGCAGAACTCCCGTGATGCAGGGTGGGCAGTGAGAAATGGCATAATCTCTCTGCTCCCCTGCCGCTCACTCGCCGCTCACTCGCTCACTTGCTGACTACTCCTCAGCCTCTCCCCTTCCCCCCCAGCCGTTCAGTGTTCTGCTTGTCACTCGCTAATGTCAACACTGATAGCAGCGGCGCCGGGCTCCTCACAGGCAGCGGCGTCTACACCGCTCATTCGCTCACTGCTTCCCCCCCCTCTTCTGCGAGTGTCCTCTCAGGCCGCCCAGTGGCGCGCTCCTCACAGGAGGCGGCGCCCGCGCCGCTCACTCGTTCAGCGCTCCCCCCCCCTCTTCTGCGAGTGTCCTCTCAGGCGTATGCCGCCCCCCTAAAAGTGCCGCCTGGTACCCATGGTACCACCCGTTCCCATCATAGGGCTGGCCCTGACTCCATTATGAACGGTAGTTTTACCAGAACGAGCGCTCCCATCTTATAACTTGCTTCTGAGCATGCACGGGTTTAAAATATTGTTTTAGCCCACACACGATCATTTTTTACAACCCGAAAAACGACATTGTTTAAAACGACGTTAAAAAAAGCAGCATGTTCGAATTTTTTTGTTGTCGTTTTTTCAGAACCTGAAAAATGATGTGTAGCCCACACACGATCATTTTAAGTGATGTTTTTCAAAAACAACGTTTTTTTCATGCCGAAAAATGATCATGTGTACGGGGCATTAGGCTCGATTCACACTTATGCATGGTGCTTTTTTGCGTTTTTGCAGTTCTTTTTGCAGTGCTTCCTGCGATTTGCGGAAAAAAAGTCCCCGACCCTTTCCAAAAATGCAGAGGCACAAAAAAGCATTGATGTGAACATATTCCATAGGAAACCAAGTTAAAAAATTTCCCTGCATTTCTGCAAAATGCAAAATGCATCAAAAAATGCATTAGTGTGAATGGAGCCTTATAACGTTTCCAAGGACAATTCCAGTTAACATAGAGCGGGTAAATTAAAATTAAATTAAAAGTATTGAACATGTCACCATTTTTTAAGGTAAATATATTTCTAAAGGTGGTATTGACATGAAATTTTAACCACATGTCGATAACAACCCATGCAATCCAAACATACCCATGCAATCCAAACATACCCATGCAATCCAAACAGAAACCAAAACAAATAAATTCAGAAATTAAGTTATGTGTAATAAAATGGAATGACACAGGGAAAAAGTATTGAACACACTAATTTAAATGTATTTATTACTTCGTACAAAAGTATTATATGATGACAAAAGCTTCCCCCCAGCACATGCGCGTCACCAGTTTCCGAAAGAAGCCGAACTGCGAGTCGGCTCTATACGGCGCTATACGGCACCTGCGCACCGATGTTCGGCTTCTTTTGGAAACTGGTGGTGACGCGCATTATGCACCGGGGGAAGCTGAGCATGCGTGGATTTTTAACTGATGCTCGTGCGTACTGACTAGGGTTGTCCCGATACTGATACCAGTATCGGTATCGGGACCGATACCGAGTATTTGCGGGAGTACTTGTACTCCCGCAAATGCCCCCGATGCCTGGCCGAATACTTGTCCCCCCCCCCCGCCGCCGCAACGAGCCGCCCCCAGCAAAGCCGCCGCCGGTGCATACCGCAAAGCCGCCGCCGCCGCGTTAATCAGCGTGCGGGGAACATTACAGACAGCTTTTGTTTGAATAGCTGTACTCCCCATCGCGCCGCGTATAGACACTCCCCCTTGCTCGGGATTGGACGGGTGATCTGTCCAATCCCGAGCAAGGGGGAGTGTCTATACACGGCATGGCGGGGAACACAGCTATTCAAACGAAAGCTGCCTGTAATGTTCCCCGCATTATGATTAATGTGGCAGCGGCGGCGGCAGCGGCATCATCATCTAGGTATGGGGGACATGGCTGGATATATGTGGGGGACATGGCTGGATATATGGAGGGACATGGCTGCATATATGGGGGACATGGCTGGATATATGGAGGGACATGGCTGCATATATGGGGGACATGGCTGGATATATGTGGGGGACATGGCTGGATATATGGGGGACATGGCTGGATATATGTGGGGGGCATGCCTGGATATATGTGAGGTACATGGCTGGATATATGTGGGGACATGGCTGGATATATGGGGGACATGGCTGTATATATGTGGGGGACATGGCTGGATATATGGGGGGGACATGGCTGGATATATGTGGGGGACATGGCTGGATATATGGGGGGACATGGCTGGATATATGGGGGGGACATGGCTGGATATATGGGGGGCATGGCTGGATATATGGGGGGACATGGCTGCAATATTTAGGGGGACATGGCTGCAATATGTGGGGGGACATGGCTGCAAATGTGGGGGGACATGGCTGCATATGTGGGGGGACATGGCTGCATATGTGGGGGGACATGGCTGCATTTGGGGACACATTTAAAAAAAGGTATCGGTATTCGGTATCGGCGAGTGCATGAAAAAAAGTATCGGTACTTGTACTCGGTCCTAAAAAAATAGTATCGGGCCAACCCTAGTACTAACGATCGGTTTTGACCTATCGGTTAGCCGTCCATCGGTTCGATTTTAAAGCAAGCCATCTGTTTTTGGACCGAAGGATAACGGACCGATGGGCCTACACACGATCGGTTTGGACCGATTTAAACGAACTTCAGTCCATTTTCATCGGTTTGAACCGATCGTGTGTATGTGGCTTTAGACAACTCTTCTGATAATTCTTTTTTGGCTGAATTCAGACCTGAAAGGGACCAAAAGATGCACAGGGCTCCTGTGCAAATTCGCACCAGAGCTGCATTGGACATATGTGAATGGGCTATAGTCAAAATCTCCCGCTATTACCAATTTTGATGCAGGGAATAGTGTCAACCCAGCATTAAGTCCCATCTACCACCACTAAACCTTAGCTTCTTTTGTAGAAATGGACCTTGTTTTCACAAAATGCACAGTTAAAGAGCATTGCTGAGACGGCCATGAGAGCAGGAAAACTTTAGCACATGATTTTCTTCAAGGCACTGTCTTAGACAAGATTTTTCACATAGCCTTAATTTTTCTCTCATGAGTGTAAAAAAAAAAGTACTGATCATGAAAGAGGAGTTCAAACAACTATTTTAAAGAGATGGTTGCAGGCCGGCACTAGCGCAAGGCAACAAGGGCACTTGCCTTACCGCGCCAGGGAGCAGGGCAGAAAATTGACAGTGTCACTGTGTCAGTGTCTCTCTCGTCGCTGTGAGTCCCAGGATTACACACTTTGGCTGCGCTGTGAGAAAAGTCCCGCCCTCCTCCTAGATCAGCTCGTGTGATATAGGCAGAACAATGCATCTATCACACAAGCTGATCTGGGAGGAGGGTGGGACTTTTCTCACATCGCGGCAAAAGTTTTCACACTAAGCTCCAATACACACAGAGGGAGATGCCTGCTGTGTGTGAAGTGTAGAGGAGGAGGGGGGGAGGGAAGCGCTGCAGCCACACTAGCAGTGTGTGTGATAAATTCTCTCTCATGTCACGCTGCCCTGGCGGCCCCTCCTCTCTTCTCGTTTATCCCCATTTGCTTGTGACATCATCTGGGATGGACAAGAAGAGAGGAGAGGCCGCCGGGCAGCGTGACATGAGAGAGAACTTATAACAGATGCTTCCTGCATACTGGCTGCCAGGTAAATGATATGCTCCAATGTGATCCAAATTTCCCCCCGATGTGCTCCAATATGCCCCGATCTGTGCCAATATGCCCCGATGTGCGCCAAGTGCCCCGTGCCCTGATGTGCCATGTGTCCTGATGTCCCGTGCCCCAGTCTGCTGTGCCTCAATATTGTGTACCCTGATGTGCTGTGCCCTGATGTACTGTGCCCTGATGTGCACTGTACCCTGATGTGTTGTTCCCCTGTGCGTGAGTGCGCGCTGGGGGGCAAAATGCACCTTCGGCTGAGTTGGCAAAAATCCTTGCACCGGCCCTGGATGGTTGCCACTTGTTTCTGGCTCGGTTCACAGTGTGTCCTGGTTCACCGTATCGGGTCTGATTTCAGCCCGAATTTTGGCCTGAATTCAGACCTGAAACGGACCAGAAGACGCACGTTTTTGTGCAAAACACACTGCACTGGACCTGCTGCAGAGATATCTGAAACGGCTCCATAGAGAGCCAGGCAAAATCTAATGCTATTGCGAATTGGATGCAGGGAACACGCATCCAATTCGCAGGGGTGTGAACCCAGCCTCTAGGTAGAGCTTAGCTGACAGGAAGAGAAGCCTGCCATCTAAAAACCTTACAACTCCTCGAATCTACAAATTGCAAGAATTACTGAGAATTTTTTTTAGAATATAAATGTTTAAGCACTGGTAGATTATTATTTTTCCCTTTCAATATTGTGGTTAAATTGTACAGCAGCTGATAGCGCAGCTGGTGATATTTCTCTAGAGACTCATTTTAATGTCTGAAATAACCACTGCTAACAAAACATTCAACCAGAAGCTATTGTCAGGTGTGCTAATCTGGCATGAATATCAGGAGGCAGGTGTAACATTGCCCTTTATTTTTTCCAGACATGTCCGTGAGCTGCTTGGGTTGTTTATATTCCTGCTCCTTTTGTTATGTAGGCACTAATAATTTAGGATGAAGAGAAACTGATTAAATAAAAATAATGCACCTTTTTATTCAACACTGGTTTAAATCCTACTTATACCATATTTTATGTAAATTGCAAAATATAAATTAAAAAGAAGATTACTGTTTGTTTTTATACTTACATTTGTTCAGCTTGGCTTTATGTACATTAAATGTTTATATGAAATATTCAGAGGGCTGAAATTCACTGTAGTAGCTTGTGACAAGGCATTAGCTGATGGGATAAGGTGGATAACATCACAAACTTCACTGCATCCAATCAGAAAATGCCTTGTATAAACTGAAAAAGATAAAAGCATTCTCTGAATTGATTTGGTTATGATGAGATCTGCTATAGTTGGCCAGAATATTAATTTATTGATTTGGTGGTCATAGCACTGACATTTTAACCACCACCCCAGTTCTGCCTTAATCGTCATGATGAAAGGTAATCCAATCCAAGGGGGCTACATTTTAATTCCACTGACTACTAATGTGTGGTGGGGGGTGGATATAGTACTAACAGCAGTGCTGGGTTTTATTATTGTATCCACTGACAGCAGTGCTAAGGTTTAGACCTAAATCTATATTTAATCCCTCCCAGTCTAAAGGTCCCTATCTATCCACCTTCTTTTAGGTAGTCTTTAACCACTTAAGGACCGACTACTGCACATTTACGTCGGCAGAATGGCACGGCTGGGCACATCAACGTATATATACGTTGGTTTTAGTACCCAGCCGTGGGTCGCGGGCGCGCACCCGCGACCCGGTCCGAAGCTCCAGGACCGGGACCGCGGGATTCGCGGACCCGATCGCCGCTGCAGTGCAGCGATCCGTCCCTGGAGCGGAAGAACGGGGAGAGCCGTGTGTACACACGGCTTCCCCGTGCTTCTCTGTGGCCGGAGCATCGATCGCGTCATCCCTGTAATAGGGGGACGCGATCGATGATGTCACACCTACAGCCACACCCCCCTACAGTTGTAAACACACACATTAGGGCACACATTCCCTACAGCGCCACCTGTGGTTAACTCCCAAACTGCAACTGTCATTTCCACAGTAAACAATGCAATTTAAATGCATTTTTTGCTGTGAAAATGACAATTGTCCCAAAAATTTGTCAAAATTGTCCGAAGTGTCCGCCATATTGTCGCAGTCACGAAAAAAATCGCTGATCGCCGATATTAGTAGTAAAAAAAAAATAATTAATAAAAATGCAATAAAACTATCCCTTATTTTGTAAACGCTATAAATTTTGCGAAAACCAACCGATAAACGCTTATTGCGATTTTTTTTACCAAAAATATGTAGAAGAATACGTATCGGCCTAAACTGAGGAAAAAAAATGTTTTTTTATATATTTTTGGGGGATATTTATTATAGCAAAAAGTAAAAAATATTGCATTTTTTTTTAAATTGTCGCTCTATTTTTGTTTATAGCGCAAAAAATAAAAACCGCAGAGGTGATCAAATACCACCAAAAGAAAGCTCTATTTGTGGGAAAAAAAGGACGCAAATTTTGTTTGGGAGCCACGTCGCACGACCGCGCAATTGTCTGTTAAAGCGACGCAGTGCCGAATCGCAAAAACCCCTTGGGTCATTTGCCAGCGTATTGGTCCGGGTCTTAAGTGGTTAAAGAACTCACCAATCTTTGTTCATTGATCTCACCCTTCCATGAACAATCTTATTTCTTTGGAACACTTAGCCCTTAAGTCTCTCAGTACTAACCCTGATATTACAATCAAACCAGCCGATAAGGGTGGAGCAATAGTGTTACAAAATAAATCAGATTATCTGCTGGAGGCAAGACGCCTCCTCTCAGATAACAGTACATATGAGAAATATACAAAGAGAAAACGTGTAGCGCTTAACTGTAGATGAATAGCAAATAATAACATATGCAAAATATATAACACCGTGGGTGCACTTAAAGTGTCTCTAAAATGGTGATATAGTCCAAATAGGTCAGTACGAAGTGACTGGGTACAAGTGTAATCTGGATGGTCCACCACCGTAGATGAAACTGAGGAGGCTTACCAGATGGATAGTGACCAAAATAAGTATACACCTATTAGGTCAACTCAGGCTTAATGAAACACCAAGGATCGCTCACATAGGGACTGCGGTGGAAGGAGAGGTGGTGAAGGTATCCGATCGGATGAGGGACCAAACACAAAAAATTTCACTTCTCAATACATGCAGCCGACAGGACATGAAGCGTGGCTGCTCTGGACAATGGGCGGGCAATTGTCCAGAGCAGCCACGCTTCATGTCCTGTGTGAATAAGAACGGCTCCCAATCAATTCCTGCATGCCGGCGGTACTTGTGCCCCCCCCTCTCAGCTCCTCTTCCCCTGGGGCTATCCTCTGCACAGGGCCTTCTGAGTCATCCTGTCGGCTGCATGTATTGAGAAGTGAATTTTTTTGTGTTTGGTCCCTCGTCCGATCGGATACCTTCACCACCTCTCCTTCCACCGGAGTCCCTATGTGAGCGATCCTTGGTGTTTCATTAAGCCTGAGTTGACCTAATAGGTGTATACTTATTTTGGTCACTATCCATCTGGTAAGCCTCCTCAGTTTCATCTACGGTGGTGGACCATCCAGATTGCACTTGCACCCAGTCACTTCGTACTGACCTATTTGGACTATATCACCATTTTAGAGACACTTTAAGTGCACCCACGGTGTTATATATTTTGCATATGTTATTATTTGCTATTCATCTACAGTTAAGCGCTACACGTTTTCTCTTTGTATATTTTATGTTTGCTAAATTGATCATTTAGTTGTGTCAGCTGCTGCATTGCTTTAGTAGCGCAGTGAGTGTATATACTAAGGTATATACCATATTTTTTCCATATTGTTAGTACATATGAGAAACTGTCCAAAGATCCTTTACCTAAATTTATTGAGGAACCCAATTCTATAGTGACACAACCCCTGGTAGAGGGTATTTTGAGCAAAACTGAGGCTGCCTTTTTCCGTAAACCTTTCTTTCAAGTACCATATCTATATAATTTACCTAAAACCCATAAAGATATTAATAATCCGCCAGGTCTACCAATAGTTTCCTCTATGGACAGTATCACTATCAGTTATTCATTATATATAGAATACTTCCTTCAACCGTTGACCCAAGCACTTCCTTCCTTTATTCAAGACACACTTAATAGAACTATTACGCCCATACACCTGGGAGCCATCATATTTGTGGGTATTGTTAGATGTGTGTTCCTTATACACCTCGATACCTCACAATGTTGGTCTCCAGGCAGTTACCCATTTCCTCAATAATAACTCCACACTCAACACACAACAAATTGATGATTTTATTTTCCTTGCTACCCAGTTTTGCTTGGAGCATAACTATTTTTTGTTTAATGGTGAATTCTACTTGCAAAAACAAGGAACAGCCATGGGGCCCAATTTTGCCCCGAGCTATGCCAACTTAACAATGGGACGGTGGGAGACCAGGTGTGTTGGGGCTGATAACCCCTTTTCTGCACACCTGGTCTTCTTCGATGATATTCGATGATATTCGATGATATTATTATCATTTGGGATGGCCCAGTGAGCTATGTTAATGAATTTGTTGCCTATTGTAATGCCAATATTTTTGGTCTTACATTTACTTTAGTTATAGACCCCGACTCCATATGCTTCCTGGACTTATAATTATTTCATACCGATAGTACAATTACTGCTAAAAAAACTATACGAAGCCTACAGCTGAAAACTCTTTTTTTTTTTTACATTATTCCAGCTGTCATCACCCTAGGTGGGTGAAAAATGTACAAGAGTTAATTTAATCGCTTGAGAGGCTCAAGGACTATGTATCTCAAAGCATTGCACTTAATAAAAAGTTCCTAGATAAAGGTTATCCAACCAATCTCACTGTAAATGCATGCACTTCCTACCAAACAGACAGCTTGCCCCCTTCCAAAAAACAGAGCTCAGAACCAGTTACTCAATGGGCCAGATTCACGTATTCCAGAGCATCTTTGCTCTGGAGTAACGCTTCTGATTTGCGTTGCGCTGCCGAAATTTTAGGAGCAAGTGCTGTCATTCACGAAGCACTTGCTCCTAAAGTTGCGGCAGCGCATCACAAATGAGCCGGCGGAATTCAAATGTAGCGGGTATGGGGCGTGTAGTATGCTAACTACGCGCGATCCCGCCGCCAACGTACTGCGCATGCGTCGAGTGTCAAAACATCCCCGTGCGCATGCTCCAAAATCTGTGAATGAACGTCAATGACGTCACATTCCCATTCATGACCGTTTTACGCAAGCGACGTTTTTTTTTTTTTTCCCTACGCGATGACGACGCCTATACCTAACATAGGATACTCCAACCCCATGTAGGTATATCTATGCGCCGCGTATCCCGTCCGGAAACGTCGTATCGTCATTGCGTCGCGCCGGATTTCGATCGTGAATTGCCGATTTCCGCTCATTAACATATTTTTTGAGCGTAAATCGACGGGAACGCCCCCGGCGCCATTTTTAAGTTGAAGTAACGATGCGATGGCGAAACTCAGTTACGCTGCTCGCATCAGAACTTCAACCCGGCGTTTCTTGTTTTCTGGTTACAGAAAACAGAAACGCCGGCTCAAAGCCACAGTTAGGCTGGCGGATCACTCGATCCGCCAGCGTAACCTTTCCTGAATCTGGCCCAATATATCACGCAATATGACATCAGTCACAAAAAAATTGAGAATATTTTTAAGAAACACTGGCCCATTCTTATTCAGGACCCTCATTTATCCAAGTCCTTATCTGTAATACCCAAATTTGCATATTGAAGGGAACCAAACCTCAATAGTAAGATTGGCCTCAGCAAAATTAAATCTCAGGGTAGTAATAAAAAGAATATGCTCAAACAACTAAGGCTGCATTCACACCTAGGCGTTTTTATGCCCTACACCCGACGCTCGTGCCGTTGGAGGGGTGATTTTACATTGTTGTCTATAGAGATGGTTCACATCTCCACGCTGAATGCCGAAACGCTGTATGCCTGAAGCTCAAAACAAGTCCCGGACCCTTTTTTCAGGCGGCTTTCGGCGTTCGGCATAGACAACAATGTTATGTAAAAAAAAAAAGGCAGCAAAATACGCGCGTTTTAGTGTGAATGCAGGGATATTTTGTTGTAAAAAAAGCCTTATGCCTCACCTGTACACAATATCACTCATGGTAAAAAGACGTTTACGACTAATGGTAAGTCTTTTACCTTAAGTTCTTTCTTTAATCGCTCTACCACACATCTCGCCTGTGTGGACTAATATTTATGTTGGTAGAACGATCAGGACCCTATGTACCAGCACAGACGAGCTGTCCAGGCTGGCAATCCAAAATATAGTGTTGCGCGTCACTTTTCTGCCCACCATCAAAAACAGATTGCTGATCTCCAGGTTTGGATTGTTGAGAGATTTCAACACTTATGTAAGCAAGAGACTTTTTGGATTTATTCCTCCAATTTATGACCCCCCCCCCCCCATGGCCTAAATGAGGAAATAGAAATGAATACAGTCATATAACTATTATAGTAATAATATTTGCTTTTTTTAATATCATATAATATGTTATAATATAATAATATATCACTTGCATTACTTTTAGTTTCCTTTTTCCATCTATCTACCTTGTTTCTCTATATACTTTTCTGTGGGTGGTAAGTAATAATGAAAATAAATAATGGTCCTGTCTTTAGATATATGCAGTTTATATGGTTTATATGGTTTTGGACTGGACGATATTCAGCTTCTAATTCAAAAGTTTTTGAATATGTGGGGTTTTCTTAGAGGATATGTGCATGCGTGTATAGATACATATACAGTATATGCATATACTTTTTGCATGTTGCGTGTGTGAATATGTCTTTGTGTATGCACATGCCCAATCCTGTCCTATACAGTATATGTATCCCATCTATTTTTACATATCATATACATATAATGCTGGCCTCGTTTCCATTTTTATGTCTTCATCTATTATGTCATCTTTATTATCTTTTTATTTCTATATTTATCTATATACATATACACACATATATATTTTGTTGATGCCTCCTGGTCCATACAATTGTATGTATTACTATTCCCATTGATAAATACAGTGTTTCCGTTTATTTGGAAGTTTTCCCCTGTGCTCCAATAATACCTGACCTCCTGTACGGTCAGATAGATCCGAAGAAACAGCGGCTGCTGTGAAACGCATCATATGATTGGTCGCCATGTCACTTCAGGTTTACGGAGCTTGCGTTCCAATGGATTTACGACAGTACACACCAGCGAAGCCGTCATTCAGGGCAACGTTGACTTAGGGGAAAGTGGCCAGACAGCCTCTCGCTCCGCTCGCTCGGCCTCCTGGCTCTTTTTTTAACATCCTCCAATCCACAGGGATGTTAAGGAAAGAGCCTGGATGCCGAACAAGGTTTCGCTGGTGTGTACTGTCGTAAATTCATTGGAACGCATCGCATCGCACAGCACTTCCGCAGCATTCTGTTATAGGGAGTCACCGGCTTCTGGACACCATAGAGACTACACAGCGTGCAGCCCATCTAGCCTTCCGGATACCCATAGAGGTACTACCGCTGTTCCACCTTCCTGCGGCTGGCTACTGTGATTGTTGGTCTCAGCTCCTTACATCGTGGACTGCAGAGTGACCCTGGACCCTTAATTCCTATATGCCCAATTATTACCTTCTCCCTGTGAGTAGCCATTTGGCTTTTTCTTGTTGTATTAAAAGAGTGCTAAAATACTACACTGAGTCTGGTGCACCTTGTTCTACTTTATTTGTCTTTCAGAATTGTGCTTCCACTCCCAAGGCTGCTTCAACCAGTGTATACTTGAACTGACTTATCTTACTGCACTAAGGTAAATGAAGCTATTTTGGAGAAAAAAAATTGTACCTTTACAACCCCTTTACAACCCACAGCTGCAGCCTTACCTGTTGTGCCACGAGGAGCTCTGGAGTTGTCGCAATGTACAATCAAGCAGCCCATAAACGGCAGCACTTCCTGTTACTCAGTGCCTTTTTGTGTGGACTAGCTCCCTGGGTGTATTGATAGTGCTGTGATTCTGATTACAGTGAATGGACTTCTGCCGGGATTCTTGATCATTCTCTAACCTGCTGATTTTGTACTTTACTGCCAGCTCGTATATGACCTCTGCCTGCCTGACCACAATTGTGTACCGCTTTGCCTGATCGGTTGCTAACCTGCCTAACTACGTTTTCGCCTGAGTCCTCATCACTCAAGCTCCACTTTGGACACTACCTACCTAGGGTTGCCCCCGGATCCCTTTAAAACTGAACGCATATTAATTAAACACGTTCTGTGGCTGATTAAGATGGTAATTAAACTCACTTGGTGCCTTATCTGCATTAAATTAGCCTCAGAACCTGTGTAATGAATTTGTGTTTGGGTTTAAAGGGATGAGGTGGCAACCCTATACCTACCACAGGTATCTTACATTACAAATGGACCACAATGGCAGTGGACCCTGCTAAGATTGTTAAGGTGATTTTACATCAGGGACAATTGATTTGAGTTCATGGACAGCATCTTTCTTCTCTAGACGCTAAGCTAGAAGAACGTTGTGCTATGCATAAGTCTTGTATGCCTGGTTCCTCTACACCAGTGTTTTTCAACTCCAGTCCTCAAGGCACACCAACAGGTCAAGTTTTCAGGATTTCACTCAGATGAAATGGCTGTGGTCAGGGCCGGACTTACCATTGGGCTTAACTGGGCTCAAGCCCATGGGCCCCAGGGGCCCGGACAGCAACCCCTACTTTTTTTATTTATTTTTTATAAAAAAATATGTTTTTTTAGATATTTATTTATAATAATAATTATATATATATATATATATATATATATATATATATATATATATATATATTATTAAAGGGCCCAGAGGTCTCCAGGGCCCCCGGATGGCAACCCCCCCTTTTTTTTATAAAAATAATTACATTTTTTTCTATATATATATATTTTTTTATTAAAGGGCTCAGAGGTCCCCAGGGCCCCATGTTGCAACCCCCCCTTTTTTTTATAAATGTTTTTTTTTTTTTTTTTGTTTATAAATTTTTTTTTTTATTAAAAGGCCCAGAGGTCCCCAGGGCCCCTGGATGGCGACCCCCCTTTTTTTATGTATTTTTTATAAGTGTTTATTTTTTTTATTTTTTTTTTAGGGGTCTGGAGGTCCCCAGGGGCCCAGAGGGCCCCAGACAGCAACCCCTACTTTTTTTAGATATTAATTTATTTATAATATTAATAATTATATATATATATATATATATATATATATATATATATATATATATATATATATATATATATAAACATATATATATATACATTATTATTATTAAAAGGCCCAGAGATTTCCAGGGCCCCCGAATGGCAACCCCCCCTTTTTTTTTATAAAAATGTTTACATTTTTTTTATATATATTTTTATTAAAGGGCTCAGAGGTCCCCAGGGCCCCATGTGGCAACCCTTTTTTTTTATTTTTTTAAATGTTTATTTTTTTATTTTTGTTTATATATTTTTTTTATTAAAAGGCCCAGAGGTCCCCAGGGCCCCCGGATGGCAACCTCCCTTTTTTATGTATTTTTTTATAAATGTTTATTTTTTTTTAAGGGGTCTGGAGGTCCCCCACTTTTTTTATTTATTTTTTAATAAAACATATATGTTTTTTATATATATATATATATATATATAATTATTATTATTATTATTATTAAAGGGCCCAGAGGTCCCCAGGGCCCCGGGTGGCTACCCCCCTTTTAAATATATATATATATATATATATATATATATATATATAATTTTTTTTTCTTTATTTCTTCTTTTTTTGTAAAGCCCCCCCTGCTTCTCAATTTGCGGCAGCCCCCCTGCTTCTCAATTTCAGGCGGCCTGCACCCCCCCGGGTTCTCTGCTCCAGGGGGCCCATGCCTTAAGCTGTGTAAGGGGCCCCAAAATTCCTGATGACGGCCCTGCGCATACCTCCCAACACGCATGGATTCTGCGTGACCTTCCGCTTCTTCCCGCAGTCCCGCGAAAGGGTTAATTTTCCTGCACTGCAACAGGAGGCAGCACAGAAGCAGGACGAACCGGAGAGGTGTGTGGAGGACTGTGGCTACTGAAGGGAAGAAAGCCGACAGCCGGGCTAATGACAGTCTGTGGCCCTGGCTGTCGGCACAGGTGAGAGGCACTCTACTCTCCCCCCCCCCCCCGCTCAACAACTGAAAAACCCCCCCTAGGAGGAACCGAAGCGGTGTGGGGATGTCTGCTGAAGGGAAGAGAGCCGACACATTCCGTGCACAGATGAGAGTCACCCCCCCGCTCAACAACCTTATTGCGCACCCCCCCCCCCGCTCAACAACTATGAACCCCCCACTCCAGGGGGCCCCTTCAGTACTCAAGCCCAGGGGCCCCCACCACCCTAAGTCCTGCCCTGGCTGTGGTGATTACTAAGGCAGTAAAACTGATCAAATCACCTGTGCAAAATAATGGAAAGCCTGAAAACATGACCTGTTGGTGTGCCTTGAGGACTGGAGTTGAAAAACACTGCGTCTACACCACTGCAAACTCTAGCTTCTACTCCTGCTCCAATCCAACCCACCTCTTCTGTGCCACCCAAACTTCCCTTGCCTGAAAAATATGGTGGTGATACTGAGGACTGCAGAGGTTTTTAAAACATTTGCCATTTGCATTTCCCGCAAAAACCCTGGGACTTTCAGCACTTCTGCCAAAGTGACTTTTGTAATTTAAATGTTAAAGGGGGAAACCCTGGCATGGGTCTCTCCTTATCTGGAACGCAATGATGCAGTGCTGCAAGACACTGATACATTTCTGGCTTCTCTCAAGACTGTATTTGGCAAGCCAGATAGAGCTTCTGCAGCTGAATGCTCACTTTTTGACATACAGCAAGGTACCAGGAGTGGACTGTGGCAAAGTATGCTATTGAGTTCTGTACCCTGGCTAGAATTGGAAATCAAGGGCATTACATGCAGCTTTCCATAAAAGTCTTACAAATTGCATTAAGGACAAATTGGTCTATAAGGATTCCCCAGAAGACTTTGAAAAATCCATAGAGCTGTGTGTTCGTCTGGGTGTCCAGTATCATGAAAGGTGCCAGGAAACATATAGAAAGGGAGGACCCGCACTGGATCAACATCCAATATCATAGAAAAGGATTGAGAGAGTTAAACAACTCAATCAAAAAAAGACAGATTTTCTGGGCACAACATGAGACAGTGTTATTAATAATTATATAAATCTTTATTACAACATATGCTAATTAAAAAACATAAAACAGAAATAAACATCTAACTGACTGGCAGGCTCAACAAGTACCCAAATAAACAAAGCAAGGAAATATGAATATATTAACCACTTAACCCCCGGACCATATTGCTGCCCAATGACCAGAGCACTTTTTGCTATTCGGCACTGCGTCGCTTTAACTGACAATTGCGCGGTCGTGCGATGTGGCTTCCAAACAAAATTGGCGTCCTTTTTTTCCCACAAATAGAGCTTTCTTTTGGTGGTATTTGATCACCTCTGCGGTTTTTATTTTTTGCGCTATAAACAAAAATAGAGCGACTATTTTGAAAAAAAATCTATATTTTTTACTTTTTGCTATAATAAATATCACCCAAAAATATAATAAAAAAACATATTTTTTCCTCAGTTTAGGCTGATGCGTATTCTTCTACATATTTTTCGTTAAAAAAAATCGCAATAAGCATTTATTGATCGGTTTGCGCAAAAGTTATAGCGTTTACAAAATAGGGGGTAGTTTTATGGGATTTTTACTAATATTTTTTTTTACTAGTAATGGCGGCGATCAGCGATTTTTTTTTCAGTACTGCGACATTATGGCGGACACTTCAGACACTTTTGACAAATTTTTGGGACCATTGTCATTTTTATAGCGATCAGTGCTATAAAAATGTATTGGATTACTATACAAATGCCACTGGCAGTGAATGGGTTAACACTAGGGGGCGGGGAAGGGGTTAAGTATGTTCCTGGCTGTGTTCTAACTGTATGGGGGGGTGGACTCACTAGGGAAAATCACTGATCTTCTGTTCATACAGAACGGCGGCTGGTCGGCAACCAGTTAAACATCCATGTGGATGTTCATATTTCCATGCTTTGTTTATTGGGTACTTGGGTACTCCCCTGTCACTGCCTGAACATGAAGGAATACGTCAAGGACAACTTGGTTTTATCCGACCCTCTTCTTCTCCAGTAGGGGCAGGTTTTTTATTTGTTGAAAAGAAAGATGGGGGTCTTCGACCATACATAGACTATCGAGGGTTAAATCAGATCATCAAAGACTCATATTCTTTACCTCTTATTCTAGAATTTTTTGATGTGCTTAACCACTTAAGGACCGAACCAATATGCTGCTAAATGACCAGAGGTGTTTTTACAATTCGGCACTGCGTCGCTTTAACAGACAATTGCACGGTCGTGCGACGTGGCTCCCAAACAAAATTCGCATCCTTTTCTTCCCACAAATAGAGCTTTCTTTTGATGGTATTTGATCACCTCTGCGATATTTATTTTTTGCGCTATATACAAAAATAGAGCGACATTTTTGAAAAAAATCTATATTTTTTACTTTTTGTTATAAGAACAATCTAATAAACTAAATTTTAGTCAAACATTTAGGCCAAAATTTATTCAGCCACATGTCTTTAGTAAAAAAAAATCGCAAATAAAAAAAATTAGCTACCTAGCGGCAACAGCAACACTAATACAGCGATCAGAAAAACGATCGCTTAGTGACGCTGGCAATAGGGGGTGAAAGGGTTAACTAGGGCGGTGATCAAGGGGTTAAAACTTTATTTGGGGGGGTACGGGGCAACCCTGGACCTAACACTAACTGCCTGTCACACTAACTGTTACACTGACACTAAATGCAGTGATCAGTAAATATATGATCACTGCAATTAGTGACAGTGTGACAGGGGGCTGGCGGGGTGATCGGAAGGGGTTAAATGTGCCTATGTGTACTGGTGTCAGTGTAGTGTTTGTGCAACTTACTGTGAGTCTTCTCTCCTCTCGGCGGATTGATAATACCACAGAGAGGAGAGCTCACATCACTTCCTCTGCCTGTGTTTACATTATACAAGCAATGGAAGTGACACGGCGGGGGGATGCCGGATTGGCTGGGAGTGATCACGAGGGGGCGGACAGAAACGAACAGCCGCCCCCTCGTCACCGATAGCTCCCGGAGGTAAGACGACCGCCACACGCAGCGGAGGGGGTCCCGATCGGACCCCCGAGCCGCAACAAGGCAGGGACGTACATGTACGCCCATGTGCCTGTACGTGCCATTCTGTGGACGTACATAGTCGTGCGGCGGTCGTTAAGTGGTTAAAGTGTAAGTAAATCCCCCCCTCTATCGTTTTCAGCCAAGGAAGCTGTCCTCTTTGCCTCTGTTTAATCTACAACTGCCATGATGCTGCACATGTGATCAGCTATGACACCATCCATTGGATGGTTTGACAGTTTGGTTGAGATCACAACTAATGGGAGTGTTACATTACCAGCATGTGCCACAAATGAAACTGATTTATGGATGGGTTTACTTCTGCTTTAAGGGAGCCGTTATCTTCACTAAGCTGGAGGGGCTTATAATCTGATTTGAATTGGAGGGAGACGAGCGGAAGACAGAATTCAACACCCGCAATGGACATTTTGAGTATCTGGCTTTGCCATTTGGACTCTGTAACGCCCCTGCTGTCTTCCAGCGTTTCATGAATGAAATTTTTCATGAGTTCAGTTTTGTGATTATCTACTTGGATGACATTTTAATCTTTTCCAAGACTCACCTAGAGAACATCTTACATGTAAAACAAGTATTAGGCCTCGTACACACGATCAAATCTGTCTGCTGGAAACGGTCGGCCTGACCGTCCCAGCAAACAGATTTGACTGTGTGTACGGGCAAGCCGACGGATTTGGCCACCCGACAGATTTCAAAGCATGCTTTGAAATCTGTCGGCTGGGAACCTGTCCGCCCGACATGTCTGCTGGTTAGTATGCTAACCAGCAGACATGTCTTCTCGCACACGCGCCAAATGATTTCGACGCATGCGCGGAAATGTTTTACTTCCTGGTGCGGTGACGTGGCGGCATCAACGTCACCGACACGTCAGCGCGCTGTCTGCTGGCGGGGATTTTGGTTTGCTCGTGTGTACACGTGAGCAAACCAAAATGCCAGCAGACAGATCTGTTCAAATCGGTCGGTCTGACCGATTTGAAGAGATAGATTGCCTCGTGTGTACGAGGCCTAACAGTGACTGAGAGAAAACCACCTTTACAAAAAGATTGAGAAATACAGGTTTCATCAAAACCGCATACCTTTCCTTAATAATCCTCATAAGTGCTGTCGGTTTCCAAATGGACCCACAAAAACTTTCTGCTGTCTTGCTATGGCCCCAACCGACCACTTTGATGGGGGCTCCAAAGCTTTATAGGGTCGGCGAATTACTACAGGCGCTTCATGACTAGGAAAGGCCCTCAGAAGCAGAATCAGCTTTCCAGCAATTAAAAGGCATGTTGAGCAAGGCTCCAGTTCCTCAGCATTCAAACGCCGATCTCCAGTACATAGTGGAGGTTGATGCTCCTCTGGGCTCATTTGATTATGGACTTCATTACAGAGTTACCCAAATCCAATGGCATGACTGCTATATGGGTCATAATGGATCGCTTTTCCAAAATGTCTAATTTTGTACTGCTCCCTCGATTACCCACAACAGAAGCATTGTCTCCCCTCTTCCTTTCCCATATTGTGAAACATCATGGCATACCTACCAATATCGTGGATCCCAGTTGTTTCCCGATTTTGGAGAGCATTTTGTAAGAAACTAGGAGCAACGCTCTCGCTCTCTACCTCACATCACACACAAACATATAGTTAAACCAAACGCATGAACCAGACTCGTCTTTGACATTATGTCAACTCGTTACATTCCAATTGGTCTGAGTATTTGTCTTTGGCTGAATTCGCCATTTACTCTCGTTGGCACAGTGCTCTTCAAACCATGCCATTCTATGCAGCCTAAGATATCACCCTCAGACTTTTCCTCTATTTCGACCTTCTTCTGGTGTACCAGCAGCAGATCAGAAAAATATTCTGTTACACTGGAAAAAGATTTGCTTATTGCTACGAAAGTCAGCATGCAAATATGCGCCTTTTTCCAACAAAGATGGATATATATTACAGTACATCGAGAGCAGGATCTCCTGGAGGCACGAGAAGCCCAGACATCACCCGGGTACTGTATATAGATGACTATTATCCAGTGGATTTGTCAATGTTATTGCTTTTTTTTAAATAAAAAATTATATTTAAATCCAATCACTAACATTTTTAAAATGTTATTGAAATTTAAAGCGCTATTTAAATTTCTTGTTCTGGCACTTCCTGTTATAGGGTGACAACCTACTGTCTCTGTCTCCCAACTGGGCTCATGTCATGTGATGTCATCCTTGCAGAGGCGTCTGATAGAGACTACAGTTAGCCACTCAACCACATTACACAGGTGTGGCTTCTTCTCCAGGAAGTACATTGGGATTTGCTCAGAATCTAGAAACACTTTGGCTGCATTTCTTTCAGACTTAGTTTCAGTTCTAGTAAAAATAAAAATATTGATAACCGTATTGATATTTGTGATGCTCTAACATATACACATAGGCGTGTGAACAGGGTGTGCCTGGGCACACCCTAATCACCCCATGTGGTGTAGAATCTCCCTCTGCTGCCCAACTGTGTTTACTATGCTTCAGAATGAACAGGAAACCACTCAGCACAGAGCACTTCCTATTCATTCACTGTCCAGTTCAGCTCAGGCTGCAGAGAAAGGGACTGGGGGGGTCTCTGTCCTCAGTTTATTTCTCTGTCTCAAAAGTGAGACATCAGGGTTCTGTTTAGACCCCTGATAATTCGCCAAATCTCTCAAATGGGCTGATAAAAAAATGTAAAAAGAAAATAAAAATGTATATTGAAAAAGATAATAAAACAAATTGTAAAAAAAAACGACTGCCACCGTCCACTGCCCTTCTGACACAGATCTCTGGCAAACTGATATCATCCACTGCTCTTCTGACACTATCCTCTGCTCTACTGACAAAGTCTACTGACTTACTGACACCGTTTACTGCCCTACTGACACCATCCACTGCTCTACTGACACCGTCCACTGCTCTACTGACACCGTCTACTGCTCTACTGGCACCTTCCCCTGCCCTACTGACAAAGACCACTGCCCTCCTGACTGACACCATCCACTGCTCTACTGACACCGTCCACTGTTCTACTGTCACCGTCTACTGCTCTACTGGCACCTTCCCCTGCCCTACTGACAAAGACCACTGCCCTCCTGACTGACACTGTCCACTGCCCTACTGACACTGTCCACTGCTCTGACACCATCCACTGCTCTACTGGCGCCTCCCCCTGCCCTACCGACAAAGACCGCTGCCCTCCTGACTGACACCATCCACTGCCCAACTGACACCAATCTCTGCCCTTCTGACACGTCCACTAATCTTCTGACTAACACGATCCACTGTTGTACTGACACCAACCTCTGCTCTACTGACAACGTCTACTGCTCTACTGACAACATCAACTGCCCTACTGATGGCGTCCATATTTGAATACATTTTAAAATGTTTGTTTACATTTTGTTTAAGAGTGTGTCTATGCAAAGTGTATATATACAGTATAAACACACGCATGTATGTTTGAGCTTTGGGGTGCACACCTTAATGCAAAAAGCTGTGCATACCTATGCACATACACATTAATGTGCATTACATAAAGGCAGCCCATTAATTTGAATGGGCTTCCTAACGCATTAGCATTTTTAGCAATGCAGTGCACTACAATACACTGTAATGTATTATGCTGCAATGCAGGTGAGAAGTGCTTAGGGGTGCCATTCAGAATGAAGGGCACATCAGCACACCAAAGCGTATATAAAGTGTGTTGTTGCGGCACAATTGTATGAATCCAGCCTTAATGCTGGAGCAAATGTTAGGTAGACTCTGTTCCCTGAGTGAGTTTAGAAGCCAAGTTTTCATATATAACCAGAATGTGCCTTTTATAATATAGTGTGAATGGAGCATCAGCTGCAGTGTTTAATTGTTCAGTATTCCCAAATGAGCAAGGTGGCTTTATTTCCGAAAAAGTGATGCATCCAAAGCGGAAAAATCTCCAATACAGCTGCTTGAGCCACAAAGATGTGCCAAGCCAAATACTGTAGCAGAATGACTACATTGTAAGCCTTGACTTAATTTGTTGATTTAATTACAGAGAAATCATTTTCAGCTATCTGTACTAATGATGATGTAATTAGATTCAGTGCTATACATATAATGAATGACGTGCTACATGTAATTGACAATAAAACATAGACTAATACTGACATGAGACAGCTGCAGATTGTAAAAATTACACATTGAGAATGTTGATGAACTTACCATGCTACTAGGAATCTTTTGTGCTAACACTCTCAAGTTTTCTATTATGCTGTCTATACTTTACACACATACAAACAGTCAGTCTGAGAATGAGACTTGCTAGCAGCACAATGGCAGTAGGTGACAACTTAACTCAATTTAATTTTCTGAGGCATTTTGCTACTGGGCCAATGTCTTTAAGCCCATCATGCTCTGAACTGTCTCAGATTTCCTAGTACCTAACCCAGATAGTAAGCAATTGTGCTGCAAGTTTGGAAATGACTTGCTAAGCTCTTGCTAGACTCGCCAAGCTTCACAAGTTTGTTGCACAATTGCAGCAAGTAAACATTGCATGACTCCAGATCAACTTTCTTTGCAAACATTCTGCAAGTCTGCTGATTCAGTTATGTTGTGCAATAGTCACCCCACCAGAGGGGGTACTGTCGCTGAATTTTCATGCTGTAGACTTGTAGAGCTCTTGCTGGAGACTCATCACTGCAACTTTGCTCTTGCTAGAGACTTCCCATGCAAATTTGCTACAAAGTTGGAAAAGTGTCAGCTAGAACTTGTGTTTTAAGTGTTCTGCAAGTGTATATCTTGCCAGTGAAAATGTGCAGCAAGTTAACAGACTTACAATTCAACATTGCCACAAATTTGTGGCAAGTTATCCTTGCTATCTGGGAGCTTTGGCATATTTATGAACAAAATATTAATTATTTTTGCACTTAAAAGACTGCTACTGCTCTGTGATAGATTAGCAATTGAGCTTAGCTGAGAGATTATTATTAACATCAAAAACGTAACCTGTGCTACACAAAGACCAGGGATATTTCTTTTGCCAAGGTTTTAAAACATTACACTGTCTCTGGAAATCAAAAGCAATTGGCAATTATAGATGCCCAAAAGCACCATGATAAAATTAACTGGTGTATCTCCACACATACAGTTTGGCTAAAAGAGGAACTGCAGTCTGCGCACATAATTTGTAATAAAAACATCTTTGCCACTGGCGTTGCTAGGCAGGTACAGGGGGTGCGGACCGTACCAGCGGCTCTCTCCTCTTCCCCTGCGCACTCGAGTATCTCCTTCACTCCCTGCAATGTTCGGGGAGTGAGGAGGAGTAAGAATAGTTTTCTGCGGTAGACAGCTGCTCGTGCGCCGTGGCTCCCAAACAAAATTGACGTCCTTTTTTTCCCACAAATAGAGCTTTCTTTTGGTGGTATTTGATCAACTTTGCGGTTTTTATTTTTTGCGCTATAAAACAAAAATTGAGCGACAATTTTGAAAAAAAATGCAATATTTTTTACTTTTTGCTTAAATAAATATCCCCCAAAAATATACAAATAAAAAAAGTTTTTTCCCTCAGTTTAGGCCGATACGTATTCTTCTACCTATTTTTGGTAAAAAATCTGTCTGCTGGGAATCCGTCCGTCCGATATGTCTGCTGGTTAGTACGCTAACCAGCAGACATATCTGCTCGCACATGCGTCGAATAGATCCGACGCATGCGTGGAAATAATTTACTTCCTGGTGCGGTGACGTGGCGGCGTCAACGTCACCGCCACGTCACCGTGCTGTCTGCCGGCTGGGATTTTGGTTTGATCGTGTGTACAGCGATCAAACCAAAACAGCCCAGCAGACAAATCTGATCAAATCGGTCTGTCAGACCGATTTGAACAGATTTATTTGGTCGTGTGTACGTGGCCTAACAGGGTGAGGAGGAGTTCATGGGCCAAGAATTGATTGCTCCAACGGGACCAATTCTGTCACATGCCTCTGCTGCGGGAGATCCAGGAGAATAACCGTGATGACTTCAGGAATTTTCTTAGAATGACTGACCCCGTTTTTCAGCATCTTTTGGCTTTGGTGTCCCCCTATATCACCAGGCAGGACACCGTTATGCGGGAAGCCATCACTTCTGAGCAGAGGCTAGTTGCTACGTTGCGTACCTGGCAACATGGAGAAGCTTGCAGGACGTCAAGTTCTCGACAGGCTTCGCCCCCCTTGCTTTAGGCATCATAATCCCAGACACCTGTTCTGCTATAATCCAAGTCCTGCAGGAGGACTATATTAAGGTAAGTTTTGCCCTTTAACCTCACATTCTATGTATTTAATGTTTGCTAATGTATAGTATTTTTTTAATCAGTCCCTAGTTCCCATGATTGTAATATGCTGTGAATGTCCCCTTTGTCCCCATGCATGCTGTAAGCTTTTAATGCTCCTTTTTTGGCCTACATGCATATTTCCAATAGCCAATCCCTCCAGCATTCTATCCTGGGCCCAAACACATCTAGCTTAGTCAAATGTATTTTGTCTGCTCCATTGTAGTGCTTGACCCCCCCCCCCCTTAAAAAAGGGGGGAATTATTTTATTTTTCGAATTCAGACAGAGTGCTAGAGGCTTTATTTCTGAGGTCCCCAAATCATCTTGAACCCCCCCAAAAAATAATTTCATTGGGCCATCAGAGGGGGCGAGGAATCTTATTAGTGATTCTTTTTTTTTTTGTCTGAAAATACTCCTTCGAATTAATGATATACTGATGTTTTGGCAAGAATGTTTTTGGATAATCTGCTTGCAATGTTTATGTCTCAAAGTATTTTTTTATTTTTTTTTTGTTTTTACTCCACAGTTCCCTTCTACACCACAGGAATGGCAGAATATGGCATTGAAGTTTTCACAGCAATGGAACTTTCCCAACTGTGGAGGAGCCATTGATGGCAAGCACGTCCACATCGTGCCTCCACCCCATTCGGAATCCTATTTGTTTAATTATAAAGGGTTCCACAGTAGCGTGCTGATGGCGGTGGTGTCTGCCAATTACGAATTTCTTTTTGTGGAAGTTGGGAAAAATGGGCGAATGTCTGACGGCGGAGTGTTTGCCCAGACGGAGTTCGCCCAACACTCCAATCAGATGTCCTTGTATTGCCACCTGCGGCAGACAATGAAGAGGGACTACCCTTTGTTTTCATCGCGGATGAGACGTTTGCGCTGGGTCCCCATCTGATGAGGCCTTTTCCCCAAAGGACTCTTACCCCTGAGAGGAGGGTGTTTAATTTCAGGCTGGCCAGAGCCAGAAGGGTTGTTGAAAATGCCTTTGGCATCATGGCCAGCCGTTTCCGCCTCTTTCTGACCTACATTAATTTGGCGGAGTACAAGTGGAATAATGTTGTGATGTGCTGTTGCATCCCTCATAACTTTTTTTTAAAAAAATCCCCAAATGGATTATCTTCTGTTGGGCCTGAGGCCACACTACATTCAGAAATGGCATTGCCGGCCCAGGAAGCTGGCCTTACAGGCTTGGCCCCCCAAAGGAGCTGTGATGTCCGCCAACAGTATTTGGAGTATTTTATGGGTAGGGGGCCATTGCAATGCTTGATGAGGTTTGAATGTTCTACCTTTTTTAATAAAAATATATTTTCTATATTTTCTACTGAAACAACTTTTTTTTTTTTCTCTTTGGGTTTATTTTATCTTTCCCCTAGGTTCTCCTTGTAGTGCCATGTGTATTTCCCTTTACTAAATACCCATAATTGTCAGTGTAAACACCCCAAATATTTATTTGGTATTTTAGGCAACAATGATATAAGAAGAATGTTGAGCACCAGCTGTCACTGCTTACTCCAGGGTGGGTTCCTCTTGACTAGGCTAGGCACTTTGGTTAGGGTTTAAACAAATTGTGTTCCCTGAGCAAAGAATAGTACTTAAATGGGTAGCTGCTATTGATATGGAATATGTCACATGAACACTGATATAAAAAAGAGCTGTGCTTACCCTGTGTGCAAAATGTGTGCATTGAAATGTGATAACTGATAAACACTAATTAAATTAATACCACTTGGTTGGAATATATGTTTGTTTTGTATCCAATGTGTGTCAAAGACCATACATATAATCAACCGCAAACCAACAAAAGTGCCCAGTGCTAATCAATAGAAAGTGCCAATAATTAAAAATTTAATTCCCATAAAGTGCATAAGTCCTTTAAAAAATCATGCATAAAGTGAACTGCAGTCTGTAACCGATCTTCAAAACCACTGTGAATGTGCTGTATGAAAGGAAATAGGAAGACTCCACTTGTATTTCCCCCTAGCTTTCCTTTTTATATGTATTGTGACAGGAAGTCAGGTAAATCTGTGGGTGTTGTCACAGACGGGAGATACATTTCTGCCTTGTAGACAATTTACCAATTACTTTCAGGTGTCAGCGACAGAGGTAGCCAGAAAGGTTTAAGGACCTTGGATAGTTTCAGCTGTTTAGAATGAGGCAATTAAGGCCTCTAACAGTTATCCAGAAGATTACTACTGATTGCTGCATCCTGAGGGCTTTGAGTGAAGGACAGCAGTGAGCTGAGAAAGAGTTTGGAAGGTGAGGTGGTGTTGATTTTTTTCTGTGTGATAAAAATCAAAAAGACTATTGTTTTTTTTCTGGTGTTTGACCAGCAGTGTCTGCCCAGCACTAGGCTGTGCCAGACCCCATAGGTAGGTTCCTGGGTAATGAAGGTAGACGCCCCAAGTGGCCAGGGTTTATTTTATGTTTTTTTTTGTTTATGCTGTTTTTGATGCTTTCACTTCTATCCAGCAATATGGAAGAATAAACCATAACCTTTGTTTTCAACCATCCTCGCTGCCTCTCTGTATAGTTCAGTGGCTAGTAAAACCCATCCAGGGGGTCACACACACCCGCTACCGAGCTAACCCCTATGTTCTTTGACACACATTGGATGCAAAACTAACAAATAATCCAAAAATGTAATAAGTGTTGATTGGTTATCACATTTTAGTACAAGCAGCTCTTTTTTAATATCACATTAGGGTCACGGAACAACTGACTGATGTTTGAAAAACTCTTGCAATGTTACTGTAAACTCAGTAACAATGTGGGGTCCCGCTGTGCACCCAGCATGGACTCCATGCGTACACTTCACTTTAATTATTCTGTGTACATGTGGAGGGCCCGGTTGGTGCAGATCTGCTCCCATTACTATATGAGATGGATCACTGCTAAAGGAGTGCCAGAAACATCTCCCTTGATGGAAAGGGCTATCCCAACTGTTCACATGTACATTATGTCAGGCTACTAGAGAGACCATTATTAGCTTTGGTAACCACTGTATCCTCAAACTGTATTAACTCTCAAATCATTTTCTTCATACCCCAATGTGCATAGTGACCTGGGCTGCAACTATATGTTTTGGTTACTTGCAATACACTACTTTAGTAACTTCAGATCATGCAAAGGCAAAGTTTTAAATGCTTTACTTGCATAAATTAACATGATGACATATACAGACAACAATCTGGAATAAAGTGCAAACATTTCCCTAACATCTAAGTATGTATTATGCAGAAATATGTCACTGCATGGTGGAACTGTGGACATATATTTTTGTGGAACTGGGCCACATTCTATGAATTTGCCACACCCCAGATAGAAAAGAAAACTTGTCACACATTTGTGGCACTATTGAATTGTAAGTCTTGTCAATTTGCTGCACATCTTCCCTGGCAAGTTGTACACTTGCAGAGCACTTGAAGCCCAAGTTCTAGTTGACATGTTTCCAATTTGTAGCAAATTTGCGTGGCAAGTCCCTAGCAAGAGCAAAGTTGCAGTGGTGAGTTTACAGCAAGAGCCCAGCAAGTCTACAGCAAAAGCCCCACAAGTCTACAGCAAGAGCCCTGCAAGTCTACAGCAAGAACCCCACAAGTCTACAGCAAGAACCCCGCAAGTCTACAGCAAGAACCCCGCAAGTCTACAGCAAGAACCCCGCAAGTCTACAGCAAGAACCCCGCAAGTCTCAGTTTTTGACAAGAAAAAAAAAGCAAGCCGTGCAAATCTATAATCCCACAATCTAGTGATAGTGAACCCACTGCTAATAATCTAATCCCTCACTTACCTTACTGTGAAATATACTCACTCCAACAATCGTACATAATGATAAACCCTGTGTCATTGCATAAAATAATTGATTGATCATACAAAAATTATTAATTTCTATGTAACAATCCCAGATAGCAAGTAATTGTGCTGCAGCGAGTCCACAGATCAACTTTCTTTGCAAACATCCTCCAAGTTCTGGTTCAGTTATGTTGTGTAAGTTATCCCCTCCACAGGGGTCACTGTGGCTGTATTCTCCTCAATGCTCCCTGCTGTGTGAAAGGTTTTTCTTTAAAGCAGTTGTATACCCATTCTGATAACTTTTCTTAATGTGGACACTTGCAGGCTTTAAATCCATTTGCATTAGAAGATTGTCTCCTTGCCAGCCTTCCTTGCGAGATAAATATGTATAATTGTGGCTCATGACGTAGCCTGCGCATGCGTCGTTTGTCCAAACTTTACAGTGGCTATGCCGGGGCTGCGTTATTTCCTATTGTCGACGTCAGCCCCGAGATCCCGCGATGCCAGCAACAGGATCATGTAGATTGTAATATTGCTTAAAGCGGATGGTTCACCAAAAAAAAAATATTAAAAGCCAGCAGCAACAAATACTGCAGCTGCTGACTTTTAAAATTAGGACACTTACCTGTCCTGGAGTCCAGCGGCCTCCGCAGCAGAGGATGAGCGATCGCTCGTCACCCTGCTGCTCCCCCCTCCATCCACTGCGAGGGAACCAGGAAGTGAAGCGCTCCGGCTTCACTGCCCGGTTCCCTACGGCGCATGCGCGAGTCGCGCTGCGCCCGCCGATTGGCTCCCGCTGTGTGCTGGGAGCCGAGAGTTCCCAGCACACAACGGGAAAAGCCCGTCTTTTGCCCGAGACTGCGGGCTGGAAGTGGGTGCGGATATCTGTCTTTAGACAGGTATCTGCACCCCCCTCCCCCCTGAAAGGTGTCAAATGTGACACCGGAGGGGGGAGGGTTCCGATCAGCGGATCTTCACTTTTTTTATTTTTATTTTTTACGAGTTTACTACCTCTTTAGTTGGTGCTGGGGCAGCCATATAATCACTTTGGGAGTGGTGTGCAGAGAGGTGAGTGGTAATCAAGAGATCTGATATGGAGTTCAGAGAGGTAGTGAGTAAGCCTAATATCCCATTGGTGTAGCACAATTTCCCTTGTTTTATTTTCCCTTGTTTATATGCTGTAAACAGAATGTTGGGCCTCTGTATGTGGCCAGGCTGTGTAAAAGTCCCACAAATGTGGTATTGCCATACTCAGGAGGAGAAGCAGAATGTATTTTGGGGTGTAAGCTTTCCAAAATGGGGTCATTTTGTGGGTGTTTCCATTGTCCTGGTGCTCCAGGGCCTTAAAAAAGTGTAATAGGTAGTCAACTAGTTAGATGTGTAATTTATGCTCCTAGAACTTTCACCTTTTATTTTAAATAGTTTTTATCATTTTTTTTACAGATACAAATCTTAAATACTTTGCAAAACAATTTGCACATCATTCATAAAAATACAAAACATTCTCAAAATACACATAAACACATAAAAAATACATATGCAGTAGGTACATAAATGGATCCACCCTCTAATGTGCACTTAAAAATGAATCTATACCACATGTACTCTAAGGCCACGTACACACGATCGGTCCAACCCGATGAGAATGGTCCGACGGACCATTTTCATCGGTTCAGACTGATGGTCTGATGGTCTGATGTGCGTACACACCATCAGTTCAAAAACCTATCGTGTCATAATGCGGTGACGTAAAACACAACGACGTGCTGAAAAAAGTTCAATGCTTCCAAGCATGCGTCAACTTGATTCTGAGCTTGCGCAGGATTTTGAACCGATGCTTTTGCGTACTAACCATCGGTTTTGACTGATGGTCAGGCGCCCATCAGTCCGATTTTAAAACAAGTTTTAAAACTTTGGTCCGAAGGACGACGGACCGATGGGCCGTACACGCGGTCGGTTTGGACCGATAAAACTGGACTTCAGTCCATTTTCATCGGTTTGGACCGATCGTGTGTACGCGGCCTTAATTCTCCTGAGCCATCTAGGTGATAAGAGAAAAAGAGAGACAAAGAGGCCCTTTCCCCTATCCACACCCCTCCAAAAACAACCAAAAAAAGGAAAAGAAGAGATCATATACATATATGTGTATACTTATATACACGTACACACATATACATACACATCTTTATGTGAATAACTTTACATCAAAAATATACCCCCCTCTTACCCCTGTCTATTTATCTTTACTTTCAAGGGGTGGAGAGATTCCCATCTCCCAGTCCCCATTACTATCCTCCTTCAAATTGTGCAAAAAAAAAAAAAAAAATATATATATATATATATATCTTTATATGAATCCTAGAATACCTGATAGTGCTGCCTGCATGTTAGGCCTCTCTATGTGGCCAGGCTGTGAAAAAGTCCCACACATGTGGTATTGCCATACTCAAGAGGAATCGCAGAATGTATTTTGAGGTGTCCTTTGTGGGATACACATGCCATGTGAGAGAAATAACCTATTACAATGACAATTTTGTGGGGGGGGGGGATCATAATTTTACAAAGAATGGTGGGAAAAATGACAACATCAAAAACCTCACCATGCATCTTACTAAATACCTTGGAATGTCTATGTAGCACCCCCTTACTTTCAGAAAGGGCGCTATGCTAAAGTTAGTGGGTTGAGAGACTTACTTGCTTATACCCAAGTTGATTTGTTCAAATTCGGCAGCTGTCAGTCCTGAATTATCCTGTGGGTCATTCTGCGCTCCGGGGATGTGGTCCCATCTCTGGGTGGCAGGTGGCGCCAGAGGGGTTCAGGCAGAGCCACTTTTCCTCAGCAGCCAATTGGAGGAGCGTTTCCCTCGCAGGACATGCTGGGGGAGGGTATATCTGTGGTAGACACCTTTTTTCGGGGTTCTTTGCGGGTTCCTGGTTCCAGGTGCGGCACCCACCTTCAGGGTGTGCGTACATCACGGGCCCCATCACTATGGCCTACCTGGCCGGGGCCCATGCTACGCGGAGTTCCTGACTCTGGGTCCTCATGGCTCAGAGACACTGAAATGACGGAGGGACCTCAGTGACTTACTGGGGTTCTGCATCTCAAGAGGACAGGATTAAGAGGATATGCTCTATTGCTCCTAAGTACCGGACCTGTGGCAGAGGCCTCTACTAATCTTCTAGAGCCAAGTCGGTGGCAGCGACTTGTTCCTTCTCAGCATTCTCAGTGACACTCTGGTTGCCAGACCTGTGTGAGAGGCCTGTCCAGGTGCACTGCACCCACTCCAGCTGAAGTGGCGACGTGATTGATTTTATTACAGAAGGCAGGACTGCTTTCTTTATCCAAGCCTTTAAAAAAGGGGTCATTTGGGGGGCATTTGTACTTTCCTGGCTTGTTCAGGTTGCAAATAAATGAGATAGACCACCAGTACATCAGGTGTGAAACATTTTTTATGATTTGCACCCAGCTTGTAGACTCTCTAACTTTCACAAAGACCAAATAATATCCAATAATTTGAGTTATTTTTTTACCAAAGATATGTAGCAGTATAAATTGTGGCCACAATTTATGAAGAAAAATTTATAAAAAACATTTTATTCAACATTTTCGGTCTATTTTCATTTATATATAAAAAAAAAAACAGAGGTTATCAAATACTACCAAATGAAAGCTATATTTGTATGAATAAAAAGACAAAAAAACTTATATGGGTACAGTATCACATGACTAATGCCACGTACACACGATCATTTTTTGTGTTGAAAAAAAACGAAGTTTTCTGTGAAGTAAAAAACGACGTTTTTGAAACGTCACTTTTCAAAGACGATGTTGCATACACACCATCGTTTTTTTCACAAAAAGCGAGGTTACGTTCACCACTCTTTTCCATTGAAGCTCGCTTCATAACTAGCTTCTGGGCATGCGCGGGTTGAAAAACGTCGTTTTTGCTACATACGGTGACTTTTTGTGAAACAAAATCCGACGTATGGAAAAACTACACAAAAAATTCAAGTATGTTGGAATTTTTTTTTGGTCGTTTTTTTTAAGACAAAAAAAGACGTTTTGCCCACACACGATCAATTTAAATGACGTTTTAAAAAAGCGACGTTTTTTTTATCGCAAAAAACGACCGTGTGTACGCGGCATAAGTAATTGTCATTCAAAGTGTGAAAGCACATAAAAGCTGAAAATTGGTCTGGCAAGTGGTTAAATGAGGGATAGTCATTCATGTATGTTTGTTTATTTTTGCTGCATAGCTTCTTGACTTAGTGCACTTTATCATTGTTTCACAACATTATCACATATTAACGCATATTACTGCATTTTTTTTTTAATCAGGCATAGTCATTCCTGCATATTTGTCTATTTTTGCTGCATAGCTTATTGAAATAGTGCACCATTTATTATTATTATTACATATGTAGTGCCTGGTTACTTTAAGAGTACCAGTGCTTTTTAAATTTAGAGGGGGATCTGAGTGTAGTTGGACTCCTAATCATTATGTTCAAAGCAGGGTCTCTGTCTCAGCTTGGCTGTGCTGTAGGCGCATTCTGTTGTGCTGGGGTGTTCTTCCCACCCCAGTGCAGTAGATGGCAGCAGTGGAGTCAAGGTTTGGGTGTTTTTCCCCAGCGGCCAATCAGGAGGGTTAAGCCTCGCTGTGCATGCTAGAGGAGGGTATTTATGGGGCAGACGCCATGGGTTTTGGATTCGTCTTCTTCGTCCAGTGTGGCACCCACCTTTAGGGTGACCACATCACGGCACCCCGGCGTTATGGCCTACCTGGCCGGGCGTGCGTGCCACGCGGTGTTCCTGGTTCTGGGACCATGTTGGTCTGGAACATTTGAGCAGTGACGGGGACCCAGTGATCGACCGGGTTCCCACCTCTGAGGATCCGAAGCGGTATAGCTGTTCGGTGGGGAGTCCGTCTGAGGAGCGCCAATGAGAGGCTGGCGGTCCAAAAGGATTTCAACAAACCACCGGGATCAAGGTAGCCGGACACTGCAGGATTGATCACCTATCAGTCGGTACCTGGGCAACATTAAGAAGGAGATCAATGCTTAATTCACCTAAGGAGGATTACCTCCATAACTGCAATCAGAGAGAGCCTGTGGCAGAGGTGTCTCCCTGACGTTCATTCAAGGAGGGTCTGTGGTAGAGACTTTTCCTCAAAGGTTCGAGCAATACTGTGGCTGCCAGGTCAGTGAGAGAGGCCTGTCCAGGTACGCTATTCCCACTCAAGCAGGAGTGGCACAGAAAAGTGTTACACTTGGGAGCAGGACTGTTTCCCCATTACTACGCCTGAATCTGCTGTTCTCCTTTCCTTCAACTTTACTTTCCTCACCACAAGTTTATTTGTTTTTACCCGGCTGGGTAATAAAGAGCTATATGCACCATACACCCCTAAGAATTCAGAAGAGCCATGAGGTAAATGTGCCACCCAGAACAACCAGCAGCTCCTCCGGGGGTAGTGCTACACATATACTCCTGATCCCTTTAAACCCGAACACATATGAATTAAACAGGTTCTGTGGCTGATTAAGGTGGTAATTAATCTCACTTGGAGCCTCATCTGCATTAAATTAGCCTCAGAACCTGGGTAATTCATATGTGTCAGGTTAAAGGGGATGAGGTGGCAACCCTAGGGGCAACAGATGCATAAATACAGAGCTTGCAGAGAATAGCCAGCCAGGAATAAAGCTACAGAAGACATCAGAGGGAAATGGTAGACATTTCACACAATGTAGGAGACAAATCTAGGCATTTATAGACCTTGGCCAATAGAGAAACCAGTAGTGGGGGAACAAGAAAAAAGAGACGCCGCTCAAGACAGGAGCTCCCCAGTGGTAGTTACGATCCAAAAACCCTCCACTCCTCTCTCTGCTTTACTGTCAGGGATAGAAGGCATGCCTGTACCAGAAAGGTCATGTGACCTGAGACCTCTGTAGAGTGAGGTAAGCCCGGTATAGATGGTGACAAAAGTATCCACCTTTTCCTATTTCCCATGAAAGGGATCTCTCTTTATACAGCACAATTAATCAATCTCCCAGTATACAGTACAGTACATGGATCTCTTTACAACACAGTACAGTGAGGTCATCTCTCTATATACAATGCATGGTTCTCTATATAACCCCCTATAGCTGGTGGTATTCTGCATTGTTACTGTATTGCTGGGATTTGAAGTCCTCGTTGATGTTTCCTTTTCCACCTCTCCTTAAATACACACATTTTCTGCTAAATCTCAGCATATAAACAAGGAAATATAAAACATCCCAATGGGATATTAAGGTTACTCGCTCCTTGATTTCTACCTCCCTGAACTCCATATTAGATCTCATGGTTACCACTAACTCTCTGCACAACACCCCCAAAGTGGTTCTTTGGCTGCCCCAGCACCAATTAAAGGAAAAACCTTACACACAGCAGGGAACAATGATGAAAATTCAGCCACAGTGGCCCCTGTAGTGGGATAACTATTATGCAGACTGTAACAGAATGGCCCATGACAGACTGAGATATTCCTATGTCTAGGGTCACCTTATGTTCACTAGTGCCATAGGGTGACAAAGAATCATAATTCATATTACATGTGATGGGACATTATTAATACTTCATATTTCTGGACTGAGATATCACAAGGAGTCATGATGACATGACCAGGTCAGCCAGTGAGTCATACCTTTTGTATAATAGGCTATTGAAATATCTGAAGGTGTGGATTGCACCCACTCTCACTGCCATTGTGTGATAAAGCTGTATAGATAACTTATTTAACTAGATGTCTGTGTTATTATTCAAGGTTAATTGAACCCTATTGAAGATGCGGTGCCGACCGGTCTACATGGTTAGCTTACCTGAATGCCTTTTAGAGTGTGATTGAAGCCCCCCATGGTGTGAAGAGGGGTGGAGATTGCATTGTCCTGTGATTAACTGTATTATGCTGTACTGGATATAAGAAGCTGAGAAAATTCTAATAAATTGTCATATCTTTGGAAGCAAGAACGGAGCTCTGTCTCGTCTTATTCTGGGAAAGGATATGGATCGTGTATGCAATATTGTCGGAGTGTGTCAGATCAGCTTGTCGTGGTTGGATGGAAGGTTGTAAGCGGTGGTAACCGTTACATTGGTGGCAGCAGTGGGACGATTCCATCACCAGAAGGATGGCTACAAGGGAACATGACAATGGAGACGGTGTATGAACGGATGAAGCTCTCTTCCCTCATGGACTTACTGGAGAGCCGGGGCAGACTGGCCAGCAACCGTAAGAAAAGGGACATTATCGCAGAACTGGTTGAAATGGATAGAGCTAAAAGGCCCGCCGTAATGGACAGGACACCCGAGGAAGAAAGTTTTGATCGTGCTGTTAACCTAAGACTGGCACATTATGGTCCTAACCCTCCACCGGAGATCAGGGACCGAGTTATTGCGGCTCTGAATGCCACCTTGCTACAGCGAAGAAGTGCTGCAGCAGCTGAAGTCACAGCAGCACCAGCTAAAGGGAGAGGAGAGGTGCAGATACCAGTCTCCATGGAAGAGGAATTCCAAAGAAGGTTACAAGAGATGTGGATACAGCATAGAGGACCAGTATCAGAGGAGGTCCTGTTGGGATGGTCAGATGTGATTCGGTGCCAACTCTGGAAGGAAGCGTTAGCTCGGGAGCAGCAAAACCAAGGAAAGGTCCTGCCCTCCATCTATGCAAGGTACTGGCCGCAGTATGACGTACGAATGCTGTTGTTGGGGAAACAACCGAAGCAGGAGTGGACAGCCGAGTTGAGCAGGCTGATCCGGGCAGAGATGCAGCTGGATGAAAGCTACAGAGCCCTCCAGTGGTATGTAGCCCAAGAGTGCCCGTGGCCAGCAGATGACAGCCCCACAGAAGGCCATGACTATGATGGCCTGGGATTATTGTATTGGAGGATGTCCAGTGATCCAGACTTCGGGGATGATCGGGAGTGGCGCTTGGAGGACATAATGGAGCACAGAGAGGAGAAATTGAATATCTCGGGAGGCCACTGGTCACAGGAAGATTTGGAATTTCTGGCCATTCGGGAATGGGAGCTGGAGGTCGCCTACAGACAGCTGCTAGACTCCGCTCAGCAGCAGGGTGGGGCTCCCATTGCCTGGGACTATGAGGAAAGGTCAGATAACTGTGAAATCATGGCTGATGAATCAGCAGTGGAAAATATGGAGATTGCCTTCCCTAAAGCCAAAGCGGATGGTGTGGAGTTCCAGAGAGCCGGGGCGGTTGGCCCCTCTCTCCAGCAACAAGCTGAGGTGGTAAAGCCTTTACCCCTAGCTGAATCACTGGCAACAGAACAGAGGGTCACGGACCTCTGCTCTCCACTAACAGAAGAGGGGGACACTGTGGTAGTGGATGGAACTGTGGTCTCCACTCACAGCAACCCAGCGGAAGAGCTGGCAACAGAGCAGAGTGTCATAGGCCTCTGCTCCTCACTAACAGAAGAGGGGGTTCCTGCGGTAGTGGATGGGACTTCAGTCTCCACTGGCACAACCCCAGAAAATGGTACAGGACTGGGACAGGAGGATGTCGGCTTTGCTTTGCAAGCACCGGGGGGTTTTCACCAAGCACCAGTGGATGGGACTTCAGTCTCCACTGGTATACCCCAGGAAGGGGGGGCAGTTGGCCCAGACCCCCAACAGCATGATGGACTGAGCCCAGCTACCCTGCCTTCTCCCCAGCGGCAGGCGTGTTCTCTGAGAGAGGCAGAGGTTGGCGGGGTGAGTAATGCTCAGTTTGGAGCCATTTATTTGGGGTACAGTATGGATACCAGCATTGGAGGACGGGAACTACTGACGGACTTCGGAGTCAACCCGTTTGGGGTTACCACCTGTGTCCGTCTCCCACCGAAAGGGGAGAGATGTAACGGAATGGCCCATGACAGACTGAGATATTCCTATGTCTAGGGTCACCTTATGTCCACTAGGGCCATAGGGTGACAAAGAATCATAATTCATATTACATGTGATGGGACATTATTAATACTTCATATTTCTGGACTGAGATATCACAAGGAGTCATGATGACATGACCAGGTCAGCCAGTGAGTCATACCTTTTGTATAATAGGCTATTGAAATATCTGAAGGTGTGGATTGCACCCACTCTCACTGCCATTGTGTGATAAAGCTGTATAGATAACTTATTCAACTAGATGTCTGTGTTATTAATTGAACCCTATTGAAGATGCGGTGCCGACCGGTCTACATGGTTAGCTTACCTGAATGCCTTTTAGAGTGTGATTGAAGCCCCCCATGGTGTGAAGGGGGGTGGAGATTGCATTGTCCTGTGATTAACTGTATTATGCTGTACTGGATATAAGAAGCTGAGAAAATACTAATAAATTGTCATATCTTTGGAAGCAAGAACGGAGCTCTGTCTCGTCTTATTCTGGGAAAGGATATGGATCGTGTATGCAATATTGTCGGAGTGTGTCAGATCAGCTTGTCGTGGTTGGATGGAAGGTTGTAAGCGGTGGTGACCGTTACATTTGGTGGCAGCAGTGGGATTACACAGACGATCGGAAATTCCGAACACCAAGAATGCAGTGACATACAAGATGTACGACGACACTATTAAATGGAAGTTCAATACCAGTCGTGTTAGTAGAAGTTTGGTGAGAGACGACTCGTGCTTTTTAGCCTCATGCTTTTCAGTCCGTTACAGCGTAATGAATGTGCTATCTTCATTACGACTGCTAGTTTTACCTGATTCAGAGCATGCGTGGAATTTTGTGCGTTGGAATTGTCCACACACGATCGTAATTTTCAACCGTGTGTACGCGGCATTACATAACATAACTGAACCAGAACTTGAAGCAGATTTGCAGAATATTTGTGTAGCGCCTGGTTACTTCTAAGAACCGGTGCTAATTTAAATTTAAATTTAAAGGGGGTCAGAGAGTTAGTTAGCTCTGACCAGGCTGATTTGTTTGAACTTGGGTCTCTGTCTCAGCTTGGCAGTGCTGTGGGCTCATTTTGTTGCTTCTGGGGTGCTGATGCCACCCCAGGATGGCAGGTGGCAGCAGTGGAGTCGAGGTTTGGGTGCTTTTGCCCAGCAGCCTATCAAGAGGGGTTTTCCTCGCTGTGCGTGCTGGGGGAGGGTATTTATGGGAAAGACGCCATTGGTCTGGGTCGTCTTCTTCCAGTGTGGCACCCACCTTTAGGGTGACCAAATCACCGCACCCCGGGGAAATGGCCTACCAGACCGGGGTGCGCGTGCCACACGGTGTTCCTGGTTCCGATCCCAAGGGTCTCAAGATCCCAAGCGCTGTTCCTTTGAGAGGAAGCTGTTAGGTGGGGAGTCCACCTGAGGAGAGCCAAGAGAGGCTGGCGATCCAATAGGGTCTCGACAATCCACCGGGGATCAAGGTAACCGGACACTAAAAGGCTGGACGTTGGTCACCTATCAGTCGGTAACCTAACTGCAAACTACCTGAAGGAGATCCAGACACAAACAGCCAGATTCAGGTAGAGCAGAGCATCTTTGCTCTGGAGTAACGCATCTCATTTGCGTTACGCTGCTGAAATTTTAGGAGCAAGTGCTGTTATTCAGGAAGCACTTGCTCCTAAAGTTGCGGCAGCGCATCACAAATGAGCCGGCGGAATTCAAATTGGGCGGGTACGGGGCGTGTAGTATTCTAACTAAGCGCGATCCCGCCGCCAACGTACTGCGCATGCGTCGAGTGTCCAAACATCCCCGTGCGCATGCTCCAAATTCTGTGAATGAACGTCAATGACGTCACATTCCCAATCATGAACTTTTTACGCAAGTGACGTGTTTTTTTTTTTTCCGACGCGATGACGACGCCTATACCTAACATAGGATACTCCAACCCCATGTAGGTATATCTATGCGCCGCGTATCCCGTCCGGAAACGTCGTACCGTCATTGCGTCGCGCCGGAATTCGATCGTGAATTGCCGATTTCCGCTCATTAACATATTTTTGGAGCGTAAATCGGCGGGAATGCCCCCGGCGCCATTTTTAAGTTGAAGTAACGATGCGATGGCGAAACTCAGTTACGCTGCTCGCATTGGAGCTTCAACCCGGCGTTTCTTGTTTTCTGGTTACAGAAAACAGAAACGCCGGCTCAAAGTCACAGTTAGGCTGGCGGATCACTGGATCCGCCAGCCTAACTGTTCCTGAATCTGGCCCAAAGTCTATCAAGGAGGATTATCTCCGCTATTTTAATTCTAAGGGGGGTCTGTGGCGGAGACTTTTTCCCTTAAAGTTCCGAGTGCTACTCTGGATGCCAGGTCAGTGAGTGCTACAAAGTGTTGTTGGAAGCAGGACTGTTTCCTTATTGTTACGTCTGAGTCTGCTGTTTCTTCTCCTACTACATCTTTACTCTTAACCACAAGTTTTATTGTTTTTACCCGGCTGGGTAATAAAGAGCACAGAAAAAGACACCTGTTGTGGACATTCCATTACTGCTGCTTTCACCATACACCCTTATACGGCGGAAGAGCCACCAGGTAACATGCCACCCAAAACAAACCAGCAGCTTCTTCAGGGGTAGTGCTACATTTGCAAAGAAAGTTAATCTGAAGTCATGCAATGCAGACTTACTGCAATTGTGCAACAAACTTGTAAAGCTTTGTGAGTCTAGCAATAGCTTAGCAAGTCATTTTCAAACTTGCAGCATAATTACTTGCTATCTGGGACAATTTTAACAAAAAAGAAAATTGGACTTTTAAGGCAGTATTATTATTATTATCAGCTTACAACCTCTTGGATATAAAACAACATAGAAGAACACATTTACTTCATATAGACATCAAACATATTAAAATTATTTGCCCCAATTAAGGTTGGCTGAGCTCCCCGGCACTTGCTGGTGAATAATAGTATAGATGGTGTCATCCAATCAGGGAGATACTGCAACCTAACATCCCTAGTCACATTTCCCTAACACCCCTAGTCCCTAACTCAGGCTTGTGGCTGTTCCAGCGCACCTGCACAGGAAAGAATCCATCTTTGGCAGAGTCCATAGTTGGTGTCTTCAGGAAGGACTGCAAGCCCCGGAAATCCTCCTAGGCAGAGGGGAACTCCAACCTTGGCATATCACTGGCAATCCAGACTCTGGCAATAGCAGAGAATGGGTCTGACCAAAGGAACTGGCCGGAAATGAACCAACAGGACAGTAACCACTTTTCCTTCCTCCTTCCTCCCCCCTCTCTCTCAGGTCTGAACCTCCATCCCTTTTATAGCACACAGGACCAGGGGGGTCGGGCCCAGAAAAACCCACCAAAAAAACCCTGGGAAACACAATTACCTCCCAATTTCCTGGCTGAGGCAGCGTTAACCACTACCTGCCTACATGCTGGTCAGTGTGGCTACATGTTATATTGATGGATCATGAGTAGAGCGGACACTTGGATGTTCGGGTTTGACGGGTTCGGCCAAACTTCGGAAAAAAGTCTGGGTTCCGGATCCAAACTTGACCCGAACTTGACCCCGAACCCCATTGAAGTCAATGGGGACCCACATTTTTTACTACTAAAATGTCTCTAAAAAAAGTAATGGAAAGGAATAGAGGGCTGCAAATGGCAGCAAAATGTTGGTAAGAGCATGGCAAGTACTGGCATGGCAAGTACTGCAAACAAATGTGGATAGGGAAATAACTTAAAATAACATAAAATACATACAAATAAAAAAAAAAAAATCTTGACCTAGGAGGACGAGGTCCTTATGGAGTAGGAGGTTGAGGTGGCGGTGGATGTGGCTGTGTAGGTGGAAGCGGCGGTGGAGAAGGACGAGGTAGCCAAAACAGGTTTTTGTTTTTAATTTATTTATTTTTTAAATTAGGGTACACTCCAAAAGAGTGAGAAAGATCAGAAATACAAGAATGACTGGGTAAGGCCGGTATACGTGTCTATTCTGCACAAGGTACGGACAAGTCCTGTGGGATCCATGTGTAGCGCCCCCTACTTTCGCTATGGGCGCTATGCTAAAGTTAGTGGGTGAATGGGAGAGTTATTTTGCTCCCATTCATGATTGTGTTAAATTATAGGCTGCTGTCATTCCAGAACTGTCCTGTGAGTCAGTCCGCGCTCCAGGGGTGCAGTTCTCACCCCTGGGTGGCATGTGGCGCTAGAATTGTTCTGGCAGAGCCACTTTTCCTCAGCAGCCAATTAGTGGAGTTTTTCCCTCGCGGGGCATGCTGGGGGAGGGTATATCTGGGGCAGACGCCATTTTCCTTGGTTCTTCGCGGGCTCCGGGTTCCAAGTGCGGCACCCACCTTTGGGGTGTGCTCATCCAACGGGCCCCGGCAGGATGGCCTGCCAGGCCGGGGCCACATGCTACGCGGAGTTCCATTCGGATGCTAAAAGGCGCCCCAGTGACTTACTGGGTCCCCAGCTACACTAAAAAGATCCCAGGCTGTATGCCGTTCTGTGGGGAATCGGCTTGAGGAGAACCTGGAGGCGGGTGATCCAAGGGGGCTTGAACGATCCATGAGGGATCTGGTGACCGGGAGATTGACAGGTACACTTCAAACAGTCAACCGGTGACCCTGATTGAATTTACTGGGAGGATTCGCTCAAGAATCCATTTAGCTCATCCAAGTACTAGGCCTGAGGCAGAGGCCCGAGCCTGTGGCAGGCAGAGGTCTGTTCCTCCCATCAACCTAAGTGACACTCGTGGCAGGAGTCTGTCCGGAGGCGCTTCGCCCACTCTGGCTGGAGTGGCGACAAACTGTGCTATTGTTGAAAGCAGGCTTGCTTTCCCTAACTATCCTGGGCCTGCAAATGTTCTTCTTCTGCTTCATCAACTTTTCCTATCCTACTTCATGTTGATGTTGGCCGTGTTGGGCCTTGGAAATAAAGCATTCAAAAAATCCATTGCTGACTGGACATTCGCTCACTACCTGTACTCACTACCATCACCCCTAGAGAAGCCACCGAGGGTAACTATATATGCCGATCCCAAAAACAACCAGCGGCTCCTGAATGGGGTAGTGCTACACATGCCTGGTTCATTTTAATGAACGTGGCCTTGTCCACATTGGCTCTGGACAGCTGCGCTTGTCTGTGATAACGCCCCCTGCCGTGCTAAATACATGTTCAGATAATACACTGGCTGCAGGGCAGGCCAGCACCTCCAAGGCGTAAAGGGTAAGCTCAGGCCAAGTGCTAAATTTGGAGACCCAGAAGTTTAAGGGGGCAGACCCGTCATTCAGTACGTGTAGGCGTGTGCACACATACTGCTCCACCATGTTGGTGAAATGCTGCCTCCTGCTAAAATGTTCCATATCAGCTGGTGGTGCTGTTTGTTGTGACGTGCTGACAAAGCTTTTCCACATTTCGGTCTGAGGTGTTGGCGGTGCCCCGGCTGCGTTGGTGACCTCTTCCTCCTCCTCTGCCTTCGCCTTGTGCTTCCACTGTGCCCCAGCTGTCAGGTGGGAATTCCACCAGCAGCGCGTCTACCAGCGTGCTCGCACATCTTGCCATTACGCTCCAGTGAGAGAATTAAGGACGGTACATTGTCCTTGTAATGGGAATCCAGCAGCGTGGCCACCCAGTAATCAGCACCTGTTAAAATGTGACACTGCAGCATGTAATGGCTCATGTGTGCCAGTCTGCCCAGAGGCAATGATATGGGGGAATCACTGCAATTATCTCAGTGTAACATATGCAGTGCTGCTGTAATTAGATTTTAGAAGCAGGACAGACTCCTATATATTTCTCTCCCTACAAGCACAAGCAGGAAACTTCCCTTAAAGTATCTTGCAGAGTATCTCACAGTAACATATGCAGTGCTGGTGTAATTAGATTTTAGAAGCAGGACAGACTCTTATATATTTCTCTCCCTACAAGCACAAACAGGAACCTTCCCCTAAAGTATCTTGCAGAGTATCTCACAGTAACATATGCAGTGCTGGTGTCATTTATATTTTAGAAGCAGGACAGACTCCTATATATTTCTCTCCCTACAAGCACACACAGGAACCTTCCCCTAAAGTATCTTGCAGATTATCTCACAGTAACATATGCAGTGCTGGTGTAATTAGATTTTAGAAGCAGGACAGACTCCTATATATTTCTCTCCCTACAAGCACAAGCAGGAACCTTCCCCTAAAGTATCTTGCAGAGTATCTCACAGTAACATATGCAGTGCGGGTGTAATTAGATTTTAGAAGCAGGACAGACTCCTATATATTTCTCTCCCTTCAAGCACAAGCAGGAACCTTTCCCTAAAGTAACTATCTAATGCTATGTAGATCGCTGAGTAATGTGATTTCTGAAGCAGGACAGTCTGACTCCTATCTAATTCTCTCCCTCAGAAGAGCAGCAGCAGCCTTTCCCTACCCTAACTAAAGCAGAGTGACGATCTGCGCTATGTGCCTCTAGCTTATATAGAGGCTGGGTCACATGGTGGGTCACATGCTGCACTGGCCAATCACAGCCATGCCATTAGTAGGCATGGCTGTGATGGCTTCTAGGTCACACAAGTAAAACAAATAGTGATTGGCTGCCCTGCAGCACGCCATTACATTGCCGAACACCGAACCCGAACTTACAGTAAATTGTTCGGGTTTGGGTCTGGGTACAAAAAATCCAAAAGTCCGGTACGAACCCGAACTTTACAGTTCGGGTTCGCTCAACCCTAATCATGAGTAAGGTGTGAAAGTGTGGAAGACAAAAGGCAATAGGTCAGAACTTGGATTTTATAGCTGAGATTGTAATTAGTACAATTTAGAGCAGTGGCCTGACAGTGCAATCATAGTTTTAGCACCAATGTCTTTGGTAAAGCCAATAACATATAACCGATGGGGCCTTTCATCTTGTCTTCCAAAGTAAATACTCCCTGACCACCAACGTAACAGGGAATCCCATACATTGACAATCAAGCAAAGGTGTGCTATACTGTATAAACTGTAAGGGAACAATTTACTGCTGATCACCAACTTAAGGGGGAATGTCACCATTGAATACCATTGTAAGAGCACCACATTGACCTCCAATGTAAGGGGTGCTTCACTGACCACCAATTTAATTGGGCACTTCACCACTGATATAAGGGAACATTATACCAGTGGTCACTAATGTAAAGAGACACTACAAATTTCACTGTCTGCATTTAGTTTTTAGCTAATATTATTCATTTTATTATGCTGAAAATACATTTGTCATATAGGGCAGGGGAGTGTTAAAAAATGATCCAGTTTGGGTCTCAAACACTGTATGTTAGGAATGTCTCATTATTATTTTTTTTACTAGTGCATGTTCAGCTTACTGATCTCTCTAATGTACACATTATTGCAAGTTTTTTTTTTTTTTTTTGTGCCTGGAGTCGGCCATTAAAATAAGACTATGCTCACTTTAAAGGAGTTCACAAGGAAAAAACAACTCTTTTTATAAATAATCAAAGTGAAAAGTACTTTATCTGTGTTGCCTTTTTGTTGTTAGATACACCATGGCCTGTAGCAGAAAATGAAGTCTATGTCAGATAATATCCAGCTTCAGTGCAATCCAGAGAACAGAATGTTTTTCTAAGCTTGCAAAAAAACTCAAACACTAAAAAGAAACCGCAAATACACCTAACCTGACAATACTTAAGTTTTCTGGTGAATGTATCCTTTATTGCAATTTTCCTTTAACCACACTAAGCAGCACAATCTAATTGCTGGGGCCAGTTTGACCAGAGACCTGAGAAAGAGATCACTGACTGTCACATCCTGACTATGTTAAGATATACTGTATAGGCATCTGTTCAATAAGCATTTGTTTTATTAAACCAGACCTAGCACACAGCATTGTGTGAGAAATGCTTTCTGTTTGGTTGTGCTTTATAATCTGGTATGTGACAGTAAATTGCAATCAACTATTAAAATTATCAGCTTGAGGCATAAATGAGAAAAGTAGAACAATGTGTAGTTATATTGACAAAGATCCCAAGATTTGTGTTAGTTGTTCTACTTATTTCATATAATTGCTGCACCCACATAGAATTTATCGCTGTGCTCACCCACTCACATTTTACCAACAAAGCTAAATTCATAATCTCTTAGGTTATTCCTTTCTAATGGAAAACTTTGTACATTCTAGTCATGACCAAAGAATAAGATAAAGATAAAAATGTCTCACTTGGATGTTTATCTTATCTTTAGTAACTAAAATGAACCTGTCATGATAAAATATAATCTTATGGTGCATGCAAGTACCTTTGTTAGTCTCCAAAGCAATCCTTGTGTTTCTGTGGAGTTCCTTGAAAGTGTTCGACAGTTAAATACCATAGAGGTAGTTTAGTGCCGAATTGGCCAGAAGTCGAGGTCCTGTGTTTGTCCTTAGTCTAGGGTCCAAAATGATCCGCAGAGGATACATACAGGATGTATTTTGAGGAATGATATAGTTATTTTTAGGCACCACAAAAGTTCACTTCAAGGTCAACTTTGCCTTGTTCATTTTTTATCATCATTATTATTATTATTATTATTATTTGACATCTACATGTGCCTTTATATACTTCTGAAGAATGATATGATCACACTAGCATGTAGGCAGGTTGAAACCTGTATAGTTTAGTGATCCAGCAGCTGGTGCAAGCTGGGGAAGGGGTTAAAGTTTTCTAGCTCAGTTCCCAGGCTTTGGTCTTAGTCAGGCCACTTGTGCTATAAAAAGGGGGGCGGCTGGGGTCCAAGGGTTCCTAGTTGCAGGTTCTGGTGGGTCTAGTGAGTTCCAACATCACCTGTGAGTGCAATTGTTTGGCGCTGCTGAAGGAACCAGGATTTTTTTAAGACATCCAAGTATGGACAATGCCATAATGGACTCTTGCCTCATGGATGTATGCCTGGGCCACTACACTAGTCAGGATTAGGCAGAGGCGGCTCTAGACTTTGTGAGGCCTTAGGCAAAACTTAGACATGGGGCCCCATTCACATTCATAATGGGAAAAATTATATAGAAATTATAAAAATTGCAGCCACTGTGCCCATTAATTGCAGCCTCCCTGTGCCCATCAATTGCAGCCTCACTATGCTATCAATTGCAGCCTCACTGTGCCATCAATTGCAGCCTCACTGTGCCATCAATTGCAGCCACAGTGCCCATCAAACGCAGCCACAGTGCCCACCAAACACAGCCACAGTGCCCATCAAACACAGCTACTGTTCCCATCAAATGCAGCTACTGTGCCCATCAAATGCAGCTACTGTGCCCATCAAATTCTGTCACTGTGCCCATCAAATACTGCCACTGTGCCCAAACGCAGCCAAGTAAGGAGAAGGGCACAATGATGATCCCATTTAGTGGCAGCAGGTGCTTAAAATTTGCAGCTACTGTTCCCATTAAATGCAGCTACTGTGCCCATCAAATGCTGTCACTGCGCCCATCAAATGCTGCCACTGTGCCCAAACGCAGCCAAGTAAGGAGAAGGGCACAATGATGATCCCATTTAGTGGCAGCAGGTGCTTAAAATTTGCAGCTACTGTTCCCTTTAAATGCAGCCACTGTGCCCAAAAGCAGCCACTGTGCCCATCAAACGCTGCCACTGTGCCCATCAAACGCTGCCACTGTGCCCCATAAAATGCACTGTATCTATCAAATGCCGCCACAGTACCCCATCAAATCCCGCCACTGTGCCCCATCAAATGCTGTCACTGTGCCCCATCAAATGCTGTCACTGTGCCCCATCAAATGCTGTCACTGTGCCCCATCAAATGCTGTCACTGTGCCCAAACACAGCCAAGTAAGGAGAAGGGCACAATGATGATCCCATCCAGTGGCGGCTGGTGCTCAAAATATTTGGGGGGGTGCCAACAAACTGAAAAAATAACAATTGCAGCCTCACTGTGCCCATCAATTGCACTGTATCTATTAAATGCCACCACAGTGCCCCATCAAATGCTGTCACTTTGCCCCATCAAATGCTGTCACTGTGCCCCATCAAATGGTGTCACTGTGCCCAAACGCAGTCAAGTAAGAAGAAGGGCACAATGATGATCCCATCTAGTGGCGGCTGGTGCTCAAAATTTTTGTGGGGGTGCCAACACATTAATTGCAGCCTCACTTTGCCCATCAAACGCAGCCACTGTGCCCATCAATTGCAGCCACTGTGCCTATAAAACGCTGCCACTGTGCCCATCAAACGCTGCCACTGTGCCCATCAAACACTGCCACTGTGCCCCATCAAATGCACAGTATCTATCAAATGCCGCCACAGTGCCCCATCAAATCCCGCCACTGTGCCTATCAAACGCAGCCACTGTGCCCCAACAAATTATGTCACCGTGCCCCATCAAATGCTGTCACTGTGCCCCATCAAATGCTGTCACTGTTCCCCTATCAAATGCTGTCACTGTGCCCCATCAAATTACGCCACTGTGCGGCATCAAATTACGCCACTGTGCGCCATCAAATTACACCACTGTGCCCCATCAAATTACACCACTGTGCCCCATCAAATTACACCACTGTGCCCCATCAAATGCTGCCACTGTGCCCCATCAAATTACGCCACTGTGCGCCATCAAATTACACCACTGTGCGCCATCAGATTACACCACTGTGCCCCATCAAATGCTGTCACTGTGCCCCATCAAATGCTGTCACTGTGCCCCATCAAATTACACCACTGTGCCCCATCAAATTACACCACTGTGCCCCATCAAATTACACCACTGTGCCCCATTAAATTACGCCACTGTGCGCCATCAAATTACGCCACTGTGCGCCATCAAATTACACCACTGTGCACCATCAAATTACACCACTGTGCTCCGTCAAATTACACCACTGTGCCCCATCAAATGCTGTCACTGTGCCCCATCAAATTACGCCACTGTGCGCCATCAAATTACGCCACTGTACCACATCAAATGCTGTCACTGTGCCCCATCAAATGCTGCCAGTGTGCCCCATCAAATGCTGCCAGTGTGCCCATCAAATGCAGCCTCACTGTGCCCATAAAATACTGCCACTGTGCCACATCAAATGCCCCCACTGTGACAGGGTACAGACGATGATGAGACAGACCAACAGACAGAGATTGGGTACAGTTCAGACAGGCAGCATGTACCTAGGACGGAAGGGATGGAGTGTAATGGAAGCTAATGAAAAGTGTTTGCAGAAAGGAAGAGTCACCTATAATACTGAGCTTTTGCTGACTCGCACATTGTGGATGTTACAGGAAATGGATAAAGATATAGCCTCAGCCATAGGCCCATTAGTAAAAACCTACTAAGGTTCATAGAGAACCAACCTTCAGTATGGTGGAACTATTCTAATTTTATTGATCCAGGAAAAGGCAAACCAAAACCTCAGTAAAGCAGATGACAAGTTATTTTTACAATGTGAGAAAATAAAAGTGTCTTGTCAATGATACATGATAACATGAACGAATAGGTCAAAATTTTGAAATTATTAATTTGAGAAAAGAACCACTTTGCCATGAATGAAGAAATTCCTGAAAGAATTCAAAATATGACCTTAAGCCCATGCAGCAATAGTCTTGGGAGTGCATTGTAGTAGTTTCCATATATATAGTTAGAGGTACTACCTGCTCCTGCTCCTCACCTCGGTGACCTGGTCCCCTACTAAAGGCAGCAGGGGAAGCAACATGTGATGTTCTATCCCTCTCTCTCTCTCTCTCTCTCTCTCTCTCTCTCTCTCTGTGCCCTGCACCTGCAATGCAATCTGGGAGTTGTAGTTTCTGCAGAGCACAGGCACCAGAAGGCCAAGTTGAAGTCTGTGTGCCTGTGCTCTATGGGAGAACTACAACTCCCGCCATGCACTGGGGCCACCGTCGCCGACTTTAGGGGAAAGGCTAGAGGACTGCGCTGTGGCAGTGGAGCCTGCTATTGGACACAAGCAGCCTCAGCAATGCCCACCAGCCACCATGATCGAAGGTAGTGTTGTCCCTCGTCCGCCGCCGTGGACCACGGTGGCTCAGCTCTGTCTGCGGCTGTGTGCAGCGCGCCTGCTGCTTGCGAGTTTCCACACAACACACACGACACTAACGTTAAAGGCAATTTAGGCAATTGCGAGGCCCTTTCTTTGGGCGAGGCCTAAGGCAATCGCCTAATTTGCCTAATTAGAGAGCCGCCTCTGGGATTAGGGAACGCACGTTTTTTATATTGAACTGTTATGCTTATGTATCGCCCTGCTCCTGTTGAGTAGGCGCTATTTTGTAAATTTCGTTAACTGAGCAGTAGATTAGCTCAGAATTTCATGCCAAAATATGTGTCTCTGTTCCAGCTCGGCTGTGTTGCGCATCTTCCACCTGACTGTGGGTTTTGCTCTCACCGGAGGTCAAGGTTGGAATTGCAATGGGCTGGGTGCATTGGGTGCCTCTTGCCCAGGAACAGCTCAGTGGCGTGAGACCTCATTTAGACTACTGTGTCCAGTTCTGGAGACATCGCTTACAAAAAGATATTGATAAGACAAAACGAGTCTAGAGATGGGTAACAAAAAATGGTGAAAGGTCTGGGGGATAAAACATATTGAGAGCTACTTCAGGAACTTAATATGTATAGTCTGGGGGAAAGAAGGGAAAGGGACATTGAATCCTTTAAATACATCAAGGGGGTGAATAAGGTTCAGGAGGGCAGTTTTTTCAATATGGAACCAAAATCAAGAACACAGGGAAATTACCTCAAACTAACTGGAGGACAGTTCGAAACGAATCTTGGAAAAAGTATTATTTTCCTTAAAGGGTAGTTGATGCTTGCATAGCACCCTCTAGTGTGCTACTAGATTAGTGTAGGCAAATGTATATGACTTAAGTTATAGTGAGTCTGAATCTGGGTCGAGTTATTGCAGGTCAGGCTGGATGACTCACAGATGCAGAGTGGCTGGTCAGCCCTTAATATGGGTAGAAAATAGTGTGCTGAGGTAGCTGTCAGTGGCATAGGATAGGTTCCCATCGGTCTGGGGGGGGGGGGGCTTTGCCTCCAGATTGGGCTTGAGCTAGCTTAGGAAGATCCATTCAGTATTACGGTTTAAACAGGATTCTTGCCTGAGAGCAGTGAGAGCAAGGAGGACAGAGCGAGTACATCAGCACACCCAGGGATTCACAAGGGTTTTATCCCTTGCCCTGGGAGATCATTTGGATTTTTCTACCCCCCCCCCCCCAACCCCTATCCTGGAAACCTAAGGCACCAGCCTAAATAGCTTTGTGCTGGCACTGGCCCTGCTTATGTTTGCATTCGCTAGCCCTGAGTGACGTGGGAGTGGGGTTCAAAATGGACTTTTTAAAGTGCTCACCGCCTCCTCTTACTGAAAAGCAGCATACACTTTGCTGGGCATTGCCTGATGTGTCCCATCAGCAACTTTTGGAGTACTCTAAATTCCTAGGGTCTTTGCAATATAGATGGGCCCACTTAAATAGTGGACCTTGCATCCAATCAGATTAATATTTTCAGATTCAGTCTGTCATTTTTCAGTTTAGTTTGATTTTGTCTAGTGGGAAGGAAATGTGCATGTTCTTAGCTCAGCTGCAGCCTCTCTAACAGATAACATAAAAATAAAGTATTAAGAATTAATGAGAGATGTGTCAGATATACCTAGAAGAAATCTGATTCAATTTCACCTATTATCTCAGGAGGAATGTATTACTTATTATAGTAGTATATCACTAGCTGAATTGACAGCTGCTAATAGACGATTATTCTCCAGAAAGTTGAATGGGATCAATTGTTCTTCCTTCCAGCTCAGCCACTTTACTTCAGATGGAAATGCTTTTTAAATTAGAGGGGTGCTGTCAGCACTCCCATTGTAAGCCAAGATGTACAACTTCCATACAATTTCCACTTTGTATTTACAAGATTTCTACTAAGTGCCTGGTATGCTCTCCCTATTCTATTTTACATTTATTTTACATTACAAAAAATGTAGCAGGAGTATTTAGATTTGATGGTTGCTGCTGAGGACATCTTTCTGGTGATAAGAGCCCAAGAGACCCAAGAAACCAATACGTTTCTGGAGCACTATGTATCCACCAAAGTCAGAATCAACCTAAAACCATATCTCCTAACTGTCCCTGATTTCGAGGGACTGTCCCTGATTTGAAGCAATGTCCCTCTGTCCCTCATTCCTACTCATTTGTCCCTCATCTAGGTCTGATCTCTATATAGATAAATAAAAAGTGCATTTTATATACATCAAAAAGTGTTTCCCAGCACTAAACCTTTCATCTGATTTCTAAATTGCTGCATTTATAAATTCCAAAAGCCAATATAAAGGAATAGTAGTGGTAAAAATAGCATTTGTGGGTTAAATCATATTTTTTGTACAATTCTCCTTTAAGGGGGTGTGACAGGGGGATGTCCTATGCCTACATACTTTTGCTGATAGGTGTCCCGCATTCCCATCTCAGAAAGTTGGGAGGTATGTAAAACTGAATTCTAGGCAGATAGAACAAAAGGCACAAATACAGCAATCAGGTTACCCAGTGCATAATCTTCTTTTTTGCTCCAGTCTGCCCCATTCACCTCTAATGTTTCTTTAGTAGTTGCTTCTAACTTCCTGTTGAAGCAACTAGTCATGCCTGCATATTTGCTGGTCGACAATTTGTTTTCATACTTCTTGAAATCACATAGCACTGATGTCAAGGCTGCTAAAGTAACTGAGCCAATGGATTGATTTACTAAAGGAAAATATGCTGTTCACATTGCAAAGGAAAGCGCACAGGAATTTTCCCCAGAGCTCATCTCCGCCGGAAAAAAATATTAAAAGCCAGCAGCTACAAATACTGCAGCTGCTGACTTTTAATATTAGGGCACTTACCTGTCCTGGAGTCCAGTGAGATCGGCAGCAGAGGACGAGCTATCGCTTGTCATTCTGCTGCCCCCACTGCCAACCTCGGTGAGGGAATCAGGAAGTGAAGCACTCCGGCTTCACTGCTCGATTCCCTATGGCACATGTGCAAGTCGCGTAGCGCCATCCTCACTGGTCCCCGTTGTGTTCTGGGAGCCGAGTGTTTCCCAGAACACAGCGGGCGGGCGGGAAGTGACGTACTCCCCGCAGAGTCCCCACAGAGAGGACTCCCAGAAGTGGGTGCAAATACCTGTCTTTGACAGGTATCTGCACCCCCTCCCCCTGAAAGGTGTCAAATGTGACACCGGAGGGGGGAGGGTTCCGATGAGCGGAAGTTCCACTATAGGGTGGAGCTCCACTTTAATAAATGTGTTTAAATTTCACTTTGCAAAGAATACCCAATCATGTGCAAAGAAAATAAATAAAACTGCACTTTTGTTTGCACGATTGGCTAATTGAAGTCAGCAGAGCTTTACCGAGCTCTGGGGAAAATTTCCTTGCAAAGTGCAACTTTCTACAGTACTGATTGATTAGTTAGAAAAGTAAAATATCGCTTAGCACTGCGTGCTATGTGATCTATCTGCAGATGCTTGTAAACATCGAGGGCACTTGCAGATAGACCATACAGACCGGCAGCACGAATCTGTCTTTTATATATGTGAATAAACATTCAGCACTGTCAGGGCAGCACTGTTTGTTCATTCATAATAGTGTAAGAATAGTCAGCTTAGAGACAGGTTAGAGGGCTCAGTGCTCGCAGTAACTTCCCCAACAGCAATGGCCATAAATTGAACTTTAGACTGGTGTGGAAATACAGCCATCAATAACATAAATAAAGAGACAATTTTACTCTACAATGCGGCTTCCGATCAGAATGGTGGATTACATAAAAGTTTTAAAAATATTTGTGAGAGCTCTTCAATAAAGTCCTCCATATCAAGGAAGTTGGCAACCACTGCTTTAGATAGCTACAATTCGAGTTTGCACAATTGCAGCTAACAAAAAAAAATTTGACCAGTTCTAACTTTTATTTAATCGACCTTAATATTTTACCCAAAGTCTTCAGTTTAATTTTCACGAAACACACAGACAATTTTTTTTCTGTAAAGGTTTATGAAGAGAAGGAGATAAAGAACATAATGAAAATGTATATTACAAAACCTTCTAGATGTTATGTATTCTGTTCACGTCGGCATTCAGTCCCAAACAGCATTGTTATCTCTCCTGAAAATGTAATTTTGCCAGAGTAGTTGCAAGAAAAATTGAAAATTATTTATTTGTGATAAAAAAACTGATACTGAACATATTTTTGCATTTGGAGTTAATATAAGGCATCGCTAGCTAAAGCTTCTATTTTGGTTTTATAAGAGAAAACATATTGCAGTTCCATTGTTGCTGTAAACTCTAGAAGGAATTGTACAAGTGTTACAATAAATTCCAATGCCTCGGCTTTGGCAGTGCTTGTGTTTTAGATGGCAGATCTCACACATTGATTCTATTGATGTCATGTATTCTCCAAGCACAGCTCAGTAACTAGATTTTTGTCATTTGATCAAACGTTTTATCATGTAGAGTTTTGGAGCTGCTAAAGTGTATAAATAGTTTTTTGTAATAAATAATAATAATAATATTTATATATATATATATATATATATATATATATATGTAAAGGAGGTACACTGCGCTAACACAAAAAACAATGGCGCAGCAGCTCTAAATGTGAGACCACACATATAGTAAACCAAAATAATAATAAAAAAATTAAAAAAGGAGCTGCGCAAATAAAGTGAATAATCAAGTGAAAAAAATGATTAACTATACATGTGATAATAGATCAATAAGTGAATAATCAAAATCAACCACATACAGATCAAAAATCAATCGATCAATATATGATGATAAAATAAATCAAAAATTAAAAAATTATTAAAGAAAGTCCAACAAGTCAATATTGATTTGTTGAACTTTTTCTTTAATAATTTTTGAATTTTTGATTAATTTTATCGTCACATATTGATCGATTGATTTTTGATCTGTATGTGGTTGATTTTGATTATTCACTTATTGATCTAATATCACATGTATAGTTAATCAATTTTTTCATTTGATTATTTACTTTGTTTGCGCAGCTCCTTTATTATATATTTATACTGTATGTATATACTGTATATATTGTGATAGTATGCGAGGTGAGGTAATAGATAATCAACATATTTCACCTTGCATGCATTCTGTTGCGAGAGTCTGAAGCGGAATCTGGCCCGGGTCTTTCGAGTCTTTTGAGTCCATCATGCTCAGGTAGACTTTAAATGAGCAGGAAGAGAGTACAGGATAGCTCTGGCCTGAAACTCAGAGGAACCTGATAGAGAACTGTGTTTGGTCTTAAAAATAAAGTTTGCTTTGCATTGTTTTGTGAGTGTCGGGGACCAGCCCCATAACGTATAGGGCGGAGACTACTGTAAAGTTTAGCGCCGGAGGGCACAAATTTTGTTTTACTATTTATTATTTGTTTTCACTATTTTGCAAACCTCTGCTAAATAAACCTGGCCACCCACCAGATTTTAAAGAACTTGCCTGTACATTGACCTTTTTTTTAAGAAAAGGTTATCCCCATGAGCTAATCTCCCACACGTGGTGGACTCAGTGGACAGTTTCTAAAAATGAATGAAATATTAAAGGCCCTGCTACAGGTAAAAGCAGCTCAGCGGAAACCATCCTCCAAGTCACAGAGGCCGCTGCAGCACATAAGCGGCTCAGCAGGAGATGAATTGGCAGAGGCTCTGAAGGAATCCATAAAGGGATTTGCACCTCCTGTGCCAGTGGAACCAAAGTTGGTACGTGCCTCATACCACCTACAGAAGATGACACCAGCTGATGATGTCAAGGCATACCTTGCGACCTTTGGGAGAGTCGCTGTTCATGAAGGATGGTCAAAAGAACAGTGGGTGGGTTTTTTGTGCCATTTTTGACAGGAGAACCTTAAGAGGCCTACTTAGATCTGGAGCCGGATAAAGCCCAGGACTATGAGATTTTGAAGACAGAGATACTTGCACGCTTGGGTGTCACCATGGCAGTTCAGGCCCAGCACGTGCATCAGTAGACCTACTCTAGCGACAAGCCACCCTGTTCTCAAATGTTCGACCTGGTCCACCTCACCAGGAAGTAGGTTGCAACCAGAGACCTTGACAGGTCCTCAGATCATAGAGCGTGTAGTAATGGACCTGTACCTGCGTGCACTCCCTACTGCTCTGAGGATTAGATGCACTATATGCTTGGGTCGATTGCTCAGTTACAGGGGCTTGAGCAGAGGGGGAGGATATGTGAAAGTATGCAAGGTGAGGTAATAGATAATCTATATATTTCATCTTGCATGCGTTTTGTTGCGAGAGACTGAAGCGGCCCAGGTTTTTCCAGCCTCTGTGGTAGGCTTGGTTCTGGCCCAGATATTGTGGTCCACTTGAATCCACGCTCAGGTGGACTTTAAATGAGCAGGAAGAGAGCACAGGCCTGAAACTCAGAATGAAACCTGAGAGAGAGCTATGTTTAGACTTAAAAGAAAGTTTGCTTTGCCACATGTTTTGTGGGTATCAGGGATCAGCCCCACACCGTATAGAGGGGAGACTACTGTATAGTTTAGCGCCAGACAGTAAAGATTTGTTTTACTGTGTTTTTGTTTGTTTTCCTTATTTTGCAAACCTCTGCTAAATAAACCTGGCAAAAAAGGTGCGCGCCGTGTGACAGACATCCAACACACGGCAATTGCACGGAAACGCGTCGCATCCTTGAGGTACTGCGTGATGACGTCATCCCCCCTCGCCAAGCCACAATAGCTTCTCAGCGTGCGTTCCAGAGTGCGTTCCAGCTCCTCTCGCTGATACACTCGCATACAAACGCCGGCACGCTTTCGGATTCAGCGTTGCTGGTGCTATCTTCCCTGCACAGCAGACATCAGCTGGATGATCTCCCTGGGACGCTATTTATCCTCGGCTGGTTTGACGATCCATGCAGACCCTCACTTCACCATATGCCTGTGAACTTCAAATTACCATGTGAGTGCTTTTGTGTTATTCTATCATTAAAGTTCAGCAGTTTTACTTATTGGCGCCTGTTCTTTTGTTTTGTTTACATGTCCTTGGAGCATTGCTTCGGCTCCCCACACAAGGCTGCCTTATATCCAAAAAACTGTGACTCACCTCCAAGCCTGTTACAGCTTGTAGGACTTTTTGCACTGAGGACAGTCTAAATTACAGTAGGTTCTTGTTTGCGCCAGTATTGTGTATCTTTAAATAAACCTGGCAACCCACCAAATTTTAAAGAACTTGCCTGTACACTGACCTTTTTTTCCAAAAAAGGTGAGCCCCATGAGCTCATCTCACACAAAATATATATATATATATATATTTGGTATCTCACAAAAGTCAGTAACTTACATTTTAGTCAATATTTTATATCTTTTCATGGGACAACTATGAAGAAATGACACTTTGCTACAATGTAATAGTAGTGAGTGTACAGCTTGTATAACAGTGTAAATATTCTGTCCCCTCAAAATAACTCAACACACAGCGATTAATGTCTAAACCACAGGCAACAAAAGCAAATGAACCCTTAAGTGAAAATATCCAAATTGGGCCCAAAGTGTCTATTTTGTGTGGCCATCATTATTTTCCAGCACTGCCTTAACCCTCTTGGGAATGGAGTTTACCAGAGCATCACAGGTTCCACTGGTGTCCTCTTCCACTCCTCCTAGACGACATCACAGAGCTGGTGGATGCTGGAGACCTTACACTCCTCCACCTTCCATTTGAGGATGCTCTACAGATGCTCAATAGAGTTTAGGTCTGGAGACATGCTTGGCCAGTTCATCACCTTTACCCTCAGCTTCTTTAGCAAGGCAGTGGTCGTCTTGGAGGTGTGTTTGTGGTCGTTATAGCCCAGTCTCTGAAGGGAGGGGATCATGCTCCATCCTGCTAGCGCACCGCTCCAGTGTGAAAGCCCTCAGGGGTTTCAGGTCAGTTTGCAGGCACTATTTTTAGCGCAATAGTGCCTGCAAAACGACCCAGTGTGAAAGGGGTCTATGTCTCTACACGCTTTGCACATCTAGAGAGTGACATTTTTGCCCATTCTTCTGTGCAAAATAGCTCAAGCTCTGTCAGATTGGATGGAGAGCATCTGTGAACAGCACGTTTCAAGTCTTGCCACGGATTCTTAATTGGATTTAGGTCTAGACTTTCACTGGGACATTATAACACATGAATATGCCTTGATCTAAACCATTCTAATGTAACTCTGGCTGTATGTTTAGGGTCATTGGCCTGCTGGAATGTGAACTTCCACCCCAGTCTCAAGTCTTTTGCAGACTTTAACAGGTTTTCTTCTAAGATTTCCCTGTATTTGGCTCCATCCATCTTCTTATCAACTCTGACCAGCTTCCCTGTCCCTGCTGAAGAAAAGCATCCCCACAATTTGATGCTGCCACCACCATGTTTCATGGTGGGAATGGCGTGTTCAGGGTGATGTGCAGTGTTAGTTTTCCACCACACATAGCATTTTGCTTTTAGGCCAAAAAGTACAATTTTGGTCCCATCTGACCAAAGCACCTTCTTCCACATGTTTGCTGTGTCCCCCCTATGGCTACTAGTATCCGTATCGCCACCGATACCGAGCATTTGCCCGATCGGTGCGTGGGGGAGTTACAAACTTCTCCCCCTGCGGCTTTTAGCAGCTTTAGTGAAATCTATAGAGCGGTGATCGGTGCTTTTAACTCCCCCACACACAACTGTCCCCGCATTTCTCCACTAGTCCCTCTCCGTGTCCCCCTCCATGCCCCCTCAGTTCTTCCTCCGTGTCCTCTCTTCTGCTGCTGTCCCCCTCCAGTTTTCCTCTGTGTCTCCCTCTGTTCTGCTGTCCCTCTCCATGTCCTCATCCTGATCACTGACTCTGTCCATTAACATAACTGAAACATTGTAACCTCCTGTGATTACTATGTCTCAATTTATGAATGGAGAGGAGCTGCTATCTCCTCACCATTCACTTTCAGTGCAACTGAGGCTGCAGGGAAAGGGACTGGGGTATATCTATCCTCTGTCTATTTCTCTTTCTCAAGGGGGAGATATCAGGGGTCTGTTAAGACCCCTGATATCTCACCAAAGCCCCCCAACAGATTAAAAAAAATATTGCAATAAATAATAAAAAAATATTGTAAATATTTACACTGTTATATTTATTTGTGTGTGTGTGTATATATATATATATATATATATATATATATATATATATATATACATATATATATATATATATATATATATATATATATATAGTGGGTACCTAAAGTATTCAGACCCCTTTACATTTTTCACTCTTTGTTATATTGCAGCCATTTAAAGCGGGGGTTCACCCAAACATAAACCCTTTTTCATTAGCTCCCGGCCTCCAGCATACTGCTAACATTTGCAGTATGCTGGGTTTTTTTTTTCCCGGTACTTATCTTTTTATGACGCTTTGTTATCCGACTCCGAGCGGGGGGGATTACTTCCGCCTATAGGCGTTCCTAAACGAAGAGGCGTTGATTGACGGGATGCTAAAGCGCGTCACGCCTTCCGAAAATACCCGAAGTGACGCTCGGGTGTTTACGGCGCCTGCGCAGTCAGCTCTACACAGCAGGCGCAGGCGCCGTAAACACCCGAGCATCACTTCGGGTATTTTCGGAAGCCGTGACGTGCTTTAGCCGACCGTCAATCAACTCCTCTTCAATTAGGAACGCCCATTCCCCCGCAGGATTCCCCGCTCGAGCCGGATAACAGGACTTCATAAAACGATATGTACCGGGGAAAAAAAAAAAACAGCATACTGCACATGTTAGCAGTATGCTGGAACTAATGCCAGAAAGTTCATTTTGGGGGTGAACCTCCGCTTTAAGTTGATGTCCTCATTAATGTCCGCCGTTAATGTACACACAGCACCCCATATTGACAGAAAAACACAGAATTGTTGACATTTTTGCAGCTTTATTAAAAAAGAAAAACTGAAATATCACATGGTCCTAAGTATTCAGACCCTTTGCTGTGACATTCATATATTTAACTCAGGTGCTGTCCATTTCTTCTGATCATCCCTAAGATGGTTCTACACCTTGAGGCTGGGTTCACAATTGTTCCGACATCGCTCCTACATTGGGAGCTCATGTAGCATGACATGTGAAAATCAATGTTTCCCTATGAGAGCTGTCTTAACTGGTCCTACACAAGTCGGTCCGACTTTGAAACTCCTCCCTGTACTACGTTGGTCCTACATTGATCCTACTTCAGCTCATTGAATATCATTGAAGTAGGACCAAAGTAGGAGCCTTGTCCTAACCATCTGACTTTTGCCACCTGACATGTGATTACAGCACCAGTAAAAGGAATTTATCTCATTCTGGGATTGTTTTGATTGGTCAAAGAATAAGTCAGTCTATCTCATGTAGGACCAAAGTAGTATCCTGTTCATGAAAGTAGGATGGATGTAGGACCAATGTAGGATCAATGTAGGATCAATGTAGGATCAATGTAGGACAGATGTCGCAGAGCAAAGTAGGATGAAAGTCGTGTAGTGTAGTGTGAACCCAGCCTCAGGCTGGGTTCACACTTGTTCCGACATCGCTCCTACATTGGGAGCTCATGTAGCATGACATGTGAAAATCAATGTTTCCCTATGAGAGCTGTCTTAACTGGTCCTACACAAGTCGGTCCGACTTTGAAACTCCTCCCTGTACTACTTTGGTCCTACATTGATCCTACTTCAGCCCATTGAATATCATTGAAGTAGGACCAAAGTAGGAGCCTTGTCCTAACCATCCGACTTTTGCCACCTGACATGTGATTACAGCACAGCCTCAGGCTGGGTTCACACTATACTACACGACTTTCATCCTACTTTGCTCTGCGACATTTGTCCTACATTGATCCTACATTGATCCTACATTGGTCCTACATCCATCCTACTTTCATGAACAGGATACTACTTTGGTCCTACTTTGTGATAGACTGACTTGTTCTTTGACCAATCAAAACAATCCCAGAGTGAGATAAATTCCTTTTACTGGTGCTGTAATCACATGTCAGGTGTCAAAAGTCGGATGGTTAGGACAAGGCTCCTACTTTGGTCCTACTTCAATGATATTCAATGGGCTGAAGAAGGATCAATGTAGGACCAAAGTAGTACAGAGAGTAGTTTCAGTCTGGGTTCACACTTGTTCCGACATCGCTCCTACATTGGGAGCTCATGTAGCATGACGTGTGAAAATCAATGTTTCCCTATGAGAGCTGTCTTAACTGGTCCTACACAAGTCGGTCCGACTTTGAGGCTGGGTTCACACTTGTTCCGACATCGCTCCTACATTGGGAGCTCATGTAGCATGACATGTGAAAATCAATGTTTCCCTATGAGAGTTGTCTTAACTGGTCCTACACAAGTCGGTCCGACTTTGAAACTCCTCCCTGTACTACTTTGGTCCTACATTGATCCTACTTCAGCCCATTGAATATCATTGAAGTAGGACCAAAGTAGGAGCCTTGTCCTAACCATCTGACTTTTGCCACCTGACATGTGATTACAGCACCAGTAAAAGGAATTTATCTCATTCTGGGATTGTTTTGATTGGTCAAAGAACAAGTCAGTCTATCTCATGTAGGACCAAAGTAGTATCCTGTTCATGAAAGTAGGATGGATGTAGGACCAATGTAGGATCAATGTAGGATCAATGTAGGACAAATGTCGCAGAGCAAAGTAGGATGAAAGTCGTGTAGTATAGTGTGAACCCAGCCTGAAACTACTCCCTGTACTACTTTGGTCCTACATTGATCCTACTTCAGCCCATTGAATATCATTGAAGTAGGACCAAAGTAGGAGCCTTGTCCTAACCATCCGACTTTTGCCACCTGACATGTGATTACAGCACCAGTAAAAGGAATTTATCTCACTCTGGGATTGTTTTGATTGGTCAAAGAACAAGTCAGTCTATCCCATGTAGGACCAAAGTAGTATCCTGTTCATGAAAGTAGGATGGATGTAGGACCAATGTAGGATCAATGTAGGATCAAAGTAGGACAAATGTCGCAGAGCAAAGTAGGATGAAAGTAGTGTAGTATAGTGTGAACCCAGCCTCAAAGTCGGACCGACTTGTGTAGGACCAGTTAAGACAGCTCTCATAGGGAAACATTGATTTTCACACGTCATGCTACATGAGCTCCCAATGTAGGAGCGATGTCGGAACAAGTGTGAACCCAGCCTCATTTGAGTCCAGCTCTGTTTGATTATACTGATTGGACTTGATTAGGAAAGCCACACACCTGTCTATATAAGACCTTACAGCTCACAGTGCATGTCAGAGAAAATGAGAATCATGAGGTCATAGGTGTTGGAGATACAACAAAACTTCAGCTTAGCCTATCGTATGGAATGCAGTTTACAAAAAGGATGTCGCTAATGCTTAATGATATGCTATGCTGTGTATATGATATGTGTTGTTTTTTTTACCCACAGTGATCTTCTTGTTGGTTTCTTTTTTCCTGCTTGTGAGCTCTGTGTGTGTTTTCATTCTTACCATGGCAGAGCCATCTTTGTCTGTGTGATGATGTTCCAATAAAGAAGCCAGTTCCTGTTACTACACAACGTCTGATCTCAACTGACTCCGCTGTACCTATCAATCTTACTTTGCAACAGGTTATGGGCCCAGTGTCTGGATAAAGTCTTATGACCAGGTGCAGCCTAAGCAGAACAAAGCCTCGAACGGAAGACAGCGTGGCTGATGCGGAGATCGACATAAGAAAGCTTTCCAGTGACATCTCCAATAGACAAGTAAGACTGTTTATATATAAACTCAGAGCTTAAACTCTTGGTGGCCAAGCTGAACAATGACAATTATCAGCTATGGAAGTTTAAAATTGAAATGCTGTTATCCAGAGATGACTTGTGGAAGGTTACCACTACAGAGAGGCCACAGGATAATAATCAGGACTGGGACAAGAAAAACAGACAAGCACAGGCCATCATAATTTTACTAGTAGAAGATGATCAGCTCATTCATATACGCAATGAGGACACAGCGAAAGGCATGTGGGATGTACTGAAAAGACTGCATGAAAGATCCAGTTTAAACAACAAGCTGTTAATGCTGCGGAAACTGTACAAAATGAGACTTGGAAGAGAACAGGACATGCAGGAGCATATAAACGCAATGCTGGAAGATTGCGTAACTCAGATGAAGCGGGTAGAATATAACAGACAGTCACATTGCAGCCATGTTGTTATGCAGTTTGCCCGATACATACACTGCACTAATCAATGCACTGGAGACACGACTTGAAACAGATCTGACATTAGCATTTGTAAAAACCAGACTCATAGATGAGTATCAGAGAAGAAAGGAATTAATGCATGATTCCACAGAAAACAGCACCGCTCTTAAAGCTACAGGCGCAAGATTACACAGGAAAGAAACCAGAGTGTGTTTCAGATGCCACAAACAGAGACACATAAAGAAAGACTGTACTATATGGAAGGCAGAGCAGAAAGCAGAGCAAATGAGACAACGTCCCTCTTATGCTAAACAAAAGGTCAAAACCACAATCAATGACCCAAGGGAAGACAACTGGAATGCCACATTTAAAGCGACAGACAACAATAAATGCCAAGACTGATGCATTGATTCAGGGGCAACCAGTCACATGACGAGTGATAGAAGTTTCTTCACAGAACTTGATCTGAACAACAAAGAAACTATTTACCTTGCAGATGGAAGCACAATACATGCAGAAGGATGTGGGCATGAAACCCTTGTATGCCCTGATGATGCGGGGCACAATTTAACCATACCAGTGAAAGATGTGCTTTATGTTCCTAATCTAGAAGGAGGACTCTTATCTGTGAAACGTCTAACAGCCAGAGGACTCACTGTGAAATTCCAAGGTGACAAGTGTTCCATTCTAAACGGCAAACAGACAATAGCAAGTGCCAAGCTGGATGATCATCAATATCACCTCAACACAGTGAAGGAAAAGGTGAGACTATGTAAACACAAGCACAATGACTGTATACATATATGGCACAGACATCTAGTTCAGACACCCAGAATGCATACAGGATCTACAGAGGAGAAATCTGACAAGGGATCTCATAGTATCCCCTTGCTAAATGTGAGTGTTGCATTAAATCCAAAGCTATAAGAGCAATACTTTCCAAAGTCAGCCAGAAGAGAGCCTAAAGACCACTTGACTTAGTTCACAGTGACGTGTGTGGTCCCCTAAACCCACCAAAACCTGGAGGCAACAGGTACATAGTGACTTTCATAGACGACTACTCAAGATATACAGTCACCTACCTAATGCAACACAAGAGTGAAGTTTTCGACAAATTACAACACTATATAACAAAGACAAGTAACAAGTTTCAGAGGAAGCCTCTCATACTTCGGAGCGATAATGGAGGTGAATTCACAGGAGGTAAGATACAAGAGTACTTAAAAAGGCATGGAATAGAACATCAAAAGACAGTCACGTATACACCAGAAGAAAATGGAGTAGCTGAAAGAAAGAATAGAACTCTGACTGAAATGATCAGATGTATGCTGACAGACTCTGGACTACCACAAAAATACTGGGGTGAGGCAGCCATGACAGCTACATATTTGCAGAACAGACTTCTTTCCAGAACAGTGGAGAAAACCCCATATGAACTATGGCACAATGAGAAGCCAAGTGTAAAACACCTAAGAGTTTTTGGATGCAAAGCATTCATCTACATACCTTAAAAAAACGCACCAAACTCTAAAACAGAGCGTTTGAAGGTATCTTCGTTGGATACAGTGAAAATGGCAAGGGTTACAGAATCCTAAATTCCAAAACAGCCAAGGTTGTCATTAGCAACAGCGTAACTTTTGTTGAAGATTTAAGAGACAATGTAATGACAACAGTAGAAGCAAGAATAGAAGAGAAAACTGACATTGACCATCTCTGTAACTTCCAAACAAACCGTTGAAGTGAGTGTAGACTCAACCAGTAGTGAAGAGCAGATACAAGAAGGCTCAGACACAAAACCAAGATGGTCAACAAGAGAAAACAAAGGTAAACCACCTATACCTCTCTCATACAAGCAAGTACTGCCAGTATCAACGAACCTGTAAACTGGGAAGACATCTCAACTTTCAGAAAAAGAAGCAACTAAATGGATAAAGGCTGCTGAGGAAGAGATAAAATCCATGCATGACACTAAAACATGGACACTTACAGAACTACAAAGTGAAATACAATGCAGATTGCACAATTGAACGATACAAAGCAAGACTAGTACCCAAAGGTTATTCTCAAAAATACGGAGAGGACTATGATGAGACATTTGCACCAGTAGTCAAGCACACTACAATACGCACTTTGCTGTCAGTAGCCGTCACAAAAAAAATGCAAGTGAAACATTTTGATGTGAAAACCGCGTTTCTACATGGCGATTTGACATAAGAAATCTACATGGAACAGCCGCCAGGATTCAAAGATGAACAAAGGTCAGACCTAGTATGCAAACTTTTGTAGGAGTATCTATGGCCTAAAGCAAGCAGCCAGAGTGTGGAATATAAAAACAAATGAAATGCTTACACATAAAAACTTTCAAAGGAGCAAAGCAGAACCCTGCTTATACACAAGAGATTGGCAAACAGATGGGTCTATATGCTTATTTATGTGGATGATATCCTGATTTGTTTTGAGCAAGAAGGGGATGAAGCAGAAATACTGGAAAAACTAAATCAGCACTTTGACACCAAAGACCTCGCAATATAAAGAATTACCTCAGCATCCAGATTGAGAGAGAGGAAGATGGCAGCTTTCTTCTGAATCAAAGACACAAAATACAAGAAATAATTAAAACTTTTGGAATGGAAGACACCAAACCAGTGAAATCTCCCATGGAAACTAACTACCTAAAGGAGATGAATTGTCAAGATAACCCATTACCTACTAATACTCAATACAGGAAATCAATAGGGAAATTGCTGTACCTTACCACTGCTACAAGGCCAGACATTGCAGCAACAGTTGGAATCCTTTGCATAAAGGTTTCAATGCCAAATCAAATGGTTTGGGATGCTGTTAAACGAATCATTCGCTATCTTAAAGGGACTTCGCACTACAAGCTCAAGTTACCAGCAAGCGATGAAAGCACCTTAACAGGATATGTGGATGCTGACTGGGCAGGAGACACTAATGACAGAAAATCTACTACTTATTTTTCCTGTCAGGAGGCGACATCAGTTGCACTAGTAAAAAGCAACTCTCTGCTTCACTGTCGTCTACTGAAGCAGAATACATTGCTGCAGCGCAGGCAAGCAAAGAAGTTATATGGCTGAGACAGCTATTAACAGATTTAGGTCAACCACAGTTGGGACCAACAGAAATCTATGAGGACAGACAAGGATGCATTATACTTGCACATACGGAAGGAGTTAATTCAAGAACCAAGCACATTGATGTGAAGTTTCACTTTCTTAGGGATCTTCAAGAGCAAGGTCTTCTTGAGTAAATTTATTGCCCGACCGAGGATATGACAGCAGACATCCTTACAAAGCCTCTGACTGCCGAAAGACATTCAAGGCTCACAAAGAAGATTTAACAGACTAAAGGGTCACTAAAGGAAAAAAAATTGCTGCAATGACTGTTTACAGGGTATAGAGACATACAAGTTAATTTATTCCTTTTAAAAATGATTAAAAATAGATAAAAATCAATCATATAATGTGCCTCTAGTTTCACTTTCGTTTTTAAACTGGTTTCATGTTTTTGTGAAGTACAGAAGACACACAGAACAAAAACAAACAAATCCAGGGCAGTGTTTTGTTTTTAAAATGAATCCTAACTGCATTAGGGTAAAGCAAGCTATTTAGCTAAAATAAAATCCTTTAGTGACCCTTAAGCCTTAGTTGTTGAGAAGGAGTGTTGGAGATACAACAAAACTTCAGCTTAGCCTTTCGTATGGAATGCAGTTTACAAAAAGGACACCAAGATGTCGCTAATGCTCAGTGACGATCCTGACCTCCTTGGGGCCCTAAGCAAAATGACATGTTACATTAAAGTTGAGAAGCGGGGAGGCGCTGCCGACAGTGACATTAAAGTTGAGAAGCGGGGGGAGGGAGTGTTCTGCTGTCGGAAATTACATATTTCATTAAAGTGGGGAAGCAGGGGGTTCCGACTTCTTACCTCTTCTCCATGTTGTTGGTTTATTTTTTCCTGCTTGTGAGCTCTGTGTGTGTTCTCCTTCTCACCATGGCAAGAGACATCTTTGTCAATGTGATGATGTTCCAATAAAGAAGCCAGTTCCTGTTACTACACAACGTCTGATCTCAACTGACTCCGCTACACCTATCAATCGTACTTTGCAACAATAGGAACTGCCTGAAGAGCTCAGAGACAGAATTGTGGCAAGGCACAGATCTGGCCATAGTTACAAAAAAAAATTCTGCTGCACTTTAGGTTCCTAAGAGCACAGTGGCCTCCATAATCCTTAACCACTTAAGACCCGGACCTTTAGGCAGGTAAAGGACCTGGCCAGTTTTTGCTATTCGGCACTGCGTCGTTTTAACTGACAATTGCGCGGTCGTGCGATGTGGCTCCCAAACAAAATTGCCCTCCTTTTTTTCCCACAAATAGAGCTTTCTTTGGTTTTTATTCTTTGCGCTATAAACAAAAATAGAGCCACAATTTAAAAAAAAAAAACAATATTTTTTACTTTTTGCTATAATAAATATCCCCCAAAAACATATAAAAAAATTTTTTTTCCTCAGTTTAGGCCGATACGTATTCTATAGCGTTTACAAAATAGGGGATCGTTTTATTGCATTTTTATAAAAAAAAATTGATTACTAATGGCAGCGATCAGCAATTTTTTTTGTGACTTCGACATTATGGCGGACACTTCGGACAATTTTGACACATTTTTGGGACCATTGTCATTTTCACAGCAAAAAATGCATTAAAAATGCATTGTTTACTGTGAAAATGACAATTGCAGTTTGGGAGTTAACCACAAGGGGGCACTGAAGGGGTTAAGTGTGACCTCATCTGTGTTTCTAACTGTAGGGGGTGTGGCTGTAGGTTTGACATCATTGATTGTGTTTCCCTATATTCAGCTCTGGGGACAGATCGCAGGACTCCAGCGGCGATCGGGTCCGCGGGTTCCGCAGCCACGGAGCTTCTGACCGGGCCGCGGACGCGTGCCGTGGGCACGCGCCCGTGACGTACGGCTGGGCACCTAAAGAGGACGTACCTGTACGTGCTTGTGCCCAGCTGTGCCATTCTGTCGGCGTATATGTGCAGGAGGCGGTCCTTAAGTGGCTAAATGGAAGACGTTTGGGATGACCAGAACCTTTGCTAGAGCTTGTTGTTCGGCCAAACTGAGCTATCGGGGGAGAAGAGCCTTGGTGAGAGAGGTAAAGAAGAACCCAAAGATCCCTGTGGCTGAGCTCCAGAGATACAGTCGGGAGAAAGCCTGCAAGGAGTTTGCTAAAAGAAAACACCCGAAGGACTTCAAGATGGTGAGAAATAAGATTCTCTGGTCTGATGAGACCAAAATAGAACTTTTTGGCCTTAATTCTAAGCGGTATTTGTGGAGAAAACCAGGCATTGCTCATCACCTGTCCAATACAGTCCCAACAGTGAAGCATGGGGGCGTTTTTCAGCTGCTGTGACATGACGACTGGTTGCAATCGAGGGAAAGATTAATGCGGCCAAGTACAGGGATATCCAAGACGAAAACCTTCTCCAGAGTGCTCAGGACCTCAGACTGGGCCGCAGGTTTAGCTTCCAACAAGACAATGGGTACATAAGCCCATATGCTATTTGCCTACCACGCTACTTACCCATGTGATCACCTGTACTGGTCTTCCCGCAGTCTTGTACTTTTTAGCTTATTTTTTATTTATTTTTTGCCTATTTTTCTGTATACCATTTTATGCCTAATAAAGGCCTTTTTTACTGGAAATAACCACACTATGCGTAGTTGTGTGTGTTTTCTTCCCTACATGATTCTATGATGGATCTACCTGCCACAATGCCATTATCCATAAGTTTCATCTGAAGGATTTTCTCTCACATTTGGATCCACTCGGCTTCTGATGATCGATTGTCTATTGGCTCAACGGGCTCCCATTGACATCATCGCTTTCCAGGAGTTCGTACACGCTTGATTGACACACCGTCGCTGACGTGTGTGTCCATGCCATCCGGTAAGAGTAGCCAACTTTTATCTGTATCGATTGCATGTTGTTGTGGGTCCTATGAGATTGACCGCTGATGGGTTTTTTTTTACTACCTGTTTAAATCACTGAAATATCCAATTCCTGTGTTGATGGACTTATTCTACACGTTTTTGCAATTCCATTTGCCATAATGTGATTCTGTTCATTTTATATTGGGACTTTTTCATTACCAGAGTTTCCATTTCTTACTTTTTTATATCGCTATTTACAACATATATTAGCATTTGATCTTTTATCCTTTGACGTATCTTTCCGGGACATTTATTTGTGATACAATTCATTTTCACTTCAGTGTGAAGCACCCTGGTGGTACCTTTTGGTATCTCACTTATTTTGATTTCTATTTTTTAGCATTTATAAAAATGTTTGTGCATATTATTTGATATTTACATGTATTGGTCTAGTGCAATTTTATAGATTCACATACTTGCTCCATATTTGGGGCTCCTTATTTGAATACCTTGATCACATATTTGGTTTCACTCCAGATATTATTTAGCGCTGCACTTTTTTTCTTTTTTTTTTTTTCCAACAAGACAATGACTGTAAGCACACAGCTAAAATTAACGAAGGATTGGCTTCACAACAACTCCTAGACTGTTTTTGAATGGCCCAGCCAGAGCCCTGACTTAAACCCAATTGAGCATCTCTGGAGAGACCTAAAAATAGATGTCCACCAATGTTTACCACCCAACCTGACAGAACTGGAGAGGATCTGCAAGGAGGAATGGCAGAGGATCCCCAAATCCAGGTGTGAAAAACTTGTTGCATCCTTCCCAAAAAGACTCATGGCTGTATTAAATCAAAAGGGTGCTTCTACTAAATACTGAGCAAAGGTTCTGAATGCTTAGGACCATGTGATATTTCAGTTTTTCTTTTTTAATAAATCTGCAAAAATGTCAACAATTCTGTGTTTTCTGTCAATATGGGGTGCTGAGTGTACATTAATGAGGAAAAAATGAACTTAAATGATTTTAGCAAATGGCTGAAATATAACAAAGAGTGAAAAATGTAAGGGGGTCTGAATAATTTTCATACCCACTGTATGTATTATATATTTAATTGTCCAATTACATTTGAGCTCCTGAAATAGGTATAAAAATGGTCGCAGTTCCTAAAAATTGTACTTAAAGTGGAGTTTCCATCCTAAATTTTTGTTTTTATTATTGTGCTCATTAGACCTAAAAAAGAAAACATTTTTTTTTTTTTACTCATCTGGAAATGCCTGTTCCTATGCCGTCCCACGAAATCTGCCCTTGGAATCACCTAGGATTCTGACATCATCTCCCTCTAATGCTCCTGGGAAATGTGTGTCATCATTTCCCAGGATGCAGTGCACTACCCAATTATCACTCCCCATCTAAGACTTCCAGGAAGTAAGTGCTTGTGGGCTTCACAATGCCCACAAGCAAAATGACAACCGTGTGGACATAGTTTTATAAACTATCTTTTTTGAATAACTATGCGGAGCAGCGGCGGATTGTAAAATAGTAAGTGACCTGATTTATATTATAAAAACGCATGATGAAAGGACATACATTTAAAAAATGCTAATTGTGGTTGGAACTCCGCTTTAATTTTTATGTCCAACCCCCTTGAATTAAAGCTGAGAGTCTGCACTTCAAACGCATTTGGATTGTTTAATGTAATTTTATTCTGGTGGCATACAGAGCCAAAAGTATGAAAATTGTGCCTGTGTCCAAATATATATGTGGACCTAACTGTATGTGTGTGTGTGTGTGTGTATATATATATAAGTAAGCTGCCTACCTTACATTTGCTTGTACTTCTTTCCTTGTGTGGATCACCCAGGCATGTACAGGGAGTGTTGATACCCCTTCATGGCTAGTACTTGTTTTTGTGACCACGTCTCATCCTAAAGATTCTCTCTCACCTCTTGTTGTGTCAGCAGGACCAGAAGTAAAGGCAAACGTCAACCATCTAGAACAGTAGAAAAGAGTTAGGTCCTTGCACCAATGACAAAAGCAGAGGGAGTTATTTTCAAAAGCTACACAAGATACCACAGTATCGACAGTTCTAGAATGTTAAATTGTAGAGCTGCACAATAAAAATAATAAACAAATAATAAAAAATTGTAGGGCTGGATTTAACCATTCCTTACATTATTCAACATTTTTAAAGTTCTAGCTTTAGATATACGTTGGTGTTTTTTTTATTTATTTCTTTAATTAGTTCCTCCGGTTTTTTTTTTTTGTTTGTTTGTTTTTTAATAATGTGATTGCCTTAGCTAAATGGAATAATATTGAACAGAAACAAATGTGATTATATTGCTTATTAGTTTTCTGATATATATTATGTTGGTGACATTTTAAATAGAAAAGCAAAATGTTCCCATCCCTGGATAATTTACACTTAATAAACAGATTATGTTTTCTCCCTACAGCAATTAAATAGTGTCCCCATGGCTGTTCTGCAGGCATTTTTTTTTATCAGGTAGGCAAACATCAGATTTTTACAAATACAACATCTCAGTCAAAAATAATAAAACTGGTGAATATCATGTACCAGTCCTTCTCAGAAAAGGAACTCCTATTTACAGTGTCTCGTAGGAAATGTTTATTCAGATTATTTGTAACTTTTGTAGTTGATTAGGTTTTCAGTATGTGGGCAGGGGCACCTTTCCCGAATAGCAGGCTCATCAGTGCCCGGGAACAGACGGAGATTGTGGAAAATCGAACATTAAGGCAGTTTCCAGATTTAGAGATGAGCCCTTGAACTACTGTATGCCGTAGTAAAACATACAGAGATCCTCTGAAGTGCCAGAATGGGGTCCCAGTCCCACTGTGCACAGGGTGGAAGTCATGTATGCACTTGTTAACTCCTTCACTTCCTGTAACTTGTGACTAGGGATGAGCCGAACACCCCTGGGTTCGGTTCGCACCAGAACCTGCGAACAGACCAAATGTCCGTGTGAACTTTAGAACCCTGTTAAAGTCTATGGGACTCGAACGTTTGAAATCTAAAGTACTTATTTTAAAGGCTAATATGCAAGTTATTGTCCTAAAAAGTGTTTGGGGACCTGGGTCCTGCCCCAGGGGACATGTAACAATGCAAAAAAAGTTTTAAAAAACTGAAATTTTTTCAGGAGCAGTGATTTTAATAATGCTTAAAGTGAAACAATAAAATTGAAATATGCCTTTAAATTTCATACCTAGGGAGGTGTATAGTATGCCTGTAAAGTAGCGCTTGTTTCCTGTGCTTAGAACTGTCCCTGCACAAAATGTAATTTCTGAAGGAAAAAAGTCATTTAAAATCACTCACCTTAGGGTCTGGTATGGATATTCAGGGGAACCCTGCGTCACATTAAAAAAAATGATGTGGGGTTCCCCCCAAATATCCATTCCAGACCCTTCGGGTCTGGTATGGATTTTAAGGGGAACTCCACCCCAAATTAAAAAAAAAAATGCTGTGGACCCCCACACAATTCATTATAGCCGCGAGTGATTTTAAATTACTTTTTTTCTTTCAGAAATGACACTTTGTGCAGGGACAGTTCTAAGCATGGGAAACAAGCGCTACTTTACAGGCATACTATACACCCCCCCAGGTACGAAATTTAAAGGAATATTTCACTTTTATTGTTTCACTTAAAGGAATTATTAAAATCACTGCTGCCAAAAAAACTGCAGTTTTTAAAACTTTTTTTGTATTGATACATGTCCCCTGGGGCAGGATCCAGGTCCCCAAACACTTTTTATAACAATAACTTGCATATTAGCCTTTAAAATTAGCACTTTAGATTTCAAACGTTTGAGTCCCATAGATTTTAACAGGGTTCTAAAGTTCACACGAACTTGCTGTGAACAGCCCAAATAGTTCGCTGTACGGCTAACAGGCAATGTTCGAGTCGAACATGAGTTCTACTCGAACTCGAAGCTCATCCCTACTGGTGACCAGGTTATGAATCTCAGTAACATGGGTTCAGTTTTGGTTGATATTGGAAACTGCTAGGGAGGTAGACTTTGACCCCCTTGCTACCAGAGAACCTGTCACCCTTACCAGGTAGAGTGAACCAACTGGTTGCTTGTACCCTGAACTGTGCTTGATTACTCTTAGCAACTACATTCCTCTTCTTTGTCTTGCCGAATCAACCCTTTGTAGTGGCCTTGCTTTCATACCCCATATGTGCTTTATAGACCCTGTTTTGTTTTTTGTTTTGTTTTTATACGCTAAAACAACATGGACCTCTTTGAATAACTTCAGACCAGTTGATGCAATTTTACTCAGGAAAACAATTCAATGTGAACAGAGTCCATTCCTAACCTTCCTGCCTACAAGTACATTGGTGATAGTCACCCAAAAGAACTCATTAACCACTTGCCGACCGCTGCACGACAATGTACGTCGACAGAATGGCACGAGCAGGCAGATTGGCAGATTGCCGCGATTGCAGTCGGCAAGAGAAGAACAGGGGATTGCCTTTGTAAACAAGGCATTCCCCTATTCTGCTAGTGACACTGTCACTGATGACCATTCCCTGTGATCGGTAACGGTTATCAGTGACATGTCACGTGTAGCCACGCCCCCTAAGGTCGAGTACACACGATCGGTCCAAACCGATCGTGTGTGGGCACCATCGGTCAGTTATCCTTCGGTCAAAAAAAATACAACTTGCTTTAAAATTTAACCGATGGACGCCTAACCGATAGGTCAAAACCGATCGTTAGTACGCACAAGCGTTCTCATCGGATGGACTGATCGTGTGTATGTGGCCTTACAGTAAGAATCACTCCCTAGGGAACACTTAACCCCTGCAGCGCCACCTAGTGGTTAACCCCTTCACTGCCAGTGTCATTTTTACAGTAATCAGTGCATTTTTATAGCACTATTGGCTGTAAAAATGACAATGGTCCCAAAATGGTGTCAAAAGTGTCCGATGTGTCCGCCATAAAGTCGCAGTCACGATAAAAATCACTGATCGTCGCCATAACTAGTAAAAAAAATATATTAATAAAAATGCCATAAACAGTCTCATATTTTGTAAAAGCTATAACTTTTGCGTAAACCAATTAATAAACGTCTATTGCGATTTTTGTAGAAGAATACGTATCAGGCTAAACTGTGGAAAAATGTATGTATTTGTTGGGAATATTTATTATAGCTAAAAGTAAAAAATATTGATTTTTTTTTTCAAAATTGTTGCTCATTTTTTGTTTATAGCGTAAAAAATAAAAATCGCAGAGGTGATCAAATACCACCAAAAGTAAGCTCTATTTCACTGGAGATTGAAAGCAGTAGATTATAACGCAGGAGATGCTATGAAGAATGTTCCTACATTAGATGTTTTAGTAATATCAAAATTTAAATCTTATTGGACCCAGCAGAAAATAACTGTTAATTTTTGAAAATAAAAAAAAAAGATCCTCTTCCTGGTGGGTTAACTTTGACTCTCATGTACCTACTATGTACCTTCATGTACCTTTTATGTTGGTATTTTTATATTTTTTGTTTTTATTTCACCACCAAAAGCATGTCTGTTTACTAGTATGTTTTATATAATCGTTAAAGCTCATTGAATGTTATGAACCTCATGCAAGTGGTAGGCAGATTAGAAGACTGCTGTAAGAGAAATTTAGCCAAAAAGTTTTCTAGGTTTGGATCAGTTAAGGGAAGGGGTAAAACCTCTACTGTTTTTTTTTTTTTTTCTTAATGAAGAGAGTTATTCCTTTTGTATCACAAGACATGTAGTGAGGAGAAATTAAAGACTAATAAAAACCCAAATAGACATCAAATTTAGTGTCAGATCTGCATTTCTGAAGGTCTAAAAATGGTGGTGTTACAGCCTCCCGATCATCTGTTCTTTAAGTAATCGCCTGTAGCAACAGCCACTGTCCTGTGTTTTTTTTTTCTGCTCTTAACACTTTAGACACTCCAGAGCTCAGCAGTCGCACAGCTAAAGAGGATTGCAATATTAAATCACGTGATTTATAGTACAACCAATTACAAATGCCAGTTCTAGCATGTCTGGTATGTTTCCTCCATTGACTTCATCAGAGGGCTTGAGGGTGACCAGGAAGCTAGATGAAGGAAGAACAGTATGGAGCGATTACTGTTGCTTTGGGCAGTTATCTGTAGAACTGATGATCAGGTGGCTTTAACACAAGTGTGTATGGACCTCTAGAAAAGAGGGTCTAACATGTCTAGTGAGTGCTGAATTTGATGAGTATTTGTGTGTAATTTAAAGCAGTGTTTCTCAACCTTTTTCCTGTCAAGGCACCCTTTAAAATGTTGCAAAATCATAAGGCACCCCATTTTAAAATGTAAAGAACTAAACTAATATATGTTAATAATGCAGCAACATTCACACAGGTAGGACACCCAACATTAGAGACGATTTATTCTTCTAAAGCCGGGGTCTCCAAACTTTCAAAACCAAGGGCCAGTTTACTGCCCTTCAGATATTAGGGGGGTGGTACTGTGGCCAGCGGGGGTAGAAAATGCCCTGGCATTAGTGGTAGTAAACAATGACATAGGCTTGGTGGTCAGTGGCAGTAAAAAAATTGCATCATTGATGTCAGTTGGAGGAATAGTGCTGCATTTTTGGTGTCAGTGGGAGGACTAGTGCCTCGTATCAGTGGAAGGAATAGTGCCCTAAGGGCAGGTTAAAGTCAAGCAAAGGACCACATCCAGGCCACAAGCCACAGTTTGAAGTCCCCTGTTCTAAAGCAAACACACCTTTGCACACTGGTACTGACTAGTATTCCAATGTTTCTTTTCTCTCTAAGGCCTCGTACACACGGGCCAGAATCTCATCTGAAAAAAAACGTTGTTTTTCCTGACGAGATTCTTGGAAAGAATCTCTTGCCACCCGAGTGTACACACACTCCTTTCAAAAGAACCGCTGTTATTTTGAAAGGCAAGAACGCAATGACGTCATCACGTACGACGAGCATGCGCTCGTCACATTCGATCCTGTCGCCACCCTCTTGATTCACCCTACCTGTTCCGTGGAAGCTACCGTGCATGCATTGAAGTCATTTCGAGCATGCGCAGGTTTCCACGGTGACAGGTAAGTATACACACTCTCGCGTTTCTCGTCGGGAAACAAGGCTGACAAGAATTTTGACGAGAAAATATAGAGCAGGATCTCTATTTTTCTTGTCGAGATTCTGGCCAGATTTCCAGATGAGAAACTGAAAGCCTCGTACACATGCTCAGTTTACTCAGCAAGAAAGCTCTGCCAGCAGTTTTCTTGTGGGTTCTTGCCGAGAAAACTGAGCGTGTGTTGAGTAATCTAAGATCTAAGTATCTCTTAGGCCTCGTACACACGAGCGGACAGATTTGTTCAAATATGTCCGTCCGACAGATTTGAACAAATCTGTCTGCTGGGATTTTGGTTTGCTCGCGTGTACACACGAGCAAACCAAAATCCCCTCCAGCAGACGGCGCGCTGACGTGTCGGTGACGTGGCGGTGACGTTGACGCCGCCACGTCACCGCACCAGGAAGTAAAACACTTTGGCGCATGCGCCAAATCCATTCGGCGGCGGTGCGGCGGCGGTGCGGGACGACATGTCTGCTGGTAAGTGTACTAACCAGCAGACATGTCGGGCGGACAGATTCCCACCCGATAGATTTCAAAGCATGCTTTGAAATCTGTCGGGTGGACAAATCTGTCTGCTCGGCCGTACACACGATCGGAGATGTCTGCTGAAACGGTCCATCGGACCGTTTTCAGCGGACAAATTCGATCGTGTGTACGCGGCCTAAGATAGAACATGATTCTGTAGTAGAATGGATTTGGGAGGATATGAGATTATAAGCTTTCCAAGGACCTTGTTTGGAAGAGAGTAATAATACAGTACATTACCTATGGCTATTCTTGTCTAAGCTCAGCAGGTGTAAGCTGGGGTGAAAGGTCAGTATATTTTTAACTGGTTTCCTAATGTGCGATTTAAAAAAAAAATGTTTCTGTATTTTGATCTCTGCTTTAGATCTCTGCTTTAAAATGTTTCTAAAAGTTTAAATAAAAAAATTAAAATAAATAAATAAAAAACTTGTTATATTACCTCTTTTATACTACCCCCTCTACATCCTCTTCTTTTTGGGTCCCCCACTGCCTGTTCTGGCTCCTCCCCCCAGTTTGCTATAGGAGAACTCTAGCAGGCTAGCTCCCGAGCTGGGCTCCTATTAACGGATATAGTACACTCACATTTGAAATGTGGCTTGGCCCAGCCCCCCCCCCCCCCACGCTCTCTGCTCATTGGCTCACTGGCTGTGATTGACAACTGGCTCCCACTGCTGTCAATTACAGCCAGTGAGCCCATGAGGAGACAGACCAGGCAAAGCTGTTGCTCTCATGCACATCATTGGATTGAGATGGGGCTCAGGTAAGTATAAGAGATGCATAGAATGCATTAAGGTAAAGAAAAAATGCCTTTTTGGACCACTTTAACGTAGACATCAATTAAGCATCAATAAGCCTTTTTTTCTAAGCATCCAACACCATTTAATGTCTTCGGGGACCTTTAAGTATGTAAAGAAAAATATATTCTTAACAAATTCTTTCTTTTTTTTCTTCCTGAAAATATTGTATGAATATTTTATACATACCATTTGTAAGTTAAAAATAAAAACAACAAAAAAACAAAAAGGGAGCTGTGGTGGCTTAACGTGATTGGCACTGCGCTGATAAGCCGTTCACCTCTGCAGCCAAGGGTTTGGATCCCGGTCTCGGCTACATGTGAATTGAGTTTGGTGGTCTCAGCCCGACTCCCGGTGGGTGTGCTATGCAAGGTAAGCCTGTGCTTAGTACGCCAACCCCCCCCCCCCCCACAAAAACCACCACACTTGCACGCACACGAAATTGGTTTAACACGCATGCACTTTGGCCATGCGGTCTCCTAAAAAAGAGAGGCGAAGGACCTACAGGGCTGGCTGAGCGGGCTAGACCTCCTCACTTCCTCATAGGGGGAGTCCCTCTGCCCCGTTGGGCTCCCAAGTGGAGCAGGTAGGGCGGGGTGAGTGGGAGGTCCTGGCATGGAGAAGGATGGCAGATTGCCTCTGTGGGGGAGGGTCTGCTTACTCCCATTACCTGCAGTCCGGCTCCTCTCTCGAGAGTTCACGCACAAAAATACACTTTAGATACAGTTTAAAAAAAAAAAAACTTTCATTAGCCCCTTCCACAGCTGTGCTATGAAATAGACTGGAAAGATGTAAGACATTATATAGACTGCAAAGTGAAAATTGTTTATAACACATTTAACTAACAGTTTTTTCAAGGCTTAGAAGAATTCCTGGTATACAGTAGCACATCTCCCTGAGGAAGATACATCATATCCCTATATTGACACGCATTAGGGAGGGGACAGGCCGGTGCAGGAAGCTGCTGGGTCTGTTTCACAATGGAGGGACCTACAACTTCAATACGTTTCCAGCAGTTTTATGCCTTGTATAGAAGTGAGCGGTGCACTGAACGGTATGCCTTAGAACAGTACTCACATGGAGTGTGGACACCTCAACACGTTGTGATCACTTCAATCAATGGATTCAGGTTTGATAAAGACTTTCTGATATATATGTTGCACTGATTCATACGTTATATGGTCAGGGCACCATAGATTTTTGCACAATACCACTTTTTCTCACTTGTCACTTTATATAGTAATTTATTTGGTTGGTACCTCTATTATGTCAGTTTTTGATTTGTATGATTTATTTAATCAATTTATACACCTTTTAGAACATCAATTTACTGCTATTCAAGTAGTACTTATATTAATGCATTTTTGGATAAACGTAATTCATCTACTGTAGTATTATATTACACTACTAACACGTTATTTGTTCACTGCTAATAGCAATATATTACTTAGATAGGCATTCACTTAATAGTTATACAGTAGCACATATATTACAAACTTGGGGTATATTGAAAATATATGAAATCTCCAGGTTTCTATCCTGAAGATGTGGTAATGAACGTAAAAATCTTCAGTAAATCAGCACAAACATGTTTAAAAGCATAAATTAAATTGTGCCTTGTGTATAAAATTGCTTGAAAGATGAACCACCTGGAATGTACATCAGATTATAATTTCTCCGATCTGTATTAAATCAGGCAGGGAAGAACTGAATTTCTTACTATCAACATGTTTTCTTTTTCTCAGACCCTTTAAAAAAAAGAGTCAATGGCCCAGATTCAGATGCGCGTGCGTAAATCTAAATGTGCGTGTGCGTTTCGATGCACGGCATCCCCAAAGCGAGATACGCAAGAAATCTACTTTTTTTGGTCCGGCGTAATTTCGTTAGACCTCCGTCCGCCAAAACTGCGCTAGAAACATTAGAGCATATAAAAGCTGGTCTGTGCGCAAAAAGTCCTGTCTAAAATTAGAAAACTGGTCTAAGTCTACTTGTTAGATAAAGCAACACTGTTAGTGAGGAGCTCAGCAGTCACACGTGTTGCACAACAATCTGTATGCCAACATGCCAGGGGCATCGTCGTGCATAGCTATACCACTGACTTTAGATGAACAAAGAAGGATGAGGGCACGGAGGATGGCACGGAGGATGGCACGGGTGAGGATATACCGCATCCGCATAGACCTGTTTGGCATGAGTGATTCTGAGGTGTATCACATCTTCAGATTCACCCCTCAAGTCATCCTGGAATTAACCACAACCCTGCAGGAGGACATCACCAGCCCAACACAACGCTCACATGCAGTGCAGCCACTGGTCAAGGTCATGGCAACACTCCATTTCCTTGCCAGTGGCTCTTTTCAGCGTACAAGTGGAGTGGTGGCTAGGATGTCACAATCCTCCATGAGCAGATGTGTGCACCAGGTTGTCCCTGCAATCCTCAGACGCATGGCCAACCAAATCATCAAAACCCACCACTGAGGAGCTGCGGCTGAAGGCAATGACAGATTTCTACAGAATTGCCAGATTCCCACGCACTGTGGGGGCCATTGATTGCACACATGTGGCACTCCAGCCCCCCCATGAGACAGAGCACATGTACCGCAATCGGAAGCATTGGCATTCCATCAACGTACAGGTGATAGTCGATGCCCAAGGCCTCATATGGCACGTCCGTGCCAAACACCCAGGGTCCAGCCATGACAGCTACATATACAATCAATGCCACATCCGAATGGAATTTGATCAGAACGTGTATGGGGACACCTGGCTGGTTGGTGAGTGACATGGGAGTCAGGCATGACTATCCCCTCCCATGATGCACACATCACAAGGGGCACATGCATGACTAACATCCTCCTGTCTTTTCCCTTACAGGTGACTCTGCATATCCACTGGGACCCCATCTCATGACTCCTATCCGGAACCCCCAAACCCCAGGAGAGGAAAGATACAATCAAGCACATGCCCAAACATGAGCAGTGGTGGAGCGCACCTTTGGCCTCCTAAAGTCACGTTTCCGATGCCTGGATAAGTCTGGGGGTACCCTCTTGTATTCCCCAAACTTTGTGTGCCAGATCATCGGTGCATGTTGCATGCTGCACAACTTCGCAGAAAGAAAGGGCCTGCAGATTGACCTACGTGATGACCTGACCCCTGAACCAGACAATCCCCCCCTAACCGAGTCTACCCCGTCTTCTGAGAGAAGAGCAGCCAGGAGACAATTCACATTGGGCATCTTTGCACGTTAAACACACACATTAATCATGGCACAATGAGAATGCATGCATGCACACCACTGTGGTCCCTAGCACACACACCCCACATCCACATCAAATTGGATTGGCACCAGTCCACCATGCAGGACTTGTGAGCAGCAACGCCACGCCAAGGCTCCAATTATGTCACTGTACATTCATACATCATTCACACGGACCTGGGGATCACTTCTCCCTGGTCCTGGGGAACCCTTCTCCACCAAAATTGAGGGTGACACCCCTTTTCCGGCAGGAATGTCACCCCCACATTCAAACAGCATTCACAACCCAAAAAAAAAATTTCTGCAAAATCAAAAATTTTCCAGCAAAAAAAAAAAAAGGGGGGAAAAAATAATTATTGCCCTTTACGTGAGCCACGCCTGGGGCGCCCCCGGCCACGGCCCCGGCTCCTCAGGGGAGACTCATGGGGAGGGGTAAAACCGGGGAAGGAGGAGCAGCCCCTGATCTCTGCCCACCCTGGCGGCCTGCCTTCCATAGGGGCTATTCTGGGGCAGCACCAAGTGTTGCCGTGTTGGCCTGGATAGCCTGGGTAGGGCCCTCACATCCTGCCCAATGCCTGCTGATGTAGTCTGCAGGTCGTTTAGGCAGGTCCCCGGGAGTGGGAGTCCCCGGAAAAACCTCTCCTCCATCCGCAAATGTCTGGCTGACCTGTCCCAGATGGCGGGTCTGACCTGTCCCAGAGTGGCAGGCAGGAGATCGGCCAACCCCCTGGTGTTCTGGGATGAAATCCTGCCTCCAGCTGATGCTTGTGGCCGGGAGTCCTTGAGGGGAGCCTCCTCTTGAGCCAGAGGGGAGAGTCCTCCTCCGTGCCTGACATGACTCCTCTCCTCATGATTCTCCTCCTCCTCTTGAACCTCCTCCGCGGACTCTGGGGGGGGGGCCTCATTAGGCTGCTGTCCTGGGGATGGTGCGGTCAGGCCAGATGGCCCTGCACCCTCCTGTACATCTGTGGATGACACAAAACATTCACAGGTTGGAGGATCCACACACTTGCCACATATTCCCTTTCACCCCCTCCCCCACACATGCTACACACCTGATATTAAAAAAAATACTTACCTGGCACCACGGGCTCCGGACTTGTCAAAAATGCCGATGAAAGGTCAGGGCCACCGCACGCTCCTCCGCTGTCAGCCTAATACGGCATGGTGGGCCCCCTCCTGTGCCCCTGGCATGGGCATGCATTTTGGACAGCTTCTGTTTGACCAGACGCCGGAGGTCATTAATTTTTTTGTCAATCCCAGACCAGGTCCGTGTCTCCCCCTCCCCTGCTGAATTGACCTGCTCAGTGATGAGGTCCAAAATCTCCCTCCTCCTGGCCGGGGTGATGTTGGCACTGTCTGGGCCGTGGAGGAAACGCCCATAATCGCTAATGGCCCGGGCAAGAATTATTTTTTCCCCCACAGTAAAATTGAGTTTTCGCTTTCTCTCTGTCATACTTCCAAAAAAACTCACTCCCAGTCAACAAAAATCAGTCACAAAAACAAGCACAACCAATCAAGCAAGAACACACACAAAGAGAAAACTAACACCCAAAAAATCACACAAGCACTCAGCAAAAAACAGTCACAAAAACAAACAGCAAAAATTCAGCAAGAAAACAAACAAACAGAAATATATCAAACAAACAGTCTCTCAAACACTTATCAAAAAACACTTTCAAAGATCTACTAACAAACACTTGATCACACAGAACACTAATCTGACAACTACAAAACACAACGCAACGAACAACAGGACAAAAGCACTTGGTTAAATGGGAAGGGATACAAAGGGATGTACTTTTGCAATGCAAGTGTGTTTGTGTCTGTCTATTTATGCTGTTTGCGTAGTTCACTACGTTGCCCTAGTCCATTTCCAATTTCACTGATTGCGCCGCTCCCGAGTTGTGAGCATGCGCACAGCGGAGCTGACCATGGTCTCCTTCAAGCGCGCATGCGCAAGCCGGCCAGCCCTTCATTTGCATGGGGTCACGGCTCATTTCAATGTAACACGCCCACGTCCTTCCCAATTTGTATTACTCCGCCTTACGCCTCTGAAATAACGTTACGCATGCGCAATTTCCTGCGCAAAAGCGACGAGAATAGGGTAATTATGCGGCAAAATTGCGCAAGTCTAACGTAAAGGCGGTGCGCTACGCCGGTCCAATAATGCGCAGATGTACGTGAATCTGGGCCAATGTGTTTTATAGGATCTATAGGATTCTTCTCTTTTCTGAAAAAAACTGTTGAGATTATACAGTATTATTCCCATTCAATGCCAGGATACAAAAGAGAGCCATTTAATATGAAAAGAAGCCAGAGTGCTGTAGAATAAGAATATGCATCAGCATGTTAATGGTGAAAATCGGAGGAGACAATACCACAAGAGCTTTTTCTCTTTGTTTACTGAATAATAGTATTTATACATGTTAATTTATTCTTTTTCATTTTAGCCTTTACCACATGATTGTAAATATTCTATAACCAGGGGCTGAAGAACCTATTCATCATTATTTATTTATTATACAATATACATAGATAAAATGTTCATATTTTTTACAATGTAAAAAAAAAAAAGCTGCCCTTTATATTCAAATCCTTATATCCATGACAATGTTCATCCATTAATATTGAAGCCCATGTGCAGTAAATCTTAAATATAATAAAATGTGTTTCTTATAACTGTCTCAAGTTTTAATTCTTCTGCCGATCTACCTCATAATTAGTGGTGGCCCATCTATTAGGAGCACACGGGAGTCGCGCCCCCTATCTACATGCATACGCATGGATTCCAAAGGTGGGAAGAGATTTTGAAAAACTTGATTAGAGCCAGAGGCTCTAAAGGGCTTTAAAAAAGGGTGGGCTCGGGGAGCAGAGCACTGTGCTCCGAGCCCACCCAGTTGTGTGACAATAGCAAATAAATAATCGCTATTGTCACCCTGATCATCCTCCCGGCTAATCAGGAAATGGGTATTGAGACCTGTCACCCAATTCGCTGAAAGAACAGGCAATTCTATTGGACTCCTAGGAGGAGGAGGAGGAGGAGGAGGAGGAGGAGGAGGAAGGAGATGCACAGCAGCAGCCGCCGTGATGCAAATGAGGAGGAGACGCGATAGAAACCGTCATCTGCCGCCTGTAGGAACGCTGCCCGCCTGCCACCTAGATAGAGTAAGTGCGGGGCTTAATGACCGATCGACCGACAGCGGGGGAGGAGGGCTGCTGACAGACCGGGATGGATGGTTGTTTGCCGCCCCTCCAAAAAACACCAGCCGCCTCTGCTCATAATATACTAAAAACATTATCCATTATTTTAACCACTTAAGACCCAGACCAAAATGCAGGTAAAGGACCTTGCCCCTTTTTGTGATTCGGCACTGCGTCGTTTTAACTGACAATTTAGGCCGACAAATACGTGGTATTTGATCACCTCTGCTACGTATTTTTGGTAAAAAAAAAAAAATCGCAATAAGCGCAATAAGCGTTTATCGGTTGGTTTTCGCAAAATTTATAGCGTTTACAAAATAAGGGATAGTTTTATTCCATTTTTATTAGTTTTTTTTTTTTTTCTACTAATAGCGGCGATCAGCGATTTTTTTCGTGACTGCGACAATATGGCGGACACTTCGGACAATTTTGACACATTTTTGGGACAATTGTCATTTTCACAGCAAAAAATGCATTTAAATTGCATTGTTTACTGTGGAAATGACAGTTGCAGTTTGGGAGTTAACCACAGGTGGCGCTGAAGGGGATGTGTGACCTATGTGTGTGTTTACAACTGTAGGGGGGTGTGGCTGTAGGTGTGACGTCATCGATCGCGTCCCCCTATTACAGGGATGACGCGATCGATGCTATGGCCACAGAGAAACACGGGGAAGCCGTGTTTACACACGGCTCTCCCCGTTCTTCCGCTCCAGGGACGGATCGCCGCACTGGGTTACACTGCAGCAGTGGTCGAATGCTCCCATGTGGCCCATCCGTGGAAGTGCAGACTAGCGCCAAGCTGGCCGCTGATTGGTCACCCTCTGCTAAGTGGATGGAGAGTGTCGCCTGTCAGTGGCACCTATCCGTGCCACCTCAGTGCCCATCAGCGCAGCCTCATCAGTGCCCATAAGTGCCACCTATTGGTGCTTATCAGCGCAGCCTCATCAGCATCATCCATCAGTGCTGCCTGTCAGTGCATCATCATCAGTGGCACCTCATCAGTGCAGCTTATCAGTGCTTATTAGCACAGCCTCATCAGTGCCGCCTATCAGGGCTCATCAGTGCTGTCAGTACCGCCTGTCAGTGCCGCCTGTTAGTGCTGCCTATCAGTGCCCATCAGTGCAGCATCATCAGTGTTTACCATCAGTGCCGCCTGTCAGTGCCCATCAGTGCCACCTGTCAGTACTGCCTGTCAGTGCCCATCAGCATCGCTTGTCAGTGCCCATCAGTGCTGCATAATCAGTGCTGATCAGCGCAGCCTCAGTTTAGTCAGTCAGTACCCATCAGTGCCTCCTCATAAGTGCATATCAGTGCAGCAATTCAGTGCTTTTTTAAACCTTTGTTATTTATTTCAAAGGTTTTACATCTTCAGTCAGGGCCGCTGATAGGGCAGTACAACCAGCCCTGTTGTACCGGGCCCGGGCCCCATAAGCTCAGCAAGGGGCCCGGGAAATAATTTCAGCATGAGTAAATGCAAAGAATTTTTCTAAACCTCACTCCACTTCCTGCTTACCAGGGAATAATACATTTTTCCTGGGCCCCACTAGGTCAACAGAGGGGCCCAGGAGGTGACCGCAGAGAAGGGACTCTTTTTCCTATTTTAGGCGCAGGCAGACAGGACTGCGTCGCATATTATGCTGACTCTGTCATAGTTCCGGCCGCAGTGCCTGCTGCTTATGCCTTACTTGGCAGAGTGATTCTCTTGTACACCGCTCACTCAGTAAGAGCCGTAAGAGTAAGATGTCTTGCGTCTGGAAGGGCGCGCAGCAGCATGCTTATTTCGGTGGCGGATGGCAGTGCACAGCTTCAAGCAAACAGTGGCACACACAGTGACACTGACTGCTGGGGAAGGAAGGTACAGTCCCCAGGCTCCGTCCCCACTGTGTACCTATGATCATCATTATGATCATAGCACAACAGATGTTATTTTGCTCTGGCAGTGTCAGAAGTGACCAGCGACAGGGGGCATGAACACAGAGAGGGGACCAGCACGAATGCAAACATTTTGTCTCCATAAAGGTACAGTGAGTAGAAAAACACCCCATTCACACCTATGCCATGTCCCTGTTGCCCATGATTGATACAGCTAAATCTGATCATCATCATTATCACCTGTATTATGTGATTATCATGAGGATAATAATAATGAAAGGACATGGCACTGCAGATATGCATCTCCTGTGCAGGGCCGTCTTTTACGAGTGTTGCATGCATCCCGTGCAGTTTCCCATTAATTTCTATTAGGACACAGCCACTGTATCCGATATATAATGTGGGCGTGCCTGGGTCTCTGAATGCATACGAGTCAGTGGGTGGGGACAGGGGGCATGGTCAGTGATGTGGGTGGGGTTAAGGTTGTAAGGGGTCCCATGATTTCTAACAGCGGCCCTGTCTACAGTAGATTGGGTTACATGCAGTAGCATTAACCTAAAATTATCTATTTCTACCTGCAAAGAGAGCTACTTTTAGGTAGTCCTGAATTGCCTGTTGGAAGTAACAGTCACAATAGATTTTAAAGTTAAGGGAAATTACTCTTACGAAAAAAATAAAGCTAACATCCTCACCTTCATACCAATTAGATGGCAAATTTGTTTCATAATATAGCCTGTAATATTTTTTTGCAGTACCACACTGTATTATAATTAAAGTTTAATAAAATGACAAAACAGAGTTCACAAAAAAACTCCAACCCCACATTTCATAAATATGGCAGTTTTATTTAGAATTAAAAATTAGAACACATATAGTACAGTGGTTGGAATGTATGTAGGCAGCTTGATTGAGCTGCAATGTAAGAGGGAGAGATGGTGCAAGTGTTACCATAAAATAAAATTTAGAGTGCATCATTCAGAGACAACAAAATGTACAGCTTTAGCCGGCTACAGTTTCAGAGGGAGACACCAAGCAGCTTTTAATCACAAATATAAAATCAGAGAATACTATTTCACAAATAATGAACTGTACTGACTCCATGCTTAGTATTTTTTACACAGGCTTCAGTTTTCCTACAGACCCAATAACTTATAAATCAGTATATGTTCTTCCAAATTGTACACCCACCAACAGAACCCCAGACACAAGTCAATAGCTTGCCAGTTTTAATTTATGAAAATACTTTTTTTTTTTTTAAGGTATAAAGTTACATAGTTACATAGTTAGTCAGGTTGAAAAAAGACACACGTCCATCCAGTTTAACCATAAAAAAAAAAATATATATATATATATATATATATATATATTGTACACGCTGAAATATTATGTCATGGACATCTATGTTGTAATACAATATGTATCTTATGCATTGATCTTATACTCTGCAATTTCAGAAATGGTTGTTGTCCCTGATTAAGATTGTTCTATATATGCACCTTTTGAAATGCGTCGGACTTCGCAACCTTTCATCTCTGAGAACAGTCTGTATAATGTTCTTGGGCTCTGTTGTAGTTACCTAGTATTATTGTCAGATGTTTGTGTATTATTATGCATTCAAGTTTTAACACTTTGTTGTTCTATATATGTGGAGTACCCATGGTCTTGTGTAATTTTTGTAATAAATATTTTTTTTTATATATTATTTTTCTTTTTAATTAATTTCCTTTGAAATCCCACTATTTGAGGTAAATCTATTCAGGGATGACATAGACATATAACCCAGCCTATGAAGTAGATCTATAGCAGTATATAGTATAGTATAAAATGTAACTGGAACATCATCGAAATGTGTCATCAATGCATAAATCACTGAAATTAGCCATTGGAAATTTAAGATTTAGTAAATCAGCCTCTACCAGTTCATATAAGACTACCCTGTCCTGTGACAATGCTTTTGTGCGATTTTACTGCAGAATGAACAGTGCTGTCGCTCAGTTACAGAAAGTTAAAAATAATGGATCTACAGTACCAGCAAGATGTGCTTGCTGGACATGGGCCTGTAAACCTATGAGATCACATCATATGCAAACCATCATTTCTATTTACTTGATTTATTCACTACAGCAAAACTGTAAATATTCCAACTGTTTGATGAAACTCAATCTATATTAAATTGCATGAAAAGTCTGTCTATACAAAAAAATTCTGTTATTTTTCACGTTAGAATGTATTGGTTACTTTTTCAGTACTTTTAATTACTTTATTTGTTCCTCCGAAGCGTATAATTCTGTGCACGTAAACCAATGTACTTAAATGTTACAGTGAAAAATGATGACCTTTGCAATAAAGACAGCCTACACATTCTCTATCTTTTCTGAGCTACAAAAGGTACTATAACAGGTGAAAGAAGCAATATTTTGAAAGAAGGCAGTAAAAGTTAGATGAGTAATGAGAGGGATTCCAATATGGTATGAAAAACAATGAATTAAGATGGCAATAAAGGTGAACACAGGGGAGACGTTTACTACAGGACCTGATATTTTGAAGGTCTTTCAAAACTATTATGAGGACTTATACTCCTCTAAAGCTAGATATAACACATCAGAAATTACTGATTTCTTGCAATCATGCACCTTTCCACAGCTGTCTGAAGTAGATAGGGAAATGTTAAACCTACCAATTACTAAGTTAGAGCTGAAGAACGCCCTGCATGAGACTTCACTACACAAGTCCCCAGGCCCAGATGGTATACCAGCAGAGGTGTACCCTGCAGGAGGTAATCGAAACAGGTACTCTACCAGAGAGCATGCAGGAAGCCACAATTATAGTTATATTAAAGACAGGAAAGGATAAATTGCTGCCCGATTCATACCGCCCAATATCTCTGTTAAATGCGGATGTCAAGATATTGGCCAAAATACTGGCCTCCAGGCTATTACAGGTGATAGGAAAACTGATACATAGAGATCAATGCGGCTTTATACCATCTCGTTCTACGGCGGATAATATACGGCAAATTTATTTGAATATACAGATGCCTGTGGATAATCCGGGAGGGAGGGCCATTCTATCACTGGACGCTGCCAAAGCATTTGACAGCGTGGAGTGGCCCTACCTCATGGAGGTCCTGGCAAGATTTGGAATAGGAGACAGATTTATAGAATGGGTGAAGGTGCTGTATTCTGATCCCCGAGCCAGACTCTGCATTAATAATAGTCTCTCTTCTGCATTCAAGCTTCATAGAGGGACTCGGCAAGGGTGTCCATTGTCCCCGCTGTTGTTTGCACTGGCAGCTGAACCCCTGGCTATCTATATTCATAGCTCCAGTGAGGTGAGGGGATTCCGAAGGGGCCAGAGGGAAGATAAGATATCATTGTATGCAGATGATGCGCTTATTTACCTAGGTAATTCTTCCGCTTCACTGCAGGCAGTGATGCAGATCATTGGGAAGTTCGGCTGTTTCTCAGGACTTGCCATTATTTGGTCAAAATCAACCCTGATGCCCAAAGATCCAATGGTGGCACCACTGCCATCTGGAGCTGAGCAGATTGCCATAAGTAACAGTTTTAAATATTTAGGAGTAGTGGTATCCCCAGATCCGGCGGAGTATCTTCAGTTGAATTTGGGCCCACTGCTGGACAAACAGAGGGAGAAATGCAATAGTTGGTGCAAACTTCCTCTGTCGGTAGTGGAGCGAGCAAATCTAATCAAAATGATTTGGGCACCACAGCTCCTGTACGTCTTTCACAACTCCCCCATGTGGATTACAAATAAATGGTTCAAACAAAGTGAAACTCTGATGAGAGCATTGATATGGAAGAAAAAGGCGGCCAGGATTAGTCTGGCCACCCTTCAGTGTAGTAAGGATAGGGGCGGCCTTACAGTCCCACACCCTAAAACTTATTTTTTGGCTGCCCAGACTCAACATTTAGCGGGATGGGGACGGGAAAACAAAGAGGACTCTATTTGTAATATGGTAACAAGTTGTGCACCTGCATTGGTGGCAGCATCGCACTTAGAAATGGACCTCCCTAGCATACCACGCTCAGCCCCGACAGGTTTTTGCTGAAAAGGGTATGATAAGAGGTCAGGAAAGCTTTGGGAGTATGGGGGCCATTGCCCCTTACCCCGATATGGAATAATCCAAGGTACCCGGAAATACAGGCGCTAAAGGGATTTACTGGGTGGAAAGAGAAAGGGATACAATTTGTTAAGCAGTAGTATGAAGGAGAGGTGCTGAAGACATATGAGCAACTGTGCCAAGAATTCCAGTTGGGATCAAAGGGATTCTATCAATACCTCCAACTGCGACATGCAATACAGGCACAACAAAAGACACAATCTCTAAAAATCTCGGAAGCCCCACTAATTAAGACAATACTCGGAGTAGAGGATCGGAAAGGATTAATATCCAAAATATATAGGGAAATACTATCCAGGGCGCAGGACTATACAGTCTTAAAATGTCTAAGTAAATGGGCTGAAGACGTAAGGAATATAGACGAAAGCCTTTGGAAAAGGGCTGTAGAATGTATCCCAGTAGTGTCTATATCATCATCTCACAGACTATCGCAGCTGTTTATACTGCACCGGGCATATAGAACACCAGAGCAGATGTATAGGTGGGGAGGAAGAGACTCCCTGCTATGTCCGAAGTGTAAAATACACCAGGAGATCTCCCAGCATATAAGTAGACTTGCACAGATACCCATCCCTTTGGATCCCCGGATATATTTACTGGGGGCCATAGAGATGGAGACACTCTCAAAAGGAATGTATATAATGTTAACTAGGATATTGTATTTAGCAAGAAAACTTATAGCGCGATATTGGATGGCACCAGAAGTCCCTACGGGAAGGTAGTGGGTCCTATTAGTGAACTCTCTACTCCATAGAGAAAGACTAACATATAGCCGGAGGGGGGACAGTGGGAAATTTAATCAAATATGGCAAACATGGTTGAGAGATGACAGACTCTCGCCTCCACAGACGATAAGGGAAGGTCTTCGGAGACAAACATAAGGAACAAAGAAGAGTAGGGTAAAGGAATAAGAAAATAAATGAGAGTTAAATATTATACAATATTTTAGTGTGACAGGGAGGGGTGGGAAGGGTAGGGAGGGAGGGTGGGAGATAAATGGACCCACACATAATACAATGCACATTAACGCACAAAAGAGACATAGACAAGGGAGTAAGCTTTGAAATAAGTATGGGAAATACGAGTTTTACACAAATTTTTATATTTTTAATTTATCCGGTACTCTGTATTTGTACTTGAAGATGTGCACAAAATGTATTTTCCTGACGCCAACATGGCAGCATACTAGTGATAGAGCTCCGCCTCTTGACCACTCCCTCAGGACCAGTGAATAGCATAAATTAAGGCATGGTTAGCCGCCACCCCATTCTTCTTTTTTTCCTCATACCTCACGCACCAGTGAAGAGTAAGCAGTACTATGTCCCCCCTCTGCCTCAGTGCAGTAGCCGTCTGGGTTGAGCCTCTCCCAGTGCGAAGTCCCAGCGCTCAGGCTGCTAAACGCGCTATAGTCTGGGAGCCCCTTCTGTGGGTCTTATTGGGGCCCCTGCAGTGTTTCCTTTTTAGGAACGAAATCTGCTTTTACAATTGATAACTGCAGCGCTTGTGGAATATGGAGGGGCCAGCTATGCTTTATCTCTCTTGGCCCCTTGTGCCATACAGGGTCACCTGTACCTTTTACCTATATCACCCTTTTTGTCTTTCATTACCTTTCTTATTCACTGCTTCAGCAAAACAAACAGAAGAAACTACAGGCTTGTCTTCTAACACAGGTACAGAGATAGGAAAGGTTCAGTTCTTTAGCCAACAGATTGATATATAGACAAAGTACATGGCTATAGCCAGAGCTATAGTCTTTGATATGGTTTTGCTCACCCCAGTAGGTAGACAATCCAACAATGGATCCTCTCAAACATCATGCTGCTGTCTGTGTCTGTCTCTCTCTCTCCATACACACAACTCATCTCTGACATGTTCAGCTCAGCTGACAATCAGGTCTGAAAGGGAAATTCTTACCCTATTCAGTTAACCCCTTCTTAACACGCCCAGACTCACCCTGTGCAGGTAGATATGTCTGTGTGTATGTATATGTATGTGTGTGTGTGTATGTAATATATGTATATATATATATATATATATATATATATATATATATATATATATATATGTGTATACAGTGTGTGTGTGTATATATATATATATATATGTGTATGTATGTGTGTATATGTGTGTGTGTGTGTGTGTGTGTGTGTGTATAGGTGTATATACAGATGTAGGTGTTTGTAGATAAATCAGGAAAGAAAGTGGAATCCTTTCTCCTATGTCTACTCCTGCTACTCCTATCGCTTTTCAGCTATCCTTACCTCAGCTGGCCGTCCCATTTCTCCACAGATAAAGAGTCAGTTACTGCTCATAATACAAAGACCCTCAACAACTAGGATGGGGACCACCATATAGGTACGTTTTCAGAAAAGAGTGCCCTCTTGTGCGGATTGCTTTGATTTGCTTCAGCCCCGCATGCCCACGCTCTCAAAAGAGCCAGGCCAAGGAAACGCAGACATTCTTCAGGGGAGCATAGCCTGGATGGCGCCCCCACTCAGGAGAAAATTTCCAAGGAAGACGTCTTTGCTCCTCTTCCCCAGAGCCGGTGCCCCAGCAAGAGTCCTGCAGGGCCTATGGCACAGTACCTATGCCCAGGAAGCTGGTGAGTAGACACTGCCTGGAGGAGTATGCAGCTAACAGGTAATGCCAAATGTCTTTATTATTGATAAGAGTGGCACAAGATTCTGTTTTGAACTCACCTTAATTACCTGAAGCTACTGTTACACTTGTATTGTAAACTGTTGTAGACTGTTGCCATAGGAGACAGCGTTCCTATCAGTGCAGATGTGGCATCTTGCTGGATGTTTTTACTGCGTGGATGTCATTCTGTAGAAGTCTTAGAGTCTGCCGGGTTGGTGTTGCGGCTTCCTAAGGGTGTCCTGGCCCTAATCCTCTCTCCCAGAGTTCTGTTGAGGAGAGATGGAATCGCTTTGCAGACTGAGGCCCTGACATATGGTTCAGAGCCCGGATTGTCCTGGTGAATCCTGGACAGGTGGCACACCCTAGGTGTCTGACGCCCATAAAACTACTTTGCACTGCACCCATTATACCTTTATGACCCACTCTATGTGAAGGGATGTCAGCGACTCGTGGTTCTCGTTAGACTGAAGGTGGCCTGGGTCCTTGTTACATATATTACAGATACAGCAGTCTGCTACTCAGGATATGGAGGCTTCACAGGAAGTCCCACATAGTTGCTTTTTAAAGCACTGGAAAAGCATCCTGGCACCTTGGTGGCTAGGGAGGCCATATGGTTGAGACCCTGGGCTGAGTATTGCTTCCTAGAAACAAAAGTGGGAAAGAATGGAAATATGTTGGAGAAAAATGCCCATATAAACAGGCTGTCAAAACTGTATACCCTGAACAAGCTAAGGGTCAACCTGCTCCTACATACTGTAGCATCTGCAGGTGCCAGCAGACCAGCAATAACCAGCCCATGTGTTGGGCGAGTCTAATGGGGATGGTTTAATTATTATCAACCAGCTGCTGCACTTGCAGGACTCTGAGGAGAGTGGCAGGATCTGCATCCCTTTAGGCAGGATTTCCTTTTGAGTATCTTGCCAAAAATGACATTTTTTGTAGCAGTGGGTGCAAAAAAAAAAATCTGACTTGTACCTTAGTGCAGACTTCTGGGAAAAAATCAGTCACACAAGTGCATGCCCAAACTCTAGGGCTCAGTTTCCTTTAGTGCGACATGAGACTGGAAGGTCACATGACAGACCTCTGGGGAAAAATCAATCACACAAGTACATGCCCAGACTCTAGGGCTCAGTTTCCTTTAGTGCGACTTGAGACTGGAAAGTCGCATGACAGGCCATTCCCCATAATTTCCTATGAGTATTGTTTATATCTGTGCGATTTCAAGTGGCATCGACTTCAAAATAGTCCCTGCACTACTTTGGTTCCACTTTGATGCAACTTATACAGGCATTGTTTCCAGTCGCATCAAAATTGCAGCAAAAAAACAAAGCAAAAATCGCAGCAATATCACGCGACTTTGGGGTTGCAATAGTGAAGCCTTGAGGTAAGACCTAGAGGGCACACTTTACGTGTTTCTGGACAGCATGTGGTACAGGTCCTTGGATGAAGGTATCAGGCACTCATGGTCACTTCGGAAATTCCCCACTGCTCCTCCAGACCATTTCTCTCCCACGCATATGCCAAGTCTACCACAACAGGTGTGCTGCTACAATGCTTACAATACACTTCAGACTCAAGGGATTGCAGGTTTTCTATACAATCCTGTTTGGAGTTTGCAGGGGATGTTGGCTGGTGTCCAGTAGCAGATCGGAAGAGGTCAAACCCTTCTGGGTCCTCTTTTTAAGATCTTTAAGCTGAAGTCCATTAAACAGTACAACCACATGGCTGGATGCTGTTCCTGGATTGTCAGGATGCCTATCCTATCCTCACACCTTAGAGGGAAAGCAAAACCAACTGGTTAGTGTACACTGGGGGTGCTCTAGTTCCTCTTATTTCTATCAGAGGAAATGGTGACAGTCAGGAACAGGATTCTGAGGAAGTATACTTCCGCTTATTTGATGGTTTCTCAGTGCTCATCTGGGCACAACGTCATCATGCATACAGATGATTCCTGGGGTGCATGGGCACCTGCGCAAATTTACATTTCAAGAATTCTACAAGGGAGGAAACAGGATCGAACACCATTAACCCTTTCATGACTAAGCCTATTTATGACATTTGGTGTTTACAAGTTAAAATCTGTATTTTTTGCTAGAAAATTACCTAGAACCCCCAAACATTATATATATTTTTTTAGCAGAGAATCTAGAGAATAAAATGACGATTGTTGTAATATTTTATGTCACACGGTATTTGTGCGGCGGTGTTTTAAACGCAACTTTTTGGGAAAAATTTACTTTAATGAATTTTAAAAAAATGAAAAAGTAAAGTTAGCCCAATTTTTTTGCATAATGTGAAAGATGAAGTTGCGCCGAGTAAATAGATACCAAGCATGTCACGCTTTATAATTGCACGCACTCGTGGAATGGCGTCAAACTACGGTACCTAAAAATCTCCATAGGCGACGCTTTAAATTTTTTTTACAGTTACCAGGTTATCGGAACAGAGGAGGTCTAGTGCTAGAATTATTGCTCTCGCTCTCGCGATCGCGGCGATACCTCACATGTGTGATTTGAACACCGTTTTCATACGCGGGGCGCGACTTCCGTATGCGTTTTCTTTGTTGCGCAAGCTCGCGGGGAGGGGGGCGCTTTAAAAAATTTTTTTTTTTTTTCTTATTTAGTTTATTTATTTTTATAATATTAAATTGTGTTTTTTTTTTTTTTTACATTTTGATCACTTTTATTGCTGTCACAAGGAATGTAAACATCCCTTGTGACAGTAATGGGTGGTGACAGGTACTCTTTATGGAGGGATCGGGAGTCTAAAAGACTCCCGCCCTCCTTTACACTTCAAAGTATTCAGATCGCCGAAAACGGCGATTCTGAATACTGTTTACTTTTTTAAATCCGCGCCGTTGACATTCGAGAAACCCGGAAGTGACGTCATGACGTCGCTTCCGCGTTTACACATTGCAGACTGAATCAAAGCCGCGTACGGCTTTCATTCAGTCTGCGCCCGGACACAGGACACGTCGGATCGAGGATCGGGTCTCCCGGTGGGACGGGAGGCCCGGTCAGAGCGGCGAGAGGCGGCGGGAGGGGGGGGTGTCCCCTCCCGTTCCTCCGGCATAACAACCAAGCGGCTTTTAGCCGCATCGGTTGTTATGTTTGGAAAGCCAATCGCCGGCTCTAAACAACGGTACCGGGATGATGCCTGCAGCTGCGGGCATCATCCCGGTATAACGCCTGAAACCCGAGGACGCATATCAGCGTCCTGTCGGCGTGAAAGGGTTAATAACAGTATTACTCGGTATAAGTAGCGGTCCATCATGATGGAAAGTCCTAGAGCAAGTCTCGGTCCGTTAGGACCTTTACACTGGAGAATTGCTATGAATCATGTCTACAAGACACTCGGGAAGATGCACTGTGAGGGACTTTAGGTCAAGGCAGGCGGAGATTCCCAGCCAAGGAGGGTAATCTTGAACGCGCTGGGGTTCAAGCAGCCCCTTTTATCACTTCGGCCTTACTACAGAGTCAAGGAAGACCAGTCTCCTTGCAGTTGAGCAACAGGGCAGTAGTTGCCTATATTCAGCTCCTGTGTGAAACTCACGGCAATATGCTAGTGAGAGAGGTAAAACCCATAACGCCTGGGATGGAAGATCCCCAGCAAAATTCCAGATGCAGTTTACCTCCCAGCAGATTTTTTTTTTTTTGAACAAGTACAAGCTTCCCAGAGCACAACGAGGGTCTATGTCCCAGGTCTTCTCTGACCTGGTCCACAAGTGGGGCCTACCATAGACAGACCTCCTCGTTTCCCAGAGTAATCGCAAACTTTGGGTATGTCTGACTTTGTTTCCGCACCACAAGGCGCAGGGGGCAGATGCTCTGATCTCTCCATGGGACTGCAATGAGTGAAGGAGTGAGTGAAAAACCTGTATAGCGCTACACCTGCGAACTAAATCACCTCAGGGCGCTTCTTCTATCCATTGTCTTCCTTATCCCTCAGAAGAGGTGGGTCTTAAGTTTCTTCCTGAAGGCCTGATGGTTTTCTCCCATGCGGATGTCCGTTAGCAGAGCATTCCATAGCCATGGTCCTTGGACATAGTTGTCATAGCCAGTCCTCCATATTAGAAAACAGAAGGGGGTGCTAAATATGCAAACAATCAAAACATAAACCACAGAATAAACCAAACATCTATGGTTGCCTTAACATTAATATGTAAATATGTGCAATCTAAAATAAAAGTCCATAAATAGTGCAGAAACAAAATGTCCATAAAATGTGCAAAGGGTTAATTCCAAAGGTCCTTGTAAATTTCACTCAGATAAATACGTGGAAACTGTGATCAAAAAAGTGAGGATTTCCACCTTCACCAACTAAAACACCAAACGTGAGTGTAAAAGATGGCTCCTTACCGCAACCAATTGACCCTTTTCGTTAAAAAAAGTGGTCAAACAAGCTGTATGTCTCCACAGATGGTTAAGGCCTGGATACTCTTGATTGGATATGTATAACCATGATAGGGCAAAAAACAACAAGAAAAGCCGCCATAGCGTAATAACATTTAATTAAAATAACATTAAAACACACAGTGCCGAGTGGCTCCTTACTGTTAGGGGTGCCCCACGTCCCGGCACTGAGGCTGAAGGCTTAGGTCTAAAGAAAAACGTGTCCTTGGCTGGGGAAAACAATCGCGTGCGTTCCACCTCACTGGAGTTGAGAGCCAGCTGGACCGGAAGATGCTGTGCGTGGTCACGTGCCGCCTCGACGTACGTTTCAATATGTCGTCATCAGGAAGCGCACTTGACACACGCACCAGACCAGTTTATATTGGTCTCGGCAACAGCAATGGGAGAATTTGGGCCAATCACAGCCTCGGTCCCGGTTACTTCCACAACCAATATGCATCGCAAGCAGATTGCGCACTAAACCATTCATAGTTATATACAGCGGAAATAAACTATAACTTAACTTATAAATTAGCATAGTCTTCCCAAAATACATAAAAATAAGACCAAGCCCCCTGGTCGACCCATATTAAGTGGGATCGACTCTTTATATTCCAGACTGGGGGAATATTTAGAAATATTTTTGCAACCCATGGTCATACTGGGTAAAGCATACCTGAAAGACAGTAAAGAACTCATTAAATCTTTAGCCCCTGTTACTGTTTCAGAGAATACCTGGCTAGTGACTATTGATGTTGAATCTCTGTATACGAATATCTCACAACAGGATGCAATTACGGCTGTCACAGAGGCTTTTTGTGGAAAATCCACCTTACCAGATGCCCAGATAACATTCTTGGTAAAAGGCCTCATGCTAGCCATGGGTAATAATTACTTTTGGGTCCAGGGTAACTTCTACAAACAGGTAAAAGGGGTTGCCATGGGGGCTCGTTATGCCCCCAGTGTTGCAAATCTGGTCCTTAATAAATGGGAAGAAGAGACAATCTTTAAAGATAATACCGGTTCAGTAGTATATTATAAACGCTACATCGATGATATCATTTTGTTGTGGGAGGGATCCCAGACCTCTTTAGATATTTTTCTATCCCAAATGAATGTTAATAATTATGGTCTCAACTTTACGGCAGTATTTAGTTTGACCACCATTAATTATTTAGACCTGACCCATACAAAGGTAAATAATCGGATCTGTACTAAGACCTTTTTTAAACCTACTGACCGTAATGGGTATGTACCCCTAACCAGCTGTCACCACCCTAAGTGGTTGGGAGCTGTCCCTAAAGGGCAGTTTATGCGTATTCGTCGCAATTGCAATGATATTGCTGACTTTGATCAACAATCTAACTTGGTAATTGACAAGTTTGTTGCTAAAGGTTATTCCCAAACCAAGTTGTTAGTAACCAGAGAAGAGGTTAAGATTATGGATAGAGAAATTTTGCTTGAATCCAAACCTAAACCTCCTCGCCAGGGTGAATTACCCTTTTTGTCTGGTTACCATAGACAATATAGGCAGGTTGAAAAGATCTTCAAACAATTTTGGCCTATTCTGATGAAAGACAATGATTTGGCCAAAATTTTACCGCCCAAACCTACTTTCATTTATAGGAGGGCTCCTGGCCTTAGAAATATGATTGCTGGCAATGTACCGGACCCCCCTGAGAGACCTTTAACCTTTTTAGATGGCTCCGGGTTCCACTACTGCACTCGGTGCAGATCGTGTAAAAAAACGAATAGAACCAGTAAATTAACGAATAGAATAAATAGAAAAGTGAGCAAATTTAGTTCTAGCATAACTAAACAAGAATTTACTATTAAACCTCTTATAACATGTCATTCCAGATATGTCACATATGTCCTGGAGTGTCCATGTACCTTCCAATATGTGGGTAGAACTACCAGGGAGCTTAAAGTAAGGATCAATGAGCATGTAGCAAACATCATAAAAGGCTACCCTGATCACAGTGTTTCAAAGCACTTTGATCTTTTTCATAACAGAGATCCCCGGAAACTAACGTTTTTTGGGATCGATCGGATTACCAGCCACTGGAGGGGTACCCACCTTACCAGGGCAGTATCCCAAAATGAGACCCAGTGGATACATCATCTAAGGACTATGCGACCTCAGGGTCTCAACATAGAGCTTGACCTTAATTGTTTCCTTACTAATGAATAAAATATATTTTAATTTTAATTTTATTTTATTAATATGGATTTTAAGATACAATTTTTGATACATATGTATTATTTTTGTTAGAAATTGTTTGTATTGATTGTATACTTGTTACTTTCATGTTAGAAGAATGAGACTATGCTTATTTATAAGTTAAGTTATAGTTTATTTCCGCTGTATATAACTATGAATGGTTTAGTGCGCAATCTGCTTTGCGATGCATATTGGTTGTGGAAGTAACCGGGACCGAGGCTGTGATTGGCCCAAATTCTCCCATTGCTGTTGCCGAGACCAATATAAACTGGTCTGGTGCGTGTGTCAAGTGCGCTTCCTGATGACGAAATATTGAAACGTACGTCGAGGCGGCACGTGACCACGCACAGCATCTTCCGGTCCAGCTGGCTCTCAACTCCAGTGAGGTGGAACGCACGCGATTGTTTTCCCCAGCCAAGGACACGTTTTTCTTTAGACCTAAGCCTTCAGCCTCAGTGCCGGGACGTGGGGCACCCCTAACAGTAAGGAGCCACTCGGCACTGTGTGTTTTAATGTTATTTTAATTAAACGTTATTACGCTATGGCGGCTTTTCTTGTTGTTTTTTGCCCTATCATGGTTATACATATCCAATCAAGAGTATCCAGGCCTTAACCATCTGTGGAGACATACAGCTTGTTTGACCACTTTTTTAACGAAAAGGGTCAATTGGTTGCGGTAAGGAGCCATCTTTTACACTCACGTTTGGTGTTTTAGTTGGTGAAGGTGGAAATCCTCACTTTTTTTATCACAGTTTCCACGTATTTATCTGAGTGAAATTTACAAGGACCTTTGGAATTAACCCTTTGCACATTTTATGGACATTTTGTTTCTGCACTATTTATGGACTTTTATTTTAGATTGCACATATTTACATATTAATGTTAAGGCAACCATAGATGTTTGGTTTATTCTGTGGTTTATGTTTTGATTGTTTGCATATTTAGCGCCCCCTTCTGTTTTCTATTTACTTATTCACCTTTGAATTTGGGGTGCAGCTGTAGCACTATATAATATATATATATTTTTTACTTTATTTGGTTGGCGCGAGATCCTTACCCTTCCAGTCCTCCATATTGACCAGGATGCCCTCGGTTTTCCCTGGCCATTCATTTCAGAATACAGAAGACATTGCTCCTCCATAACCTATGCAGACTGGGGCTGCAAGCAGGGGTACTAAAGGGGGAAGGTGGGCAACTCTGTTGCTCTGGTTTCACTACAGAGTGATCTCTACTTTGTTGTGTGCGAGAAGACATTCTACTTACAACATCTAGGCCTAATTCTGGAACAAGTTTGCTTTTTCTTGGTAGAGCGAGACATTCATCCTACTGCCCTTTCAGTGCCAGCTGTCCTATACTTCCTCCACGCCTTAACCTATCCTCGCATAGCTCACGAGCGTCGCTTTATCGGCAAAAACACATTTAAATGGGCCATGAATCCTTCAGTTTGTACAACTTTTGAGTTTTTGGAGAGTAGGTCTCCACGGAAAAGATATATTGGAGCTGCTGGTTCTCATATCCGTTCAACCGTTCATTCTAACAGAGCAGTGTTTGGTTCAGGCCATCACTTATAAGGCAGTATCAATTGCAAGAACTTTAGGCAGGAGATTATCGGATATTCAAGCTCTTGGAGCTTCAAAGTAAAAAAAAATATATGTATATTCTTTTCTTTCCAAAAGGAGTAGAGTTGGCCTTGTAGATCATCTTGCCACAAACATGGCAACAGACTGCTATTTAACAGACAGCTGGACATTGCCTAAATTTCCAGAACATCACACAGGAAAGTCTCACGAACTGATAATTTTCATAACTTTAAAGTAGTATCGGTCCACAATTGTCCCTTCCAGGTCATCTAAACCTTTTGTCATTCCAGCTGGGAATCAAGGGAAAGAAGTTACTGCCTGGACCCTAGCAGGCTCGGTTGTTCATATAGGACTAGGGGTTGCAAGCCTCCGTCAGCGGTGGCGGAGCACTCTACCAGAGCAGTTGAAGCCTCATAGGCAACACATTCAAAAGAATCTATGGTGCCCATCTGTAGAGGGGTATCGTGGTCTTCCCAACATTCCTACTCAAACTTGACAGAATAGACCCGGGGGTCCTGTCATCAGGGAACTTTGTAGGAAGAACTATTCAGTCCTCTGTCTCATCCTAATTAGAGGATTGGTTGGACAAGTAGATCCCACCCTGTCAGCTAGTTATTTATCACTAGTATGCTGCCATGTTGGCGTCAGGAAAATGGAAAATTGTATCAAATACTTACCGTAATTTTCCTTTCCTGACGCCAAACCATGGCAGCATATGAGCCCACCCATGTGCGTTTCGGTATGTGGCTTGTTACAAAGAATGGGGTGGCGGCTAACCATGCCTTAATTTATGCTATTCACTGGTCCTGAGGGAGTGGTCAAGAGGCGGAGCTCTATCACTAGTATGCTGCCATGGTTTAGCGTCAGGAAAGGAAAATTACGGTAAGTATTTGATACAATTTTCCATTATAATAATATGTGTTGAACAATAAAAAAAAAAAATGTTTTTAAAAAAAGATGGCAAGAAGCCTAAGTGGCCTTATGTTCACTAGAAAGCCAATAAAGGCCAAGTCCAGCCAAACGGCTAAATAAACTTCTAAAACCTATCCAAAGTAAAAAAAAATTATCTAACAAAACCTTTGAAAGGCAATGTACTTACTGATCGTTCCAACCTTTCTGTTCTACATGGCTATATAACATATGGAGAGATTAAACACTCTATAGTGTTCAAGTCTCTCCTTTTTTCCTATAAGTCTATAAGAAGTCAATGATTTCCTGCGCAAACAGGAGTAAAAAGGCAAGAGGAGTGACTGCACACACAGGAGTGGTCTAAAGTTGCTGATTCTGCACAAACTGAAAATAAAGTGCAGGAGGAAGGGCAAGTAAAGCTTATTACTTGACCAGTTACTTGAGAGTGTAGTTCTTTGAGTGCAGCGTATGGCTATGGACACAAAATAAGATTATTGGTGAGCATGTACCTCACCGCAGCATAATTTGACTCTATGGGAGAGCTATTAATTCTTGGATGTTTTACCAATATTTGGACCCTGTAATGCCATATTACAAAATGTGGAAACATTGGTGGCTTTTCACACAATCTGACAAATTTATTGATGCTAATCCATAATTCTCATACATATTCCTACATTAAAGATGTAATCTTAAATCCCTAGTACATTAAAGTGGTTATAAACCCAACCACACAACTTGCACCTTCAGATTAGCCTAGATTAAGGTTTACCTGTAGGTGCAAGAAATATCTCCTTAACCTACACGGTTAAGGAGATATTTTCACAAAAACAGGCACCGATGTCTATGGGAACATGGGCGCCGTAGACAACGGCGCAGGCGCACTAAGAGTGACATTTTTGTGGGGGGGGTGACGTCATGGCCGCTCCGGCCAATCACATCGCCGGAGCGGCGATAACAGGAGGAGACATGTCGGCGGAGGTCACGGAGGAGAACTTCGGGGGCTTCGATCTCAGGTAAGTCGATCATAATGAGCTCGTATGCTATGCATACGAGCTCATTATGACTTTCTCTTGCAGGTTTAAAAAAAAAAAATGAATGAGGGTTTACTTTCTCTTTAAACCCTTTAACCACTTCAGCCCTGGAGGATTTGGCTGCCAAATGACCAGGCCACTTTTTGCCATTCAGGAATGCTTCGCTTTTACTTTAATTGCGCGGTCGTGCGACGTGGCTCCAAAACAAAATGTACATCCTTTTTTTCCCAAAAATAAAGCTTTGGTGGTATTTGATCACCTCTCTCTGGTTTTTATTTTTTTGCGCTATAAACAAAAATAGAGTGACAATTTTGAAAAAATGGAGACCCCACTGTTGCCGTGCTGTTTTTCTATATTTATGTAAGTTTTTCCACCTACATTAAACACTCATTGCCTACAGTATCACACTATGTGCTTCTTCTTTTTCACTTTTTCCAACATCATTTAGATCATTGTTTGACCGTCGGTGGGTCATCACCTCCAACCACGTACATTTGCTCCATTGATCGTTGTGTTTGAAGTCATTTGTTCATTGTCATTGAAGATTTGGTCTCGCAGCGATAATATCCAGTGATCATACCAAGCTCTGTTGTCCCTCTGAGCATATGCTCTTCAGGGTTCAACACTTCTGGTAAGCCTCTTTCCATCTGGTGGCGGCCTTTTCACAGTGTGTGTCATGTCCAGATTGTGGGAACACCAGCAGGCCCTCCTGTTTGCATAGGACTTTTCACCTATTGGAAATTCACGTTTTCCAACCTACATACTGTATGTTTGCATAGGACTTTTCACTTATTGGATATTCATGTTTTCCAACTCACATATATTTTTGTATTTAATCATTCATTTTGATTGAACACCATTTACATTGGTGATTTCTATTCTTTTTTTATATATATACATTGATGTCATTCAGATATTCCTGTTTAAGAAATATTGTTTATTCACAATATTTTCTATATCATTCAGCGCTACAATTTATCTGTTTTATACTAGCTCATTATGACTTTCTCTTGTAGGGTTAAAAAAAAATAATAATGAGGGTTTACTTCCTCTTTAACCACTAGCCGACCAGCCGCCGCAGTTATACGGCGGCAGGTCGGCTCTCCTGCGCAAGAGCCCGTCATCCTACGTCGGGACTTTCGCGGCCACTAGGGGGCGCGTGCGCACCGCCGGCGGCCCGCGAGCGCGCCCCCCGCTCGCCCCCGAGTCCTGCGCGCGCGCCCGGCGGGCGCGATCGCCGCCGGGCGCGCGCGCGCTCGTTCGTTACAGAGCTGGGAACGAGAGCTGTGCGTGTAAACACACAGCACTCGTTCCTGTCAGCGGGGGAAACGGGCGCGCTCGCTCGTTCGTTACAGAGCGGGGAACGAGAGCTGTGCGTGTAAACACACAGCACTCGTTCCTGTCAGCGGGGGAAACGCTGATCTTCCGTTCATACAATGTATGAACGGAAGATCAATGATTCCCCCTAGTGAGTTCACCCCCCCCCCCCCCACACAGTAAGAACACAAATAGGAACACACTTAACCCCTTCCCCGCCCCCTAGTGTTAACCCCTTTACTGCCAATGGCATTTTTATAGTAATCCAATGCATTTTTATAGCATTGATCGCTATAAAAATGCCAATGGTCCCAAAAATGTGTCAAAAGTGTCCGATGTGTCCGCCATAATATCGCAGTACCGAAAAAAAACGCTGATCGCCGCCATTACTAGTAAAAAAAAAAATATTAATAAAAATGCCATAAAACTACCCCCTTTTTTGTAAACGCTATAAATTTTGCGCAAACCAATCAATAAACGCTAATTGCGATTTTTTTTTACGAAAAATATGTAGAAGAATACGTATCGGCCTAAACTGAGGGAAAAAAATGTTTTTATATATATTTTTGGGGGATATTTATTATAGCAAAATGTAAAAAATATTGCATTTTTTTCAAAATAGTCGCTCTATTTTTGTTTATAGCGCAAAAAATAAAAACCGCAGAGATGATCAAATACCACCAAAAGAAAGCTCTATTTGTGGGAAAAAAAGGACGCCAATTTTGTTTGGGAGCCACGTCGCACGACCGCGCAATTGTCAGTTAAAGCGACGCAGTGCCGAATCACAAAACGTGCTCTGGTCTTTGGACAGCAATATGGTCCGGGGCTAAAGTGGTTAAACTCTTTAGCCACATCTGGAGGATTTGGCTGCCAAATGACCAGGCCACATTTTGCCATTCAGGAATGCGTCGATTTAACTGACAATTGCGCGGTCGTGCGACATGGCTCCCAAACAAAATTGACGTCCTTTTTTTCCCAAAAATAGAGCTTTCTTTTGGTGGTATTTTATCATCTCTGCATTTTTTATTTTTTGCGCTATAAACAAAAATAGAGCGTCAATTTTGAAAAAAAGGCAATATTTTTTACCTTTTGCTATAATAAATATCCCCAAAAGTGTATAAAAAAAATTTTTTTCCTCAGTTTAGGCCAATACGTATTCTTCTACATATTTTTGGTAAAAAAAAAAAATCACAATAAGCGTTTATTGATTGGTTTGCACAAAAGTTATAGCGTCTATAAAATAGGGCATAGTTTTATGGCATTTTTTATTTATTTTTTACCAGTAATGGCGGCGATCAGCGATTTTTATCATTACTGCAACATTAAGGTGGACACATCGGACACTTTTGACGCTGTTTTGGGACCATTGTCATTTATATATATGCTATAAAAATGCACTGATTACTGTGTAAATGACACTGGTAAGGAAGGGGTTAACCACTAGGGAGCGAGGAAGTGATTCTAACTGTGTGGGGGCTGGGTTACCAGTGACACGACACTGATCACTGTTCAAAATGACAGGGAGCAGAAGATCAGTGTCCTGTCACAGGGCAGAACAGGAAGATGCCTTGTTTACACAGGCATCCACCCCTTCTGCAGCTCCGTGACACGATCGCGGGACACCGGCGGACATTGAGTCCGTGGGTCCCGTAGGCACGGGCACATAGTTTGCGGCATATGAACCACCACAACATATATATATATATATATATGTTCCTTTGCGCAGGCGCGCCATTCTGCCGACGTATAAGTATGTGAGACGGTCGACAAGCGGTTAATCTACAATACCAGACCATTTTATTATTTCCATTGTTTAGTTAATTTATATTATAATTTATTCATTATGATTATTATTATTACTAGTATTATTATTAATATTAGTATTATTTTATTGTTTATAAATACCTCATGCACCACCTTCTCCTTATGTACATAGAATCAGATACATTATGCTCTCCTTAATTCATTATTTTAAGAATATACATTTTTTTTTTGGTCTTTTTTTTTAAATCCATGTAAACTGACATATAGAATAAGAGCCTCTGGGTAAGATATGTAAATACTAAAATGTGAAGTACCATCATCCTAAATATATAGACAATTAATGGGTCTAAGGTCCCCGGACCAAAGAACCAAGGGGGGCAGGAATGGGCCAATTAGGACTATTACGGTACAGGTACATGGGTGAAAAAATGAGGGTACATAATTAAAATAGGAAATAAACTTTATTCAAAAACATAAACGGACATAGTCACACATTTAAAATAATGATAACCACGGACAACACCATGCTGAAGGTCCCCAGATAGGGAGAAAAACATTATGGGTTGACGGTTATGACAGTCTCAACTAGTTTCGCGGAGTATTCCGCTTCCTCAGGAGAAAATCTAGACAGGTCCCGCCAAGGTGGAAAGCAGCGAGCATAACCCAACAAGGTCCCGTGCGAGTGCCCTGGAAGGAGTGCCCTGCTAGTCTTAATAACAAGAAAGGTGGTGATATGTAGGAGGGTCCTGGGAGCAGGAGCCCAATGGTGGTGGCTATTGGAGTGCATATGGGTTCAGCACAACATGAGGAGGTGATAAGGATATGAGTGATAAGAGGGGCCACTAGGGGTCCCATGGTAACATCAGGGTAGTGATGCTAACATCTGATGCTGTAGACTGGGTGAAGTCGCAGCAGTCCCGGGACCCAGCGTTGGGGACATATATACTCAACCTCTATTTGATCATTGCTATGATGTCATATTGTCATCTGTTATAAACTTTCCAAAAATTTTGATTGTGAAAAAATCAATTAAAAATTGTTGAGAGGGATGAGTATAATTCTGGAGGGGGATGAGGATGACGGTGTTACATTCTGGAGAGGGGTGAGGATGATTCTGGAGGGGGATAAGGATGGAGTTACATTGTGTATAGGGACAAGGATGATTCTGGAGAGGGATGAAGATTTGGGGTTTCATATCTCATTTATTTAAAACTTGTAATATTATTGTATTTTTGTTCAATATTTTATCAAGAAAAAAAAGTTGGTCTTTTTTTTAGGGTGGGGCGCTTCAGAATTCTCTGCCTATAGGCTTCTAAGATGTAAATCCAGCGTTAACGAGGAGAGATGTACTGGGGTCTGTGGCCCTCAGGGTGTTAGAGTATTAAGAATTCCGCTACTGTCCTGTAATATAAGAGAGACTGTTCACGCTAAGGTGTCCATTTATAAAACAAATTCTGAGTGAATGTCTTAGCATTCTTCACAAACAACCTTCACAACTTGGCAAACAAAAGCAGTTAACCCTTGCAGTGCAGGCGCAGGCAGGACTTATTATTTTTCTTATTGTTTCTATTTACTTTAGTGTGAGTTGGAAGGTTGAGGTGGATCACCATTCACCCTTCAAGGAAAGGTCATATATTTCAGATAGCTAAATTTAATCACTTTTGATGGTATGCATAGGGGACCTAAATCATTGTCTGAGTTACTCCTTGTAATTGTGTTTGATAAGAAATAATTGACTGATATAAAAATTGCTCTCTAGTTTGAATAGTTATGAAACAGTCATAGGGCCAGATTCATGAAAGGTTACGCTGGCGGATCGAGTGATCCGCCAGCGTAACAGTGGCTTTGAGCCGGCGTTTCTGTTTTCTGTAACCAGAAAACAAGAAACGCCGGGTTGAAGTTCCGATGCGAGCAGCGTAACTGAGTTTCGCCATCGCATCGTTACTTCAACTTAAAAATGGCGCCGGGGGCGTTCCCGCCGATTTACGCTCAAAAAATATGTTAATGAGCGGAAATCGGCAATTCACGATCGAAATCCGGCGCGACGCAGTGACGTTACGACGTTTCCGGACGGGATACGCGGCGCATAGATATACCTACATGGGGCTGGAGTATCCTATGTTAGGTATAGGCGTCGTCATCGCGTCGGGAAAAAAAAAAAAAAACGTCGCTTGCGTAAAACGGTCATGAATGGGAATGTGACGTCATTGACGTTCATTCACAGATTTTGGAGCATGCGCACGGGGATGTTTTGACACTCGACGCATGCGCAGTACGTCGGCGGCGGGATCGCGCGTAGTTAGCATACTACACGCCCCGTACCCGCGACATTTGAATTCCGCCGGCTCATTTGCGATGCGCTGCCGCAACTTTAGGAGCAAGTGCTTCGTGAATGACAGCACTTGCTCCTAAAAATTCGGCAGCGCAACGCAAATGAGAAGCGTTACTCCAGAGCAAAGATGCTCTGGAATACGTGAATCTGGCCCATAGTGTAAATATGTCTCTTATTATAGTTCTGATGTCTACTATCTTCAGTGATCCATCTCCTATCAGATGCACATACGCTAAATATTTGAACTGAACACGTAACTCTGCCTTTGCCTTTGTAAAACAAAGGTTCATTTAAAAAAGCAAGGAAGTGAAATACTGAAATTTGTAATTGCTATCCATTCTGTTTTGTAGATTCTCTATGTGATGCTACCCCCAGAAGAGCCGCTGAATTGTTTTGTGATTTTTTTGCACACCTGATGACATAAGGTGACATACCTCGCCAACCCAGCACTTACCAACACACTTTCAAATAATTTTTTAGGCCAAGCATAACCTAAAAGAACAGAGGTTCAGCAGGTGTATTTACTGTATATATTCAAAAAGACTACAACATTACTCTGGGATATATGGTTAAGCACCTGCAGTAATCCAACAGTAATTAACAGAACAGAACTACATTTACCTAGCAATAGTATATAAAGGCAGTCCTAACATGCTATAACATTCCCAGTTTTATCACACTGGCCAGTAATTTAGGAAAAAACAAGTTTTATCTGGCAAAGTTAACGCCCTTAAAAAAAAAATACAACAGTTCCCAAGACTCAACAGATTATCTTGTATGATGTTAATCTCTTACCAGTCCCAGTCCCATGGCACCCTCTTCTGGATCTCCGGACTTGTGTTCTGACTCAGTAAAAGACCAGTTCAAATCACACAAGGATAGAAGTTGTTAATGATCTCTCTCTTTCACTCCCGTTGAGACAGTCTCTCTTTTTCTTCCTTACAAGTTCTGAGAGTGCCCTCTAGAGTTGGATCTCTCCAGGCATCCAAATTCCAGCATTTCAGAAAGAAGGTTCTCAGACTCTTTGCTTCTCTGAGTTTTTATTTGACTGTGCCCCTTTTTAGAAGGAAGTAAGCAAAACCTTAGACAAAGGAGTGGCTGTGGACAGTGGTGTAACTAGAGACTTCAGGGCCCCGGTGCAAGAAATCATGAAGGACCCCCCCCCTCCACATTGGCATGACAGTCAGATGGACCCCTCACACTGGCAGGCGGCAGTCGGGCAGCTCAAACGGGCAGACTTGGCGGAATTACAGGGCCCAGTCGCAACGGCGACTGTTGCAACCCTTATAAATCCGCCATTGGGTGTGTTAGTGCAGAGTTCAAGGTGTGCTACGTACAGAGTCCGGGGTGTGCTACGTGCAGAGTCCGGGGTGTGCTACGTGCAGAGTCCGGGGTGTGCTACGTGCAGAGTCCGGGGTGTGCTACGTGCAGAGTCCGGGGTGTGCTACGTGCAGAGTCCGGGGTGTGCTACGTGCAGAAATATAAAGCTGAATTTCAAGTTTCTTCTGCAGGGACTTGCTCTGCTTAATTGAATAACCTTGTAACAATATCTTATAGGCAATCTGAGATACTGTGATAATTTCACAATCTATTTTGTGGAAAGATTCTGTTGCGTTTTGCTAGAATGTGTTGTTGTAAACACAATTTATCACTACAGTTTATTTGCCATAGATGAGATTAAAAGCCATTGCACTAGTATTACATTGTAGGAAGTATTGATTCCATTAGGCAGATGTGAAATTGCTACATAACTCATTAGGCCTAACTATCCATCAATACTCCTGTTAGTTAGAAACTGTTAATGGACACATCAATTTAAAAATAAACAATTTTTATTCAAAGTAATGGAAACCTTTTTGTTTGTTTGATGTATTGTCTGATATGTATGTTTTTTGTGCTGAAGATTCATAAATATTTATTATCCAAGGTAAATGTTATTATGGGTTCAATACTTTTTTCTACCAAACAGACGTGAAAATGTGTCCTGGGATTGGATGTGGCATATTAGTGATTTCTCTGCCTCTCCAATCTACGCACAGTAACTGATCCATTTGTAGCAAGATAGCTAATACTTTTGCCGCGTACACACGGTCGTTTTTTGCGATGAAAAAAAACGTTGTTTTTTAAAACGTCATTTAAATTGATCGTGTGTGGGCAAAACGTCGTTTTTTGTCTTAAAAAAAACGACCAAAAAAAAATTCCAACATGCTTGAATTTTTTGTGTCGTTTTTCAAAACGTCGTTTTTTGTTTCACAAAAAGTCACCGTGTGTAGCAAAAACGTCGTTTAAAACGATGTTTTTCAACCCGCGCATGCCCAGAAGCTAGTTATGAAGCGAGCTTCAATGGAAAAGTGTGGTGAACGTAACCTCGTTTTTTGTGAAAAAAACGATGGTGTGTATGCAACATCGTCTTTGAAAGTGACGTTTCAAAAACTTCGTTTTTTACTTCACAAAAAATGTCGTTTTTTTTCATCGCAAAAAACGACCGTGTGTACGCGGCATTACAGTCTCAGTAGAATTAGCAGACAGTGACCCAATCCAAATGACATCTTGTATATCTTCACAGATGAATATATGAACATCAAAAGCATAGCATGTCTAGCTCCGACAGTTACATGTGCTCAGAACAAAGTTAAAGACACACTGAAAAGGGAGTGGGACTAGCTATACAGGGACAAAATGATTTAAAGGCAAACAAGCAACAATGCATGTGTAACATAATAGTGATATCAACCCAACTATTAGCCTATGTTTTTCAAGAGTTTCATTCCATATCAGGCTAAAAATTGCTAAACCATAGATACATGTGTTTTTTCTTTTTTTACAAATGTTACTTTGTACAAAAGATTTTGAGATTTTGTATGTGTGGACAGTAAGGCAAGATGCTAATTTGACAAGATCAACAGGCAGTTTCAACTCACCATGGCTCAGAAGTTCAATCCAATATAGTTTATTCCAGGATTGGCCATACATAAAATATTTTCATTGGCTTTCTTGTAGATGGAAATACTTTATTTATTTTTTATCACAAAACCTTGTTATTTTATATTACTTTTAAAGGGGTTGTAAAGGTTAATGTTTTTTCACCTTAAAGCGGATCTCCCACGCCAAAAACATGTTTTTCTTAATGGCTATTTAATAGGTTAATGCCCCTAATTAGCTGAACTCACGTTTTTTGTCTCCCGCGGCCGCTCCGCTGCCATCCTGTGCGAAATAACAACTTATATTCCTCCTTCCGTTTAGGTTCCATTTTAACTGTGGGCATAAGCCCACAGATCGGCACTTCCTTCTTCTGGTGGATGCTGATGTCCCAGCATCCACCGCTCGATGCGCACAAGCAACGCAGAGCAGCTGCTTGAGCGTCTGTGTTGCCATGACAACGGCAACCTCCTTCCTTTGTTTATGCCGCGCGTCACTTCCTGCCTAGGAAATAGCGCGATATTTGATCACACGGCTGCGCAGTTTACACAGGGAGCTATGGAGAGAAGCTCCCAGAGCGCACTGCATGGAGCAGGAAGCGACGCAATGCCCGGAGAATTCCCGCAGTGAGCCAGACCGGAAGGCAGTCTACTGTACAGGTACTGTACAGATTTACTTTAAAAAAAACATCCGTTTTGATAATGTCATACAGCGGCAGTGTAATTAAAGAAATGTTAGAATTAGGGTGGAGATCCGCTTTAATGCATCCTATGCAACAGTTTCTGTTGCCATTATGATTTAAAAAGAGTAAACACAGTTAATTAACTGATAATAAATGGCTTCAGCCAAACACTAACCATGAGTGAAAGAAACGTTTTTGTGTTATCATTCATATTCTCTGAAAAATGGCCAAGAAATAAAAAAAATCCTGCCAGGGTATGTAATCTTATGAGCACAACTGTACCTGGTAGAGGTGGAGCTGCCAAAAGGCTTCCCTTACACTTCCTGTCCATTACCCCTGAAGCTGGTGACAGGGTGTAACAAGATAAGCAGTGGCACAGGTGTCCATGGTAGGGTTTGACAAACTGGGTGGCCAGTCTGGATACTGCTAGGATGCTTTAGATGCTCAGCCTGTAAATTGTCCAAGATGCTGGCATAGAGGTGGAACACAGGAACTTGCAGGATGCAAAGTCATCGTCAAGATGAGCTGGAGTTAGCAACAACTGTGTAGCTGAGGTACCGAATCAGAAGTCAGAAGTAGAGTCAGAATCCAGGCCCAAGTCAATATCAGAGAAGCATCAAAAGTACCAAAACAGCAGACAGAGGACAAAGTCAGGACACAAGCCAAAGTCAGCAGCAGGAAATTACATAAAGCAGACACAGGAGGCAGCTGGTTTATACACACCTGCCCCTCACATCCTTGTGATTTTTGCTCTTTTCAAAAGCTAAGGGGCACATAAAGAATTTTACATTTCTCTAAGGCCTCGTACACGCAATCAAATCTGTCTGCTGGAAACGGTCTGCTAGACCGTCCCAGCAGACAGATTCGATCGTGTGTACGGGCGAGCCGACGGATTTGGCCACCCGACAGATTTCAAAGCATGCTTTGAAATCTATCGGGTGGGAACCCGTCCGCCTGACATGTCTGCTGGTTAGTACACTTACCAGCAGACATGTCGTCTCGCACCGGCGCCGAATGGATTCGGCGCATGCGCGGAAGTGTTTTACTTCCTGGTGCGGTGACGTGGCGGCGTCAACGTCACCGCCACGTCACCGACACGTCAGCGCGCCGTCTGCTGGCGGGGATTTTGGTTTGCTCGTGTGTTCACGCGAGCAAACCAAAATCAAAAGAGACAGATTTGTTCAAATCGGTCAGTCCGACCGATTTGAACAAATGAATTGCCTCGTGTGTACGAGGCCTAAGAGAATTTTGAGATATAGTTTATATCAATTTTAAATATCTTTCCTCCTCAATTATACTTATCTCTCTTATTCATATTTTTTATTCCTACTGTTTTTACCCTTAAGTGGTATATATGTTGTTTAATGAAACCCCCTCTTTTTGCGTCTCCGCGTCAACGGTGCAGAGATGATTGGTGTTTTGTTGACGTATGGGCCTTCTCCCCTTTTTTTGTCCTTTACCTCCCCTTCTCCTCTATTCTGTTCCTTATCTCCACCCCTTTTCCTCTATTAATCAATCAAATTAAATTGTTTATTTATTTATTAAATGCAAGTAATGTACATGACTTAATTATACTTTCATTATTTTTCATTTTTGTATATATTCCTTTCATGATATTATTGTGATTTATCATTGTTCCTTTTTCTTGTCTTAATAATTTTTTACTTTTTCTAAAAAATCCTGTATGTGTGCTGTCCTGCCTTGGCTCCCGATCGAGGTGCCCGATGCCCCACTGCTTTCCCCTCCCTTGCACACTCCCAGGGAAAGTTCATCTATGGGGATGTTGTGCAAAGCTGGGGTTCTCCCCGGTCAGGACATTTGGGCTCCATTGGGGTGACGGGAGCAAGTTGCCTCCTCCCTCCTCTTTTTCATTTATTTAGGATCTTGTGTTTGAGGGCCTGGTGTCATTGCTGCATGGACGCTCAATGGCATCACTTCCATGATGCCCGACACATGCCTTTACCTACATGTAGCCCAAGGTTTCACTACTGTCCTGCTGTTCACTAGCTCTGCCTCACTTCTCCCAAACGGCGCTACCTGTGTTGCCATTGGCCTGTTCGTCGCTTGGCCAAACCCAGCGGCGTCATCCGAAGCTGTGTGGGAGAAAACCTTGCCGACGTCACGGCGATGGCTCTTACTCTGCCGCTAATGCTTCTGGGGACTGTAGGCTTGGTGGCGCAATGGCGCAGCCTCCATATGGCACATGGATAACAGGCATCCCCTTAACCGCGCTCGCGTGACGTCAGACGCCTGAGCAAGCAGGGGATATAAAATGCCGGCTCATTGCCAGCATAACTGGAAACCGGGGGTGACCATACAGTACATGTGTCCTATTCAGGTATAATATTCCAATAGCTACGTTTCATCTACCAAACTGCAAAATTTCACCTTGTTTATTCAATTTACTTATCCCCGGCGTAACCAGAGAGTGTATATGTATGTGGCAAACTGCTTTTTTTTTACCCTGTTATGATAGGATCTTAAATAGAAGTAATCTATACGAATTTGTGCTGCATGTTGAGCGTTAAGCCCCTCTCTTTTTCTTTTAAAACTCCAATGCCCATGCTTATTCATCTCTGGTTATTTAGTTTTTTCATTCTTTCTGCTGCAGGTCTTCAATCCCTTATCCCCTTTCAATTGGAACTGTTGAGGCTTTAGCAGTTTGATGTGCATATTTCTTTATTTACCACTGAGTCCCTTTTCTAAAATTATTTGTTTATGATTTTTCAGTGCTCACTGTCCTGAGAGATTTTTTTCATTGCTTGGTAACGTTTGTTCTGTTTTTCCGAGAATATCACTGTTTGGACATGGCCAGTGGCGTATCCAGGGTATGACTAAAAAAAAGGAAGGAATTCAGCGCTGGAGATAATAAACAAAACAAATTAAATAAATTACAATAATGCAAGCCAGCACTGTAGGATCAATTCAAATAAAACGTCCCAAAATAACTTCAATGACAAAAAGTGCAGCGCATAACAAGTGACATTTAAACAAAAATAAACTAAACACAGAAAGTCCATATAAAGTGCACTGGTGAGTAAATAATCTGATAATGCTCCAATCCAAACGTGACTGCGTGCAAATAATCCAAGATCAGTGACCCACAGGACAGATCCTCCACCAGATAATTAAAGATGGCCTCTCATCTGAGCTAATCGACCCAGGGTAAGGTCATACAGCATGAACACAAATGCATCCGAATCGTATATCAAGGGCACCAAACAGCAGGCAGCTCAGCAGTTCCCGGATCATAAGAGTGGGTATGCAAAAAATAGAAGAAGGAACAGACTAGTGCTCTCTGTAACCAACTTGATTTAATAAAATGAAGGTATAAAACTTACATAGCTGACACTCGCGGCAGAGTGTATGGTAAAAAAGCATGTCCTGGATCTCCAGGTAAAAACAAACAGCAGCAAGCATGCGTGAGACGGCGATCGCGGGTGACGTCACGTGACTCCTCCCCCTCGTACGCGTTACGTCCCAGTGGGCGGGACTTCATCAGCGTGGGGCGGAGAGATCAACGAGAACGTCCCGCTCTGATCTAAATAGTGTGCCGTTGCCACAGCAACGAAGACACAGTCAGATAATTACAAACCTGCGCCACCTAGTGTTCACTTAATAGAAGGCAGCCAGCACCCACTAACAACAAGGCAGTCAATAAGCAGGAATGTAGGTCTCAATGGAAATTGGACCAAATACATGACTGTATATAAAATTTAGAACAAATAATAAAAACAAATAATATATAAAATTTAGAACAAATAATAAAAACAAATAATATAAAATGTAGAAGAAACTACACAAAGAATTTAATATTTAAAAATAAAAATAATAATAATACTGACGTCATCCGTAATCGGCTCCTCATTACAACCATAGGACCATATAACAATGAATACCCATATCGTTACATTGTCTATCATAACAACAATAAATGGTACACATAATCACTACAAAAAATTAATAATGAGAGAAATATTGGAAACATACATATAAAATGCAGAGACACCAGGTGGCGCAGGTTTGTAATTATCTGACTGTGTCAGAAAACAATAAGGGAGCTGTGGTGGCTCAATGTGATTGGCACTGCGCTGATAAGCCGTTCACCTCTGCAACCAAGGGTTCGGATCCCGGTCTCGGCTACATGTGAATTGAGTTTGGTGGTCTCAGCCCGGCTCCCGGTGGGTGTGCTATGCAAGGTACGCCTGTGCTTAGTACGCCCACCCCCCCCCCCCCCACAAAAACCACCACACTTGCACGCACACAAAAATTGGTTTAAAACACATGCACTTTGGCCATGCGGTCTCCTAAAATAAAGAGAGGCGAAGGACCTATGGGGCTGGCTGGGGATTAATAATTTTGCTGCATTTAGCAAGTGTGGTACAACACTATTCCTGTAAGTTTTTATAGGGCCAGGTGTTCCATGGAGTAGGAAACATAGGGGCGTGAACTCTATAGGTATTGGGGTCAGTCTCTCAATCCATGGTGCAATTGCTTCCCAGAAAATTTTAATTTTTGGGCACTCCCACCACAAGTGGAGGTACGTGCCCCTTTGCTCACATCCTCTCTAACACCGGGGATCTGCCCCTGGGTACATCTGATTTAGCCTTACTGGTGTCCTATACCACCTTGGCATAAATTTATAGGCCATTTCCTGGATGTGCGAACTTATAGATGTGGAGTAAGTTAATTTAATCTTTTTTTTAATTTGTTCGTCTGATAGCCTCATATTTAATTCTCCTTCCCATTCCCTAATGAAGTACGGTACTTTATTCTTTTGGGCTCCTTGTATCAGCTTGTACATCTGGGACAGCAAGTGCCTCGGTTCCCCCAGGTGCACGCACTGTTCCTCGAACTTCGTAGTAGAGCTTAAGGATCTCAAAGTGGGTTTCATCTTATTAAGGAATCTTGTCATTTGATAGCCTCTCCATCTTGCTAAGGGTATATTCCCTAAAGCTGTGACCAAGTCCGAATAGGCTATTGGGGTTCACTGTGGAGCAAACCTGCCACATGTGACATCTCCTCCCCGGCTCCATGGTCCCAGGATTCCGCTCCCCCAGCGGATACCATGGGAATCCCTCCAATGGAGCCAGGGGGGATACCCCCGGTGCATAGTCTCCCTTTTTATTCAGCCCATCCCATATTGACAAAGTATTCAGGGTCAGGGGGGATGTCCACTTCGAAAGTCCTCTCGACCCACTCGGGATCCAAGGGGCCCCTGCTAGGTCCCTCCCTGTAGGGCCCACCTTTTTTTTCCGGGTCATGGCTCCAGTTCAAAATTCGAACCAATGCCATTGCCTTATAATATACTGATATGTCTGGTAGGCCCATTCCTCCCTCTACCTTACTTCTTCGTGGGATGTCATAGGCTAGCCTTGGTCATTTAGCATTCCACACAAAAGCTACAAATGCCTTCCGTATCTGCTTAAAAAAGGTTGCTGGTACTTTAATTGGGACTGTATGTAATATATAGATAATTCTGGGTAATATACACATTTTAATAGCACTCACTCTTCCGAACCATGTCAGATAGTGTCCTGCCCATTTCTTTAGATCCTCCACTAATCTAATCAGTAGGGCTGAGTAGTTGAGGTCATATAACAATTTTTGATTTGCGGTAATATGTACCCCAAGATAAAACAGAGAGTCCTTCTTCCATACAAAGGGATATGCTCTCTTCAGGGTCCCTGCCATCTCTTGAGATACATAACTGGGTAACAATATTGACTTTTCAGAGTTAACATTAAAGTCAGATAGGTACCCATATCTATCCACCTCCTGCATTAAAGCTGCCAGTGATGTCTGTGTTTTTGCAAGATAAAATAATAAATCGTCGGCATACGCCGAAACCTTGTGTTCCTCATCCCCCATACGTGTTCCTATTATTTCCCCATTGTTTCTAATCCTACAGAGGAAAGGTTCCAATATTAAGGCAAATATTAATGGTGAAAGTGGGCAGCCCTGTCTCATTCCGTTTCTTATATTAAGATTATCTGATATTGTGCCAATGACTTTTACCCTCGCTCTTGGGCCCGCGTATAAGGCCATTACCCATCCCATCATGCGGTCCCCCAGGCCCACTCCCCTCAGCACTTCACTCATTAAGCCCCAATTCACCCTATCAAATGCTTTCTCAGCATCCATCGATAGTGTGATCCTTGGGGCTTTCTTTGGTCCGTGTTCCAATGGAGAAGGTGCAGTGCCCTGATTGTATTGTCCCTTGCCTCGCGTCCTTTTATGAAACCGGTCTGGTCTGGATGCACTAGCGCTCCATTATGCTCTTGTAGTCGTAGCGGTAGAATTTGTGCTAACAATTTAGTATCTGAGTTGAGCAGAGAAATAGGCCTGTAATTGGCACAGTTCTGGGGATCTTTCCCTGCTTTTATTATTACAGTAATAAATGCCACCAGGGCTTCTGGGGGTAATGGATTAGTTGTATTGATTGTGTTAAAGTAGTTACACAATGGTTTTATTAATTCTGGTAGAAATTTTTTATAATAGGTGTTTGTCAGTCCGTCAGGGCCAGGACTTTTCCCTGTCGGCAAGGCTGTTATTGCTCTCCTCAACTCTTCCTCTGTAATCGGGAGTTCCATTTCTGCTATTGTTGTTTCTGACAGAGTGGGCATTAAAGACCCTCTTATATATTCTCGCATCTCTTCCCTTCTATGGTCCTCCCTATCCTCTATTTGTGCTGGTTCGGGTGTCTGGATATTATACAAGTTCTCATAAAATGTGTGAAATTCTTTCGCTATGGCGCGTGTTTCCACTATTCTTTTGTTTTGTATTAATAGATTGTGCATGTGTTTGGACTCTTGTTGTTTTTTAAGTTGTTTAGCCAATAGCTGACCACATTTATTTCCTTGCTCATAGAACCTATGAGCAAAGTATCTACGTTTATTATTCATTTTTCGGTCCAGGCACTGTGCGAGTTCTACTCGGAGATTCCGTAGTTGTTGGGTATCTGAGGGCTCAAGATTTCTTTTATGCTTGATCTCTAATATATTCATTTTCTTTAGTAATTCTGTCACTTATTTAGTTCTTTCTTTCTTGATATAAGAGCCATAGGCTATTAATTCTCCTCTTATAACCGTTTTATGGGCCTCCCACACTGTCTGGACCAACACCTCCTCTGTTGTATTCCTTTCGAAAAATTCCCTTAATTTAACTGCCAGTTCATCTACTATTTTTTTATTATCCAGTATTGACTCATTTAATCTCCACGTTCGCTCTATATATCCAGTCTCAATCGGGGAAAGTGTTAGGGCCAGATTATCGCAGGACTGGGTATCTATGCGTGTGATTCCTAGAATCACTTACGCATTGATACAGTGAAGATCCGACAGGTGTAAAACACTTACACCGTCAGATCTTAGATGTAATTACTTTTCTGGCCGCTAGGTGGCCTTTACGTTGTTTTCTCATTTGCCTATGCAAATGAGCCTAATACGCCGATTCCCAAACGTTTTTACGCCGCCCCGTCATCGTTTACGTTGTTTCCGTAAGCGTAAACCTACCCCTGCTATATGAGGGGTAGGTTTACGAAGTTCCGTCGTTGCCATGTTAAGTATGGCGTCGGGTCAGCGTCGTCTTTTTCCGTCGGTTACGTTGTTTTACTAAGTCGTTCGTGAATAGGGCATTGCGTAAGTGACGATCACGTCGTTTTGATGTCGGTTTTTAACAATGCTTTCTGACGTGAGCTGGAGCATGCGCACTGGGCTTTTTTCCCTGCCAGCGCATGCGCAGTTCGATTGACGCGGGGGCGCGCTTAATTTAAATACAAGGAATTACGCGGGGATTTACACTACGCCGCCGCAAACTACGGAGCAAGTGCTTTGGGAAAGTATTTGAAGGCTCTAAATGATAAAGATGTTTTTCCTGATGTTGTATCCATACTTGGGTCTAACACTGTATTGAAGTCACCCCCTATAATCATACAACCTTCCCTAAATTTTTCCAACATCTTCAACCTTTTAACAATAAAATTACTAGTCCCGGTATGTGGGTCATATATTGCCGCCAGCGTGTATCTCTGTCCATATATTGTTCCTTTAATAAACAAGAAACAACCTTCTCTATCTGCTTGAATAGACATCAGAACCCATGGGCATGTTTTCTTAATTGCAATTGTAACACCCCTTGCCTTTGCAATAGGGGACGTTGCATGATACCACTGATTTAGAATATATCCCGGCATATTGGGTATACCTCCTTCCCTGTCCGCAGCATAATGATGTAATTCCTGCCACAAACGGCCTCTTTTATGCTGCGAGCATAGTCTCACATTATATGACACAATTTTCAATGCTGTGGCCATTTTTCAAAATATCAGCCATTTTCTTGTATTCTTTTTGCCCTTGACCAGAAAAAAAAGAGAAAAAAGAAAAGAAAAAAAAAGGAAAAAAAAACCCGCCCTTTTGACCTTGATAATCGCCACCTCCCCCTCAGAGATACTCCGTTTGGTCCTTTTCCCCGGAACATCCCACCTACCTGGTAGAGAGGTCCGCGCACGTCCCTTGTGCCCAGGTCTCTCCACCTCATCGGGATCAACCTAAATAGCCAGAATGACCCTGGCTACCCCCCATTAATCTCCTCCTCCCTTGACATTATTTTCTAATTCTGTTCTCTAATTCTTTAGCCCTGCTGGCTGCATTTTTCCGTATTCCCTTTCATTTCAGATTTGTAGACCATTAGACCCCTTAGTATACCAGTCTCCCTTAATGATTTTTTCCTTGTCCCCTACGGGGGGCCTGCTGCCACTGCTCTAATCGTCGCATGGGAGTCTCTGTTTTATATGTCCTCCAGTTTATAAAGTCTACTAACGGGAGATCCAATGTATCAACAAAAAACTTCAGATCGTCTTTAGTACGTAACGTTGCTGTTTTACCGTTCCTAGAAGCCGTTAAGCTAAACGGAAAGCCCCAATGGTATTTCACTCCCTTCAAGCGCATGGCTTCCAATAAGGGTCTGACCATTCTACATTGGTACATGGTCCTACGGGTTAAATCTGGGTACAGTGACAAGCTTGTGCCCTCGAACACAATTTCGGGATTACTGCGGGCCATTCTCATAATAGTCTCCTTCGTTGCGTATTTGTGTACTCTACATATAACATCTCTAGGTTTCTCCATGTTTGGGGTAGTATATGTGGGGACTCTATGTATCTGATCTAACTCAATATGTTCTGGTGCCGCGTCCCCCAAAATCTGCCCAAAAACTTTTAGGGCTGCTGTGGCTAACTCCGGTGTTTGTATTACTTCAGGTAGTCCTTTTATACGGATATTCTGCCTTCTGTCCCTATTCTCATAATCATCTAGCTGGTCCCTGTAAGAGTTTAAGGCATTTTCATGATCTTTTATTGATTCCTGGGCCTCTGCCATTGCCTGCCCCATTACTTCCTGACTCTCTTCCACACTTTCTACTCTATGCCCCAGTGCTTGTGTATCCTCTCTTAACGCATCTACTGCTTGCATGCAGGACTGCTCTACTGCATTAATTAATTGCTGAATATCATTCTTTGTGGGGAGGGCTCTCAACAATTCCCTAATTTCTTTAATGTCATTCCCTGCACCCTGCTCCCTCCCTTTGGAAACCAGAGGCTGCGTCTCCTCTTCCCGCAATAACAAATTTATGGAATTTAGAGCTTGTATAGCTTGCGTGATCAATTCAGTCCCTTGCGATCTAAAGTCGTTGCTAGAAAAGTCCATTACTTGTCTTTCTTCCCCCATTGCCGAGTCCTCTTCCATTGTCGGGGGGCCCTTTTCTGCTAGTCCCAAGGTTCTTTTTTGCAGTTGATCATTTACCACTATTTCAACTGGGGGGCTATCACCACTGCATCTCCCCTCAGCAGTACCACTTCCCCCCCTTTCTATAGTTTATTTTCTTTCATTCAGGGGTTGTTCCACATATGGAATATCTTTTCCGGGGAGCTTTCGCCCCCCGTCCTATAGTTGGGGAGCCTCTTCCATGGTCTTGGGCCCCCCCCCCAATGCTTGGGCACCTCGGCTTGGCGTCAGGGTTGCCCCCCCCCCACTTCTCCTCTCCTCTTTTCCTACTATATGTACACCCTTTTCCGTACAGAGTGACATATAGGCTCGTATCCCTCCTGTTTCATTTCCTCTGCCCTTAACAGGTTGTTGTATGGCCTGTCTTCGGGTAGTCATTTTTATTGACAGTTTATAGCAGTATATCTGTCTTTAAAGTTCAGCCGTGTCCGTAAATTTTCGTAGGGACAGCCTGTATGAACAGGTGGCACAAAAGCACTGCAGCAGCACAGGGGGTGATAAACAATAGTAGCTCGTCCAGCTTTATATAGTAACCTTTGCAGTCCTTTGTGTGCAGTCTTTGTATGAACAAGTGGGACACTAGCAGTAGCACAGCAGCAACACAGGAGAGAAAAAAAAATGTTAAGTCAGTCAACTTTATGTAGTGACTTTGGTGTCTCTGTTACAGATTTACAGCCCGTTTTATCTCAATGGATACCGTATATCCCTCTTCCGGTTCCTTTGAGCTCCATAGAGTGGAATGTGAGCCCAGCATATGCTTTAAAGTCCACTTAGTTCGGGTCCCTAGGGAGCAGGCACTATGGCGACCACGTGGAGAAAAAAAAATACGTAAATTAAACAAGTATAAGCTCTTCATCTAGTGCTATAGCTGAATGTTCTTTCTCCCTCTCCTTTTTACCTTCTCCTCATCCCCTTGACTGCTGTAAATTAATTTTTCACACTGCGTTATTCTGCATTTATCGTTCTTTCCAGGAGGATTATTGCAGGGGGGGGGGGGGGCTCGCGACTTGTGACTTTATACCCATCCAGCAGTCTCATGGTCTTAAATAATAAGTATTAAATAGGAGGTCTCCAGTTCATAGGTGCATATATTTTAATTTAATTCTAATTTTAATTAGCATCTCTTTTGCTCTATTTCTCCAGCGTTAACTTAAATCCTCAATGTCTCTCATATGTTATTCATGTTATTCACATAAAGGCATAAAGGAAAAAAAAAGAACAAGGGAAAAGAGAGTTCTTTCCTACCCAGGCTTCATCCAGACTTTAGGTCCTCAGGTTAATTTTGTCCGTTCATCTCTGTTGTCTCTAATGTCTCTGCTGGCTCCACAAGCGGGTGTTTGCACACACACACACACCGCCACACACCGCCTTGTCCAGGAGGCTACTCCTTCACCTCCTCCGCTCTGTGCTGCTCCTGGGGCGTCTTAGCTTTCCCCTCGCACCTCCGTGCACCTCCGTGTTCGGCTGACGCCTCCAATTACAGGTGAGCTCCCAGGCTCCTAATGCAGGTGGCGGCAGGACCTGGATAGGAGGGGGAACAAATCCTCTTTATTTTCCTCCTGCTGCCACTGAATGTCTATCGGAGGGAGAGGAGGAGAAGCAGACTTTTGGTGGCCGCAGGAGAAAAATGGAGGGTATTTGTTCCTCTAAATGCCCCCCATCCAGGTGTTTAGAGGCAACATGTGCGCTATTGCAATTGTGACCCCTGTAGTTACACTCCTGGGATGAGTGGCAGCGGTGGTGATGGGGGGTGGGATCAGTGGTGCTTAGGGGGGGATAGGATCAGTGGCATCGGCGGCGATGGTGGGGGATGGGATGAGTGGCAGCAGTGGTGGTTGGGTGGGGATGGGATCAGTGGCAGCAGTGGTGGTTGGGTGGGGATGGGGTCAGTGGCAGTAGTGGTGGTGGGGTGGGTATCAGTGGAAATGATGTGGGGGGAATCAGTGGCAGTAGTGGTGGTGATGTGGGGGCATCAGTGGCAGTAATGGTGGTGATGTGGGGGGATCAGTGGCAGTAGTGGTGGTGATGTGTGTGTGGGGGGGATCAGAGGCAGTAGTGGTGGTGATGTGCGGGGGATCAGAGGCAGTAGTGGTGGTGATGAGGGGGGGAATCAGAGGCAGTAGTGGTGGTGATGTGGGGGGGATCAGAGGCAGTAGTGGTGGTGATGTGGGGGGGATCAGAGGCAGTAGTGGTGGTTATGTGGGGGGTCAGTGGCAGTAGTGGTGGTGGGGGGGGTCAGTGGCAGTAGTGGTAGTGATATGGGGGGGGGGGTCAGTGGCAATAGTGGTAGTGATGTGGGGGGGGTCAGTGGCAGTAGTGGTGGTGATGTGGGGGGATCAATGGCAGGGATGTGGGAGTGATTTGGGGGGATCAGTGGCAGTGATGTGGGGGTATCAGTGGCAGTAGTAATGGTGGTGGGGTGGGCATCAGTGGCAGTAGTGATGGTGATGTGGGGGCGTTCAGTGGCAGTAGAGGTGGTGATGTGGGGGGGTTCAGTGACAGTAGTGGTGGTGGGGTGGACATCAGTGGGAGTAGTGGTGGTGGGGTGGGCATCAGTGGCAGTAGTAGTGGTGGGGTGGGCATCAGTGGCAGTAGTGGTGGTGGGGTGGGGGGGGAATTAGTGGCAGTGTTGATTTAGAGGGATGGGTGCCACTCACTTGCAGATCTCTTGGTTCCCCCTCTTTGCTAGGTCTTCCTTGGGCGAGCAGAGAGGATGGGCGGGCCTGCGAGTACCAGTTTGTGCAGGCGTAGTCTGAGACGATCGGCGGAGCGGGCGGGGACTGTGCCCGTGGGTGCGGGTGGAAGGTATGGGCAGAGAGGATGGGTGGAACGGCAGAGAGGATGGGCGGAGCCGGTGTGTACTGTGCCGTGAGGAGATAATGGGCGGAGCGGACAGGGACTGTGCTGTGAGTGCGAGAAAAGAGGATGGGCGGAGCGGGTGAAGAGGGCGGGGACTGTGCCGAGGATGGGCAGAGTGGGTGGTGACTGCAGTGTGCTCGCGAGTGCGGGCGGGCACCTTTTTTTGTAAATGACCAATGTGAATGTACTATCTCCCGGGTTGGCGGTGGGCACCCCTACAGTGGCAGAACTCAGGGGCCCGGTCGCAAGTGCAACTGGTGCGACCATGAAAATTCCGCCACTGTGAGGAGTACTGACAGCGCTGTTTCCTACTGCGTATGCGGGAGTCGCAAAACGCTTTGTGAATGGCCGGCTGTCTTCTAGGACACACACAGCTTCCTCCCTCCATTTTCCAGGAGACAATGTGAGGGGAGAATAAAATAAGGAGCTCAGCGGAGAAGGAAGTGACAGATTAGGAAGACTGCCCAGCAAAAGACGTTTCTGGTAAGTAATTTTTTTTTTCTATTTTTTTTTTTTTTTTTTTTACAGATTTTAAGCAGAGTGTTAATTTAATTTTTAGGGTGGACCTCCGTTTTAACCCTTGGGTGATTCAGTTGATATGCAGTTGGCTAAAGGATAGATACCAGAGTGTGGTTGTAAATGAGGTTCACTCAGGATAGAGACCAGTCACTAGGGGTTTACCACAAGGCTCTGTACTAGGTCCTGTTCTATTTAATTTATATGTAAGTGATATAACTAAAGGTTTGTTGGGCAAGGTATGTCTTTTTGCTGATGACACAAAGGTGTGTAATAGGGTTGATATTTCTGGAGGTGTCAGTAACATGGAACATGATTTGGCATTGCTGAAAGATTGGTCAAAGCAGTAGAGCCCTCCAGTTGTTCAGAAACTACAATTCCCATCATGCCTAGTCATGTCTGTGAATGTCAGAGTTTTACAATGCCTCATGGGATGTGTAGTTCCGCAACAGCTGGAGGGCCGTATTTTGAGGATCCCTGCAGTAGAGACTGCAGTTCAATGTTTCTAAATGTAAAATAATGCACCTAGGGGAAAAAATAATCCCTTGAGAGAGCACAACATTGGAGGTACAGTGTGAAGCAGGCCATACACTGTCAAATTTCGAACAAATTTTCATTTCAAAATCAGAAAGTTCATTCTTTTTTTGATCCGATGATGCCACCATTGATTTTCGAAATTCGGCCGACCAAGCCTTCATGTTGCTACAGAAAAGAATTTGGCCAGAAATTTTCTTTTCTTGCACATGCACATTTTTTTTTCTATTGCATTTCTCACACGATTCTCCCATCATTGATTAGAAAATCGTTTGTTTTTCAAAAAAATTCCAACATGTCCGATTCCTCAAATTTGATTGCCACACGAAAATCGGCGGTTGCTGCAGCCCACTAATGGTGCGAAATTCGTACGAAAATTCTTTAATACGATTTTCGAAAGAAAATTCTTGTCCAAATTCGAACGTTGTATGGCCGGCTTTAGCCAGCACTACAGAAGAAAAAGATTTGGGGTTACTTTTTTCAGATGATTGAAAAGTGAGCACACAGTGTGACCAGGCAGTGGGAAAAATGAATAGAATTCCAGGATGCTTCACTAGAGGGATCACCAGCAGGAGGAAGGAGATTCTGATTCCTCTATATAGATCTTTAGTGAGACCTAATTTAGAATATTGTGTCCAGTTCTGGAGACCTCAATTACAGAAAGATTTCTGTAGTATAGGAGAACTTGTAGCTGGAGTAGGAGATCAGGACAGGAGGAATAGTAGCTATGCTCAGGAAACCAGCCAAGATTAAAGGGGCACTCCACTTGTGCTGCATGTTCAGGACTCAAGGTTTGTCAGAACTCTCAGAGCAGGTTCAGTGGACAGCCAGGATCAAAAGTAGAAGCGTAATAACAGGAATAGTCAGGGACATAAACAGGCGTGCAGCAAGGTCAGCTGAAAGACCAGTCAGCAATTAAGCATGAGCAGAAGCATCCCTAAATATCCTGTCTGGCACCATGTGCGCGCCCATGCGCATTCCTGTGCATATGCGTGCGCCTGGTTACTATTCTGTTTATTTCCCCACAAATAGAGCTTTCTTTTGGTGGTATTTGATCACCTCTGCAGTTTTAATTGTTTGTGCTATAAACCAATTTTTTTTTTTTTTTTAAACAAGACTTTTTACTTTTTGCTATAATAAATATCCCCCAAAAATATATAAATAAACACATTTCTTCCACAGTTTAGGCCAATATGTATTCTTCTACATATTTTTGTAGAAGCGTATATTGATTGGTTTGTGCAAAAGTTATAGCGTCTTCAAATAAGAAGAAAAAGGCCTAGATTAACGTGCATCAATCGCAGGGTGATGCTACGGCTGCACCAATATTAAGTGTGCCACCGCCCCGATAGTGTTGAAATTGACTGAGAGCTAGTAGGTTGGGCATTAAAGGCACACGGTACAGATAATATGAAAAACATCTTAACCCTAACCAAAAAATTCAAACTCAAATCCAAAAACTTCCCAAACCTCATGACCAGCCCCAAAGCATGGGCATTCATGTGCAATATCATCAGTGATATAAAATGATTACAAATTCCCTTTAAACATATCAACCTTACGCGACTACAGCGCCAGACCATTCTTAGGCTACAAAAACACCCTGATGTTGTTGTCAAAGCGGCAGATAAGGGTGATAATATAGTCTTAATGACTAGAGTTTTTTATGAAGACATGTGGCTCAAAATCTTACAAAATGATGACTGGTACTGTCACATTTCACCTACGTGCAAACAGCATTCACAACCCAAAAAAAAAAAAAATTCCCAGCAAAATCAAAAAATTTCCAGCAAAAAAAAAAAAGAGGGGAAAAAAAATGATTGCCCTTGACGTGAGCCACGCCTGGGGCGCCCCCGGCCACGGCCCCGGCTCCTCAGGGGAGACTCATGGGGAGGGGGAAAACCGGGGAAGGAGGAGCAGCCCCTGATCTCTGCCCACCTGGCGGCCTGCCCTCCAAGGCCACGGCTATTCTGTCCAGGGCAGCACCAAGTGTTGCCGTGTTGGCCTGGATAGCCTGGGTAAGGGCCCTCACATCCTGCCCAACGCCTGCTGATGTAGTCTGCAGGTCGTTTAGGCAGGTTGTGAAAGCCCGGGAGTGGGAGTCCAGGTTCCCCAGCATATCCTTGATGGAGGACAGGCTGACCTGTCCCAGATGGCGGGTCTGGAGGAACTGGTCCCTTCTCAGAGTGGCGGGCAGGAGATCGGCCAACCCCCTGGTGTTCTGGGATGAAATCCTGCCTCCAGCTGATGCGTGTGGCCGGGGAGAAGGGAAGGCCCTTGGGAGGGGAGCCATGTTGGGGGAGGAGGGGGGGGCTCCCCCTTAGGGAGGGCTGCCTGCTGCCAGCCAGAGGGGAAGAGTCCTCAAAAACCAAACGTCCAGTGCCTGACATGGACTCCTCCTCCTCATGATTCTCCTCCTCCTCATGATTCTCCTCCTCCTCTTGAACCTCCTCCGCGGACTCCGGCCTTGTTGGGGGGGCCTCATTAGGCTGCTGTCCTGGGGATGGTGCGGTCAGGCCAGATGGCCCTGCACCCTCCTGCACATCTGTGGATGACACAAAACATTCACAGGTTGGAGGATCCACACACTTGCCACATATTCCCTTTCACCCCTCCCCCACACATGCTACACACCTGATATTAAAAAAAAAACTTACCTGGCACCACGGGCTCCGGACTTGAGTCAAAGCCGGGCAGGCCCTCCACTTCATGCCGATGAAAGGTCAGGACCACCGCACGCTCCTCCGCTGTCAGCCTAATACGGCATGGTGGGCCCCCTCCTGTGCCCCTGGCATGGGCATGCATTCTGGCCAGCTTCTGTTTGACCAGACGCCGGAGGTCATTGATTTTTTTGTCAATCCCAGACCGGGTCCGTGTCTCCCCCTCCCCCGCTGAATTGACCTGCTCAGTGATCATATCCAAAATCTCCCTCCTCCTGGCCGGGGTGGTGTTGGCACTGTCCGGGCCGTGGAGGAAACGCCCATAATCGCTAATGGCCCGGGCAAGAATTATTTTTTCCCCCACAGTAAAATTGAGCTTTCGCTTTCTCTCTGTCATACTTCCAAAAAAACTCACTCCCAGTCAACAAAAATCACTCACAAAAACAAGCACAACCAATCAAGCAAGAACACACACAAAGAGAAATCTAACACCCAAAAAATCACACTAGCACTCAGCAAGAAACAGTCACAAAAACAAACAGCAAAAAAACAGCAAGAAAACAAACGAACAGAAATATATCAAACAAACAGTCACTCAAACACTTATCAAAAAACACTTTCAAAGATCTACTAACAAACACTTGATCACACAGAACACTAATCTGACAACTACAAAACACAACGCAACAAACAACAGGACAAAAGCACTTGGTTAAATGGGAAGGGACAAAGGGATGTACTTTTGCAATGCAAGTGCGTTTGTGTCTGTCTATTTATGCTGTTTGCGTAGTTCACAACGTTGCCCTAGTCCATTTCCAATTTCACTGATTGCGCCGCTCCCGAGTTGTGAGCATGCGCACAGCGGAGCTGACCATGGTCTTCTTCAAGCGCGCATGCGCGAGCCGGCCGGCCCTTCATTTGCATGGGGTCACGGCTCATTTCAATGTAACACGCCCACATCCTTCCCAATTTGTATTACTCCGCCTTACGCCTCTGAAAAAACGTTACGCATGCGCAATTTTCTGCGCAAAAGCTACGAGAATAGGGTGATTACGCAGCAAAATTGCGCAAGTCTAACGTAAAGGCGGTGCGCTACGCCGGTCCAATAATGCGCAGATGTACCTGAATCTGGGCCAATGTTTTTTTGTGAAGAATCAACAACAAGTGGGACACAATCATGAAGTGGAACGAAATATATTGGATATTTCAAACTTTTTTAACAAATAAAAAAATGAAAATTGGGCGTGCAAAATTATTCAGCCCCCTTAAGTTAATACTTTGTAGCGCCACCTTTTGTTGCGATTACAGCTGTAAGTCGCTTGGGGTATGTCTCTATCAGTTTTGCACATCGAGAGACCGGAATTTTTTGCCCATTCCTCCTTGCAAAACAGCTCGAGCTCAGTGAGGTTGGATAGAGAGCGTTTGCGAACAGCAGTTTTCAGTTCTCGATTGGATTCAGGTCTGGACTTTGACTTGGCCATTCTAACACCTGGATATGTTTATTTGTGAACCATTCCATTGTAGATTTTGCTTTATGTTTTGGATCATTGTCTTGTTGGAAGACAAATCTCCGTCCCATTCTCAGGTCTTTTGCAGACTCAATCAGGTTTTCTTCCAGAATGGTCCTGTATTTGGCTCCATCCATCTTCCCATCAATTTTAACCATCTTCCCTGTCCCTGCTGAAAAAAAGCAGGCCCAAACCATGATGCTGCCACCACCATGTTTGACAGTGGGGATGGTGTGTTCAGGGTGATGATCTGTGTTGCTTTTACGCCAAACATAACGTTTTGCATTGTTGCCAAAAAGTTCGATTTTGGTTTCATCTGACCAGAGCACCTTCTTCCACATGTTTGGTGTGTCTCCCAGGTGGCTTGTGGCAAACTTTAAATGTCACTTTTTATGGATATCTTTAAGAAATGGCAGATTTGTGCAGTATGGAGAGAGTCTCCCTCCTCAGCTGTAGATCTCTGCAGTTCATCCAGAGTGATAATGGGCCTCTTGGCTGCATCTCTGATCAGTCTTCTACTTGTATGAGCTGAAAGTTTAGAAGGACGGCCAGGTCTTCGTAGATTTGCAGTGGTCTGATACTCCTTCCATTTCAATATTATCGCTTGCACAGAGCTTCTTGGGATGTTTAAAGCTTGGGAAATCTTTTTGTATCCAAATCCGGATTTAAACTTCTCCACAACAGTATCTCGGACCTGCCTGGTGTGTTCCTTGTGCTTCATGATGTTCTCTGCACTTTAAACGGACCTCTGAGACTATGCACAGTGCAGGTGCATTTATACGGAGACTTGATTACACACAGGTGGATTCTATTTATCATCATTAGTCATTTAGGTCAACATTGGATCATTCAGAGATCCTCACTGAACTTCTGGAGAGAGTTTGCTGCACTGAAAGTAAAGGGGGTGAATAATTTTGCACACCCAATTTTTCAGTTTTTTATTTGTTAACAAAGTTTGAAATATCCAATAAATTTCATTCCACTTCATGATTGTGTCCCACTTGGTGTTTATTCTTCACAAAAATTACAGTTTTATATGTTTGAAGCCTGAAATGTGGCAAAAGGTCGCAAAGTTCAAGGGGGCCCAATACTTTCGCAAGGCACTGTATACTTGTAAACTTAACCTGTTTCTCGTATATGTCTTAGATTGAATTATCTATGCTCCTGAGGAAGTGCTATCCGTAAGCGTGCAACATGTTGAGCAAGCCCTCCTGTTCCTCTGGATCACCACCTGGTCACATATGATACAGCTAATTTCATGATTATGCTTTATATTTAAGTTGTTTATGTTAGAATCATATAACTATTGTTATAACCTGTGTCAAACCAGTTATTAATTTCATTTCTTTTGTGATTTTATGTTTATAACTGCTTTTATGATATTTCTATACAAATACATTTTCTAGTTTTTCATATTATCTGTACCGTGTGCCTTTAAAGCCCAACCTACTAACTCTCAGTCAATAGCGTCTACATTTTTATCATTTTCTTTTACTAGTAATGACGGCGGTCTGCAATTTTTTATCGTGACTGCAACATTGCGGTGGACAAATCGGATATTTTTTACACTATTTTGGGACCATTGACATTTATACAGCAATCAGAGCTAAAAATAGTCACTGATTACTGTATAAATGACACTGGCAGTTTATATGGTTAAACATTAGGGGGCGATCAAGGGGTTAAGTGTGTTCCCTGGATGTGTTCTAACCATAGGGGGGATGGGATCACTACAACATGACAGAGATCACTGCTCCTGATGTTGGTAGGCAGAACAGGAAAATGCCTTTCCTCACCGCAATGGTGGGCCGCTGGCAAACATTGAGTTCCCAGGACACGTGGGTACGCTTTCATGGTGGGAATTTCAAAGGGACTGCCCGTGCCATTCTGCCAATGTAAATCGGCGTGCGGTGGTCGGCGTGTGGTTAAAGTAAGGCAAGATACTGCAGAAATCACTTGTATGTTGTAAAGGATAAGTTCACTTTATTTAGGTTGTAACATGTAACGCATTCATTACCTGCAGCGCTCACTCCCCAATCTCCACTTCTGTAACAGCAGGCGGGGGGAATGCCTGTACAACCACGTCATTCATTTACAGGAATGAATAAACGACATGTCCCATCTACCACTGGGGCAGACAGCTTGTAGTTTTCAATGGATTGCATGGCACAGGAACTATAGGCTCTGAGCTGTAGGGGCCTGACATTGCACCTGCAATCCACTGTTTGTGTGTGCAATGCTCTGCAGACTCCAGCAAAAAAAAAATATTATTTTTTCCAGGAAAATATTGTGCATTTATGATTTTTATTATTTATTAAGGTGAATTTAGCATTTAATGTATGAATATGTATTCATTAGTGTAAAATTTGAGTTTTGTGTGCCTCATGTAAATGCTTGTTGCGCAAAAGCTGCATGGAGTCAGGAATGTCCATCATTGTTCTTTTTTAGACACTGGCTGCAAAAAAAAAATATTCAATGTGGCTATGCTTCAAGAGAATTTTGTATTACAATTCAACATTAATCCAAGCACTGAAAGACTAGGTAAAAGGATATGCTACCTCATTCAATCTGTGCATTGCTGCATGTTCAAGTAATCTTTTGTTGGTGACAAATTCCCTTTAATACTCATCTTTGTATATGTACATGCTATTTTAATGTTCAGTTTTTTGAGGATCTGTAATAGAATTAGAGATGGCATTTTCCATAGTAAGAACATATCTTACTATGTGCTTCTGTGCTAAGAAGCATTCCTTGTTGGATTCTGGGCAGCTTGCCCGGAGGTATATTTGTCATTAGGACTAGCCTTTGATCTCAAGGGAAGTTGATAAAGTCACCAGCATGGAAAGAAAATGTGACAGTTGTCATCACAAAAAGGAAAAATTTGAAGGTTTTATAGACTTTAGTGACTGTCAGCGATCAGTGAGCCTCCAAGGCCCTTAGCACCGTGACTCTGTCTTACACCCATGGTATTTTTTGCTTTCCTTTAAGGGACTATCCAGCTTATGTATGTATGATATAATATTTTCTTTGAGTTAAAGTTATATATAGTGGTAGTGTACCATGTTGAACCTGAGACTAAAAATGAAAGCGTTTGAACAGTGGATATAAAGAAGTCAAATTAACTATTTGAGGGACACTCAACTTACATTTGTAATCAATAACATAGATTTACTTAACTGTATATAAAATGTAATATAATCAGTAACATAGATTTACTTGACTAGATATAAAATTAAATATACAAGATGGGAAATGCATTGATTTAAGCTGGTTTACTATCATGAATGCATAGTCAGTGTTTGGATTATTACCAGGACTGCTAAAGTTGTCTCCTCCCAAAATAAATATTTCAGTTATAGTTGGAAATCAGATGTTCAAATTACTTACTAGTTTCTTTTTTTTTTTTTCTTTTTTTTTTTTTTACCACCTCAGCTATCACCAAATTCCAGAGACCAGCTCATTATCCGGTGCCTTATTTCGTCTCTGTTTGCCGGTTTGCATCATTTGTGGTATATATGCTGTGTAGCATCATAATAGAATTATTTTTTTACTATGAAATAATTTATTTTTATTTTTTTTGGATGTTAAATATGTTTATTTCCAAAGTATGTCTCCTTTCCAACTAAGTATAGAGCAGGGATCCTTAAACTACGGCCCTCCAGCTGTTGCGGAACTACACATCCCATGAGGCATTGTAAAACTCTGACATTCACAGACATGTTTAGGCATGATGGGAATAGTAGTTTCTGAACAACTGGAGGGCCATAGTTTGAAGATCCCTGATATAGAGAGTATAAGCACCTTCCCCATTCTTGCCAGGAAGGATAACATAAAAATACTTTACTATCATACATCCCTACCTACCCCCCCCCTTCCCCCTCCCCTCCCAGTGGCTCCCAGATCCCCAGTTCGTCCTCCATGATATTGACAGTATTGTTAATGTATTAACTACAAAATTGGCAGCGCTGTGAGATTAGAGAAATGTTTTTTTTCCCCTGGCCGATGTTAATTAGGGCATCCTCACATTCTTTGCGTAGCTCCAAGATTTTTTATACTCTCTCCACTTTTCCCACTTGTCCTTAAAATCATTATTTGTTCCTAAAACACTCTCCCTAAGCTCTTCTAATTTATAAGTTTCTTCTACTGCATTTATCCAATCCCATACGAAAGGCGTTTCCGTTTCCCACCACTTTTTTGGTATGAGCCTTTTTGCAGCGTTTAGCAGATGTGGGAGGAGGGATTTTTTATAATTTTTGTTGCTTTTCTGGCTACAGTGAAATAAGACGACCCAAGGGTCTTTCTTTATCTCCTTACCCATAATCGCTCTTTTTTGACTCAAAATGGTATCCCAATTTTTTTGGATTTCCGGGCAGGTCCACCACAGGTGAGCCATTGTGCCTCTTTTTGCGCATCCTCTCCAGCACTGTTTTGGCTGCCCTGCTTTAAAGTGGCCGGACTTATCTGGGGTAATGTACCAACCTGATATACATTTATAGTTTGTCTCCGCGGTTCTTATGTCGATTGCCGACGAGTGCGTTAACTGCATGATCCTCTGGGATGTATTTTCCCCTCTAGGTCTTTGCAGCTCTCTTTCCCATTTTCCTACAAAGGGTGGTTCATCCCTTGCTCCTATTTTACTGATTATCCGGTAAAGTTTAGTAAACGTGCCCTTTGAATTTTCAGATGTACAAATCTTTTCCAATGGTGTCAGCTCCCCCCATGATCGTAAAAGGCGGGGGAGGTGCTGCACAAAGTGAACTAGTTGAGAGTAGTGCCACCTATCTAGGTTCCAAAAATCAGTTCTAGTTTTCAAATCTTTATAAGTCTTAATCCCATCCTCTGTGACTATATCTCCTAAGTGAACAATCCTATGTTTTTTGTTTTTCCAAATATAGTTCATGAGAAGAGAATTAAAAATTTGTAGAAATTGTTGGGGTACTGCAATTGGAGTTAAAAGGAATTTATACAATGTTTTGGGTACTACCACCATTTTCAACAAATTAATTCGTCCAATCCATGAGATAGGTTTATTTATCGTTTTTTTTAGTTCATTTTTAATCTCATTCAGTAGGGGTACATAATTTTTTTTATACATCTTCTGGACCGTGCTCGCGAGTTTGATACCAAGGTATTTTAGTTCTTTACACCAAGAATACGCACAGATCTCTTCTACTTGCCCTTCTTCTTTTTTGTTTAAATTTATATTTAGAATTTCTGATTTAGTTATATTAATCTTGAAGTTGGATATAGATCCGTAATGTTGCAGTGTCTTAGAGAGATTAGGGATCGAAGTAACCGGGTTGGTGAGATAGAACAGAATGTCGTCGGCAAACGCCGACATCTTATGTTCCCCATCGCCCACTTTGACACCCTTGATCTCTGGGTCATTACGTATGGAGGCTAACAAGGGTTCTAATGAGAAAATGAAAAGGAGAGGAGACAGGGGACACCCCTGTCTTGTCCCGTTCTTCATCTCGAAAGAGTCTGAGAAGATCCCATTGATCTTAATTTTGGCAGACGGATGATGATAAAGTGTTTTAATCCACCTAATCATCTTCTCCCCGATACCCTATTTCTATAAGAGTTTGCATCATAAATCCCCAGTCTACCCTGTCGAATGCTTTCTCGGCATCCACCGACAGAAACAGACCAGGGGACCTACTCAGCTTAATCTTCTGGAGCAAAAGCAATGCTCTTAGGCTATTATCTTTGCCCTCTCTATTTGGGACAAATCCAACTTGATCGGGGTGTATCAGGGTATGCATTATACTTTTTAAACAGTGTGCTAGTATTTTAGCAAAAAGTTTGATATTATTATTGAGAAGGGAGATTGGTCTATACCCTGAGCAGAGTGAACTATCTTTTCCTTCTTTTAAAATGATTACAATCGAGGCGGCAAGCGCTTCCTTACTAGTTTCATAGTCTGAGCCTAAACCATTGAAATATCTAACTAGTTTGGGGATTAAAATCTCACCACATCTCTTATAGTAATATACTGAAAACCCGTCGGGGCCGGGGCTTTTTCCCACAGCTGTATTTTGCAAAGCATTTTTAATTTCTTCTTCCGTTATGGGCCGATCCATGTTCAACTTTTCTATCTCCTCTATTTTGGGAAGGCCAGCTTTGTCTAAGAACTCTTGTATTCTAGTCCCTCTGTCCCCTACTTGCCCCCTCGATTGATCAATTGTATATAGATCTTCATAATAGTTTTTGAAAGTGCCTGCGATTTCTACAGTTTTATAGACCAATCCCCCGTCCCTACCTCTAATTTTTTCGATGTAGTTCCTGGCTTTCTTTTTTTGGGACATTTTAGCTAGATGTTTGCTTGATTTATTCCCCCATAGATATCTTTCTCTGGCGATATTGTTGAAGTGTTTACTTGTTTTTTGTTCCCTAATCTCCTTAAGCTCATTTCTTTTTAAGGTTAATGTAAGAAATATTTCTTTTGATCGTTGCTCTTTGTGTTTATGCTCTAAGCTGATTATTTCTTTAACCAAGATATCCGCCTTCCTATTTCTCTCTCTTGTTACCCTAGCTCCCTCTGAGATAAGAATGCCCCTAATATACGCTTTATGCGTCTCCCAAAGCGTTGCACTAGAGATCCCTTCAGTATCATTTATTAGGAAAAATTGTTTAAGCTCCTCTTCCACCCTGCCCGCCACCTCTTCCTCACGAATCAGATTGTCGTTTAGGTGCCAGACAGGGTGATGGATCTTGTGTATGTCAAGTTTAATTTTCATGGATACAGGGGCGTGATCCGACACCGTCATAATGCCAATATCCGTCTCGGTGACCCTCTCCAATAATCTGTGATCCACCAGAATGTAATCTATTCTGGTGTACGTTCCATGTGGGGGGGAGAAGAACGTGTAATCGTGCGTTTTAGGGTGGGTAGCTCTCCAGACATCCACCAATTGACAACTATGCATCTTATGTTTTATTTTTTGCATCATCACATTTTTTGTCTCCCTCACCTGGGATGTACTGTCCTCTCTCGGATTCATAACAAAATTTTAATCCCCCATCAAAACGATATAGCCCTCTGCAAAAAATTTTAACTTATCAAGAATTCTACTCAGATATTGGATTGGATGGGCATTAGGAGGGTAGATGTTAGCTAGCGTAATAAGGCAGTCCCCAACCTTTCCTTTCAAGAATAGAAATCGACCCTCTGGGTCCGTCAATCTAGCCTCCAGTGAGAATCTAGTTTCTCTTGAGAATCCGATTGCTACTCCCCTCGCACGTTTGGAGATAGAGTCACCATAGAACCAATTTGGGAAAGTAGGAGAATATAACTTTGTATTGGAGTCCAAAGTTAAGTGGGTCTCCTGTAAAAAAACAATATCAGCTCTATGGCGTTTAATCTCTTCCATGACCTTAAATCTTTTCACCGAGGAGTTTATTCCTTTAACATTATATGTCAGAAATTTAACTTCTGCCATTATTATGGTTACTCCCCTACTGTCTTGGTATGCCCTTGTGGGGTTTCTGGGAGCCACATTACCCACCCACCCTCCCCCCCTTAGTCCAACCCCCCTCCCCCTTCTCCCCCCTTCCTTGGCCACTTAAAGGCCTCAGTACCATGGATATCCTCCCTCCTCAAATCTATCGGAACTTTCCCCTGAGGTGGGACCCTCCCCGCGCCCTCCCCCGACCACAGGTCTCCACTGGCTCGCCGCCATCCCTAACAAGAGGGATACCGCCGAGCCTCATTGCAGACCAGTTGGTTGAACTGGATGGACTTGTGTCTTTTTTATACCTAACTATGGGCCAGATTCAGGAACAGTTACGCTGGCGGATCGAGTGATCCGCCAGCCTAACTGTGACTTTGAGCCGGCGTTTCTGTTTTCTGTAACCAGAAAACAAGAAACGCCGGTTTGAAGTTCCGATGCGAGCAGCGTAACTGAGTTTCGCCATCGCATCGTTACTTCAACTTAAAAATGGCGCCGGGGGCGTTCCCGCCGATTTACGCTCAAAAAATATGTTAATGAGCGGAAATCGGCAATTCACGATCGAAATCCGGCGCGACGCAATGACGATACGACGTTTCCGGAGGGATACGCGGCGCATAGATATACCTACATGGGGTTGGAGTATCCTATGTTAGGTATAGGCGTCGTCATCGCGTCGGGAAAAAAAAAAAAAACGTCGCTTGCGTAAAACGGTCATGAATGGGAATGTGACGTCACTGACGTTCATTCACAGATTTTGGAGCATGCGCACGGGGATGTTTTGACACTCGACGCATGCGCAGTACGTTGGCGGCGGGATCGCGCGTAGTTAGCATACTACACGCCCCGTACCCGCTAAATTTGAATTCCGCCGGCTCATTTGTGATGCGCTGCCGCAACTTTAGGAGCAAGTGCTTCGTGAATGACAGCACTTGCTCCTAAAATTTCGGCAGCGCAACGCAAATGAGAAGCGTTACTCCAGAGCAAAGATGCTCTGGACTACCTGAATCTGGCCCTATGTAGCTATGTAACTATGTAACCATGAGCAGGCCTTAAAACAGTGAGGGCCGCGGCCCAGACCACCCAATTGGAACAGAGCGAGGGGGAGGCATTGGAACTCTTTTCGGGGCACCCCATACCCGAGAATTACTCTACCCTGGCTCAGGGGCGAGTTGAAGCTTCACTACATATCGCAGGTACACTCTGATGCAAGAAAGCTGGTCGCCAAGCTTTTTGAATCAGGAGACAAGAATGGCAAGCTACTAGCCAACTTGGTGGCAGAGCCCACACTTCAGACAGTAATCCCTAGAATCCAGTCTTCCACGGGTGACCTGGTTACTGATCCCGAATGTATTCTAAATGAATTACACCTCTTCTACAGCAGACTGTACGATGACCCTATCTCTGGCTCGGAGGAACTGGGGGAATCACCTTGCCTTTCCTTTCTGAAGAGACAAACCCCTATCACATCAAAAAATAGAAGATGCAATCTACTCCTTGCCTAATCTTCTCGGGTGGTTTTCGGGTGTTTTTCACCCCTCCGCGCCGGCCTGGAAGCAATCTCGGCAGCCGCGATTAGGAAAGGCCGCGGCTTCAACCGCGGCCTAGCGGCGCGCCGCTCCTCGCCATCCCAAGCTCTCCCAATCTCCTGAAACAGCCCATATACCCCCCCTAGGCCCTAGAAAGTAGCTCCTACCCTCACTTGATCCCTCCTGGCCCTACAGCAGCACCGATCCACCCAATTCTGGGAGTTCACCAGCCTGGATCTTGCTGCTGGTTTCAGTGGCCATCTCTACTACACCCAGCCCCAAGCCCCCCCTTGGTGAACACCATAATACTTGATCCAGGGTTCGTCCGATCGCCTCTTGAGGGGTCAGGAAGGAATTTTTTCCCCTGCCACTGCATATTGGCGTAGCATGATCAGGGTTTTTTTGCCTTCCTCTGGACCAAGTCAGGATAGAGGATTCGGCTAATCCTTGACTATCCTTCCATTCCCCCCCCCCCCCCGGTGCTTGGCGGCCATGATGAATCTGCAATACTCAGCAGAGACCATCTGGGGTTTGAGGCGATTTGCCGCAATATTACCAGCCATCACCAAAAAAGCCCTGCAAGCTGAGCGACTCTTTAGAACCGATCGACGATCGGCTATCAAGAGTCGCAGCCGCTTGCCACAACCGAAGCACATATCATGTGCTTTGATTAACACTAGATCGGCACTAAAACACTGACTGGAAATCCATGACTTCATCCTGCAATACGACTTAGACTGCCTCTTTATAACAGAGAGCTGGCTCACAGCTGACTGCAACACCATTCTAGGAGAACTGGTGCTAGAAAATTATCGTATTATTACGGAAAACAGAATAGGGCAAAGAGGAGGAGGACTGGCGGTGATCCATAAGATTCATCTGGCGATCACAAAACCAGTCTTCCAAAACCCTCTTCCATTCATGGAAACCCTTACTCTACAACTGCAAGCAAACTCCCAGGAGACCGTCAGGATTCTACTCTGCTATAGGCCACCCGGCCCAAAATCGCAGCTTCTTCCATTATTGACGGACTTTATCTCCACCTATACCCTTAACAGCAAACACCTTTTGCTGCTCGGGGATTTCAACCTCTGGGCCAACTCCTCACAAGACCCCGTGGCCGATGCCTGCATTGACCACCTGGAAGGTCTAGGGCTACAACAACTAGTATGTGGGCCCACACATGCTTCAGGTCATACACTTGATCTAATTTTCAGACAAAATCTGGAAATAAAAATCTTGGAAAATTAACCGTTGCCATGGTCAGATCACCATGCCATCAAATTCATTCTTTCCAACTTCCCCCCTTAACAAAAACATCAAATCCAGTGACTACACACTGGACTAGATGTCAGAAGAAGCTCCACTCAGAATTCTTCAAAGCCGCGTTAAGGAAAAAAATAAAAAAAAATCAGCCGCATCAATCGGCTGAGGAAACAATGGATTCCATTAACACAGCCCTATTACAGTCAGCCGACTTAATAGCGCCGAAACGAAAGACCCAGATCCGGAAAAAAAACTCCAGCTGGTTCAACAACCAACTGGCGTTACTGAAGCAAGAGCGTAGAAGGGCGGAAGCCGCCTGGAAGAGAAGCCCATTAGATGAGAACCTCTCTATCTACAAGGCAATAACTAAGAAATATCACAAAGAAACCTTCAAGGCCAAGAAAAATTATTTTTCTGAGGCCATCAACAGCGCCCTGAATCGCCCCCGCGAACTCTTCAAGCTGGTCACTGCGACCATGAATCCAGGATGTCTTGAAGCCCCCAATTCGGACTCACAAGAATTTTGCGATGAATTATCGGATTACTTCATTAATAAAATCGAGGGAATCCGGCAAAGCATTCAGCAGAACAATTCCCCCCGTAGCCCCCCCTGTAATCATTTACACAACACCTGTAGTAATTCACCCCAACCAGGTAAGTTTACGCTGGAACCTATCACTATCCAAGCCACAAAACATATCATCGGTACTCTGCGTAACAGCACTGCGCCAAATGATATCATCCCCACCAAACTGTTGAAGGAGTGCGCCGACATCCTGGCACCTCCTATCACACAGCTTATTAACCAATCTTTCATGGAGGGCATAGTGCCCTCCCAGTTGAAGGAGGGTATAATTAGACCCATCTTGAAGAAATCTACCCTGGACCCCAAGGATCCACTCCACCGCCGCCCTATAACAAGCTTAAACACTTTTTCCAAGATTATGGAGAAAGCAGTGGTGCAACAGCTGCAACAGCATCTAGACACCCACAACCTACTCGACCCATTTCAATCAGGTTTCCGCCCTGGACACGGGACAGAAACAGCATTGCTCAAGATATGGGACGACGCTCTCGAGGCCGCAGACGAAGGAGAATCTTGTCTTCTGGTTCTGTTAGACCTGAGCGCAGCTTTCGACACAGTAGACCATAAGCTTTTATTGACACGGCTAGCTGAAGTAGCCAGAGTCGCAGAAGGCGATTTATCTTGGTTCTCCTCCTTTTTGGAAAACAGATCGCAAATAGTGAAGTTAGGACCTTTCTTTTCGGAAAAACGCACGGTATAATACGGAGTCCCTCAGGGATCCCCACTGTCGCCGGTGTTATTCAACATTTATCTCCGTCCGCTTTTTGAGATTATCAGCAGTCAAAAACTGCTCTATCATTCATATGCAGATGACACGCAACTGTATTTCCGCATTTGCAATAAAAAGGATCACCACCTCAATCTAGAGACATGTCTCTCTTTGATAGAGGACTGGATGACAAAGAGTTATCTCAAACTCAACGGAGCGAAAACAGAACTCCTTCTGTTTCACGCCAAACGTAAGAATCTACCTGCAACAACTTGGACACCCCCGCCCATTCTGGGCAAAATCATCACCCCTAGCGCCAAAGTCAAAAGCCTCGGGGTCACTTTTGACTCCTACATGACTATGGACGCACAAATAGGGTCAGTAGTCAGCGGATCTCACCATCTGCTGCGCCTACTACGCAGGCTTACCCCTTTTATCCCCAAAGAAGACATAGCGGTCGTGGTGGGAGCAATTGTTAACTCCAGATTGGACTATGCAAATGCCCTTTACCTCGGACTCCCAAAGTACCAAATCGCTCGTCTACAAGTCGTTCAAAATACGGCCGCCAGACTTGTGACTGGGAAAAAACCCTGGGAATCAATCTCACCATCACTGAGAGCCCTTCACTGGTTACCAGTAAAAGACAGAATTACTTTTAAAGCACTCTGTCTAACGCATAGATGTATCCATGGGAATGCCCCCCATTATCTATGCGAAAAAATAAAAGCCCATAACCCCAATCGCGTGCTGCGATCCACTGATCAAAATCTCCTGCAGATACCGAAAGCCGGATACAAATCCAAAGGAGATAGAAGATTTGCGGTCCAAGGTCCCAGACTATGGAACGCTTTGCCAACCAGTATTCGGTTGGAGGAGAACTACTTAGCATTCAGGAGAAAGATCAAGACTCATCTCTTTTGATACCAAAGGAGACAGGAACAACAAGCGCCCAGAGGCGATTCAGTTCGCATGTGCTGCGCTATACAAGTTTTTCATTCATTCATTCATTCAACAACAAATCTCTGGGTCCTGGTGGTCTTCCTGGGGACTGGTATAAAACACATGATACCCTATTAGTCCCTAAACTAACTCAATCGTTTGCAGATTGCCTCGACTCTGATAGGCTACCGGACAGTATGTATCAGGCTCATATAGTGTTGTTGCCCAAACCGGGGAAGGATCCCAATTGCTGCTCATCCTATAGACCCATTTCATTGCTGAACTACGACCTCAAAATACTCACTAAAGTACTAGCCAACAGAATCATGAAAGTGTTACCGTCCCTAGTCAACATAGATCAGACCGGCTTCATGCCCGGTAAGTCCACGGACATAAATCTTCGACGTGTCTTTACCATCTCCAACTCCCATCTGGGGAGAGCGCCTCCCGGGTATTGGTCTGCCTCGGCATCGAAAAGGCTTTCGATACAGTTAGATGGTCCTACATGATGCAGGTTCTGGAGAGTTTTGGCTTTGGCCCTACTTTCTGAAAATGGATTGGTTAACTATACAGAGCCCCTACGGCCAAAATTAAAATTAAATGACAGGCTCTCGCCCTCCTTCCCAATTAGGAGGGGGACGAGGCAGGGGTGTCCTTTGTCCCCTGCATTGTTTGCCCTGGTTATGGAGCCCCTGGCTGAGGCCTTGCGGGGGTCGAGCGAGGTGTCTGGCATACAGGTTGGTTCGGTGGTCGAGAAACTGGCGTTGTACGCAGATAATTTAATCCTCTTTGTGAGGGATCCTGGTCCCTCGCTAGCCGGGGGAATTTGGCTCCTGGACAGTTTTGCGTCCCTTTCTGGCCTCCGAACCAACTGGAACAAATGGCTCATCCTGCCCATAGACCCTGAGGTGGGGAGACTGAGGAACCCTGCTTCACCTTTGCAATGGGCTGACTTTATTAGATACCTAGGGATCAACATCTCTTCTAATACCCAGGACTTTCTTAAGCTTAACTTGTCCCCGGCGCTGCAGTGGTGTAAATCAAAATTGAAGGCTTGGTCGAACCTCCCATTATCTCTTATAAGGAGAATTAACTTAATTAAAATGAAGCTTCTACCGGTCTTGTTGTATATCTTACGGCACTCTCCAGTCTGGATCCCGAAATCTTTCTTCCAGCAGCTAGACTCCTCGGTGGCCTCCTTCTTGTGGCAATCACGGCCGGCCAGATTCAGCAAGAAGATTCTGCGCAGGCCGTGGACACAGGGGGGACTTGCCTGCCCTGACTTTCACACATACTACTTAGCGGCAATGCTCACCCATGCACACAACTGGCTGGTATCGGATGATACTAATGCGTCGGTCGTCCTGGAGGCAGCTCACTTGGGGTCCTTTGAGGCCCTTCGCAATGCCCTCTATAGGGGTTCGGGGGGTTCTCCAGTGATTCTGACAACGGCTATGAAAGCGATTATCAAGGCATGGTACATGGTAGTGGTCAAACCTAATTTAGCGAAGGCCAGATGGTCCCCCTATACGCCACTCTAGTGTAACCCCAGGTTACGGGAATTTCACTCTCTGCAGGACCCAGGTTTGTGGGCTGGTAGGGGCATCAGGTATTTGAGGGACATATGTGATGAATTGGGTCTGTTTACATTTGATAGGCTTAAAAATAAATTTCAGCTTCCGAACTCTTTCTTCTTCAGGTTCCTGCAGCTCCGCCACGCCTTTAATTCACAGTTCGGATCATCCCAGCTTCGGCTGGAAGTTGATGACTTGGAGGTTCTCCTGGTTGAGGTCGATCTCTCCAAGCCATTATCCCAAATTTATTGCGCACTCCTGCCACCTATTCAGGTAGGATTGGATGGTCTTCGCGATGTGTGGCGGGCGGAGGTTGGGGAGCTGGATGGTGAGATCTGGGAAGATATGTGGGACTATCCACTCCAGCAGCTGGTTGCTACCAGGGACAAATTGATCCAATTTAAGATCCTCAATAGGATCTATTACACGCCCCAGCGCCTGCATCGCATATACCCGACCCTGTCGGCCAGCTGCTGAAGATGCTCTGGTACCCCAGCAGATTTTGCGCACATGTTTTGGGATTGCCCCCAAATTAGGGACTATTGGGGGGAAGTAACTCAATTTATTCATGGCTTAACTACCATCCCTATTCCCCTAACACTTAGGGCCAGATTCAGGATGGTGAGCGGTTCTTTATTCCGGCGTAACGTTTCATATTTTCGTTACTCCGCCGAAACTTTACGCGTAAGTACTGTATTCACAAAGCACTTGCTCCTAAAGTTGCGACGGCGTAGCGTAAATGGGCCGGCGGAATTCAAATTGGGCGGGTAGGGGGCGTGTAGTATTTAAAATAGGCGCGATCCCGCGGCGAACGTACTGCGCATGCGCCGGCCGTCAATGTATCCCAGTGCGCATGCTCCAAATTATGACAGTGTTTTCGACGTGAACATCAATGATGTCAATCCCCATTCACGGACGAGTTACGCAAACAACGTAAAACTTTTCCAATTCAACGCGGTCACAACGTCCATACTTAACATAGGATGTGCCTGCTTTTTGTTGCTTTATCTTTACGCCGGGAAAACCCTTGCGTAAACATCGTAAAGTGACTGCGTCGAGCCTGCGTACGTTCGTGACTTGCCGTATCACGCTGATTTACATATTCTCGGGGTAAATCAGCGAGAACGCCCCAAGCGGCCATTTTAAAACTGCCTTTAAGATCCGACGGTGTAATACAATTACGCCTGTCGGATCTTTGCTGCAAACCGGCGTATCTTGTTTTCTGCATACAAAAAACAGATAAGCCGGCGCAAAATGTGAGTTATCCCGGCTTATCACTGATACGTCGGCGTAACTCTACCTGAATCTGGCCCATAGTATCTACATCCTCGGCCTGGTGGAGCAATTGGCACTTGCCAAAGCAACACGCATTCTCATAGGTATCCTTCTTTTTTACGCAAGGAAAGCCATAGTCCTGAAGTGGAAGTCAACTACCCCCCCCCCCACTTTGACTGCATGGAAGCGGATGGTCAATGCAACTGTGCCCCTTTACAAAGCGGCATATCTGTCCTGAGGATGCCCCAAAAAATACGAAAAAGTCTGGCACCTGTGGACAAACTCAGAATCCACAACAGACGACCGACCCCTGGGGAGTAGCTCAGAAAGACCACATTGGTACCCATTTGTAACACTTGGTGTTGAGACCCATATTTTGATCTGGAAAAAAGAGGCGAAGCATAGATGAGGTGACAACCGTACTTACTCCCAAGGGCCCCTGTAGCTACTATTTTAGTCACTGAGGAATAGGAGGAAGTTTGGCAAGATGCAATAGCTCCTTGTGTTCTCCTGGCATGTGCAACCTGTGAGGTGTCTAGGCAGTGTGCAGTTAGGCATGCCTAGTGTTATGGTGTGAGGTAACTGTTCTGTTTTGTTTGTTCTTTTACTCTGGTTTTTTTTGTGCACGTTGCTGCATGCAATGTTTGGCCAGGGTATGCCCCTATGGCTCTGTTTTGTATATCAAGACTTTGAAAATACCTTAATAAAAACAATAAAAAAAAACTATGAGCAGGCCACCCTACATGCTCATATAACTCTAGCAGAACAAATAGAAGCCATGAACTAATTGCCTACTAACAAGGTCCTGGGTACTGATGGCATACCAGCCAAAATATATATATTATAAACCATAAAACATCTCTTCATGCAGTATTTAATGTTGAGAAAAACCCTGACTTTATCTTTAAAGCCACTATAATTGTGATCCCTAAATCAGGCAAAGACGCCACTAAACCAGACTCATATAATCCTGCTCCCTACTGATACTACATTACTAGTAAAGGTCATAGCTAATAAATTTGCTATATTGCTTACTAAACCAATCAATCTTGATTCATTCAAGGCAGGTTAACATCAATTAATATTAAAAGAGTATTTCTCGATAAGCAGACTGCTCCAGATAATTCAACAGTGTTCAATGTGGGAGATCTTTGCCCATTTCAGGCTGGACCCGAACTTTGAAAAATGGTTTTACATTCTCTTTATCTTTACCATTTGTCCAATTGAGTGTAAATAGTAAACAGTCTACCTGTAAGGCCTCGTACACACGAGGGGATATGTCCGCTGAAAACGGTCCGATGGACCGTTTCAGCAGACATCTCCGCTCGTGTGTATGGGCTAGCGGACAGATTTCTCCACCCGACAGATTTCAAAGCATGCTTTGAAATCTATCCGGTGGGAATCTGTCCGCCCGACATGTCTGCTGGTTAGTACACTTACCAGCAGACATGTCGTCCCCCACCGCCGCCGCGCCGCCGCCGAATGGATTCGGCGCATGCGCGGAAGTGTTTAACTTCCTGGTGCGGTGACGTGGCGGTGCAAGATATCTCACTATTTTTTACTTTTCTGAGCCTGTCAAGTCCTTCTTTTGACCCATTTTGCCAAAGGAAAGGAAGTTGACCAATAATTATGCACACCTGATATAGGGTGTTGATGTCATTAGACCACACCCCTTCTCATTACAAAGATGCACATCACCTAATATGCTTACTTGGTAGTAGGCTTTCGAGCCTATACAGCTTGGAGTAAGACAACATGCATAAAGAGGATGATGTGGTCAAAATACAACTTGCCTAATAATTCTGCACTCCCTGTACATATAACTATATAAACTACATTTTAAGGTATTGGGTCACTCTTTAGTCACATGTTGTCTAGTTTCTTCTAATCTCCAATGAAAAAAAAGTTTGCAGCTGAATGTCACTTCAGATAAGCTAACAAAATTTAACTTTTTTTGTTGGGGATTTTACACTTTACCATCATCAGTCATCTTATCTGTGACTATTCTCAAAGGTCCCATGCCAACATGATTTATGTTGTTAATCAGTGTTAAATCTTTTTAAATACCATAATAGTAATAGCTAATGTAACTCTTAAAATTGCAAAGCTTCTGAAGCGTGATCATCGAACAATCAAGCGTTTCATTCAAAATAGTCAACAGGGTCGCAAGAAGCGTGTGGAAAAACCAAGGTGCAAAATAACTGCCCATGAACTGAGAAAAGTCAAGCGTGCAGCTGCCAAGATGCCACTTGCCACCAGTTTGGCCATATTTCAGAGCTGCAACATCACTGGAGTGCCCAAAAGCACAAGGTGTGCAATACTCAGAGAAATGGCCAAGGTAAGAAAGGCTGAAAGACGACCACCACTGAACAAGACACACAAGCTGAAACGTCAAGACTGGGCCAAGAAATATCTCAAGACTGATTTTTGTAAGGTTTTATGGACTGATGAAATGTGAGTGAGTCTTGATGGGCCAGATGGATGGGCCCGTGGCTGGATTGGTAAAGGGCAGAGAGCTCCAGTCCGACTCAGACGCCAGCAAGGTGGAGGTGGAGTACTGGTTTGGGCTGGTATCATCAAAGATGAGCTTGTGGGGCCTTTTCGGGTTAAGGATGGAGTCAAGCTCAACTCCCAGTCCTACTGCCAGTTTCCGGAAGACACCTTCTTCAAGCAGTGGTACAGGAAGAAGTCTGCATCCTTCAAGAAAAACATGATTTTCATGCAGGACAATGCTCCATCACACGCGTCCAAGTACTTCACAGCGTGGCTGGCAAGAAAGGGTATAAAAGAAGAAAAACTAATGACATGGCCTCCTTGTTCACCTGATCTGAACCCTATTGAGAACCTGTGGTCCATCATCAAATGTGAGATTTACAAGGAGGGAAAACAGTACACCTCTCTGAACAGTGTCTGGGAGGCTGTGGTTGCTGCTGCACGCAATGTTGATGGTGAACAGATCAAAACACTGACAGAATCCATGGATGGCAGGCTTTTGAGTGTCCTTGCAAAGAAAGGTGGCTATATTGGTCACTGATTTGTTTTTGTTTTGTTTTTGAATGTCAGAAATGTATATTTGTGAATGTTGAGATGTTATATTGGTTTCACTGGTAAAAATAAATAATTGGAATGGGTATATATTTGTTTTTTGTTAAGTTGCCTAATAATTATGCACAGTAATAGTCACCTGCACACACAGATATTCCCCCTAAAATAGCTAAAACTAAAAACTACTTCCAAAAATATTCAGCTTTGATATTAATGAGTTTTTTGGGTTCATTGAGAACATGGTTGTTGTTCAATAATAAAATTAATCCTCAAAAATACAACTTGCCTAATAATTCTGCACTCCCTGTACGAGTATATTTTATTAAATTAAAAGAAAGAATAAAATAACATTATTCATTTTTTGGCCCTGATAAATAAAGAAAATGTATGCAGAAAACCACTATACATTACATTTAAGTAAATTTTTATGAATTTGTTTCCTTCTATATAATTTTATTTTGTAAAGGAAAGTGTTAAAAGTGAAAGTGTTAAGCCCTGTACACACGATCGGTCCATTTGATGAGAACGGTCCGACGGACCGTTTTCATCGGTTCACCGATGAAGCTGACTGATGGACTGATGTATAACAATAAAATGAGTGCAGCGCAACCATAAAAAATTAATAATTAAATAAATAACCTATGACAAATAAAGTGAAGAAAAATCAAACAAAAGTCCATAGAGTGCACAAGTGCAGATAAAGTCCAGCAATCACTGAATGAACGTGCAAATCCAAACAGTGAAGTAGATAGGAAAAACCTCCACCAAATAATAGGAATGGCCTTTCACCTTAATGATTAGACCTCCCAAAGGTCATACAGCATGAACAAATCCAGGGATCCTCCTGTCTTCAGGTAGCGGATATGGCAGCTCTCTAACACACCAGCAAACTCAGTCTCAAGCCTTGCTTACAGGTCAGTAGTACAATGCACCTTTGGTGGAGGAGTCACTGGACTGATGTGCCTACACACCATCGTGTCAGAATGCGGTGACGTAAAACACAAGGATGTGATGAGAAAAACGAAGTTGAATGCTTCCAAGCATGCGTCGACTTGATTCTGAGCATGTGTGGATTTTTAACCGATGCTCGTGCGTACTAACGATCGGTTTTGACCTATCAGTTAGGCGTCCATAGGTTCGATTTTAAAGCAAGCCATCTGTTTTTGGACCGAAGGATAACGGACCGATGGGCCCTACACACGATTGGTTTGGACCGATGAAAACGAACTTCAGTCCGCGCCTTTAAGCGCTAAAGTAAAAATGCTGCAATATGCAAAGCATAGAGCATTATACAAAAAGGGTGCATTAGTGATGGAAAAAGTTTATCAGCATGTTGAGAACAGCCAATGTATACAATTTATGTCTGGTAAGTACGTTTAGTCATCTGCATACTCTGCATTAGACAATATGGATGACCCTCATATCCATTAGATAATATGGGCAATCCTCATATCATAAGTTACATTTTGTAAAGTGTCAATGCTCCAGATTTTCTGCCAAACTATAAATTGTGTTAGGCTGTCTCACATTTTGTGAATCTATCATATTCTAGGTAAAATTAAAAATGATATCTAGACTGTTCATTCAATTTTTTTAGATTGCTATTGTCATTAGCAAAACATCATTCTGAGTCTAAAAATAATATATAGTTAGTATAAGTGGGTTGGTTAGGGGGATGGGCTATAAGGAGAAGTGCCTAAATTAAAGGATACATTCACCTTTTTAGAAAAATAAATACATGTAGAAGAATCTCTGACCTCTTCCAAGTGCCCGGCCACCTGGTGATAGAAGAGGAAAGTACAACCAGGCCAAACTTAGTAAGAAGCCAATGGATCCCTAGTAATTAACTATGGTAGTTACTAGTGACAAGGAATTTGAATAAACCCCAGGGCGCTGCATACACATATTTTTGAAGGATAAAAAAAAAAAAAATTCCCTAAGGAGCCTGGAAAGCATTGCACTCCTGATCAGTGGATCAGGGGTGCAATGCCAGACTCCTGAAAAAAATCCCTGAAGCTTTCAGCCTGTACTTGCATAAAGCCTGACTGTTTACAAGCTACAGGGCTTGTGATTGAACTATGAGGCCGCTCATCAGTGATCTTGTGGTCCATTCAGAACTAAAAAGCATCAGCCGCAATGGCTGATGATAGTTGTAGTTCGCGCATTAACAGAAAACTGTGAATGGGGGGCGTGGCTTGGACATGACTGAGTGAGGCAGCACTTCTCTAGAGCTCCCGGTCCGAGCCCCACTTTTCTGGCTTAAAATCAACGAATTACCGGTATGAACTCGGCCAAGAAACACAGGACAAGAGCAGTGACACGGGGGACACCTGCAGGTAAATCACAGAGGGAGACGCAACGATTTTACGGACTCTTTCAGGGAAAGTCCCCGGGAGCAAAGGCGACGGCCTCGAGAGGCCTTACACGTGGAGCACAGCAGAGCCCGGTGCTATTGACCGGCGGGGATCACTCACCTACCACTGCGGCTTCACATCCAGTCCCATCCGGTCTTCGTGGATCCCCTGGGGACGTGGAGATGGAGGAACCCAGATATCTGGAGGCCCCGATCCTGGATCATGACATTAGGGCCCTCCTGCAAGCGCTACCGACCCGATCGGACATCGAGGCCCTCATCCTACGCTTGGAGGAGACACACCGGAGGGACATCCAGGAGGTGAGGGGGGAGGTGTCCGGCATTGCGGAGAGAGTCACGACCGGGGAGACTGCGCTGACCTCCCTGGAAGCGCGCGTAGCGGCGCTAGAGGCCTCGAGGGACCAACACAGAGACACGGCCATATCGCTCCAGCTCCACATGGAGGACATCGAAGACCGGAGCCGACGCAATAACCTTTCGGGTCCGGGGGATGCCTGAGAGTGTCGGCGCGGAAGACCTGGGAGAGGCCGTGAGGGACGTGTTCCGTGACATCCTGGAAGAACCGGAGGCAGAGATTGTGTTGGACAGAGCACACAGGGCCTTGGGCCCGATGCCCGCAGATCCGGCGAGACCGCGTGATGTCGTCTGCAGACTCCACCGGTACACGCAGAAGGAAGCCATCCTGCGACGAGCCTGGGACCATGGAGCGGTACGAGTGGACGGAGCGGAAGTCAGGGTACTCCCGGACCTATCGAAGGCGACACTGCGGCGCCGGGCACTTCTGCGACCACTTCTTGACCTGGCCAGGCAGAAGGGCTTTACATACCGTTGGGGCTATCCCCTCTCGGTCTCCTTCCGCAAAGACGCCGGTTCCTACACCCTGCAGACCGCGGCGGACCTCCCAGAGCTGTTCACCTTTTTTGAGGCAGACCCGATCGAGGTACCTAACTGGCTCCAGCTGCTCCCGCGTTTCATCGGCCGATCGGGCCGAACGGCACAGCGGGGCCCACGGCCGCAGCGGCGGCAGGGTGGGAGACGGAGGAACCGCCTTGGGCCCCCCTTCCCTGCTGAATTTACTGTTGACTGCCCGCTCCCCGTGAGCCACCTCCCGTTCCCTGCCCAGTATCGCGCGGTGATGCCTAGCCCTGGGATGCCCCTCTTTGCCTTTCCCTGCACCCCCCCCCCCTCCCTGGAACTGTGACGGATACGCCCCGAGGGATCCACGGAACCAACACTGGAAGACACTTTTTTGATAGACTGTCCCCCCCCCCCATTGAAGGAGACACGAGGGACCTGTCTGTCCCGCACCTTGGGAGGCTGGGAAGCTGTTGATCTGCTGCCTGGGGGGGCGGGGGCGGGGGGGCTGGCCCGGGGGGTGCTGTGTGGCGATTGTGGGGAGTTTTGTGGGGTGGTGGTTGGGATGCGCCTCGTTGGCTTTCGCCGGTTATGGCCCCCCCCCTTGTCCCCCTGACCCCCGCTTGCGGTTGGGCCGGACCCCCAGAAGAAACTGTCATGTCAGAGCATGCTGTTCGGACTGGGACACCGGATCCGTTGCCTAGGAGCGATACCTGGGAGGGGGCTTATTGGGCGGCGGGAGGCGAACTGTCTTATCGCAGCAGGGGGGGGGGGGTCGATACACCCGTTTTGTTTTGTTAACCCTTTTGCATATACACCTGCTAAACATGGTTATGTCACTTATATGCACCAGTTTAACTGCTCATTCAAGAACCCTGTGCATGCCAGCACATGGGCTGTTAATATTGATGTTACCTGTTTTGATGTTTGCTGTTTTATATGTTACCGGTACACACTTCACCTACACTCACAAGCCGGGGGAGTGGGCGGGGATTGGGAGTTCGCTCTCTAACTCTGTTCACGCACTACCCCAACTAGGACGGTGCTCCATACCCCAGGGATCCTTTCGAATCCCTGGAGAGTACCACTGCCATATAGGCTTAGATAATATCCTTACCTAGCTACACACCCTAGTGCTAGCTTCTCTTTTCTTTCTTTTTTCCCTTTCCCTCTATCCCCTCTCTCACTTCCACTACTCCCCCCCCCTCCCTAGACCCCAACGTAAGTACCTCACGGGAGCGGGGACATGGACCTGCTCAACATCTTCTCGCTTAACGCGAAGGGCCTAAACACACCCGAGAAGCGGAAAATCCTGCTGCAGGACATGCGCCGCTTGAAAGCGGACATAGTAATGCTGCAGGAGACACACTTTAAGGACTTGAAAATGCCACTGCTCAAAAACAGACACTTCCCCTGGGCGTACCATTCGGCCTACGTGGAAGCCAAGTCCAGGGGGGTTACCATACTTATTGCTGCCCGGATACCTTGGACACTGCTAGATGTAAGGACTGATAGGGAGGGAAGATTCTTGTTCCTCAAAGGCTTGATCGGCGACAGGAAAGTGACGCTGGCCAATCTATACGCCCCTAACTCGCACCAGGACAGTTTCCTCACGAGACAGATAGACAAACTCATGCAGTTCTCAGAGGGACAACTGGTGTTGGGGGGGGACTTGAATGTCCCCCTGAACCCCCAGGAGGATACCTCGTCGGGCACCTCCTCGGTTTCACGGGATGCGCGGAAACGTATTGTTAAGGCCCTGCACTCCGCGCAACTAATTGACACCTGGCGCCTTTTTCACCCAGGGGAGCGGGACTACTCTTTCTACTCCAAACCCCACCTGACTTACTCACGCCTAGACTATCTCTTTGTGCCCCACGGACAGTTGCAGGCGATTAAAGACACGTCAATAGGGTCAATCACATGGTCGGATCACGCCCCTGTGGGAGTGACATATTCCCTGACAGAAACTCAGAAGACACGGAGACAGACATGGAGACTTAATGACAGCCTCCTCTGGGACCCCGAGGTGACGACCGACGTGGTCACCGAAATTGGGCACTATTTCACCACCAACTCGACGGAGGACAGCGACCCAGGGGTGGTGTGGGAAGCCCACAAGGCGGTAATTAGGGGCGTGCTGATAAAGCACGGCTCCAGACTTAAACGGGAGAGGACAGAGCGCTTAAACAAACTTTTAGCTGACTTACAGAAACTGGAACTTACACATAAGACAGGCCCAACCAGACAGCTGGGGATCGAACTGGACACGACTAGATCTAAGATCACGGACATCCTGAGGTCTAAGGCCAAAGCGGCCATGCAAATATGTAAAAGGAAGGGGTATGAATTTGGGAACAAGTGCAGTAAGCTCCTGGCCCAATCCCTTCAGGCCCAACGCCAGGCGTCATATATTCCCCACATTACGTCTAAAGCGGGCCACCGAATCCCGCTACCACATCAAATTTCGCAGGAATTTAGGTCCTTCTATAACACCCTGTATAACCTACAGGAGACGGAGCAAGCGGGAGACCAGGCACTGACCTACCTTGAACACTCCAGAATGCCAGACCTCCCGGAAGTAGGCCGCCAAGCACTAGACGAACCCATCACACTTAACGAGTTACAGCTGGCCCTTAAGGCCACTAAGCCAGGCAAGGCCCCAGGTCCCGACGGACTGACAGCCCAATATTACAAGACACTCCTCCCCACGCTAGGCCCTCATATGGTTAGGGTATACAACGCCCTGGGAACAGGGAAACTGCCCCACAGGGACACCCTGCAGGCACACATCTCGGTCATCCCCAAGGAGGGCAAAGACCCATCCCAATGTGGCAGCTATCGCCCCATCTCCCTGCTAAACACTGACTTGAAATTACTTACTAAGATCCTAGCCACCAGACTACAACAATACCTGCCCGGACTAGTGCACTTAGACCAGGTGGGCTTTGTCCCCTCCAGAGAGGCGAGGGACAATACCACCAAAGTCCTGAACCTTCTACATGTGGCGACAAAAACTAAGACGCCGTGCATCCTCCTGGGGACAGACGCCGAGAAGGCATTCGACCGTGTGAGTTGGAGATTCTTATTCGCAACTCTTAAGCACATTGGCCTGGGCCCCCGGATGATGCACTGGGTGAGGGCGGCATACTCGGGCCCAACTGCCAGGGTGAGGGCGAATGGCGTACTGTCAGATCTTTTCCCGATCACCAACGGGACACGACAGGGTTGCCCTCTGTCACCCTTACTCTTCGCCCTGACCCTGGAACCATTCCTGTGTCACGTCCGCCTGAACCCGAACATCGCAGGAGTGACGGTGGGAGGGAAGCAACATAAAATCTCGGCCTACGCCGATGATTTGATGTTCACAATCACGAACCCCCCCACCTCCTCACGACACCTATTACAGGAATTTGACACATATGGGCAGCTCTCCAACTTAAAAATCAATTTTTCTAAATCAAAGGCCATGGGGGTAGGCACCACACAAGCGCTTCTGACACGACTTAAGGACAGTTACAACCTGAAATGGACAGACACAGCACTAAAATATCTGGGGACATTGATCCCGTCGGCCCTCTCAAAATTATTCCAAATTAACTTCCCTCCCCTCTTGAAGAAAGTCCAGGATCAGTTGCTCAAATGGGGCAGTGGCCTACACTCATGGCTGGGCAGGTGCAACATCCTGAAGATGACAATCCTGCCCAAATTTTTATACCTTATGCAGGCTCTCCCGATCCACATACCCGCGACCTTTTTCAGAAAAACACATGCCGCCTTCACCCGCTTCCTGTGGGCGGGGAAACACCCACGCATAAATCGCGGCATGCTTAGCCGCCCGAAAATGAGCGGCGGTATAGCCTTCCCAGAGATACGTACGTACCACCGAGCGACTCACCTCAACAGGCTTATTGACTGGTGTCGGCACACAGACACCAAACTCTGGACACGTATTGAACAGGACCAGAGCCTGGTCCCCCTTCATAGAGCCCCTTGGTGCCAGGTAGACCTCCCTCCGGAGCTACAGCGACACCCATTGATAGGCGCGACCATTAAAATATGCGCAAAGCTCCTGCAAGAGACCCGTCTCTCGACCAGTAGCTCCCACCTGAGACCGATTATCGGTCACCCACGCTTCCCTCCGGGATTGAATGACAGGAAGTTCCTGGACCTACGGGAATCAGGGCTATTCCAAGCGTCACACTTCAGTGCCGGGGGCAAGTGGCTAGGAACCAGGGAACTCATGGACCCCACGGGACCATTCGGCCTGGACTATATGAGGACACTCCAGCTCACCCACTTCCTGGGAAGTATACCCCCTCCTGACAGCTCACGCCTACCGCCCACGACGTTCGAAGATCTGTGTACGGAAACAGGGACATTAACGCACGCGCTTTCACTCACATACAGTATACTGATTACACCACCAGAGACCGACCCACCCCCCTTTCTCAGTAAGTGGGAAAGAGACCTGAATTGTCAGTTTACCAGTAGTGAGAGACGCCACATACTCACCTTCACCCACAGGTCCTCCCTGTGCTCGAGAGTGCAGGAAACCAATTACAAGGTCCTGACTCAATGGTACAGGACTCCTGCGCTGCTCCACAAACTCTTCCCGTCGTCGTCAGACCGGTGCTGGCGATGCCTGGAAGAGGAGGGAACCCTCTTACACGTGTTCTGGACCTGTGACCGACTGCAGGGCTTCTGGAGAGAGGTCCGACGTATATCCCAGAAAGTCACAGACCAGGTGCTGGAGGAGGACCCGGCTCTCTTCTTACTGCATGCGACGACCACCCCAACACGAACATATAAGAAATCTGTATTACGCCACTTACTAGATGCAGCCAAAGCATGCATCCCGCTATGCTGGAAATCACGAAACCCACCTACTGTTACTCAATGGCTCAGGAAAGTCGACGAAGTAGAGAGGATGGAGGACCTGATCCTCACCAGCCAGAAGAGACAGGAGGTATATACTGAGACCTGGCGACCATGGACCATGTTCCGATATTCGGACGAAGGGAAATCCCTCAGGGGAGAACCCCTAGAACCTGACAGTACCCCCCCTGGCGCTGACGCCCCTTCCCTTGACAAATAGGCAGCAGATAGGAACCACCCCCGCTCCCTGAGGTAGCACATAGCCCTCTGAACTGTGGAACCCCCTCCTCCCTCTTTAGCCCCCACCCCCTCCCCCACACCCACCAGTCTTGGACCTTCAGTTGGGACTTCTCCCAACCCTCCCCCACACCCCCACTTCTTCTTTTACTTTACCTCTTTTTCACTGATCTCCACCTAAGATACATAAAACTGCAGAGTGGACTGGCCCTAGACCGGCCCGGTGAGCGCACATGAGGGGGGGTTGAATGCGCCCCTCCCTTACCGGGTGCAGGGCGCTGCCCTGGACGCGCCCCTGGCCTGGTACCACCGGTGGCCCAGAGCGACACAAGATCCACAACTGACTTATGTCCGGGGATGCCACATCACCACTTATTAATCTTTATGCTTATACATGTACTTTGATGTAATTGGTGTACAATGTTGTCTGGGTCCCCTGGGACCGGTTCCTCTGTTTTTGAAGAAATAAAGAATTAAAAAAAAAAAAGAAAACTGTGAATGAACGACGCAGCCACGTGGACAGAGCCCCACACGCCTTCATCATTTTTAACTAATTCCTGTGAGAGGGGGAGGAGCAACTGCTGGAACATGTAAATATGGGTGGAACGTGTAACGTGTTCCAAAAGGTGAACTTATATTTTGAAAATAAACTCTATACACAGACTTTTCTCAACAAAGCAGATAAGGAATAGCCTGGGAAACAAGAAAAAAGATATTAGCGTTCCACCTGCCAGGTTGAAATAAAAATAATAAGGGCCAGATTCTCAGAGGCGCTACGACAAAGTATCTCAGATACCCCGTCGTATCGCCGTTTTTTTTGGCTCGTATCTATGCGAGTGATTCTTAGCATCACTTTGGCATAGATACGCTTGAACATCCGACAAGTGCAATACCATTACACTTGCGGATCGTAGTTGTAATGACAACTCCGGCCACTAACTCGTTCGCGAATAGGGAGTTGTGTAAATGACGATCACGTCGTTTTGACGTCGGTTTCAACGACGCTTTCCGACGTGAGCTGGAGCATGCGCACTAGGCTTTTGCGCAGTTCGTTCGACGCGGGGGCGCGCTTAATTTAAATACAAGCTGCCCCATTTGAATTACGCGGGCTTACGCTGGGCCATTTCAACGCAAACTACGGAGCAAATGCTTAGGGAATACGGCATTTGCTCTAGTACGATGCGGCGGCGTAGTGTAAATGGCTTACGCTACGCCGGCGAATTTCTTAGGGAATCTGGTCCTAAATATTTATATATGTGTTATTTCAATTTTTTTAGTCCCACCCACCGTGAATAAAGAATGAAAATATATGCATGACCCCTATGTATTCCTTATAACAGGATTGTTTAAGGCTGATGCCCATTCAGAGATCCTAGAAAATATTGAGAAAGTGATCCCTATTTACATATGAGTGTAATAGTATGTTATTCTGTATTCACTTTTAAAGCTCCATGATGTAAGCACCCAACCATAGCACTATAATTGCTGATTACACACATCAGTGAGTTTGAAATTCACTCTGACCGTCCTTATTGTGCTCCTGGTTTAATCTTGACACTGTTGACAACAGTTACCTTTGTGGATAATCGGATTGGCTAGTTAGGTCCCTATCGTTAGTGAAGAAACAGATGTGTGACTTAGCTCTCCTACATAAGTGAAATTTGGAACTTGTACAGAAATACCAGTATTACATTTATAGAGTGATAATAAGTCAGTGAGTAATTTATCCTGATGGAATTCATCCATCAGGATATTCATTCATGCTGAAATTTATATACAGAAAATATGTCGTCTGATGGACAGGAAAGAGACTTAAGATTCTAAAAAACTAATAGTATGAGAAACAGAATATTTTTAACATAGATTGTGCTTGTCAAACCATTTATTGAGAATCTACATAAAAGAAGCAGACACAGTTTCATGAATATATTATAATTTCTTAGCAACTTCTTGTATAAAAATCTGAGAATCCAACATCATCTATAATTGATTTAATCTGTGCAGAGTATTTATTGCAACATATTCATCATTACAGATAAAACTAGGCTCCTCTGTCTGTAATTACCGGTAATCTCACATAGATGTAGAGTGATATATGGGTAACAGGGACAGTAGGGCTCTGCCTAAGTCCTATATTCTGAGCCTTAAGCTGAATAGGGGTGAATGTATATGACAGTTTTAAATGTCAGGGAACCCCAGGAGGTCGTATTTTAAAGCGATTAGCCCTTCACCCTCATCAACATTTACAATAAAGCTGTGAGATGTAATGTACCTCAGAGGGTGCTAAGCATCTCTTGTAAAAAGAATGCAAATGAAAAGATCTATATTACAGTGTATTGTCTCTGCTTGGTAGTTGACCTGATTTTAGTCAAAATGTATATATAGTATCACATACACTATGAAATAGATGGGTGATGAATTGGGATGTGCTAAGAATAAAGAATGATAACTGCAATACAATACCACTGATAAATTGGAATCCTGTTCCAGGCTCATTAAAACTACAAAGAATTCAACTGTGTAAAGTTAAATTAAAGGGGTAATTCCCCCAAAAACCTTTTTTTAACATTGATTGAGGCTCGTTATGTCAAGGGGAATCGGGTGTTTTTTTATTAGAAACGAAGCAGTACTTACCGTTTTACAGATGCATCGTCTCCGTCGCTTCCGGGTATGATCGTCTGGTCTGGGCGTGCCTATTTGATTGACAGGCTTCCGACGGTCGCATACATCGCGCCACGAGTAGCCGAAAGAAGCCGAGCGACGGTGCGGCTCTATACTGCGCCTGCGCACCGTCGTTCGGCTACTTTCGGAAAATCGTGACGCGATGTATCCGACCTCGGAAGCCTGTCAATCAAATAGGAACTTCTAGACCCGGAGACCATACCCGGAAGCGTCGGAGACGATGCATCTCTAAAACGGTAAGTACTGCTTCATTTCTAAAAAAAAAACACCCGATTCCCCTTGACATAACGAGCCTCAATCAATGTTAAAAAAAAGGTTTTTGGGGGAACTACCCCTTTAAAGAATTATATTAGGGAATATAATGTTCTATATTTAATCAGACCAATATGCAGTAATCCATAGACAATAGTCAGAAATGAAAATATATAGTGTGCGTACTGTATAATATATATATATATATATATATATATACATATATATATATATATATATCTATCCCCTCAGGGGTATTTTTATGACAATGAATAGATTAAAATTGTGTAGCACTATGCCCAAATGAGCTGCTAATAGATTTGGGTCCTCTGTCTTTTCCTTGGCCTTAAACGGAGCCCCACCCCTGCTGACGCCACCAAAATACCTTAACCGGCAAATCTGGTGGCTACAGAAAAAAAGATGATGCCTTATTAGGAGAAACGCGTCGGGAGGGGCTCTGCTGATGCCACTGCGTTATTTTGATCCTATTTACTTTTACTTGTCTTTTCAAATGTGAGTGACCATTTTGTATTTTATTTGATAAATGACCACTTTTTAAACTGAATTATACTATGTGGCCCAATTTCTCTCCTTAACCACTTCCCGCCCGGCCAATAGCAAATTTACGGCCGGGAAGTGGTTATGAAATCGTGACTAGACGTTCTCAAACGTCCAGCATGATTTCATGCCGCGCACGTCCGTGGGGGCGCGCAGTGCGGCGATCGGTGATGCAGGGTGTCAGTCTGACACCCTGCATCACCGATCTCGGTAATGAGTCTCCGGCGGAGGCTCGCTACCACGTGATCAGCCATGTCCAATCACGGCTGATCACGATGTAAACAGGAAGAGCCGCTGACGGCTCTTCCTCACTCGCGTCTGACAGACGCGAGTACAGGAGAGCCGATCGGCGGCTCTCCTGACAGGGGGGGTTCACGCTGATTGTTTATCAGCGCTGCCCCCCCTTGAATGCCCACACTAGACCACCAGGGATGCCCACACTGGCAGGGCAAAGAAAAAAATAAAAAAACGTAAAAAAAATAAAAAAACACAGGATTAAAAAAAAATATATATATACAGGTTAAAAAAAAGAAAGATGCCAGTCAGTGCCCACACATGGGCACTGACTGGCAACATATACATCAGTGCCACCCCTCAAAGTACATCAGTGCCACCCCACAGTGTCCTTCAGTGCCACCCCACAGTGTCCTTCAGTGCCACCCCTCTGTGCCAATCCATGCCCAGTGCCCACCTATCAGTGCCCATCTGTGCCACCCATAAGTACCCATCAGTGCCACCCATAAGTGCCACCCATGAGTGCCATTCTGTGCCGCCTATAAGTTCCCAGTGCTGCCCATGAGTGCCCATCAGTGCCGCCTATGAGTGCCCATCAGTGCCGCCTATGAGTGCCCATCAGTGCCACCTATGAGTGCCCATCAGTGCCGCATACCAGCGCTGCCTATCAGTGCCCATCAGTGCCACCTCATTGGTGCCCATCAGTACTACCTCATCAGTGCCCATCAGTGCCGCCATATAAGTGCCCGTAATTGAAAGAGAAAACATACTTATTTACAAAAAAGTAAAAAAATGTATTTTTTTTTCAAAATTTTCAGTCTTTTATTAGTTGTTGCGCAAAAAATAAAAACCGCAGAGGTGATCAAATACCACCAAAAGAAAGCTCTATTTGTGGGAAAAAAAGGACGCCAATTTTGTTTGGGTACAGTGTAGCATGACCGCGCAATTGTCATTTAAAGTGCGACAGTGCTGAAAGCTGAAAATTGGCTTGGGCGGGAAGGTGCGTAAGTGCCTGGTATGGAAGTCATTAACATATGTTACTCTGGGAGGATTGTGTATGAACTTTGCTTAAACCTATGGTGGATACCCATTAATGTCAATATAGTGGAATTTCGTCGCCTGGCCTCACTTGAAGCTGTGCTTTCTGTACCTCTCCCTGGGTGTATTACACCGACAAGCTCATTCGATCCTTCAGGAATATGCCCTGCTGGGTCCATCTTGTCTGGTAAGCCTTTGATCTTCATGGTGATGGATTGCCTACAGACAACTATATACAGAGTCACTTTTATCACAGCGGATCAATTTTGGACTTTATATTTTATTTGTTCACTAGCACTTTTTTGGTTTATTCCCATTTTTGGGGCTTCACTTTGTATTTATTATATTTATTTATATAATATTGGTTATTTATTCACTATATTCATTTGGTGCATTTTCAACCTACACATATCACTTTGGATCATGTCCAAATTTTGATTAACATAATTTTGTTCAGTCAATGATTGCGTTATATTATCACTTTGATCAATCATTTGCATAGTTTTCATATTATGGGTGCAATTTAATTAATTTATTAAGTATAACACGGAGGTTATATGTACACTTATATCTTTTGAGCATACCGAGAGTAATAATTTAAGCGCCGCACTTTCTCTTTTCCACTTACAGAAAAAAAAGATACCAGCCAACTGTCATAAAAGGGACTAACCAATGAATGATGGTTTCATAGAGTAAAAAATAGAATGTGTTGGTGTAGGAATGTTTTATATGTTAGTGATGAAAATCGATTTGATAGACTAAGGAATAGAATTGGAAAGTATCATTTTTTTATAGGATCTTCCATTGTTGATAATGTATTATAGTATCCAATTTTATTAAGCGATAAGTGTGTGTTTGTATGTTTTTCTTAAAATTATTAAAAAGGAAATAACAGGCTTGTATTGGAAGCAATAAAACAGTAAAGCAATACAGCAGTTCATAGGGTTAACCAATAGGCAAAGCCCTGCCCTCTGTACAGACAGACACAATACATGGATGAAATCTAAGGCCGCGTACACACGATTGGTCAAAACCAATGAAAACGGACAGAAGGTCAGTTTCAGGGGTCCAAACCGATCGTGTGTGGGCCCTATCGGTCAGTTATTCTTCGGTCCAAAAAAAGAGAATTTGCTTTAATATTTAACGGATGGACACCTTGCTTTAAAATCGAACCTATGGACGCCTAACTGATAGGTCAAAAACGATCGTTAGTACGCACGACAATCGGTTAAAAATCCACACATGCTCAGAATCAAGTCGACGCATGCTTGGAAGCATTGAACTTCATTTTTTTCAGCACGTCGTTGTGTTTTAAGTCGCCGCGTTCTGACACGATCGTTTTTTTAGGCACATCAGACCATCAGTCAGCTTCATCGGTTAATCCGTTCTCAACGGATGGACTGATCGTGTGTACGCGGCCTAAGACTCTAGTCTTTGGAGATATGACCCTGAGACAGACCCCGCTCCACTGACTTTTCTATCTATAAATGTGGATCCATACCCCTATGGACAAATACATCATGATCACTAGTGTTGCTCACGAATATTCGCATTGCGAATATTCGTTACGAATATTGCATATTCGAGTATTCGCGAATAACTCGAATATCGCGGTGAATATTCTCTATTGCGAATATTCGTATTTTTTCTAATTTATTTTTAAAACAGATCACATCCTAGTGATCTCCATTACATTACAATCGGAAGAGGAGGAGGAGCTGAAAGAAAAAAGTTCCCCGATTACCAGTCCAAGTCAGGTAGACTCGGAAGAACAGACTGTAACATAGGAGTTGATATTAATGGCTTCTTACACGTTGGGACAGTGCAGACAGACTGAAATAGAAAAACAATCTGAATCTACAGCCATTACAAAGCGATTTAAGTTTGAAGAGCCAGTGTTGCAAGAGATCCCCGGAGATTTTATATACTGAGCTCTGGCATTTTGGAACTGTACGACTTCTAGAGCTTGCAAGTTTTTCTTGGTCATTGAGCTTCTTGATTGACCAGAAGTCAACGTCAGCCTGCTGACTACTCTTTACAATGGCAAGATGAATCCAATTCAACAGTGCCGTGTTAAATCTCTGATTAACCAAGATCTGTCTATTTTCAGTATATTTATTTATTTTTGTTTTTTTTTGTTTTTTTTTCTGGTTTGTGCCTAAACACCACCATATATTACCTATACGGTTGTGGATTTCTTGAAATGGCAGCACGATATATTGTCGCATGTGTTCCATTCTAAGATGTGGTCAGTGCTGCAATACTGGAAAAATACGTTTTGTTTTTTTTTCTACAACCATCCTTTGTTGGAATAAATATATTTTATTCACTATAAAATATATTTTATTATTTTATTTATTTACTCCAATTCACGTGTTGTTCCCGTGCATGCGCGGACGAGAATTTCGCAATCAATTTCGCATTCGCATTAGCTAAATTTCGCAAAAAATGTTTTTTGATAAAATATCACGAATAATCGATATTAACGAATATTTCACGAATATTCTTCTATATATTCGTGAAATATCGCGAAATCTAATATGGCGTATTCCGCTCAACACTAATGATCACTGCATGATGTCTGACTATATGGAAACTGCATCCAAATAATGCAAGAAATCCATATGTCATATGATATAATATCTCCTCATTATAGTAAACCTATAATTGAAGCATTCCCAATTATTGCTGGCTGCGCCCAAGTATTTGTTGGCTGTGCTTGGACATTTCATATTTTGCACATATGATGTTATGCCCTGGTATGCTCTGGCACTGACCCCTGGCACCCCCTGGTGACATTAAGAGGACAACTTGCAGCTTAATTTAAAACTTTGGCTATTTTCTCTAGACACATTTATAATCTCAAAAGAAAGCAAATTGTTCCCCTTTACTCATGTTCATGTACCCCAGAAGAAGAAAATCAATTTTCGAAACGCTTTGTTTGTTTTCCATTATCATTCTTTGTTCGGTGACCTTTTGCCAATAAAATGTATCTAGTCCTCGTGCCCAACCTATTTTTAATATATATTGTCAATTTTTTTAAATTTGTGTGTAACAATAAAGAATCTGTAAACTTTTAATAACCTTTCCAATCTTTACTTTATACTAATGTACTCTTGACTAGGGGCCTAAATAGTCCCACTATGACGGTTCTCTCCATTTGTATTATATAGGGATGTTGGCACACCATCGGCTACTCTCTTAATTTTTTTTGTATGACCTGGGCCAAAGTGGATGTGGCCACATGGAAAAGATTCTGCCTAGCAGTTTGGCAACCTGCAGGCAGTGGATACGATGGCAGCTAAGGGATGACAGTATGCAGCAATAAAGGCCAACGCTGAAGAACGTTTCTAGTTTTGAAAAAACAGTTTGGCAACAAACTAGCTGTCTATATTCTGGTAGCAACGATGCATGGGTCAGTGACCCTCTCACCCAGTCCTCCAGTAGGAGGTGCGGTTGTGGTGGCTGCAATTCAGCACTCCTGCAGTAGATAGGTCTCCCAGATGCAGCTCTTTACGTGCAGAGTTCAGCTTGACAGTCACTTCCCCAGCTGCACTCTCCACCCCAACCTGGTCCAGTACAGAACCACAAGCTCTCATACACACCTTGGTCTGGCAAAGTTTCTCTTCAACTTCCCCTGTGTCTTACTTTGGTGTTTTCTCATGGGCTATATAGTTTAATTTAAGCTTCACTGTGAAGAAAGTTCTGCTTTCAGCCTACAATTCCCAGAAGTCTCTGGATACCCATATTAAGTTATGGCAAGTAAAAGTGCTTAATGCTGCCATCTTGTGGATGAATAAAGTTCTGCACGCTACTTAACAATGCACAGTAATACCGTTATTTCAATGATGAGATGCATTATAGAAACTAGAGGCACTTGGGTTTTACAAATTATGTATGCTTGACTCCACTGCTGCCACCTGCCGACCCATGATGAGATCAGAACCCCAGAAACAACAGAATGGACCACAGCACAGCCAAAGCTGAGACAGGGACCCAAATTTACACAAATCAGCATGGTCAGAGTTGAATAACTCTCTGACCCCCTTTAAATTTAACATAGCACCGGTACTGGAAAGTGATCAGGTGCTACACACTCCCCCCACTTGAATAGACACTGTCCTCAGTCTCCGAACAACAAAATGGTGTTTACTCCTGAACACCTTACCTGGATCTGCTTTAACAGTAGAAGATAGAAAAGATAGAAAAGAAAATATAAGAGTATAAAACATATTAACAATTCACATAATAGTACACTTTGACATAGCCATGTCTGTCTACCTAGTCTGTCCCATTCTCCGACAGTCTTGATAGATGATCAACAACCTGCAAAACAAAAATAGAAAAATATACACACACAATATAGGAAGCCTCCTTCCTCCCAAAGAGGTCATTTTCTAAAGATAAGTGCTAAGACGTTCTCAAACTGCAAGGGCCTAGGAGAAAATACTGAAGAATTGTCTTTTCTGTGAGGCCGGGTACACACTATCAGTCCATCCAATGAAAACGGTCCGAAAGACTGTTTTCATCGGTTAACCGATGAAGCTGACTGATGGTCTGATGTGCCTACACACCATAGGTTAATTAACCGATGGTGTCAGAACGCGGACACGTAAACGCTGATTTCGTCTTACCGCATGTTAGTGAAAGTTTGGTTCGAGCCGATTCATGCTTTTCAGTCTCCGTGCTTTGCACATCTTTTTTTGGGTTCATTTAGTGCTTGTGGGTTGGTATCTGTTTTTCAGTACTTCCAGTCAGCTCGTATCTGATTTTCAGTGCGTTCCTGTCCGCTCGATTTCTGTTTTTCAGTTTGTTCTTTACAGGCCTGGCTGTACTTGGTTTCTTTCTGTTTTAAGTGTTCTGCCATCATACAAGCGATACAGAAGGTCTATATTAAGGTAAGTTGTCTCCTTTTTCACATCGCAATCTATATATGTCTTAAATGTAAGCTAATGTCTTGTATTTCTTGCATCCTTTCCTAATTACCATGATTGTAATATGCTCTGAATTTCCCCTTTGTCCCCATGCATGTTATAAGCTTTGAATGGTCCCTTTTTTGGCCTACATGCATATTTCCCTTCACTAACCTCTGTAGCATGCTATCCTAGGCCCAAACACACCTAACCTTGTCTGTTTCCATTTTTTTTGGTCTGCTCTATTGTAATTCTGCCCCCCCCCCCTTAAAATGTGTATATTTTCTCAGTCCTTTTTGGCAGAATGCTAGAGGGTTTATTTTTCTGGGCCCAAACTCAGCAAGAAATCCCCCTCCCCCTAAAATGTTTAATGGCCAATCAGAGGGAAGAGCAGTGAAGGCTGGTGCTCCATTTTTTTAGGGGGGCGCAAACAAAACCCCAAACAACCTCCCCCCCCCCCCCCCCAACATCACTCACAGACAATGTGACCTGCAGACAGACAGGGGGATAGATTGGACAGGACAGAGACAGATAGATATACAGATAGATAGATTATATATCTATCTGATTATCTATCTGTTATCTATCTGTCTGATTATCTGTCTGGGTATCTATCTATCTATCGGATATTCAGATAGATAGATAATCAGATAGACAAATAGATTATCAGATAGATTATTAGATAGATAGATAGATAGATAGATAGATAGATAGATAGATAGATAGATAGATAGATAGATAGATAGATAGATAGATAGATACCCAGACATATAATCAGACAGATAGATAGATAAATCAGATAGATAGATAAATCAGATAGATAGATAAATCAGATAGATAGATAAATCAGATAGATAAATTGTCTATATATCTGATTATTATCTGATCAGATAGATAATTAGATAGATAGTCTATATGATTATCTATCTGATAGATAGAGAGATAGAGAGATAGATAGAAAGGTACCCAGATAGATAATCAGACAGACAGACAGATAGACAGATAGACAAATAGATAAATCAGATAGATAAATAGATAAATCAGATAGATAACTGGTGTACCTATCTGATTATTATCAGATAGATAGATAGATAGATAGATAGACAATCAGGTAGACAGAGAGAGACACACACAAAGAGAGAGAGAGAGACAGAGATAGAGAGTGACAGAGAGACAGAGAGAGAGAGAGAGACAGAGAGAGACAGAGAGACAGACAGAGAGGTAGAGACAGAGAGAGACACAGAGAGAGACAGAGAGCGACAGAGAAAGAGAGAGACAGAGAGAGAGACAGAGAGAGAGACACAGAGAGAGACAGAGAGAGACAGAGAGAGAAACAGAGAGAGAGACAGAGAGAGAGAGAGAGAGACAGAGACAGAGAGAGACAGAGAGAGACAGAGACAGATAGACAGACAGAGACAGACAGATAGAGAGAGAGACACAGACAGAGAGAGAGGCAGAGAGAGACAGACAGAGAGAGGCAGAGAGAGAGACAGACAGAGAGAGAGAGACACACAGACAGAGAGAGAGAGAGACACACAGACAGAGAGAGACACACACAGACAGAGAGAGAGACACACAGAGAGACAGAGAGAGACACACACAGACAGAGAGAGAGACACACAGAGACACAGAGAGAGAGACACACACACAGAGACAGAGAGACACACAGAGAGAGAGACAGAGAGAGAGACAGAGACAGTGAGAGAGACAGAGAGAGAGAGACAGACAGAGAGAGAGAAAGACAAAGAGAGAGAGAGACAGACACAGAGAGAGAGACAGAGAGATACAGAGAGTGAGACAGACACAGAGAGAGAGAGAGAGACAGAGAGAGACAGAGAGAGAGAGACAGACACAGAGAAAAAGAGACAGAGAGAGAGACACACACAAACAGAGACAGAGAGAAAGACAGACAAAAAGAGAGAGAGAGATAAGCAGAAGCCCCCCCCCCCTCCCCAGTTCACTCCGAGTCCTGTGTTTGTGTAAGATCATCATCAGTGACAAGCAGCAGCAGCCCCCATCCCCCCTCCTCAGTTCACTCGAGTCCTGTGTTTGTGTAAGAATGTGATCATCATCAGTGACAAGCAGCAGCAGCAGCCCCCCCCCCTCCCCCCGCAGTTCACTCCGAGTCCTGCCGCCCAGCCGCACTAAGCTCTGAAGCAGCAGTGTGCACTCGCAACAGCTTCAGGTTTCCCCCCACCTCAATGTGCTGATCAGACCTCTGACCGGCACATTGAGGTGGGGGGGAACCCAAAGCTGTTGCGAGTGCACACTGCTGCTTCAGAGCTTAGTGTGGCTGGGCGGCAGGACTCGGAGTGAACTGCAGGGGGAGGGGGGCCGCCGCTGCTGCTTGTCACTGGCAGTACTAGCGCCGACTCCACAGTGAGAAGTCTTCAGCTGCGGTGGGGCTCGGTGGTGGTGGCGGGGCTGGCAGGCAATGAATGCAGGGGTGCTGGCATGGGGGAGGGAGCCGTCTGTTCCTTACCTTAAAATTGTTGGCGCTACTCCTCCATGATGGCCCCACACGTGCTCTAGGTACCACCAGAATACCGGAAGTGATGACATATTAATGGCACTGCCCACTGACCTCTCCTCCGATCCCCGCCAAGCCAATCCCATGACAACACTAGTTATACTAGCAAATCAAATTACAGTGGGAGTGTGTGCGGGCGCACAGCTTGCGCCCGGTACACGCCCTAAACATGGGCAAATCAGCTTCCCAGCCTGCAATCAGCTGATTGCAGGCTAGAAAGCTTCCCATAGACCGCCGCATGTCTGGCGCCTGTTCACTCTTAAAGTGACATTTTTTATTTATTTTTTTACAGCTGGGGGGCAGCGCCCGAGCGCCCCCTATGGACAGGCCGCCACTGGGGAAGAGTATTCTGATAAGTGGGCCTTTTTTTGTTCTGCCATGAAGTTATCACTCCACTAATAAATAATATACTGATGTTGGACAAGGATGTTTTTTGTATTGTGTTTGCAATGTTTATGAGGTAAAGTCCTATTTTTTTTTTGTTTGACTCCGCAGTTTCCTTGCACGCCACAGGAATGGCAGACTGTGGCTTCCCAATTGGCTCAGCGGTGGGACTTCTCTAACTGCAGAGGGGCAAGAGTTTAAAACCACGTCCGCATAGTGCCGCCACCCCGTTCGGGGTCATACTATTTCAACTACATATTTGTTTATAGTATTGTGTTGATGGTGGTGGTGTCGTGACAGTACGAGTTTTTGTATGTGGACGTGGGGAAGAACGGCCGGATGTCCGACTGCGGAGACTTTTTGCGCAGATGGAGTTTGCCCAACGTCTTCAGACTGGTGGCCTGGCCCTGCCACGGGATGAAGACAATGTGGGCAATGTGTTTTTTGTCACAGGTGAAGCTTTTGGGCTTGGACTTCAAGTCATGAGGCTGTTTCCCCAGAGGACTCTCACCCCGGAGAGGACTATTTTAAATTTTTTTCTTGCTGGCTAGAGACCGGAGGGTTGTCGAGAATGCCTTCGGGACAATGGCCAGACAATTCCGCCTGTTGCAGACAGCCATTCACATGGTGGACTATAAACTGAACACTGTCATTTTACCTGCTGCATTTTTCCTAACTTTTGGCGCAGCCATTCAGAGGCATACCTTTCAAACATTGGGCCTAAGGCCAGACAATCATCTGATAATCTGACTGGCCTGAACACTGGCTGTACTTGCTTTGCCCCATGAACTGCTCGAGAGTCCCGTGATATATACGTGGAGTACTTCACTGGTAGGGGGGCCATTGCTATGCCAGACCATATTTCTTTTTATATTTAAAGTTTTTATTGAAGTTTTTAGAGGAATACATGGCTAGTCAGTACATGGTAAAGACAGATCACCAAAACAAGCAATTGAATACAATCTAAAATTGATAAATGGGGGTCTGTTCCCTGCAAGAATCACTATGGGAAGAAGAGAAAAAGAAGCAAGAAAAAAAAGATTGTGTGAAAAATTACAAGAAAAAGAGAAAAAAAAAAGGGGTTAGAGCGTATGCGGATTAGGGTGATCAAAATGTCTTGGCCTAGAGGCCTCTGGAGGCAGGCTCCCCTGCCAACACACCTCCGCACCCCTCTGGGGTCAAACTGTACGGAGGGCGTCGGAGAGGATCCCCGCCTAACATACGCGTCCCAGAGCAAAACTTGTAAGAGAATAGTGCAAATGGAGGAACAGCCCGTATGGGAAGTATGCTGTACTGGTATGTAGCCAATAAAAACAGAACAATCAGATACAATAACCGTAGGGGAGACCTAGCCTGGGCTTAGAAGAGTCATTGGCGCATAGAAGAAAAACAAGGCCCAAGGGTAGGTCCCCCGAGGCGTGGGGGGGTTAAGGGTGGGAAACCGGGGAGGTGGGAGAAAGAGAAAGAAAGAGCTAGACTTGAAAGGAAGAAAGAGGCGTGTCGGCGGTTTGCTATTACTGTGTATACCCAGGAAGGTCAACTGGACAGGTAAATGGAATTTTCGATCCCCATATAGATAGCCCAAGGTTCCCAAACCTCCCTAAATTGAGGGGAAGTGTCCAGGATAGAACTCATCATTTTCTCTTGGGACATAATCCAGGAAATCTTTCTCTTAGCTGCTGTGATAGAGACCTTGGGGCTTTTCCATGACCTGGCCAAGGTGAGTTTAGCCCCCAAGAGGATAAAGAATATAAGTTTACGAGTTGACTTTGGGGCCCTGATGGAGAGGTGATTGAGGAGGGCCGTCAAAGGGGACCTAGGGATGACCAGTCCGGTGATTTTTGAGGCTATATAGAAAATTTTAGTCCAAAAACTTCTAATTCTAGGGCACTCCCACCAGACATGCAGCATGGAGCCCCTCAACTGGCACCCCCTGAAGCATAAGGGGGAAGCTGAGGGGTACATGGCCGCAAGCCGGGTAGGGGTGAGGTACCACCTGGTGAAGACTTTGAGATTGGCCTCCACAAGTGAAATGTTGAGGACGCCCTTAAACGAGGATCCCACAGCTTTGTGCCAAGTTTCTAGGTCCCAGTTCAACTGTAAATCTTCCTCCCAGGCTAACATATAGGGTGTTTTTCGCGTATCCCTGGCCAGTGACGAGTAGATTATGGAGATCCCCCCCCTTTGCTCCAAAAGGTTTCCACACCATTGTTAATATGGCGTGAGTTGAGGAGGGGCAGGCTTCGTGGCCCAGATGGAATGAAGGAAGTGTGATATTTGATGGAACCTGAATCCCTCCGATGGGGGTAGTTTCAGAGTCTTAATACAGTGGGAAAGGGATAGAGGTCCTGCAGGAGAGAGGAAGTGCCCGATCCGATACATCCCCTTGTCCAGCCACCATGCAAATGCCTTGATATCCATTCCAGGGGGGAAGTCGGGGTTATGAAAGATGTGACTCAGGGGTTTACAGGGGGACACCAAGGAAGGATCATGTTTGAGCTTGTCCCAGATAGCAAATGTGTGAGATAAAGACGGGCAAAGAATGGGGGGCCTAGTCCTAGGAGGGCACCATAGGAGAAAGTCAAGGGTGAAGGCAGGCACTGCTTGCCTCTCCATGTCCACCCAATCAGGTTTGGCGGACTTGCCATAGACCGTGGAGATCTGGGCAAGCCTAGCCGCTTGATAGTACCAGAGTAGGTTGGGTAGTCCCAGTCCCCCCCTGTGTCTGAGTCTGAAAAGAGTGTGCCTAGCTAGGCGGTGGCCCGACTGTCCCCATATAAATTTGGTAACCTTGCTTTGGAATGAATCTAAATGATCCTTCTTGATTGAGATCGGGAGCGCGCGAAAGAGGTAAAGGAGTCGCGGGAGCAGGGTCATTTTCACGGAGTTTATCCTCCCTAGCCAAGAGAGTTGGTGCGGGTGCCATTGTTTAAGATCAAGTCCCAATTTTTTGTAAATGGGGGGTAGTTGGCCAGGTATAATTGTTCAAATTTGGGAGTCAAGTTGATTCCCAAGTAGCGAATGGAGGTGTCGCTCCATTGAAATCGAAAGGAGTCCTTCAACCGGGCCGCCAGGGGCCCTGGAAGGGAGATGTTGAGGGCCATAGACTTGGTGTAGTTGACCTTTAAACCTGATATGGTCGCGAAGTTCTCAAGTGTTTTACATATCACTGGCAGGGATGTGGAGGGCGAGGTGACAAAGAGAATCAAATCGTCTGCAAACAGACCGCATTTGTGAACGGTGGAGCCACAGCGCACTCCAGCAATGTCGGGGTTGGACCTGATGGCAATGGCCAAGGACTCAATTGCGATGGCGAAGATTAGTGGTGACAGGGGGCAACCTTGGCGGGTCCCGTTACGGATTTTAATGGGATCGGAGTATAGTCCCTGCAGTTTAATCCTGGCTTCGGGGTTAGAGTATAGAGATCTAATTAGTCCAGAGAAGTTAGGGCCGAAACCCCACCTTTCCAGAATTTGGAATATGTAGGGCCAAGAGACCGAGTCGAAGGCCTTTTGAAGGTCCAACGACAACAACATCCCCGCCTGAGCGCCTCCGCCATCCCACCCCGATTGCAGTAGAGACATAACGTTTATTACCCTCCTGACCTGATCCGGGCCCTGACGCCCAGGGATGAACCCGACCTGATCTTTGTGTATGTATATGCCAATGAAGGAGGCTAATCTGTCGGCCATAACTTTAGTCAGGATCTTGAGATCGTTATTGATCAGGGATATCGGCCTATAATTCAGACCATATTTCTTATTTGTTAAAAAAAAAAGGACCAAGGCGCATGTCCCAGCTGGAGGGAGAGTGTCTGCAGGTCATTAGGGAGGCAGATTCCATCATGAGGGCCCCCTTAACCCTGTTGAGGACTACAGCACCTACCTTTCTAACCAGCTGCAAAAAATGGAGGAGCGATAACGGCCTTGGCAGAGGATATTATAGCCCGAGAATATGATGTGATTCAGTTTCAAATATTGCAATGTAAAAATTCTGTGGGATATAACAAATCCATCCTATTTTATCAATAATGTTCGTAGGGCAACAAATGACCAATTTGTCACTTATATGCAGACCTGGATTCCAGAGCAAACTTACAACATGATAAGCAAGAACATCAAAAACATGAGGAATGCTTACAAGAAACGTTTTTTATACAGGTCCGTGCTTCTCGGAGTTCAAGAGCAGCACCAGGTGAAGTACAGGAGCCCAAGCTGTGGTACTATAAACACCTCTTTTTTCAAGATGATCAGATCGAGGCCAGAGAATCACACTTATCACACTTTACAGTCTTCCTTCCACCGTTCCGTCCACCGTTCCTTCCACTGTCCCGTCCCCCCACCCCTGCAGAGGGTGCCACAGAGCTGGCTGACATTGAGGAGCCAGATCAGAACAATTTCTGTCAGGTATAGTAGTTTACAGCATATTTCTTGGCCACAAATTATTGATGGTTTAATGAGATATTTTTTTTAACCAAATTGAAAGCTTGAAAACCCAAACAAAAGTCGTGATCAGAAAATATAGTGACAGGGATGCCAACTGCAGGGGTCAGAATGAGAGTCTGTTCAATTTACCAAAAAAAAATTAAAAATAATGCCAGTCCCTTTTTTAGACACAGGAAGAGATCAGCCAAGAGGAGGAAGGGGTGAGTGGCAGTCAGCAGGTGCCCAGGCCCAGGGGCAGCACTGAATCACAGGTGCCTCCCCTCCAGATGTGCCCACCAAAAGAAATGAGGCGCATGACCCAGCTGGAGGAGGAGTCCCTGTGGGTCATCAGGGAGGCATCTGAGATCATGCGGGCCCCCCTTTTAACAGAGTTGAGAGCTACGGCTCATACATTTCACACGAGCTGCAAAATTTGGGGGAGGGACATAGGGGCCTGGCCCAAGACCTGATAGCATCTGTGATGATACGGTGGGGAAGAAGGGGCCGGCTGATTGGTACCACAGAATTGTGGGACCCGGTCCAGGCTCCTCCTCCTTCTCTTGCTGCCACATTGTCACCACCTGCAAGGGGCCGTGAATGGAGCCTGGAAGGAAGGCTGTTAACAAGACCAAAAAGTGATTCCCTGGCTTCTAGCTGTTTTGGACCAAAACTGAGGTTGTTGTAGTACCACAGCTTGGGGTCATGTATGACATCTGCTGCTGCTTCAGATTTCTAGGATTTAGAGGGACTCCTGATGTAGTTGATTTTGGTGTTGATCATGGTGGAATGTGACCTTGATGTCCAAAGTCGCCATATATTTGGTGGATTGGGCAATTATTGCCTTTCATGTTGATTTTTTTTGTTATCCAAAATAAATGGAGATTTAAATTAACTTTAACCACTTGCCTACTGTGCACCTATACCCCCCCGCCCAGACAACATTTTAGCTTCCGGCACTACGTCGCTTTAACTGACAATTGCACGGTCATGCCATGTGGCTCCCAAACAAAATTGATGTCCTTTTTTTCCCCACAAATAGAGCTTTCTTTTGGTGGTATTTGATCGCCCGTGCGGTTTTTATTTTTTGCGCTATAAACAAAAAAAGAGCGACAATTTTGAAAAAATACACAATATTTTTTGCTATAATAAATATCCCATTTAAAAAAAAAAAAAACATTTTTTATCTCAGTTTAGGCCGATACGTATTCTTCTACATATTTTTGGTAAAAAAAAAGAAAAAAAATCGCAATAACCGTATAGTGACTGGTTTGGGCAAAAGTTATATTGCCTACAAAATAGGGGACATAATTATGATTTTGTTTTCTTTCTTTTACTAAGAATGGCGGCGATCTGTGATTTTTTTTCAGGACTGGAACATTATAGCAGACACATCGGACACTTTTGACACATTTTTGGGACCATTTACATTTATACAGTGAACAATGCTATAAATTTGCATTGATAACTGTATAAATGTAACTGGCAGGGAAGGGGTTAACCACTAGGGGGCGGGGAAGGGGTTAAATGTTTCTCCTAGTTTGTGTTCTAACTGTAGGGGGAGGTGACCGATTGTGTCCCTATGTACAAGGGACACAGATCCGTCTCCTCTCTCCCTGACAGGGACGTGGAGCTCTGTGTTTACAGTGTTCCCAGTGACGTGACGGGTGCGCGCGCGCCCCTAGCAGCTTTAAATGACAGGACGTCATATGACGTCCTGTCAGGGCAATAGAGTATCAAGTGGTTGATACTTGTCTATTGTGTTTTTATGGTGAAAAGCCATCAAACATTCCCGAAATACAATGTGTAAATAACAATATACACAATCTCCACAAAACAAAAAAAATTCAAATTCTCCACAAAAAAAAAATTCTCCACAAAAAAAAACATTGGTGTGATAACTTGCCAAAAAAAAAAAAAAAAAAGTACAGAAAATTATTTTGGAGATCTGGCTTTCTAAAAAACATCACAAGCAAAAGAGAAAAAAAATCAGTATGGGAGAACTCTGTATAAATAGCATCAGCAAAACAACGTGTTTATTTTAGCAATAGAACGAAGAAAAAAATGTGCTGCAATAAACGATACACTAATTTAAAAAAATTTAGAATGTGCCATCTCAAAAACTAACGCGAGTTTTACAAGAACGAGCGCTCCCGTCCCCTCATTTAGTCTGAGCATGCATGGATTTTTAACCGATGGTCGTGCGTACTAACGATCGATTTTGACCTATCGGTTAGGCATCCATTGGTTAAATTTTAAAGCAAGTTCTCTTTTTTTGGACCGAAGGATAACTGACCGATGGGGCCTACACACGATCGGTTTGGACCGATGAAACGGACCTTCAGTCCGTTTTCATCCGTTTTGACTGATCGTGTGTACGCGGCCTAAGAGTAAAGCTGCAGAACACTGCCCCTAGCGGTCAGTGCACTGGTAATACTATTATAGTGCAGTCCATACTCAAAAATAGAGCAACCAGGAGAGAAAAAAAAACGTTGTCTTCTTTTCCTTGTTTTGATGAAATCCGCAGGACCCTAATCTAACTAACTTACATATTATTCCATCCCCCCGAAGTTCTTCACACCACAGTCAAATGTGGATCAGGAGAAAGAAATAAAAAACAAAAAAACTTGAAAAGGGGTGATCGTTCCTGTCCTTGATTTCTGGACTCAGCAAGGGGCGACACTACCCCAAGAGTCCTTCTCATGTCTGCTCATAGGTAGGCCTCGACCACAGCCATGGGAGACCGTCGCGGGGCTCATTTTTCCTGAGGTGAGTCAAGCAGGGACCACCGCCATACACACATTCTCGGAGGAAGCCTCCACCGTCACAGCAGGCAAACTTTCCTTGATATCAGAGTCACTTACTTCAGGTGACACAGTTGGAGTGGCAGCCGATGACATGGAGATCACAGTTGTAGAAGAAATGGTAATGACATCAGCATCAGCCGCAGCAGCAGTAGTAGTAGTGGTAGCAGTAGACCAGGGAACATCTTCCTCCGTTCCGGTGATCCAATCGACCTGGTACTCGCGAGGAGACTCTGTTGGTTGTTCCACTCGGAAAAAAAATACTCTACCCGAGCAAACGGCAGGATCTGGACAGCTAGCTCCGCTCATCGGGGGCAGGACAGTCCAAGGGCCTCCACGCTGCCAGTAGTAAACAGCAAAAACCTCCCCTGCGTCCCCATTTGGATCCCAGTATCAGTCAGGGAGGCTCCGGTGACAGCAGACATCGGTGGATTGACTCCCACTGTAGACATTGGAGGCCTCAATTTTCCAAATGGCGTCGGGGGCACAGACATGTTGCACGATCCTCTCTCATGGGCGGGCAATCACTCTGTCCTTTGCCGCCAAACTCGCCCTACGTCTTACTCAGGTGTGGGTAACTCCTCCCACTTTGAGTTCTTTTCTGGGCATGTTACAGGCACACGTCACTCCGTTGCACATGCGCCCAGACTTTACCTACCTGAAGTTAACTCTTTCCTCACCAGCACAGTCCAACACCACGACAATTCCTGGCTCTCAATGGCGAAATAGATTTCCAAAGTAGTTGCCCGAGGTAACAGCCAATCCCGGACGAGCCCCCATGTGTAGCACGACCCCTTAAGGAGCGGCTGATTTGTTTTGGGCGGCATGTTACCTCGTATTTCTCTGATGTCTAGGGGTGATTGGTGAAAGTTGTAGTAACAGAATATCCACGACAGGTGTCTTTTTCTGTTCTCTTTATTACCCAGCCAGGTAAAAACAATAAAACTTTGGTGAAGAGTAGAGTTTTAGAAGAAATGAAGATAGCAGATCCAGATGACATAAATAGGGAAACAGTCCTGCTCCCACGTTTAATGTCTCTTTCACCACTCCAGCCTGAGTGGGTATAGTGCACCTAGACAGGCCTCTCTCACCAGCCTGGCAGCCAGAATGTCACTTGAACCTTAGAAAAAAAGTCTCTGCCACAGACCCTCCTGGTAAATGAACAGCGGAGATAATCCTCCTTAGCAGACTTGGCGCCTGGATCTTCTTCAGGTAGTTTTGAATTAAGGTACCGACTGACGGGCGGCCAACATCCAGCCTTTCAGTGTCCGGCTCCCCTGGTCCCCAATTGATAGTCAGGCCCCTATAGGAACACCAGCCTCTCTTGGTACTCCTCAGGCAGACTCTCCACTGTACGGCCTCCTCCAACTGGACGGATGACCAAGGACCTTTTTAGGTGGGACCCAGTTGATTACTGAGTCCCCAAGTGGCAGATCCCTGAGTCCCGAAAGCCAAGATCCTTGCGTTGCACACGTAACCCCAGCCCGGAAGGCCATTTGACGGGGCGGCGTGAAGTGGCTACCCTAAAGGTGGGCGCCACATGAGGAGAGACCAAGGAAAATGGCGTCTGCCTCATAAATACTCCCTCCCAGCATGCACAGCGAGGCCAAACCCTCCTGATAGGCTGCTGGGCAAGAGCACTCAATCCTTGACTCCACTGCTGTCACCTGCCGACCCGGGGTGACATCAGAACCCCAGAAACAACAGAATGGACCACAGCACAGCCAAAGTTGAGACAGAGACCCAAATTTACACAAATCAACATGGTCAGAGTTGAATAACTCTCTGACCCCCTCTAAATTTAACAAGTACTGTACTGGAAAGTGACCAGGCGCTACACACACACACACATATATATATATATATATATATATATATCTTGGGAGGGTGCATGGGATCAGCGCAGGGCCAATCAGTACTGTCCAGAAAGAGGGTCAGGGGTCATGCAAACTTTATAGGAAAGTCAGAGGAGAATCAAAACTCCTACAAGCTTTAACCAGACACTGATAGAAGTCACATGATTGTGATATACTGCTGATGAGAAAAGGTATTTAGCTGTTTATATTTACTAAAATAATTGCATTTCCATGTTTTGTGTACTGTGGGAAACCAGATACAGTGAATGCAGGGTCCTGGGTTTAGTAACATATTAAAGTGTGTGTAAAGAAAAACTAATTGTTGCCAGAAGTGACATTGTCACTTCCAAGATCTGTGCATGTGTAACTAGGACAAGCTTCTGTTAGCCTACAAAATACAAAAACATACAAAGACATATTTGGGGGGCACACCCTAAAAATGCTTTACATCTAAGATGGTGCGGCTATAACACTGTAATCTTTTTTGCTTCTGTTAGCCTTCACCAAATATCTTGTGGTCCATTTTCTCTACAGCAGCTGGATATACAGAGACTTGAAGCAGGTTGGCAACTTCCTGACTTGTTATTTTTTTTTTTATTGAATTTGGCCGCTCTTTTCTCAGTTATTAATAAAGCAGCTTTTCCCAGGCTGTCAAATTAAAAAAAATATTGAGATCAAGTTTGGCAAATTTAGTGAATCCCTGATGGACCAAAACAAATACAAATACTTTAGTGGGTCACACTTAGAACCCTGCAATTATTTAATTGTTTTACTTTAGCTTAATGATGGAATCTAAAAGTGCTAAATTAATGAAGGGAAATGGTGACCATGACTCTTGAACCTTTATAAGGAGATCATATTGTGAAATAGAGAAAAAGAGGTAAAATAAATAGTTTCTTGCCATTATAAATAAACTAGTTTTACTGTCCGTATTTAGGATCCCAAATGATGTTGGTGCAAAAGCTTTGCACATAATTCTAATTATTTACATATACCATCAGTGCAGATGTCATAATGATTTATAACATGATTATAACAATGGTCAGGGCATTCAGAAATCCAAACATATTATGCTCTAGGGTGAAGCCTATTTGACCTTGTGTATTTATTCATAGTAGTAATTCTTCATGATTAATAATTGGGCAGTTGTAGTAAGTGGAGAGAGAGAGGAAGAAAGCCTTATCTTTAACTCTTTCATTTCAAAGGGACTTGATAGGAAAGAAAATGCTTGTCTCTTAAAAAATGTCTATTCTTGATGTGAAAATAAAAAATGATGTAAAAAAATAAAATAACAAACTATGGGAAATTGTCATTTATTTACTTTTACTAGTAATGGTGGCGATCAGCGACTTACAGCAGGACTGCGACATTGCGGCAAACATTCTGACACTGAGGCCGCGTACACACGATCGAACATTTCCGCTGAAACTGGTCCGCCGACCAGTTTCAGAGGACATATCTGATCGTGTGTACGACCTAGCGGACAGGTTTTTCCAGCAGACAAATTTCAAAGCATGCTTTGAAATTTGTCCACTGGAAACATGTCCGTCGGTTCTCCCGCATGCGTCAAATGGATTTGACGCATGCGTGGAAGTATTTTACTTCCTGGATTGGTGACCGCCACGTCACCGCGTTATCCGTCCGAGGGGAATTTTGGTCCGATGGTGTGTACATGCCATTAGACCAAATATCCAAGGAGAGATGTCCGCTGGAAACGGTCCGTCGGACATGTTTCAGCGGACATGTCTCCTCCTCTGTACGCTTTAAAAAAAATGTGGGCACCGGTGACACTAATACAGTGATCAGTGCCAAAAAATCTGTACTATACTAATGACAGTAAGGGGTTAACATCATGGGGCATTTAAATGGTTAACTGTGTGCCTAGACATTGTTTTACTATACAGCGTGAGGTGCTTTTACTAGCTTTGTATGGAGGGTGCATCATTATTTTTCCATACTACCAATTAGAATTTCCAAGCATAAAACAGCAACACACTGATTAGAGTGTGAGCATGGGTCCAGGGTATAAAGTGATTCAAAACTCCAAGAAGTTCAACCTCTGGGTTATGAGGCAAATGCAAATGTAGAGTATTTAAAAAAAGAGAACATGTTTCAAGTAGATAGAAATATTTGGGTAAGTCTAGAACATATGTAGAAATCCCACAGAACCACAGCGGGAGCAGGCCACAGCAGAATCAAGGCCCATTCAGGCTAATTTTGTAGGAGTATAGCGCAACTAATGTATGTACTTACTGTGTAAAGCGATCATTAAAACTGATGAGGTCCTGAAAACAGACCTCAGAGGCCTCCTCCCAGCTCTCCTCCGACAGCCCAGGGATCAGCACCTCTCACCTATTGGATAAAATTGCACCCTGCCAACTGAAAACGTAAATAGACAGTTGTAACCAGTTTAGTAATATCAGGGTATGACAGTAGCACCTCAATTGGCCATTCTGAGAGCTCCTGGGTCAAACCACCAAACTGTGCCCTGTAGGCATGACGAAGCAATAGATATTTGTAGAAAAATGTGTTTGCCACTCCATATCTAGCCTTCAACCTCCCTGGCGGTATGATTATTTCAGATTTTAGGTGCTGAAAGCGGTACCATTATTTTGCAAGGAAATTTGGGATTTTACATTGTAGTCCTGTAATTCTAATAACTCAATTAAATCTGTCCAAACAAGAGTCTAGTAGACATCTCGGGTATGATAAAGTTTGAAAAACAAAATCATAAATTATAATATAATAAATAACTATAAATAATTATAACAAATAATAATAATTATAATAAAAATGATTCAATAATGTAATCAAATCAAAAACACTGAAATTTGCTCAGTTGCAGAAATGTCGCTGTCATTGAAAGGCAGTTAGAGTTCCCCCATAGATATCGATGATTGATAGGCTATAGTTCCCCTATATTAATAATGCATTATAAGGCTTATTGGAGTTCCCCTTTAGTGATTAATGCTTGTATCCTAAAATGTATTTAAAATGTATCCTTGGGCTTCTAGGAGAAGCCAGGGACCTTAGCTATATTATTGTTACAATGTCCTGGACCAAGATTAGCTGCAGTAGAAATTAGATATGTTCAGGGCACAAAGAAGACTGCTTATGCACGATGTATAATTGTGACGCACATTACTTGTATAACGCAGGAGAAATAAACTCTAGTCTTGGACATACCATGAGTGCGTGTGTTTCTGACTGACCAATGCATTGAGGATTTTCCATACATTTAAATTGTCCTTAAAACCCGGGTCTAGTTGAAGTACTTACCTAACAGTCATTACTTTTATTTTTTTATGACAAATTTCCCCACAAATCGCTATCGCTCAATTCTGCAAGTGATTATAATTTATTATCGCTGTTTTCTAGCTGGTCTAAAACCACTTTTGACATAAAGGGACAGTTTTTGTTTGCTATGGACAATCTACAGTTTGCAGGCAGAAAGAACAGTTTTTTATTATACAAAAGTACATGCAGGACACTGGGCAGACCACTAGGTACAAAGGGTGTGTGTATTTTTTACATACAGTACTGTAATCTGTAATATTACAGTATACTGTAGAGCTTCACATGCTGACAATACAGAATCCAGTGAGGCAGTCAGTCAGTGAGGCAGACGGATTAGCTACAGGAGCTCCACAACGGCGCACGTCTCCTAGGAGTAGGAGTGTGTGTGCTTTAGCTCCAGGCAGGCTTAGGAGGCAGACAGGCAGAGTCCCTCCCAGCCCTGCTAGCCCAGTCCACCCTCCAGTTCCAGCCCTGGAAGTCCTGTGCCCCTGATCTCTCCTCTCCTCCAGCTTAGCTCCCTGGCTCTATGCAGGTAAGAGCCCTCCACCAAAGCTGCTGACGGCCGTCCTTTTCAGGATAAAGCAAATACGGATCTTCTTTTCCCCATCTTTTTGTTTCCCTGCACTCCCTCACCTCCATCATCCCCAAGGGCCCCTTCCTCTTTCCTCCGCCCGGAAATTTTCGCCGTTCTGGGGCTCTTTTGAGAGCACCGCGCCAGGCCGCCCTGAATCGCGGGGCCACGGTCTAGGAAAGACCGCGGCTTCACTTGCGGCCTAACGGCGCGCCGCTCCCCACGACTCTGTGGTCCTCACTCAGCCTCCAGGAAACCCCCCTTACCCCAGAAGGACAGTTACCCGGCCCTGTCTTTCACCCTCTCAGCCCCCAGTTATTTAAAGAAGCACCCTGTCAGCCCTCATCCCACTGCCTGAGCAGGCAGCTATCCCACCAGACCAGCAACAGGGTCCCCCTCTCAGCCCCAGCCCCCCCCCCTGTCTCCCCAACGTACAGAAGCTTGATCCAGGGGTTACCCGATCGCCTCTTACAGGGGTCAGGAAGGAATTTTTTCCCTACCGGAAGCATATTGGCCGAGCGCCGCCAGGGTTTTTTGCCTTCCTCTGGACCAAGCCAGGAGAGAGGAGTTAGCCAATTCCTCTCCCCACTGCCCCGAAATCCCCCCCCCCCCCCTGGTGTATTGGCGATCATGGCATGTAGGCAATATTCTGCCGAAACCATTTGGAGTTTGAGGCAATGCGCCGCAATACTGCCAGCCATCACCAAAAAGGCCCTAAGAACTGAGCGACTATTGAGAATCGATCATAGATCGACGGTCAGACATTTCAACCATTTACCCCAGCTCAAGCACATATCATGTGCTCTGATTAACACAAGATCGGCAGTAAAACACCGACTTGAAATCCGCGACTTCATTCAACAAAAGGATCTAGACTGTCTTTTTATTACAGAGAGCTGGCTCACAGCCGACTGTAACACCATTCTAGGAGAACTGGTGCCAGAAAATTACCGTATCATAACGGAAAACAGAATAGGGCAAAGAGGAGGAGGCCTGGCGGTGATCCACAAGACTCATCTTACGATCACCAAACCAGTCCGCCAAAACCCTCTTCCATTCATGGAAACCCTTACTCTGCAACTGAAAGCAAGTTCAAAGGAGACCGTCCACATTCTGCTCTGCTATAGGCCGCCCGGCCCAAAATCGCAGCTGCTATCATCATGGACGGATTTCTTCTCCACTTATACCCTCAACAGCAAACAACTTTTGCTGCTCGGGGATTTCAATCTCTGGGCCAACTCCTCACAAGACCCCATTGCCGACGCCTGTATTGACCACCTCGAAGGATTAGGATTGCAGCAACTAGTATGTGGACCCACACATGCTTCAGGTCACACACTTGATCTTATTTTCAGACAAGCTCTGGAAATAAAAATTTGGGAAAATGAAAAATTGCCATGGACAGACCACCATGCAATTATATTCAGTATTTCCACCATCCCCCCTGCAACAAAAACATCAAATCCAGTGACAACACACTGGACTAGATGTCAGAAGAAGCTCCACTCGGAACTCTTCAAAACGACTTTAAGGAAAAAAATAGAAACAACTCAGCCAGTTCAAACGGCCGTTGAAACATTGGAAGCCATAAACTCGGCCATGCTACAGTCAGCCGACTTGGTAGCGCCGAAACGATGAACCCGCATTCGGAAAAACAACCGCAGCTGGTTTAACAACCAGCTGTCGTTACTGAAGCAAGAACGCAGAAGGGCTGAATCTGCCTGGAAAAGATGTTCTTCAGAGCTAAATCTATCCATCTACAAGGCGACTACAAGAAAATACCACAAAGGAATTTTCCAAGCTAAGAAAAAGTATTTTTCGGAGGCTATCAACGGCGCCCAAAACCGCCCCCGCAAACTCTTCAAGATGGTCACCCAGACCATGAAACCAGGATGCATTGAAGCCCCCAGTTCGGACACACAAGAATTTTGCAATGAACTATCGGATTACTTCATTAATAAAATCGAAGGTAATCCGTGAAAGCATTCAGCAAAGCAATTCTCCCCTCAGCCCCCCCTGCAGCCTCTCACACAGCACCCATAGTAATTCTCCTATATCAGGTAAGTTTACCCTGGAACCCATCTCCATCGAGACCACTAAGAATGTCATTGGCGCTTTGCGTAATGGCACAGCGCCAAATGACATTATCCCCACAAAACTGCTGAAGGAATGCGCCTACATCCTGGCTCCTCCCATCACGCAGCTTATCAACCAGTCTTTCTTGGAGGGCATAGTGCCCTCACAGTTGAAAGAGGGTATAATCCAACCCATCATGAAGAAACCCTCCCTGGACCCCAAGGACCCACTCCACCGCCGTCCCATAACAAGTCTCAACGTACTCTCAAAGATAATGGAAAAAGTAGTGGTACAACAGCTGCAACAGCATCTAGATACCTACAAGCTACTTGACCCATTGCAATCAGGCTTCCGTCCCGGACACGGGACGGAAACAGCATTGCTGAAAGTATGGGACGATGTTCTCAAGGCCGCAGACGAAGGAGAATCTTGTCTTCAAGTTCTGTTGGACCTAAGTGCCGCTTTCGACACTGTAGACTACAATCTGTTACTGACTCGGCTTGCTGAAGTAGCCAGAGTCGCAGAAGGCGATTTATCTTGGTTCTCCTCTTTTCTGGAAAACCGATCGCAAACAGTGAAGTTAGGACCTTTTACGTCTGAAAAACGCACAGTAACATGCGGAGTCCCTCAAGGATCACCTCTGTCACCAGTGCTGTTTAACATATATCTTCGTCCTCTCTTTGAGATTATCAGCAGCCAAAAACTGCTCTACCACTCATATGCAGATGACACGCAACTGTATTTCCGCATCTGCAACAGTCAGGATCACCACCTCAATCCAGAGACATGTCTCTCTTTGATAGAGGACTGGATGACAAAGAGTTATCTTAAACTCAATGGAGCGAAAACAGAACTTCTCCTGTTTCACGCCAAGCGCAGGAATCAACTTTCAACAGGGTGGACCCCCCCGCCTATTTTGGGCAAGCTCATCACCCCTAGCGCCAAAGTCAAAAGCCTAGGGGTCATTTTTGACTCCTTTATGACAATGGACGCACAAATAGGGTCAGTAGTCAGCGGATCTCACCATCTACTGCGCCTACTACGCAGACTCACTCCGTTCATCCCTAAAGATGATTTAGCGGTCGTGGTGGGAGCAATTGTAAACTCCAGGCTGGATTATGCAAATGCCCTTTACCTCGACCTCCCCAAGTACCAAATCGCTCGTCTGCAAGTCGTTCAGAATACGGCCGCCAGACTTGTGACTGGGAAAAAACCCTGGGAATCCATCTCACCATCACTGAGAGCCCTTCATTGGCTGCCAGTCAAAGACAGAATTGCTTTTAAAGCTCTCTGTCTTACGCATAGATGTGTCCATGGGAATGCCCCCCTTTATTTATGCGAAATAATAAAAGCGCATAATCCCAATCGCGTTTTGCGATCCACGAATCGGAACCTGCTCCAGGTTCCGAAAGCCAACTTCAAGTCCAAAGGAGAAAGAAGATTCGCGATCCAAGGTCCCAGACTATGGAACGCTTTACCAACCAGCATTCGGTTGGAGGAGAACCACCTAGCATTTAGGAAAAAGGTCAAGACTTTTCTCTTTTGATATCAAAGGAGACAGGAACAACAAGCGCCCAGAGGCGATTCAGTTCGCATGTGCCGCGCTATACAAGTTTTCATTCATTAATTCATTCATTCATTCATTCATATTGTGTTTATTTACTTTTTTGAATTTGGCACCGTTCTCCGCCCCCAAGCGTCGTAACGTCGCAGGGAACAGAGCTCAGCGGCACCAGGGGTGTATTTAGGTTTTGTGCTGCCCTAGGCCTGACTTAACTCGTGCACCCCTATTTTAAATATGACCCATTACTTCCTGTCAAGGCCACACCCCTTGCGGTTTAAGACTCACCCTGAAATTTTCAAGTGGGGACACTAGTTGTGATGGGCAATGGATTCCCTTAATTTGCATAAATTTCCTCTCACTTCCTGTTTGGCTATGAGACAGGAAGTGGAGGGAAATCTCTGCAATGGGACAGGGATGGTAAAAAATTATAAGCAACCCCCCCCCCCCCACAGTTGCAGAATGCCAACCACCCACATACTGAAAGCAGTGCAGACGATTTATAGGGGCGCTAAACTAATTTGCCTAAGTGTAGCGCAAGCCGGCGGGGACACTGTCCATGCTGCCCCCCTGAAAAGTGCTACCCTAGGCCAGGGCCTTGCTGGCCTAGGCCAGGATACAGCATTGGGTGGCACACTGTGTGAATTGAGCGAGGAGACAGCTCGATCATACAGCGGAGAGGCATCGCAGGATCCAGGGACAAGGTAAGTAAACCATGCCTGTGGATGCTGCAAGGCGATTCCAAGTCTGGCTCAGGGTTACTGCTCTTGGTTCTGAAAATCCTCTCCGAGCCAGACTCGGGAATACCACCAGGGGGGTTAAGTCATCAAACAATACAAAAAGGTTAACAAAAACATTTGAGGTTTGTGTGACCCCAAGACAGGACCGCCACAAAAGTCTGGGTGACCCAAGAGCTCCAGAAATTTGTATTTATGCCACAATGGGGAATTAGAAGATACAGTTGCCGTCTGTGACAACACCTTACCTCCTTCATGCCAAGCCAGCCAGTTAACATAAAGTGGAGAATTTTGTGAGCAGCGTGTAATACTAGATCTGTGCATTGCATCAATAATATTTCGCTTAGACACATAAAATGCCATTAGTAGGGCAGTGGAAGAATTTGAGGCAGATTTTAAAGCTTGGGGAGATGCCCTAGCAATACATGGGTGAGCCTCTTGCCACAGAAAGGTGGTCAGAGTAGTGTCTATTTTTTTGAACAGTTTCTTTGGCAGGAAAACTGGGGATGCCCAAAATACATATAGAAATTTAGGGAGGTCGATAATTTTTAAGATATTCACCTGGCCAATTAAGTTGAGAGGCAGGGACTGGCCATTGGGACTACAGGGAGTTTCCCGGTGGGCCGATGGCTCAGTGGGCCGCCTTCAGTGACCGCCCTCCTCTCCTGTCTCTCCCTTCCCGCAGCGCTCACCTGGGGGGAACAAAGAAGCAGGGGGATGACAGAGGAGCATGGGGGAGGGGACAGACAGCTGACTCAACAGCTATGGCCTGGGAGTTTCTCACTTCTGCCTAATCTTGTCCCATAAGGGGGGGGGCACCGAACTGATTCTTTGCCCCGGGTGAAATAATGTCTAGCTTTCTCACTAGTACTGCCTATAAGAGAACCCGTACCAGCCATTCTATTCTAATAAAGTAGAATGGCTAGTGGTTAGTGAAGGGGGAGAGGGTGTGCGGTTGGCCGAGGGGGGGGGTGCGGGAGTTGTCCGGCCACCATGGGAGAGACCTGTCAAAGTGGGCCAGTCTGGATGAAGTCCAGGGCCAAATTTCTGTCCTAGTCCAGCCCTGTTGAGAGACAAGGAAGTCCAGGTACGCAGCCTAGTCTCCATATGTGATACAATTGGTGCTATGTTGAGAGGCTCAAAAACAGTAAGATCAGAGTTAATTTGGATTCCTAAATACTGAAAGGTGGGCTGTATATCCAGTTTTGACTAAAGCACATAATCATATTTAAGTTTGGGGCCAATTGGAAAAGCCACAGATTTTTCCCATCCAACTTGCAGGTCGGAGACCATCCTAAACTCCTCCACCACACCTCATTAATTAAATAAATGACGACTCCAAACCATTTTAATAGATAATTTCATCATCTGCATAAAGAGAGATCTTTTCAGATATCTCACCATAGCAGATGCCCCGACCGCCGCTGTCTGCCGCACCGCCAGAGCCTCAACAGCAAGCATGAACAGAAGCAGCGAGAGTGGGCAACCCTGCCTTGTACCTCTCTGCAGGGAGAACATAGCCAAAATATTTTTATTAGTGCATACCCTGGCCCTTGGGTTAGTGTAGAGCAAACATACCCATTTATTGTATTGAAGGCTAAATCCCATCCTATGAATGGTTTCCCAAATAAAGTGTCAAAAGTCTTCATCATATATAACAAAAGCACCAAACCACTTTTTTCGTCAGTAGCCACTTTATATATCTACAGATATAGACAACGAATGTAATCATAGGTGCTCTTTCCAGGCATGAACCCTGTTTGATCTGAATGTACAAGCTGCAGGATGACCTTTTGCAGTCGTTCGGCCCAAAGTTTAGCAAGCACTTTCACATCACTATTTAATAGTGAAAAGGGAAGTTAAGACCCACACTGTAGTCTGTCCTTCTCCGGTTTTGTCAATACCACTATTATTGGGAAGTTCACCCTCCTCAAAAGCTGCACCAAACAAAGTATGTAACCTGGTAGCAAGGTCATCCACATGGTTTTGGTACCACTCTGCAGGAAAACCATCCAACCCTGGAGTCTTATTTGGAGGAAGGGAGTGAATAGCCTCTGTAATTTCGTCTACCGTCATGAGCTTGTCCAGTATAAGTCTGTGAGAGTCATCTAGCTCTGTAAATTGAATAGACTCAAAGAACCCCTCAAACTCATCTTTGGCCACGGGAGGCCCTTGCTCAGAGTATACACTTTCATAGAATGACCTAAAGGTCTGGTTAATGTTCAGCAGATCTGAGGAAACTAACCCATCAGGTAATTTTATCTGCGGTATAGAGCTATCAGCATATTCTGTGGGAGACAGATAAGCCATCAACTTCCAATTTTTCCCACTGTGTTAATGCAATTTAACCGATAGGTAAAGCTGTTGTCTCCTTGTCATCTCAACCTGTGGTCCTAGCTGCATCCAAATTGGTCTCTAATGTCTGTAAAATAGCTTAATTGGTCTTTCGGTGCCCATTAATATTAGAAATATAGGAACCCTGTACAGTCACTTTAAAGGCATCCTACAGGGGGCCAGTAGAAAAGGATTGGTCATTTGTCACCCAGTATTGAGTCATGTCTGTGCAAATGGGGTCTTGAAATTCAACTGTGGAGATCCAAAAAGGGCAGAGCCGCCACATCTAAAAAGACGGTCTGTGCCCCAACATAAGGTCCACACATCTACACATAGGGCAGAGTGGTCAGATAACGTTCGAGTGATATAGGCAACTTTATGAATACTGTACATGGCACAAGATCTATAGTAGCCAATGCATAGTCCAGGCTGAAAAGAGCATGATACAATTTAGATTGACAAGAGTAAACTCTATCTGTGGGGTATTGCTGCCATCACAGATCCTAAGATCCAAATGTAGCACACCACTGACGAAATAGTTTAGATTCAGTGCGAAGAGCCAATCTGTCCAAAGTTGGGTCAATCACCAAATTGAAGTCTCCCAAAATAATAGTAGCTACTGTTGGTGGATCAGAGAAATAAACACTCAATTCAGTGAAGATTGCAGCCGTGACAGGGGGAGGAACTCCACAACCAGTAGTTATGGCATGGCATACACAATGCAGTAGAAAAACATATTGCCCTTTAGGATCAGAAAAAGGGGAGACCTTTCCACGTTAAAACTAACACTTCCTGGGCATAGTTGGAATAAGTGGAGTGATATCCATACATTACCCAATGCTTTTTGAGTAAATGAACCCTAGGCCCCATTAAATGGGTCTCTTACAAGAATAATATATGTGGTTTGTAAAATTTAAGAAATTCAGATACAGAAGCCCTTTTAAACACTGGACATATTTGAATTTTTTTTTTTTTTTTTAAAGTGTATTTTGTGCGTGAACTCGAGAGAGAGGAGCCGGACTGCAGGAGGTGGGAGTAGGCAGACAGGCAATCGCCAAAAAACTCACCCCGCCCTACCTGCTCCACTTGGGGCCCAACAGGACCCCATCGGGGCAGAGGGACGAGGGAGTGAGGGGGCCCAACCCACCAAGCCAGCCCTGTAGGTCCTTCGCCTCTCTTTAGGAGACCGCATGGCCAAAGTGCGTGCGTATTAAACCAATTTTTGTGTGCGTGCAAGTGTCGTACTAGGCACAGGCGTACCTTGCATAGCACACCCACCGGGAGCCGGGCTGAGACCACCAAACTCAATTCACATTTAGCCGAGACCGGGATCCGAACCCTTGGCTGCAGAGGTGAACGGCTTGTCAGCGCAGTGCCAATCACGTTGAGCCACCACAGCTCCTTGACATATTTGAATTTTAACTAAGATGGGCCAGGTGCAAAAAAAAGGGGGGGCACACGGCCCGTGAACCAGCAACAGGTCCATTCATGGCTGCAATTACCAAGGGAGGAGGAGGAGGCAAGGCAAACTCATACACACACACCACAGACATAACAACAACAAAAAAATGAACACAAAAATACATTTGTAGAGAAATTCCTAAAGATTGAACCCCTGCCCAGCACCCGGAACAAAGAGTGGACTTTTTTTCTACACAGCAATCAAGTGCAGGAAATGTGACATATTGTGCCAAAGTTGTAGAACAACATTGGATCAACTAGTGATCACAAATTAGAACCAGTAGTGGCAGCACAATCTTACATAAAGAGGTCAGACTCCTCTTGTCAGGGCAACACTGTATTCACCTGCCCCAGCAGAAAGCTAAAAAAAAAGCTGACAGTTTCAATAGATACCATGCTTCCAACTTAACCACCCATTTCAGGTCTTAGGCCGCGTACACACGATCAAATCTATCTGCTGGAAACGGTCGGCCCGACCGTCCCAACAGACAGATTCGATCGTGTGTACGGGCGAGCAGACGGATTTGGCCAGCCGACAGATTTTAAAGCATGCTTTAAAATCTGTCGGCTGGGAATCTGTCCGCCCGATATGTCTGCTGTTTAGTACACTAACCAGCAGACATACCTTCTCGCACATGCGTCGAATGGATTCGATGCATGCGCGAAAGTAATTTACTTCCTGGAGCGGTGACGTGGCAGCGTCAACATCACCGCCACGTCACCGCGCTGTCTGCTGGCGGGGATTTTGGTTTGATCGTGTGTACAGCAATCAAACCAAAACGGCCAGCAGATAGATTTGTTCAAATCGGTCGGTCCGACCGATTTGAACAAATCTATTTGCTCGTGTGTACGGGGCCTAAGAGGTGCGGATGGACAATTGACCAGGTTGTCTCAGGGATTCAAACCAAGTAGTAGCATTCACAGGGGTTTGGCAGAAATGAACCTAACCTTGATACATCACTCTCAGGGTAGCATGAAATCTTGAACTGCTTTTTCTCTTAATTTCTGTTTGACATGTTGGTATTTAGCCCGAAGGGCATAGATGGCAGGAGAATAATATGGAAAAAAAGGACACCACCACATTGTTGATCTTGGTTGAGGCTCCCCTTCAGTTGGGCTGAGTGCATGATGGAGTCCCTGCCCCTGTAGTTGAGAAGACGGATCACCATTGTGCGGGGAGGGTTGCCCTCAGGGAGAGGCCTGCCAGGGATTTTATGAGCCCTTTAAATCACAAAACAGGTAGACAAACTTTGCTGGCCAAACTCCTGTGTGAGCCAGCTTTCCAAGAAAGACACTGGGTCAGACCCCTCCACCCACTTGAGCAAGTCCACCAATCTGAGATTGTTCCTGCGTAGGCAGTTCTCCAAGTCATCCACCTTGTCCTCCAGTGATTTAATACTGGTGCCATAGGTTTTAATTTTAGGGAGGATTGGATTAACTGTATCCTCTAAATCACTGATGCGCTGCTCTGTCGCAGAGAAGCGATCTCATATTTTGTGCATGTCTTGGTGCATAATAATTATGTCTAGTTTAAGTTCCTCCACCTTGCCCATAAGATCAGAGTGATTTACCTTTATGATTTTGAGGACATCCATAAGGGTAGGTTCCTGTTCCGATTCCTCCTCCATCCCATCCTCACTCAGAGAGGTCTGGGAGAGCAACACGGAGGTGCAGAGGCTCCTGGAGAAAGTGGTGGAGAGGGCTCTGGTGCCTCTAAGAACAATTCTTGGGTGGATGCCAGGGAAACCTGAGAAGCGGTGGAGTGGTGGCCATCTTGGCAGGAATGCATGGTAACACTCATCTTGGCCTGGGGTTATCTCCGTCGTCTTCCCATACACCGAGCCACACACCGAGATTGCCATACCCTTTACTAAGGAGCCAGGAGAGAACTTGGGCAAAACAAGGGAGCAGGTAAGCAGGATTTCACAAGATTATGGAGAGAAGAGCCTGGAGCTGCCGAGACAAGCATCTGTTCACATGTTACATCAGGCCACACCCCTCAGATCACGTATACATACACAAGATCTGATGCACAGGTGCTGCCCGGTGCTAGGTTCCAAACACTGCCAACTGATCTCCTTAGCAAAGTCAGTTGCACAGCAGATAGACGTGTGGCAAAAGTTATCATCCTGAAACACTGTGAAAAGGCTGCTGTAGCTGGCGTACTGGATTATATCAATCCAGAATGACCTAAAGAAAATGTATTGAGTTTTTTGGACTATATCTTATTTTTTCACAATTTATATTTAGAACCAATTAACCTCTTTACTTATTGCATAGTGCTCTGAAAGACCTTTGTAGTACATTAGATGTTCATTTGTAAAACAAAGATTGTATGCATATAACAAAAAATAGATACAAAGCATCAGTTTAAAACATACAAACAATAGAGGAATTACAACAATAAAACTAACATAAACCAAAAATCATTATAATGTCACTCTTATGGGAATTTGAGAGTACTCTAGTACTAGTGTTTTTGTACAGCACTATCAGAGATATATTACTGTATACTATGCATAGCCATCTTTACCGCAGGGCAAAACGGGGCAGCTGCCCAGGGCCCTGTCACTGTTAGGGGCCCAAAGCAGAGCCGCGCGTTAAGCCCGTAAATCGGCGCTGAAAATCTCCAAACAGACAGTGTCTGTCACTGTCATCAGCAGCGTGCCGCGCGCAGCCAGTGTCAGTGCTGCATTTTTTTTAGATCGAGGAGCCGGAGCAGGCCAGGCCTCGGGTGGGTGGGACCTTGAGTTCCACTGACGCTCTGGTCCTGCCCCTTGCTATGCGTGCAGCGTGCGCAGTGTTCAGTGGCCAGTGTACCTGATCAGAGGAGCGGGGGAGGAGAGGAGTGAGAGATCAGAGTGAGACTGTGTAGTGGAGTGAAGCTGCCTGGTGGTTCCTGCTTGTTATGCTTAGTCAAGTGAAACTACTAGACTAGCACTAGCAGTGCGTGTCAGACTGTCACTGTGGATGGTGGAGAATTGATCGGAGGCTGGAGCTGAGCTTGCCAAGACAGGACAAGGTAAGGTTTTCTTTCTCCTCCCCTGGCTCCCGCTCCCTATCCCCACGCCATGCCATGTGTAAATTAGAAGAACTTTTTAAAACACTAACCAGGGCACCCCAAATTGCATTGGGGGGCCCAAAAAAATGTTTGCCCAAGGCCCAAACCATATTAAAGATGGCCCTGATACTATGCACTATATACTAATACTGTATAATACTGTGTGACTGTAGTGAGGAGTGGACAATAGAGTGTGAGCTCCTCTGAGACAAAGACTGATGTGAATTGTTTAGTGTTCCCTGTGCAGCACAGTAGAATATGTTAGATCTGTTTAAAATAAATCTAAACTAACCCATGCAATGGTTTCCCTCATTTATTATAAAGGGGTTAGGGGGATTCTGCACCATTGTGTCTCTTGCAAGCTCTGCAATAAATTTAATTTATAGATATATTTCTCTACCTGTATGTCTAAAGAGTGAATTCTAGATGTTAATATATTTAACATTTTATTCTCATGCCAGCTGTGTTCCTGTGTCAGCAAGCAGAATATGTAGTGTAGCAGCTGTGACACAAACACGATGTTCATTTAAACCAACGGCTCTGTGGTACCATTACCAAAATAAAAGTGGCAGTTCTTCTTAATAGAGCTCAGGGGTCATGAGAGATCATAATTTAGATTGTAAAAACAAAAATATAAAAAGACCTAATAGCCTCATCAAACACCTGACAAGACATAAAACATGCCTGACTGCTGGTTTTGATGAGGTTACCTGGCAATGACTGCCCATACTTTGCCCTTGGTCTCTCCTCCAGGCTCCAGATTACTTTATTCTATTGGCTAGATGCCACACCATGCACTTATCTTGAGGTGAAGCAGATGTCAGACAGCCACACAAGGTCAGGGAGTCACTATTGATAAGGTAGATTCAAAGTTGCTACCATTGACATTAGGTACTTGGGATTTGATGGAGGGGCTATGAGCCACCCCAGTCCCCTGACCCTATCTGCCAGAAGCAAAGACTAGTTTAACAGAAATGGAATTAAAAGTGCCACACCATGCTAAGAGATCCAGTTAAAACTTTGTTCCAACAAAAGTCAGGGGGACAGTCCAAAGAGTAGCCAACATATTTCAGAGGTCCAAAAAATGCCCCCTTCAAAACAAATAAGGGCATCTACAAATCAGTACAATGTCAATACAATCCTCCTCAGGCTCTTACTGTAGTTAAAACCAAGTATTCGAATAGCCAATGGTATTGGTTGTAAAATAATTAAAATCGAGTAACACTGATTAGATAATCAATATTCAACAACTGCAGTCAAATGTGATAATAGTTAAACATATGATTTCAGTGCGTAAATTGGGTAAAAACAGTGGTATAATAAAACACCCTAATTAAAATATGGACCCAATCAGGATAAAAATATAAGGAGAAGAGAAAAGACGGAGGAAGTTAACTGCATTAACAATATCCTGTATTCTTTATTGAAATAAATAAATATGTTGTATTATATGATATGTTTAAAGTCAGACTCCAAATTTTCTAGGATTTTTAGTAGTGCCATAAGTCCAGGTTGATGACTTGTCCCAGAGTTGTGTCCATGAGGCCCTCAGCCTACAGGAAGTGGATTGGATAATGGAGGGAATCATTTAGCCCCAAGAAGATTGGAATACAAAACTATGAGTCGGAGTGTCGGAGATAGGGTGCTTTTTTTATGTTTACACATTCTGGGCCGCTGATTTTTTAATTTGGCATCAAAGATGGAGTTGAGCTTTGTTGTTACGTACAGGAATATAGTAGGAGCGTCACCTGTAACCATTGCATCAGATATTCTAGCAACATCTCTGATTTGGTTATGTACATTCGTGCAAATATTAAACATAAAAGTTATGTACTGTATATACTAAAAGACTGGTGAACTTACCTACACTAGTTATACATCAGCCATTGACTGAAAGTAACTTTGTAGGACACAGCTAAAACCACCTGGTTGGAAGTAAAACTCCATGTTACCTTATTGCAAGCCTGGTCTAAGCTAGCCAAAACTAAAGCACAATATTGTGTCCTTAATAACAGCTGAGTTGCACTACAGTAAATGCCCAGTCATCTGTTTTTATAATGACTTCAGTTGAGGTCTATCTATTTTCTTGATTTTAAACTAGGTCGGCTATATTAAGAATTTGGTTTTTTCATGACAGTTCCAACACATCTTTCTTTTTACACAAGATCTTAAAAGCCTTCTCTCAGTCAGAGTGTGACATAACTTTTTGGTAACGCCAATCCAATTTCCAATTCTATTTCCACATGGCTGTAAAATGCTGTAAAGCATGCAACGCAATCTATTGTGACTACCATGGCTTTTGACATTCATTCTGCGTGGATACCATACAGTATATGAATTGCACTTCATATACATGATATCTTAACAATAAAGAAAAAAGTTTCCGACAACTGCACACTGGAGTAATTCATGATCCAGCCATTCTGCAGGAGTGTTAACAAGTCCTCCAATCGATAGCCGTCCACTCTAGGACTGGGAAGCCGAGCAATCCTGCTCTGGAGAACAAGACATTATTCAGCAACCACTGCAACTATTTTCCCTTAAAATCCATATTAAATTAGAAAAATGTACAACACTTACTGAGGGCTTAATCAATGATGCAAGGCAACTCACTGAGTCAGCAGCTTAGATTGGCTCTGTCTTCGAGAATATAACTGTCAGAGCTTACTTTGGCTCTCAAATGTTGATTTATTTATGCACAGGTAACACATTTGCAATATCCTTGGAGAAAAATAAAATATAAACTTGGTTTCACTGGCATTTCTCTAAGGTAGGTCAGAGACTATAATATTGGCTTTATTCAAGATCAGGCCACCCAAAATAATTCAACTATGGGTGGACACCAATTGGCTTTCTAAACTGATCAGGGACTAACATGATCCCCTGCTAGTGATAGCACCTTTGTCATCTTGCCAGGGCTGTAGGCACTTGGAAACTCAAATAATGAAACTTTATTGCCACAGTCATTGACTGATATAAGAAGCTAATGGGAGATTGCACCGAGCAATATCTATCCAAAACTTGAAAATTTATTCTGGATGAACTAGATTTTTAAATAGACCTTGTGACAAAAAAAAAAAAAAAATTGCAGGTAAAAGCACAAAAAGTCAAGTATTTTTAAATGCCTACTTGCAGTGTTTTACTATTTCATAAATAATCAGGGACTAACGAGATCCCCTGCCAAAGTTGGCACCTCTGTCATCCTGCCAAACTCCTGGGCACTTGGGAACTCAAGTGCCAAAACTTCATTGCCACATTTCTTGAATGATATAAGAAGCTAATGAGTGATAACGTCAAGCAATAACTACCCAGAACTGATATATACCGGTACATTTTTCAGCGGAAGTAGACTGATCCTTTATTTCCAGGAATATAGTAGGCATGTCACCTGTAACTATTGCAAATGTCCATTATACAGTATATGTTAACAGTATTTCAGGTTGAGTTATACGTATGTCAATGCAAATACTAAACTTGAAAGTTTACTAAATTGCTTTACTAAAAGACTGGTGATAATATGTATGTAAGCAGTGAGAGAAGCTAGCTAAGGCATCTTCTTGCCTCATCAGGCCTATATAGCCTAAGCTGCATCAGCCTCAGCCTGGAAATAACCTATACACTGCAAAACATATACAAAAAAATCTAGTTAGAGGTAAAACCTAGTCCTCTCCCTCCTTTTACAGTATGGCCCTCTCCTCTTCTGGGAGTGTCTAATTACTATCTGTGCTGGCACAATTGCTCGGCTCCTCCCTTCAACTCTCTGTATAACCCTTATTGTAGCTACTGGGAGAGAATCAAAGGGGAATAGTATAGTGTGTCACTTGAGTAAAAAGATTTGAATCAGCTAGGGCTGCTAACATCACATACAATATGGCGGCACCCGGCTGGGGCTGTTAGATTTGTACATGAGAGAGGCTTTTATAAATAAATAACTGGCCTAAAATAAATGCTAATAAAAGGTACACTATTAGTTCACTATCATATGATAGTTACACCATCAGTTCAGTGGAATCAGGCAGAGGTAGGGGGAGGCAGCAAGCAATAGAGAAGTCTGTGTCAGAGGTCAAGGCAGGCAGCATCCAAGAGAGTGACTGGAACGAGCAGTGTCAGCAACAGAAAAGCTTACTTGAAAAATCTGCTAGGCTAGATATAATTAAACTACAATATGGAAATTAATCTATGATTTTACATTGTGATCATAGATATGCTTTAAAGCAGACCTTCAGTCATTTTTTTTTCAACTTTACATCTATCAAATCTTCTGCCCTTGTTGTTTTAACTTTGGATAATAACATTTTTTTGTATGCCAGTAAATATATATTATATTATACAGCCCACTTCCTGGTTCGTGTCTGGTAAAAAGCCTAGGCCTAGGCTTATGACATCATGCACAGCTCTCTCTCACTCTTGTGAGAGTTTGCCAGAAAGGGAGGGGGGATGAGTCATAAGACGGTCAAGGAGAGCTGCAGGGCTGCAGAGCTGGAGGTGTGCCTCTGTGTTAATCCAGGAAGTAAACAGGCATCAGCTTCAACTGCCCACAGTTAGGTGGTACTGTGGGCACTGATGGGTGACAGTATGGGCACTGGTAGGTGGCGCTGGTGGGCAACGGTAGGCGGCACTGTTGTGCACTGGCAGATGGCGCAGGTGGGCACAGATGAGCTGGCGGCAGCTCTCCTTCATCGGGCTGCAGGTAATTGGCTTTTTTTTTCTCTTTACGCTATCAGCACGATGAGAAAAAATAGCCGATTACCGGCTCTGTTTACATCACATGGTCATTGGCTGACAGCTGATCACGTGTTAAGGGGTCGAGATCCGATCTGTGATCCAGCGAGTCTCATAGACTCTATTGCCACTCTCCCAGCACAGTAGGTCCGGGCTGTAGCGGTCATCCGGCTATAGCGCGGATCTGAACATATATATGAGATCTTTGCATTCTAATACAAACTTACATTTATAGATATCTTTTTGCATCAAGCTCCTGATGAGTGGGCAGGGATCCACAAAACGCATAGAGCCCCAGAGATGCCAAGATATATTTGAAACATTCAGAGATTCATTATGTACTTTTTTTATGAAATATTACCAATACCATTACAATATGAATCGATTTTCATAATAATCAGCTCTTTTTATATATGATTGTATTATATCAGATATTAATTATTAATTTAATGAATTTTTGTTAATCATGGAATGTGCAATTAATTATTACTTTCACTTTAAGTGTTGGAAGGCACCTTGCTGGTGAGATCAAAATCAGGAATAAAGTCTGATTTCCTGATCTTCAAACTCAAGAAATTTAAGTGAAAGAGTCAGTCAGGAGACATTTTTAAAAGAGGTCAGTAATAGCGGCCTCTGTAGTTTTATTATGACAATTTTCTTTTTAAGGCTGGCATAAAAATTAATCATAAAAGCAGAGGTCTCTATTGCATTATATATCTATATCTATATAGATATTGCATGATAGATAGATAGATAGATAGATACATAGATAGATAGATAGATAGATAGATAGATAGATAGATAGATAGATAGATAGATAGATAGATAGATAGATAGATAGATAGATAGATAGATAGATAGATAGATAGATAGATAGATAGATAGATAGATAGATAGATAGATAGATAGATAGATAGATAGATAGATAGATAGATAGATAGATAGAGATATAGATATATAATGCAATAGAGACCTCTGCTTTTATGATGATTTTTTATGCCAGCCTAAAAAGAAAATTGTCATAAAAAAAAAAACTACAGAGGCCGCTATTACTGACCTCCTTTAAAAATGTCTCCTGACTGACTCTTTCACTTACATTTCTGAGTCTGAAGATCAGGAAATCAGACTTTATTCCTGATTTTGATCCTGATTTGCATACATGTTCTGAGTCATTGGTTTAGAAGCATTGAAGGTGTGTCAGCATAACAGCCAGGTAAGAAGTAGGAATTGCACCCATTGTATTTCTTTCTTTACCTGTTCACCTAAATGTGGCCTCTTTTCTTAGCTAGAATTGAGTTACAGAGAATTTGGTTATGTGTAGTTTTAGAAAATATTTTTTTTTTTCTGAGGCTTTGATTATTATTGCTATCATCATCACTGCTATCAAGTGAAAGTGTGTGAATTAGTCTTGGAACTTTCCTTCCTGCAGGTTCTGCACATGCTGGTGAAAGGGGTTTTACTGCTTGAAAACTGCAATGCAGCATTTTGCTGGTGGAGGAAAATTGAAAGTGACATCCTTCTGGGTCTTTTTCTCCATCCCTTAAGCAGACGATGAGAGTGATCACAGGTTTCCCTACATCAGTACTGTCAGTAAGCATCGTTAACCAGTGAGCTACCAAAATGCTGCTGAGTAATGTACGGCTTAAAGTCCTGCTGAGCTAATAACTGAATAATTAGTATTCTATGCTTGGCATGGCCTAGTTTGCTTTTCTTTTGTGGATTATCATATTAAACACTAGTTCAATTTTATGATGCGGTTTTCTGACATTACCTCTACCTCCCTTGCTGCTTAGTTATATAACCATAATATCTCCTATAGGGAATTTTATTAGTATTCTTGTCCAGTGCATAAACTGATACTGACATCCAGCAAAAAGATCACCACCTTTCCAATACAACCTGCTAAATTGTAATAAGGGAACTTTATTTTTACCACAACCACTTTGATCCTCTTCATCTTTATAAAAATGTTGAGACAAAGTCGAATGTGCATCAAGGTGTGGTACAATACAATACAACAAGAGGCGTATAAGTTATTCTATAGACATACAGGGCCAGATTCACAGAGCCATTACGCCTGTCTAACTGGTGTTAGACTGGAGTAATTTCAAATTACGCGCGTTTTCTAGCTAGTCGGAAACCTCAAACCATGAATAGACGGCTGTGGGCTTCAATTCGACTGGATTACGTGTTCGTACGCCTTCGGATCTACGCTGCAATAAAATTGCGGCCACTGGGTGGACTTCCCGTCGTTTTCCGCGTCGGGTATGCTAATGAGCTTTTGCCGGCGATCCCCGAAATTACTTACGGCACCTTTAGTCAACTTTTTTTTGCGTAACACTATACCAGCTTTTTGCTGGTCTAATATTAGACAGCCCATGTTAAGTATGGCTGTCGTTCCTGCGTCGAATTTCTACGTTTTCCGACGTCTTTTATTATTTTTTACGTAAGTCGTCCGGGAATAGGAATGTTCGTAAACAACGAATGACGTAACGACGTGATTTCGTGCAATGCACGGCGGGAAATTTCTGAACGGAGCATGCGCAGTTCGATTGCCGCGGGGACGCGCTTAATTTAAATGCTTCACGACCCCCCAATCGCGTATTTCGATTACGCGGCGAGAAATAGACTACGCCGCCGTAGCGTACGGGCAAAAATCTACCAGGATTCGGTGTAGAGCCTGGTGAAATACAGCAGCGTAGAGTATTTCGATTACGCAGCGCAATATTAAGTGTATCTGATTCTTGCCCACAGTACATTGTGACATAGAATCAGGAAAGGAACTGTCTAATTCTAAAAGGATTCTATAAGTTGGAGACCATTTGAATTTAAACTAAGCATAACAAAAGCACTGTGAAACCAAAAAAACTGTGCTTACTGTAAAAAGGAATGATATCACTAGATAAAGAAATATATACGTGTACAGGAGCACTTGAAAACACTTAAATACAAAATATGCATTAAATAAGACCAAGAAAATTGTTGCTCTATAGCTTCAGGAACAATAAATATGTGTTATGTGTAATTCCACCGCCACTATTAAAATTAAAGTTGCTTATCAGAAAAAGAGACCCAAAATTATAGAAGGTTTACAGTACTCATGGATGTCAGAAAATGGGGTTGCACCGATACCACTTTTTTAAGACCGAGTACCAGTACCAATATTTTTTTCAAGTACTTGCCGATACCGATTCCCGATACTTTTTTTTATGTCATGTGACAGTGGCATTAAAGTGGATGTAAACCCCAAAAAAATTTTTTTTTTTTTGATGTCACAATGTAGAGTATTTGATTTCCTATCATCTGTGCCCAGTCTTGCCACACAGAGTTAATCCAGCGCTGAGTAATCCTCTTTTAAAGTCCAGTGCAAATTAACCTCACTTCAGATAAAAACCTGCCAAATTAGGTTAAGTCCATTTCTCTGTTTTTGCTTTCAGTAACAGGTTATTTACAAATATAGCGTGGACATGTTTATCATAACAAGAGGTGATCCAAAGTTCATTGTATATTACTAGGATGTGTTATGATGTTATATCACCTCATGTTATGATAAACAAAACATAAATATGATAAACATGTCCTAGCTATATTTGTAAATAACCTCTCACTCAAAGCAAGAAGAGAGATTCCGGACTTTTTGATTTAGGCAGGGTTTTATCTGGAAGGCTGTTCGTTTTCACTAAACATAAAAGAGGATTACTCAGCGCTGGATTAACTCTGTGTGGCAAGACTGAGCACAAATGATAGGAAATATTATACTCTACATTGTGACATTTTTTTGGGGTTTACATCCACTTTAATATGCAGCACTGATGAGGCGTGGACTATGACAGTAGTTTGTTTTTATTTGTTATTTTTTTTTATTTTTTTAAATTATTATTTATTACAATTTATATATTTGTTTTCTTTTACAATTCTTTATTTATATATTTTTTTTTTGGGGGGGGGGTGAGTGGGGAGTGGATAGTGTCAGTGTTTTTTTATTATTATTAGTAGTAGTATTTTTACAATTATACTTTTAAATAATTATTCATTACAATGTTTCCTTGTTTTTTTTTAACAACCATCTTGGGGGGAGGCTTTGATGAGATGTCAGGGGTCTAAACAGACCTTTGACCTCTCCCCTTTGAGGCAGGAAAGGGACTGAAGATTCCCCAGTCCCTTTCTATGCAGCCTCAGCTGCACTGAAGATAAATAAATAGGGGATAGAGGCTCCTCTTCATTCATAAACTGAAGCATCATAAACACAGGTTTCGATGCACAGTTATGAATGGACAGAGTCAGTGACATGGGGGAATCAGAGGAGGATATGGAGGGGGACAGTAATGGAGCACACGGAGGACATGGAGGGGGACCGGAGGAGGATACAGGTGACAGTCAGGGATGATCGGTGCCATGGTGGGGGGTGTTACAATTACCGATCTCCCTGTGTGGCTTTCAATAAAGCAGCTGAAAGCCGCAGGGGGGAGAAGCGGCTGTCATATGCTTTATTGAAAGCCACACAGGGAGATCAGTGAATGTAACACCTCCCACCGGTGCACCGATCACTCCTGACTGTCCAGGTATCGGGCCAAGCATTGGAGCATTTGCACGAGTACAAGTGCTAGTATCAGTATCGGTCAGTGGCGGCCCGCCCATATGGGCGCACGGGCGCCGCCCCCCCTCCCGCAGTCACAAAAAAAAAAAAGAATTAAAAAAAAAAAAAACGGGCCCTTTAAGAACTTTTATTCGGCTAAAATGTCATTTTGACATTTTAGCCGAAGTTCTGGCGGCCGTCTATAGAGGGCGCTGCAGCGCCACCCCCTCTCGCAAGTAACACACGTTCAATGCTATGCATTGGACGTGTGTTACTGTTGCCAGCTGCCTGGTCTATTCGTATAACCGGACATGGGACGCCGGTTACCCGAATAGCGACAGCTGGTTGGCTGAGGGGAACTGCCTATCAAAGCCAGTGGCTCTGATAGGCTTTTCCAGTCCCGCCCTCCGGCTCTCGGAAGTCTATGCTCGGAGCGCAGGCAATCTGCGGTCCTTGCATTAGACTGACAGCCGTTTCAGCCAATCAGGTTCCCGGATTCTGGTTTTCAGGAACCTGATTGGCTGAAGCTTCTCCAGGGCGGCAGAAGACATCGAGGGAGGACATGGAAGCGTCAGGTAAGTGATTTTTTTACAGGGAAAGGGGCAGCATGGGGCACAGTGGCAGCATGGGGCACAGTGGCAGCATGGGGCACAGTGGCAGCATGGGGCACAGTGGCAGCATGGGGCACAGTAGAAGCATGGGGCACAGTGGCATCATGGGGCACAGAGGCGACAATGAGCACAGTGGCATGGGGCACAGTGGTGACAATTGATGGCACAGTGACTGAATATGATGGCATGGCAGAGAGGTGACAATTGATGGCACAGTGACTGCATTTGATGGCATGGCAGAGAGGTGACAATTGATGGCACAGTGGTGGCGTTTGATGGCATGGCACAGTGGTGACAATTGATTGCACAGTGACTGCATTTGATGGCATGGCACAGTGGTGACAATTGATGGGCACAGTAGCTGCTTTTGATGGCATGGCACATTGGTGACAATTGATGGCACAGTGGTGGCGTTTGATGGCATGGCACAATTAGTGACACAAGTGGTGACAATTGATGGCACAGTGACTGCAAATGATGGCATAGCACATTGGTGACAATTGATGGCACAGTGACTGCATATGATGGCATGGCACATTGGTGACAATTGATGGGCACAGTAGCTGCATTTGATGGCATGGCACAGTGGTGACAATTGATGGCACAGTGGCTGCATTTGATGGCATGGCACAGTGGTGACAATTGATGGCACAGTGGCTGCATTTGGTGGCATGGCACAGTGGCTACATTTGGTGGCATGGCACAGTGGCTGCATGTGATGGGCACAGTGAGGCTGCAATATTTTTTTTTTCGTTTGCGCCCCCCCAAAAATTTTGAGCACCAGCCGCCACTGGTATCGGTGCAACCCTATCAGAAATCCTCTCCAGCAATCAAATATGGCAACCAGGAACCACCAGAATAATTAGCAAAGTCCAAAACTGAACATCCGTTGCACTCAGCATACATTATTAATCCCATAAAACAAACCCGCTTCCAAATTGCACAACATGTGAATGTGAACTAAAGATGCCTAGCGTTAGGTACGTTTGGTGTTTTTTCAGCCAAAACACTCCTTTTACGAATGTGCAAGTTGTTCTGCCTCTAAATGCTACTGCAATAATGCTTATATGTGCATGGACACATAGGATAACATGGATGGGTGTTTAGAGGCAGAATTTTTTTTTAAACACCCTTAAAGTGTTACTAAACCCACAGCAGTAAAAATGAGTCTGTATGTGCAGTAAAGCATTCACAGTGGAATCTAAGGGGTTAATCCTCCACATTGTGTAAAAAAAAAAAAAAAACTGTTTGATCCTGTATGCACACATCCTTCCATTCCTTCCACTGTCCCCTGATAATTTCCTGAAAATACAGAGCCTATGGAGTCAGGCTGCACATGCTCAGTTTAATATGTATTGCTAGAGTTTTTTTTTTTTTTTTTTATCAGCACAGGGCCAATCATCACTGTCCAGACAGAGGGTCAGGGCTCTTGCAGCCTCATAGGTCAGTCAGAACACTCCTCCTACAAGTTTTAACCAGTGCTTGGCTGGACACTGATAGAAGTCACAAGACTGCTATATACTGCTGATGAGAAAGGGTATTTTAGGAGTTTATAATTACTAAATGAATTGCATTTTCATGTTCTGTGTACTCTGGGAGACCAGATATAGTGAATGCAGGGTCCTGGATTTAGTAACACTTTAAAAGCAGTGTTTTTGAAGCCCATAATAATATTGAAAATTACTTTAGTAATTTGTTTATTCTGTGACTGGATTTATATATACTTTAAAACTAAATAAGGTAAAAAGAGGGTACTGCACATATCTTAGCACGGCGAAACGCGTCAACGTCAAGAAGAATGCACTCTGAAACAACAAGCGCACTAAGGACGCTGCGGATGTAAAGTGAAAACCATTTCGGAGTCACCGAGCGTATGGTACACCCATTTTACCAATGCTACTACACCTGCAACCTGCATACAAGGTCAGTAACAATATTACTCAGCATGATCGGATGATCTGAAGTCGTTGCCTGGATGTTTAACAGCAAATGGGTATCGTACCAATAACTTGTTACTTACATTACCAGACTCGCTCTAATTAGCTCTGTGACATATGGTTTAACATGCGCTCATAATGTGTAACTAACACAGCGAATCGATTGCGATCATCACAATCCCTACTATATTTAACGTGACAATTTTTGAGTGGTTACTAACCACATTGAGTGCACAACTTTTCCAAACATCCTCACTGATTCATACTGTCGAAATTCAAATGATTATTTACATAAAACCCTAATCCCTCTGTATTTACAACTACAATGGATGTCGTAACATCTTGGATTTTCCATTACCATTCAAATCTTCTTCAAGGAATTTGAACTTATAGAAAGAAAAAAAATATTTTCTTGATAAGGGAACCCAATTATCACCATTGAACTGATAATATTCCTCGCCTTCCTACTCCTCCCCCCCACACACCAGACTCAGTCACCAGATATTGCACCAATTGGGTTAACTAGGTTGGCTGATCAGGTAAGATACCTTTGATCTCCCGATACTTGTTATCCACCAACCTATTTTTTGCTGTATTTGCAGACATGAAATTATATTAACTAATGTTCATGGTGCATGTTACTGGTGCCTGAGCCACCATAATGTCCGGACAGGTGTCGTTGTTTTATGTTGTCTTTTGTGAGTCTTGTCAAAAACTACATGTGTAAATTAGTTTTTTCGTATCAATGGGAATTTTTAGATACACTTTTTCAACCAAAGATTGTACTTTTCTTTATACCGGTATATATTTTTTGATACTTTAATAAAATAATTTGTATCAATATACCTTTAGATCATTTTTTGCTGCCAAAAGTAACCCCTTATGTTATTTTTTCGATCTTTACTTAGATCAAGTCCTATCCCCCATGCTTTTCCTTCTATAAATTTTTTGCTCTGACATTATGGTTACAGCAGCAAACCATCATTTGATGAGCGATCAATTATAGATATTTCCAAACTCACTGATATCTATACATTAGTGATATAACTTGCATCTCCCTCCCCCCAATCCCGTCTTTTTTTTGATACTGCACATATTTACTTGTATTGTTCGGTACTAGCTACATGTCATGTTACATGATATTGTTTTTATTATTATGTACTGTCTCTTTAATGCCTGCCTAGTTTGTCCCTAGTGGGATTCCGTAGTTACCATGCTGCTTAGTTTCTCCTCCCCCTTCTCTTATGTATCAGTCATTTTATGCTGTACATTCATGTGACCTGTATGTTCCTCTTATACCTGCATGGAAGAATCGTTCTTTTACCTGTTGTAACTTGCATTCTACGGATCATACGACGAATAAACATCGCCAGATCTTCTTTCATGTGAGTTGTGGCTGAGTAAACTATCTGGAAAGGTCATTTGGTATGAATAATCTCATCAGGGTAGAGAGTGCCATGTGCTACTGAAAACCACATTCATAGCCTTTGCAGCCGATCCAGAATAGTAAAAGAACGTATCCAGCAGCCTGCACAGAGATAACTGTGTCACAGGACAGATCATAGTGAAGTGTAACTGTGTGTATTGCATGAGAACTCTGCATACAACCCCAGCATAGCTTGTTACAGCTCCTCACAGTATACAGACACTCTTAACTGCTACAGCCAAGCCTGTGTGCTGCAGGCCATCATGAGTGGAAAGGGCTCAGTGTGTGATGAAACACCACAGCATGCTTCACACAGAGAAAGCCAGGATGAGGACCCAGAGTCCACTGCATTGACCAAACGCTCTGTGAAACCCACTTGGAAGGTTAAAGAGAACTTTGAATCCATGAGAACTGAACTAGCAACCAGTTTGAAGCAGATGGAGTTGGGATAAAATCCTCACCCACATTGATGTGATTTCATGTCCCAGACATGAGGTACTGCAACTAGAGGGCGCCATAAAGCATCTCTCTGCTTCATATGAACTGTACCAGACTACAAGCAATAAATATAAAACTATTCTGCAAAGCATCAACACTGAGGAGTCCTTAGAGCAACTTCACAATGCCCAGCTTCTTAATGAGGAAAGAGAAAGCTTTATCCAGCGAACTAAAGTAAAGGCAGAAGCAAAATTAATGCTGCCACAGGACACTGTATCCCACAAATCTGTATCCACCAGACGTTCTAAAGGTTCCTCTAGATAGATCCCGAAGTTCAAGGCACTCAACGCTTAGTGAACAGCTAATAAATGCCCGCGCCGAAGCAGAGGCTATCAAAGTAAAGGCCGCATATGCAAAAAAGAAAGCAGACATGGAAGCTGAGGTTGCAGTAATGGAAGCCGAGGCAGCACATCAAAAGGCAGCAGTAGAAGCTCAAACAGCACGTCAAAGGGCAGCGATTGAAGCTTTAAAGGAACAGAGCAACTACGAGGCAGCTGCAGCAAAACTAAAGGTTTTGGAACAAGCTATCGGTGCAGATGAAAACGCTAGCGAAAGGGTCAGCGTCAAGGCAGATGTAGAAGATCCTTTCGAACGCACTAAGAACTATGTTCTAAACCACGGCAGTGAACACTCAATTACCTCCACGTTTCACGGCAACGCAAGGACTTCATCTCACCATCAGGTAAAAGCTGTTCCAGCCACTTCCTACATGCAAAATCACCACAGTGCATCTCCCGACTGTCATGCTGATCCTACATATGTCGCAGAACGGCACACTAATCTGCAAGCTAGTCACCAACCTCCTGCTAACAGTACTGTTCCAGACCTTAACCCAACAATTCAGCTGAATGCCCTTGCTGCACCATATCTTCCCACGTCTCTTTACAACAATACCATAAACAACGCAATCCACAACATTCAACCAACAACCTCCTATGTAAAGTCAGAGGCAACCGAGACAACAGAGTTCGTAAAGCACTTACTTCGACGTGAGCTCACCAAGTCTGGCCTAGTAAACTTTGACGACCATCCTGAAAACTACAGAAGCTGGAAAGCCGCTTTCAAAGCTATAATAGGCGGTATCGGTATTACTGCCGACCGTGAACTGGATATGCTGATCGGGTTGCTTGGCCCACAGTCTACAGAGCGTGTCAAGAGCCTCAGGTCAGTCTACATCGACAATCCGACTGCAGGTCTCGCCGCAGCATGGGAGCGTCTAGAACAGACTTATGGTAGTCCTGAAGCCATAGAGAGTGCATTGCTCAAACGATTGGAAAATTTCCCAAGGATATCTGGTAAGGACAATAAAGAGTTCCAGAGACTCAGTGACCTTCTTCTCGAAGTCCAGCTCGCCAAAACCGACCCTAAGCTACCTGGCCTCAGTTACCTGGACACTGCTCGAGGAGTTAACCCTATCATTTGCAAGCTTCCGCATGGCCTACAAGAAAGGTGGATCCAAGTTGGGTCATCATACAAACGGGAAAACAAGGTTTCCTTTCCCCCGTTCTCCTACTTCTGCGATTTCGTCAGGAACATTGCTGACACCAAGAACGATCCTAGTTTTGCATTCGGTGAGTTCAATACTCCCTCACCTAAGGAGGACGACCTACATACTAGCTACAGGAACCGCAGAGGTCCCGTATCTGTTAGGAAGACAGACATTATCCCCAGTCCCGCCTTAGCTCCCGCCTCAAACAAGAGCGGCAAGATCGAAAACCCAAACCGATTATGTCCCATCCACAAGAAGCCTCATCCTCTCAAAAAATGTATCGGTTTTAGGAAGAAGCCCCTACAAGAATGAAAAGAACTGCTAAAGACTTTTGGGGTATGTTATAGATGCTGTGCTTCCACCGACCACTTTGCCAAGGAATGTAAAATCCCTATCAAGTGCACAGAGTGCGGTTCCGAGGACCATGTGCAAGCACTCCATCCCCTTGAGTCCAATCCTTCACAACCTGGAAACCTTTCTCCTGGGCAGAATCACAGCGGGAAGAGTACAGATCAGGTACCTAATTCCACCATGGTATTTTCTTCATGCACTGAAGTCTGTGGGGAAGACCACTGTGACAAGTCTTGCGCTAAAATATGCCTAGTGAATATTCATCACAAGGATCAGCCAGAAAAGACTTTAAGGGTGTATGCTATCTTAGATGATCAAAGCAATCGATCACTTGCCCGATCAGAACTGTTCGATCTATTTTGCATAAAAGGAGGGGTTCACCCTTACACCTTAGGCACTTGTAGTGGAACTACAGAGGTTTTTGGAAGAAGGGCCCATGGATTTATTGTGTCCTCCCTAGAAAACAACCTACAATTACCCTTACCTACACTTGTAGAGTGTAACCAGATACCAGCCAACAAAGGAGAAATACCTACACCAGAAGTTGCCTTCTACCACCCCCACCTAAGGTCAATAGCAAGTGAAATCCCACCACTTGACAAAGATGCTAATATCCTTCTTCTGCTGGGAAGAGATATTCTAAGGATCCACAAGGTACACAGACAGGTCAGCGGACCTCCAGAGGCCCCATTCGCCCAGTACCTAGACTTAGGCTGGGTCATCATAGGCAACGTCTGTATAGGCAAAATGAAAATGCCTACTAACATTTCTTCATTCAAGACAAATGTATTGGCAAATGGTCGGAATACTCACTTTGAGCCATGCCCACATCACTACTGGGTAAAGGAGAAGGTAACTAGCTGCAAGTTGCAACATTGCAACACAAACCTTTCCTGCACCTATGATGACAGCTTTGGTTCTACAGTTTTCAATGTAAGCAGTGAAGATGTTAGCTCCTTCGGTAGAAGACAAAGAATTCCTTAAAGTAATGGACAATGAGTTCTTTCAGGAAGATTCCAATAGCTGGGTAGCACCCCTACCCTTTCGCCTCCCGAGAGAGAAGCTACCTAACAATCTACATCAAGCAGTTAAAAGATTCTCCGCCTGAAAGCGTACCTTAAGCAGGAAGCCAGAGATGGAAAGACATTTTGTGGACTTCATACAGAATATCTTTGATAGGGGCCATGCCGAACCCGCACCCCCATTGAAAGAAGGAGAAGAATGCTGGTACCTCCCTTCCTTCGGTGTGTATCACCCACGAAAGCCAGACCAAATCAGAGTTGTCTTTGCCCAACACGAAGGCTTCTCACTTAACAACGTGCTCCTCACAGGGCCCAACTTGAACAACAGCCTCATTGGAGTCCTAATTCGCTTTCGTCAAGAACCTGTAGCGGTGATGGCCGACATTCAACAAATGTTCCACTGCTTCATCTTCAAGGAAGATAACAGGAATTACCTCAGGTTTCTATGGCACAAGGACAATGACATCAACAAAGAGGTAATTGATTACCGAATGAGAGTGCATGTCTTTGGGAACAGCCCTTCTCCAGCTGTAGCAATCTATG